>CM036755.1:17549316-18229316 GCA_020796225.1 Arion vulgaris | reverse complement strand
GCTGGCCCTCTGATATAGCGGCAGAGCCAGCCAGTCTGTCTGCTCTCTCATTGCCAACGACACCCATGTGCCCCGGAACAAAGACGGGGTTTTTTTTTACGTAGACAGGACTGTTAACTTTGTGCTTCAATTTTATTCTTCAATGATCAACAGGCACTTGAGCTCTTGCTCTTCGGCCAATGTTATGTAGTGGTATCTGCATGTGTTTGTAAGTTGTTCTTTTGTTCCGTGTAATGTTTTCCATTTATCTGATCTTGGAGGAAGGAGGATCTTCCTGACGTCATCTAGCACTTGGCACCTGAAAAGGAGGTGGTGAACGGTTTCATGATGATGTGCACTTAGCTGGCACTCTGGAGTGTGTTGGTTGAATTCTGTTCATGTAATTATTAAGTTGTATGTGTTGGGTTTCCGGGTCTAAAAATGGTGCTCTGATCTCTCCTTGTAAGGTGGTTGATGTTGTCATTGAGGTTAAGGCTGGCCATATGTATGTTAACCTTTCTTCCGATCTCCCATTATCTATCTGTTCAGCCAAATTTCTTTTTTGTTGTCGTTAGGATTTGTTTTGCTGTATGGAGAGCTGTTGCTGTGATTGACTGTTCTTGTGTTGACCCTTTCTTAGCTAGCCTATCTGCTTTATCATTTCTGGGTGTATTTAAATGTACAGTATCCACTGCATAGATATTCTGATTTCAACCTTAAGAACGAAGGTGATTGTTTGGTCGGTGGCCTCTCTGAAAAACCTGTCAGTTTAGTTAAATCGTGGCCCATATTAGCAGCAGTCAGTCCGTAGAGGTCATCGGAAATTTCCATTTACTTTCGAGTTGCATGCTGATTAGATAAGATACGGAGTTTTGAAGACATATAAATGGAATTACTTACTGTAAAACTAAACTGCACCATTTACAGATATTGTTTACTATTCCGGTGTCAACAAAATGGCAATCTACTTCTTTGCCGTTATGGCTATAGACTTATTTTTGGCATTGTTGTTGTGGTTTAGAGTGATGTTTCGAGCGAATTACAAAGATGTTCATCGAGCAATGATGTTTCTATCGTTAACTCTTTCTATACAATGAATGTTACCGAGTTCTTGCAATAGTTATTTTATGACACCAGAATTTTAATCACATAACAAACAGTTTTGTGTTTACACCGTCTGCAGCTACATACATATGGCCTTTTTCGTCTTTACAGACGGTCAATTGCAAGTGTTTTACTGTGACAACTTCTGAGTCTGCAGCTAATGAGCGGAAAATCATAACGACAGAGATGAGGTGTCTTAGAAGAGCTGCGGTGTGACAATAAGAGACAAAATTAGAAATCAAGAAATCAAAAGTAGACTGGATGTGAAACCAGTCATGCAATTCATAAAAGAACAACAGATTAAATGGTTTGGACACCTGACAAGAATGCCATGGTATCGCATACCACAGAGAGCCACACAGAAAAAGTATAATGAGCACAAAGCAAGAGGAAGACCACGCAAAAGATGGAGCGACAGCATCAAGAACAGCCTTACGAAAATGAATATCAGCTTACAAAGTGCCTTAAAACAAGCACACCCTACCCCCAAACACGTATATAAAGAAGAAGAAGTAAATGGTGGAAGAAAAGAAGATGCAGTAAATAACAAATATAATTCAATATATATATGACTTTTTTCGTCTTTACAGACGGTCAATTGACAAGTGTTTTACTGTGACAATCTCTCAGTTTTTGCTTTTCTCTCTTGTCTTTACAGACAGTCAATTGGCAAGTGTTTTACTGTGACAATCTCTCAGTTTTTGCTTTTCTCTCTTGTCTTTACAGACAGTCAATTGGCAAGTGTTTTACTGTGACAACATCTGAGATTTTGCTTTTCTCTCTTGTCTTTCAGCTCACACACAAGTCTCTTATCAAAAGACTGCGCTCTTGCGCAATATCGCTTTCCACACAACTCTGTCATCAGCTAGCTTTCCCCATGTGCTGTGACCTATAGAAAAGTTCTTCCTTGAGGCCTTGCGGAAATTTTTTATCTGAGCATTGGTCTGTCCTGGTGCCTCTTTCCCTGCGGAAGTTCACAGAACAAGATTTGTTTTGGTATGCGACAATTTTCCATTCTCCTCACATGCCATAACCATCTTAGTCGTCTACTGCTGAGCTTGCCCATGATGGAAGGCAGGTTTGCACGTTGCAGTACTTCAGAGTTGGTTATCTTGTCGTACCACCGGATGTTCATAATCTTGCGGAGACATCGAAGGTGAAAGACGTTAAGTCTCCTCTCGTGCCTTGAGTAGGTTGTTCGTGTTTCTGGGCCAGATAGTAATGAACACAGGCTCAATATATTCATCGAATATAAATTGAATTCAATACAGGATTACCTTACGTTTAGTTTGACCTGGTACTGTCCTGGTTTGAATGTTTGGTCCCAGACAGTTTGCCATTTTGTCTAGGTTATTTTGATTGATTGACTGATATGTGGTAGGACCATCATCTTTGCACTTCGGGAAGTAACCATGTGTGCTCCGATCTCTTTCTTACACAGGAAGATCTCAGCGGCAGTGCGCGAACTCCGTAGCACCGTTAAGGATCCCAGGTGTAATTTTGAAGATGGTGAAGATATCTTGTATTTATTTTATTATTTAATCTTTTTATAATCAATTTTGCCCGTGCAGCGGCTTTCCAGCCTGTTTTTTTTTCTTTTGGACTGCCAACAGTTTTATTTTTTACGTGCTCAACTTGAACACGGGACCTACGTTTTATCGTCCGTCTCCGATAGAACTAGGACACTCGATCTCACCTTCATTGATATCAGGGATATCTGGTCAAATATCCAGATGGCTCCACGAGGGAGCAAACCGAGTACCTTTGAAATGAAAAGCGATCACCTAACCTCTACGCTACAGAGACCAACGGTTATTTGGGAACAAAAGTACAAAGTTCCGAGAGGTAGCGTTTTGAAAAACAGTACAAAGTTCCGAGAGGTAGCGTTTGAAAAACAGTAAAGAGTTGCCTGAGAGGTAGCGTTTTGAAAAACAGTACAAAGTTCCGAGAGGTAGCGTTTTGAAAAACAGTACAAAGTTCCGAGAGGTAGCGTTTTGAAAAACAGTACAAAGTTCCGAGAGGTAGCGTTTTGAAAAACAGTACAGAGTGCGAGAGGTAGCGTTTTGAAAAACAGTACAAGTGCCGAGAGGTAGCGTTTTGAAAAAAGTACAAGTTCCGAGAGGTAGCGTTTTGAAAAACAGTACAAAGTTCCGAGAGGTAGCGTTTTGAAAAACAGTACAAAGTTCCGAGAGGTAGCGTTTTGAAAAACAGTACAAAGTTCCGAGAGGTAGCGTTTTGAAAAACAGTACAAAGTTCCGAGAGGTAGCGTTTTGAAAAACAGTACAAAGTTCCGAGAGGTAGCGTTTTGAAAAACAGTACAAAGTTCCGAGAGGTAGCGTTTTGAAAAACAGTACAGAGTGCCGAGAGGTAGCGTTTTGAAAAACAGTACAAAGTTCCGAGAGGTAGCGTTTTGAAAAACAGTACAAAGTTCCGAGAGGTAGAGTTTTGAAAAACAGTACAAAGTTCCGAGAGGTAGCGTTTTGAAAAACAGTACAAAGTTCCGAGAGGTAGCGTTTTGAAAAACAGTACAAAGTTCCGAGAGGTAGCGTTTTGAAAAACAGTACAGAGTGCCGAGAGGTAGCGTTTTGAAAAACAGTACAAAGTTCCGAGAGGTAGCGTTTTGAAAAACAGTACAGAGTGCCGAGAGGTAGCGTTTTGAAAAACAGTACAAAGTGCCGAGAGGTAGCGTTTTGAAAAACAGTACAAAGTTCCGAGAGGTAGCGTTTTGAAAACAGTACAAAGTGCCGAGAGGTAGCGTTTTGAAAACAGTACAAGGCGAGAGGTAGCGTTGAAAACAGAAGTGCCGAGAGGTAGCGTTTTGAAAAACAGTACAAAGTGCCGAGAGGTAGCGTTTTGAAAAACAATACAAAGTGCCGAGAGGTAGCGTTTTAAAAAACAGTACAAAGTGCCGAGAGGTAGCGTTTTGGGTCTGCAAGCTATGACATAGGTACAATTATTCAGGCATTTCAAAGAAAAGAACATTTCATTGCCCAATATTATCAAAATTATAGAATTCATTTTCCACCCATGTGTTGACGGGGCTCGACAGGGGAGCAAAGAATAGTAACTTTACGACCTACAAAGCATGTCGTAAGAGGCGACTGAGGTAGGGCCTAGGAAGCTACCCTAGTAAATAAAAAGCATCGCAGAAATCGGATGTACTGACCTACTTGTTGGCGCATAACTGGCACAACGTAGAATCGCTCATAGGCTCAGAGCACATACAAATAACAAAGAGTGGTTTAACAAGTGGTCGATGTGGAGCGTTCGAAGAAGAATACATTTTCAGCCTGCCAGTCACATCTGCACACCTCGACGCAGCGGTGATCTCCATAGTCATGCTCGATGTTGTTGTCTCGAAAGCGCCGCAGTCCTCATGAAGTGTGCTACAGTTTTGTTGTGCTGAATAAGCCACGATGATATGGTTCCGCGTCTGATAGAGTCATCGGTGTAAATAATGATATCACCTGGATGGGAGTGCTGATCCACGAGTGCAAGAATCTCCGTATTGGCGACGTGAGGGGCCCATTCTCTACAGCAGCGTCCAAGTGTAGCCTATTGAAAACCCTGGTGTAATCAATCAAATCCTCCGATATAGGCATCCCGTGCCTCAGCTCGTCTAGAGTACGGCCCTGTTTAATAACATCCTCGGCCATCCAGGAACGACCTCTCTTCAGACGCCTGCCCTTGTTGTCAGTTATGGATTTGTGCAGAGGATGATTTGTGTTTTCAGACATTCTCAGATAAGCTTTTACCTGTGCGACTTTGTGGCTATGGCCATCGTTGGCAAGCCAAGGACATAGCGCAAGGAATAGGACAACGAATAGAAGAGTTTTAGTCTTAGTTTAGTCGTCGGATCACCATCACTGCACGTCGAACAAATTAGTCCATAAGTGCTCCGATCTCTCCTCAGTATGTCCATCAAGTGTGGCGACTAACGACACCGGTTCTTTGTTGGTTTACAATTTTTCTTTGTCTGCCAGCATAGCGTTCTTGTCGAGCTACACCACACTTTAACTTTGACTGAGTTCTTGCAGTCTGGTTAGTGTTGTGGATTCACCGCTATTACGTGAATCATGTACACGCCCTCTCTCCCCTAAGGAATTTATAATATCAGCCTGGTCCATTGCTCGTCCGCTTTGGACAGCAGCCATACCTGCAAGCCTATCCGCACGTTCATTCCTCCTTACACCTGCATGCCCTGGCACAAAAATAAAACTGATCTTTGTCAGCTTAGACCTACCCAGCGATTCTATCCAATGTCTCCTAGCCTATCCTGTTGCAATCTTCCTGAGCATACTCATTGAGTCACTGAGAAAACATGCATGGATAAAAGTCTGTGATTCTAGCCAAATCATCGCTTTGGTAACCGCCATGATTTCCATAGTGAGACTGCTTGTAGTCACGGCAAACCACCACTGTCTTCCTTCACAACATCACCTCCGACATGAGCAGTGAAAGCCCACGAGCTCCGCACATTGAATAGAAGAGTGATGTGATTAACAAGCGAGGCACATGCACCATCAGCATGGATACTCTTAGACATCTGCTTGGGAAGACTGAGAACCTATCTGTCTGTCCGGAATGCTATTACATAGCAGTTCTATGGCCAATAACTAACATACAGAGATTGATAGTGAAACACGTACAAACAAAGTACTATAGTTTTACAAAATACATAAACAGTGACGATAAACAGCAACGTTTCGACCAACAAGGCCTTTATCACAAACGAACAAACAGGAGTGACAAATTAAAATGAAACACAAATGCCAACGTAGCTAAGGAAAATCTGGAATAAAAACGAATAACGAAATAAATGTAACACAAAAACACACATAAAAACTAGAAATAGAAAAGAAACAATGAAACATCTAGTAAATATATAACTTGAATACATGCAACATATACCCATATAGATTATAAAGCATGGGAAGAGAAAGTACTAAGAAGCATAAGAATGTAATACATGCAACATATACCCATAGAGATTACAAAGCATGGGAAGAGAAAGTACTAAGAAGCATAAGAATGTAATACGTTGAGCCGCGTGGTCGCAAGGTACCATACAAAGAAATCAACCGATTCTCCAGAGCAAATCGACTACGATCATCAGAGGAACATGATCGGATGGCTGTGACCTGACATCGCAAGCTCCTGAATGGCCAGTATCATTGAAATGGGTAGCTACAGGGTCACAGAGCATTGGCGTATATCGCGCAAGTGTTGGGCGAATCGGTCACTGAGTCTCCTGCCGGTTTCCCCAATATAGGCCTTGTTGCACCGCTTGCAGATAATGGCATAGATAATATTACGGACTAGCACTGTAAACTGTCTTCAACAACGAACGTGGCTTTTGGAAAAGACACCGTGCGGGTCTGTATTACATAAGCACAAGTGTTGCAACGCCGACGGCCACACTGGATGGTGCCAAAATGACTGGATGTTAGGCTTGAGGCGATCGAACCAACATATCCTTAAGGCTTCTGTCCCGTCTGTACGCCACCAAAGGATAGTGTTGGAAGATTGAACGTGTATCAGGATCAGACTGAAGACTGAAACAGTGACGATAGAAACAGTGACTTATCGTCACTGTTTATGTATTTTGTAAAACTATAGTACTTTGTTTGTACGTGTTTCACTATTTACCAAGTTTTACTGCAGTTTCCCCCTATTTCGATACAGAGATTGATCATATTTTTCGTTTTTCATCTTGAATACATTGACCGACTTTTGTTGTTGTCATGCAAAGGGAGATGATTCTTATCTCCAACAGTCAACAGTTAAAAACATTGTTATGTAGAATTTAGCGCTGCGTACCTCACTAGTGAATCAGATATGTACCGAGGACTTTCAGACGACACATCTGACCTGCTCATTAGACGATGTAGCCCATATTATACTCAACGAACATTTTATACTCAAAGGTCAACGTCTGATAAAAGGATATGTTTAATAAATTCCTCTCTTTGGCATATGACATGTCATTATGGTAAGAACAAGCTGAAGCTTAATTATGCTAGTAACTAGCATTCATAATGTTTGTTGTCTGACGGCAGTTTAAGAGTGAAATCTGAAAAAAACATTTCAAGTGTGTTCGAACTTTGGACTTTGTGTCTTCTCTCACTCGTACTTGTACTTACTTTAATCTCCTGACTTACTTTTGTTATAGAAACATTCATAGCCATGGCCCATATGCCATATGGTTCTTTTGTGGAAAAAGTAAAAGTGTTTCTTGGGAATAGTTAGTTAAGTATATTATCGCGTCGTATATTTGTTTGTAGTTTCAAGCTTGTTTGCCGCGGGTAAGAAAACATTGTATATATAAAATAATAATATTGATAATGATTGTTTTGAATATTCAATTCATTATAATAATACATTATCTGAAATTATCATATCATTGTTCTTCTCATTTATACTTCCTCCTACTTTTGCCTTATTTTTAAAAATCCCATCTTGATCTTGTTACTTCATTTTACGTCCCGTTTCTTCCCTTTTATCGTGTTCCATCTTTTCTCCTGTTCCTTTTCTCCTGTTCCTTCTTTTCTCCTGTTCCTTCTTTTCTCCTGTTCCTTCTTTTCTCCTGTTCCTTCTTTTCACCTGTTCCTTCTTTTCTCCTGTTGCTTCACCCTTCTTGTTCCTTCTTTTCCCTCGTTGCTTTTCCCATCTTGTTCCTTCGTCTCCTCTGTTGCTTCTCCTGTCTTGTTCCTTCATTTCCCATGCTGCTACTCCCATCTTGTTCCTTATTTTCCCTGTTCCTTATTTTCCCCTGTTGCTTCTCCCATCTCTTGTTTCTTATTCTCTATTATTCCTGATTTTTTTCTCTGTACTACTTTTCCATCTTGTTCCTATTTATCACTATCCCTTATTTTATTTTATCTAGCTCCTTGTTATTCCATCTAGTTCCATGGGAAACACAGGACTGTAAACTGTAGCTCTCACCCTCCACTGATGATACCTATATTTGACCATCTTTTTCATCTTTATCCATGATGCACCAATTTCTCAGCCACTTCTCAGACTCCATACCACTTCTTTTTCCCCTATTGGTTCAGACTTAGTAAATGTCTCGCTATATTATAAAATTGTTTTGTGAAGGTGTATCTGTTTCACCACCAGTCCAATGTCTTCCTTTAATCTCCAACTGTATAGATTAATTGCTTGATAGGAGCATCATCATAGCACCTAAATCATTTTGTTGTCTTGTTCTCTGAAGTCGGACAGGTCAAAAGATAGGGGCCAGACTAAATATGGCCTCCTTGTCCTCTAGGTTGCGGGTTGTGCGATGGGCTAACTACCCATCCATCTAAAAAAGAGCATTGTTACAGAAGCCAAAAACAAATTGTTCAAAACTAACTTGAGTCTCAGAAGGACTAGGGCTCCATGCCGGAGACAGATGACACGCAGCAGCCAAATCCGCAAGGAAGCTGATGTGCTGACGACCCTTTTTCGGCAGCAAACAACAAAAACAGACGCTCCCAAGTTGATCCTGGTAGACCATAAAGAAAACAGCCAGAGACCAAGAAGAGTGGCGAACAACTGTTGAGGCACTATGCTCCACAAGGAGTGGAAAGGAATAAGTCCAGTCTTGTTCTCCTATTGACACTTCTCAAACTTGACTAATAACAAAAGTTCCCCTGTTCTGAACTATGTAGTATCTGCCATTGCACTTTGACCTCTGTGCCGTGTCCGGATGCTTTCATTATACTTGTTTGCTTGTGAATAAACTAGAAAATTAACCACATAAAATGGATCCACTTTTGGTCCATAAATGCTAATTATTTTTATCTTGAAATTTTGTAGTTTTTAATTTTTGTTTGTTGTTGCTTGTCTGATGCAATATTTAAAGATAAGAGTAGCCTGCTCCTTCCACAGATGTTAACAAATGTTATTTCTCTGTCACCACCAGAGATTTTCTCACACAGCTCCTTAACAGTGTCAGTCAAGACATTTTCAGACTTGTAATAGTTGTTGAATTTATGGTGATTACAGTATTCTATTTATGGAGAAAAATGATAAGGTACGTGAGTTTATCTTTATTCTTGTCATTGTTAGCGGTGTTAGATAAATTTTCTTCTTCTTAGAGTAATGGTGAAATACGTAACAACAAAGTACTGTATTTTTACAAAAACAATACGCAGCAACATTTCGACCAAAAGTCCTTATCAAGCAAAGGATACAACCGCAGTGAAAATATTCACTACTTACTTGGCACTCAACATATAGAATCGAACAATAAATTCCTAACCTGTATTTTGTAATACTACAGAACTTTGTTTTACGTGTTTCGCCATTGCTACATAGTTTTACTGCAGTCTTCCCTTATATTAATGTTCTTAGAGTAGTGCAGTAACTCTTTGAAGTAGGACAGTGAGGATTACTTACCTTTGCTTTAGATGCAAGTATAACTAGCATGTGATGGGAACACTCAGCATATATACCAGTCTGTGTGCGGAATGGGTGGACATTATTCGGAGGTCACATCTCAAGATAACGACTGTTGTACACACCTGGACATGCTGGAGTGCAGGACAATGAACGTGATGACGCCCCGGCTCAAGCTGGCAGAAGCATGGACAGTGTCGATGTCAATGATGTGGGAACGTTCATTTATGCGATATGGGTGAGCTTTAGAGACTGGAGCAATTACGAGAATTAGGAGTTAAGTTTGGACATGCCAGACAGTGTTGTCTTCATAGTAGAGAGAGAAGATATATTAAACAACTTCCCATGGGTACGGTGAGCGTGTGGACTTTGGGATGACTGCTACAGTGGAGGAAAAAGCGCATATGGAAATGCACAATGTGCCTTGACGTCGATCGAATAACATAACATAACAATAAGGCATATGAATTTATCATTTTTTAAATAATTGTTAGCTTGTAGTGGTGGGGGCTTGCGTAGCTCACCTTCATGATCCGGAAAGCTATGCTGACAAGAGCTTTGCTCCTGGTAGGGCGTCATTGAAGGATATGACGAAGGACACCAGTCAAATGGTAAAGCAGACTCATGCAAAAATCAGTCAGAAGTGCCATACCAGTCATCATGACTAATGCCCAAATTCATAGTTGGCCAATGCAATAGAAGAAGAAAAATTGAAGGATAGAGGGCAGACAAAATGAGACCTCCTGGTCCTCCATTTTTGGGATTGAGGAAAGGGCTGACAACTAATTCTTTAAAAAATATTGTGTTATGGAAACAGAGACAAGAAATATCTTTGTTGCATGGGGTGAAGGGCTGGAGAAGAATATTATGGAAGGAGGCATACCGGCAAAAAGAAGAGGAAGACCACGGAGAAGATGAATTCAGGATGTAACTGATGGTTTTAACATCTGGCCTATGAGAGAGAAATTCTGAAGGACTGTTGGGGTGGTAAAATTCTGCTTATGACAAGCTATTTGATGATGATGATCAGGTGAAGGAAGCAAGGTCAATCTGGCAACTGGTTTCATGAAGGAGGGTGATCAAACCCAAAAGAAAGTCTCCATCCAGACGACTATCCTTCCATAGCTCTCCAATGGACAGCAGATAGAAAGAAAAGTCTGGACATCTGAAGGAAACATGAAAAAGAAAGAGGGAGAGTTAAAAAACTAGCATGACATGGGAAACAATTGTAGAAATGAAGCAGAATGTCAACAATGAAAATCTTTTGTGGAAGCCTTATGTGTCAAACTAGACACATAAATGATATAGATATATATCATTGTTAGCAGTAACAGAGCTTTTTCTTCTTCCAACGTTCTATATTGACCACTTGTTAACTACTCTGTGTGATTTGTATGTGATCTGAACCTAAGAGCAATTGTATGTTGTGCCAGTTATGCACCTACAAGTAGGCCAGCACATCCGATTTCTGCGATGCTTTTATTTACTAGGGTGGCTTCCTACATCAGTCGCCTCTACGACATGCCTTGTAGGTCGCAGTGTTACTATTCTTTGCTTCCCTTGTGGGCCCTGGCACCACATGGCCGAGTAGTAGCGCAATTTTCCTGCTTTTAAAGGGGGGAGGAACTCTGAAGTAGAGCCGAGGCTTAAATAGTTATTTTTCCCTTACATGTATGTATAACTAGCATGTGACAAGGACACTCAACATAATACATTTTGCCATCTGTTACTGAGGGAGACTCAACACCTATGGAGTGCAGTGGTTTAGGTTAATGAAGTACTGAATACTTGCTAGTCACAACAGAGATGAAGTGTCAATGCAGAATGCGAGGAGTATCAAGAAGAGACCAGTTTAGAAATAATGACCGCGTGTGTTGCCGGGCTCTCAAGGGGAGCAAAGAATAGTAACACTGCGACTTACATGTTGTAAGAGAGACTGAGGTAGGGACCTAGGAAGCTACCCTAGTAAATAAAAAGCATAGCAGAAATTGGATGTGTTGGCCTACTTGTAGGCGCATAACTGACACAACGTACAATCGCTCTTTGGCTCGGGTCACATACAAATCACTAAGAGTGGTTAACAAGTGGTCGGTATGAAGTATTCGAGGAAGAAGAAGAAATGAAGACATCAGGGAAAAAAGTGAGTACAACATCAATACTGGACTTCATAAAAAAACAACAAATTAAATGGTTCGGCCACATACACAGATTACCAACAGAGTGTGCGCCTCAAAGAGCACTGTTACTCTGATACACTGGATTCATAGCAAAAGGCTGTCCACGCAAAAGGTGGACCTCAGAGATAACAGATGCTGCAAAAAACATGTATTTATGAAGTGCACACAAAAGCCTGTTCTAGAAATCTCTTCTTATCCCGATGCTTTAAGGCAACACAGGATTAGAGAACAGAAGAAGAAAAGAAATGTTGGCACCTTTTCTCAGTATGATGGTAATATGGTTATCTCATCAGGTGATATAATTTCATAAGCCATCTGATAAACCACATTGGAAGTATGAACTTTTTAACAAGTCACATAACGGACCAAAATGTTTCATCATCAATCAAGTGCAATGTCTGCCAGTGTAGGTGATCATGTCTCTCCACAACTCTCTCTCTCTTCCTCGTTCAGTTAATCAGTTTTGTCTTCGATCTCTTGTTGAACCACAATGTCAGCCTCTGTGGTTAAGTGGTTAAGCCTTTGCCTTGCGTTCAGAAGATCGTGGGTTCAAATACAGACCGCTATTCTTTTCACAAGTGAATTTTTCCCAGAGACTCATAGGATTGTTGCCGGAGCTACGGAGTTTGTGCTTTGGGCAATACTCTCAGCAGGCAGCAAGCCATTTCAGCGGAGAGGGACCAAGCTATGTGGGGTAAAACTTGGCGCAATGAAGTCAATCCTTCGGCTGTAGACTCTATAGTCAGACCATCCAACATTTGCTTCTTCTACCTTCCACGTTCTTTCCTTCTATTAATTTTACCTGTTGTCACCAAATGTTTGAAACCTCCTCTTCGCATTATATGCCTGAAAAACATTGATTGTCTGATTCTTATTCTTTTAATCAGGTTTCTTTGTCTGCATGCCTCTTTTAAAACCTCATCGTTTATTTATCTGGTGGTTTTATAGAAGAAAGACGAGAATCCCATGGACTGCTAAAATGACAAATGTGGAGGTGTTGAATAAGGTCAAACACAGACAAAGCTTATCATCAATATAAAAAGAGGCAGTCATAATTTTTTAGGCATGTGATGAGAAAGGTTTAAAACACATTGTAACAGCTGGTAAAATCGAGGGGAAATGAGACAGAGAAAGACAGAGAGAAAATATTGGATAGCCTGACTTCATGGCACGAAAGTGCATCAACATCTGAGATGATAGCAAACTCCAGAGATTTGTGGAGATCCATGCTATGCCAGCTGACACAGCACCTGATGATGATGTATGGGATTTTCAACATCTTCTGTAAAACCACATCCTTTGAAACAGATCTCAATGACAGACATAGGACTAGGTTTGAGGTAGAAGGAAAGGCACAAGATTGAGATAAGTTGAAATTTGTTTGTCTCTGCTTATGTGCCCTGACATGACGAGGACTCATGATGATGATGGTTTTTGTACTTTTCACAGTCCTGCCAGTGTGGTCTATGAGATTGCTATTGGCTAGTCTTTATTGTTTTGTAACATGGCCTTACCAAAAATTACACAACTAAAAACAGTATGAAACGAACTGATAGGAAAACAAAGATCAGAATACTAAGAGCATGCATATTCCCAGCAGCAACATAGAAGTGTGAACATAGACATTTAACAAGGTAGTGGAAAAACATATATATATGCTTTTGAATATAAGTATTACAGAAGATTCCTTCGTATATCATGGACCTCCTGTGTGGTGCTGGGGCAGTTGTGCGCTCACAAGTAGGCCCATCTCACAAGGGAAGCAAAGAATAGTACCACTGCGACCTGCAAGGCATGTCGTAAGAGGCAACTAATGTAGGACGTAGGGAAGCTGCCCTAGTAAATAAAAAGCATTGCAGAAATCGGATGTGCTGGCCTACTTGTAGGCACATAACTGGCACAATGTACAATGGCTCTTAGGCTCAGATCACATACAAATCAAACAGAGTGGTTAACAAGTGGTCGATGTGGAGCGTTCAAAGGAGAAAAAGATACCATGGACAGAGAAGAGAACAAATAGATCTACCCAGAAAGAACTCAGAATCAAAGAAAACTGACTGATTCTATAAATAAGAATGAGAAAATTGAAGTATTTTGGATAAATAAAGAGACACGAAAGGTTGGAGAAGACTATTATGGAAGGGCACATCCCAGCAAAGAAGAGAAGAGGAAGACCACGGAGAAGACAAATTCAGGATGTAATTGATGGTTTGAGCATAATGGTTGCAAAGGCAGGACATCTGGCATATAAGAGAAATTCTGAAGGACTGTTTTGCTGACAAATTGCTGCTATGAACAAGCTATTTGATGAATGATAATAACTCCCTCAGAGTCCTGACATCCTAGTCTATGAGATTGCTATTAAAAAAAGAACTCTTTTTATACAACATGATATATCTTTCTTCTTCTTCTGTGTTCTCACTAGATTGGGATTTCGGATTCTCTAATAAAGGCAGCCATCTGCCTCAGATTATCAGCCACGCCATACAGTTTGTCTTAAACGCTGGTGTAAGTGGGCCACCTCTTTCTTCTCAAGTCTGCATACTGGGGGCAGTTCTGTAGGATATGTTCTGTTGTGATACTTGCCAAGTCACAGGGGCACAGGTCGTTGGTGCCTGTCTTGAGTTTAGTGTACAGGGGGTGTCTCATTCTGTTGTGACCCATCCGGAAGCGAAGTATGGCAGTCTGGTCCCTTCTGGACAGTTGGTAATATCCATCATTCTTATTGTGTTTTAGGTGTTCTTTATCCCATTTTGCTTTGTAGTGCCCTTTGGCGAAGGTTTTTGCTTCTTCATAGCTAACCAGGTTGTCATCTTGGGCATTCCTGCTCCCTCTTTAGCCAGTCTGTCAGCATCTTCATTCCCTTGATCTTGCAGTGTGAGGGTATCCACTGGATTACTACCCTCTCAGATTCATGGGATAACTGGGCTAAGGTTGACCTGAGATCACTTAGTTCTGTGTTCCTTTCAGATTTCAGTGCTGAGATAGCAGACAATGCGTCAGTCAAGAGCACTATTTTCCATGTATTTGGTTCATATTTTGTAGTGCCATTTTGCAGCTGCACTGAGGGCCTCTACCTCAGCCCTGAAATTGGTTGAGAATTTGCCGGTGGCCAGAGCTAAGGTTAGTTCCACTCCATTTTTTAGTCTGAGGACAACTCCACCTCCTCCATTGTGGGTGGCATCTGTAGCCTAGCCATCCGTGTATGCATGTGTCCATGAGTCCATTGGGTAGTTTTCGTTTATGTGTTTTTCTGCGATGAGCCTTCTCTCCAGGTCTGTCTGTGTGCCTTTCTTGCCAATGCCACTTATTTCTTCTAAGAGCTCTGGGAGACTGCATGCCCAGGGAGGAGGTGCTGGCTGGTTGAATGTGTCTTGCTGAGCTAGTGCCAATATTGCATCTTTGTGAGCAAGTTCTTTGGAGTTTGCCACGAAATTACTTCTTTTTAATCTGCCCCTACCGTAGCTGTTGATTCGGAGGTGCATTGGATGGCTCGTCAGTCTCTTGAATTGTTCTCCTTGTTGAAGAACCTTCATGTCCCGTCTGTCCTCCATTTGCTTGAGCCCTGTGTAGTAGGGGGATGTGTGTCAGGATGGCTATGCGGGTGGGGTGTCAGGATGGCTTGTAGTAGGGGGTCAGATGGTAGTGGGTGGGTGTCAGGATGGTAGTAGGTGGGGTGTCAGGATGGTAGTACGGGTGGGGTTCAGGATGGTAGCACGGGTGGGGTGTCAGGATGGTAGTACGGGTTTCAGGATGGTAGTCGGTGGGGTGTCAGGATGGTACGGTGGGTTTCAGGATGGCTTGTGATTATTATTTCATTATTGATTGATGGTAATCGATAGTTATTCCATTTTTTCCCAGTTAGTCAGGGCTTCATGTTGTTGTGTCAATTACTCCTCCTTGTTATTTGTAGTCAGGTAGTCCTTCATTTTTGTATAGTTCCTTTCTTCTGATATGGTTTCTTCACATTCTTGCATGATGGTATCAAGGAGGCCGTTAGTTGATGGTATTCTTATATACTTATAATACAGTGAACATCTTCAAGACAGTTCATAATATAGTGAACAACCAAGATCTTGTTACATTTATATATATATTTATTGGATGTCGTAGTGCATGTGGGACAACCCATGAAAGGCGCTCACATCAATGCCTATTTTGTCTTCTCTTATCGTCAACACGTCACTTTTATACACAACATACGTGTCTTGTAGTTATGTGTTGCACTACTGCATAGAGAGTACAACACATAGTCTCAACTATTAAATAACTAATTATACTTTAACTATCTGGCTAACTGTCATTTCCGTGCCATCTGGGGAACTATGACATGTCATAGTTCCCAGATGGCAGGAGGAATGGACAGTTAGCCAGATAGTTAGAGTAGTATAATTAGATTATTTAATAGTTGAGACTATGTGTTGTACTCTCATGCAGTAGTGCAAACATAACTACAAGACATACGTTTTGTGTAGTAAAATAGTGACGTGTTAGTAACGATAAGGAGAGACAACAATAGGCATTGATCGTGTATGGACGTCCTTTCATGGGTTGTCCACACATGCACTTACGACATCCAATAAATATATATATAAATGTAACAAGATCTTGGTTGTTCACTATATTATGAACTGTCTTGAAGATGTTCACTGTATTATAAGTATATAAGAATACCATCAACTAACGGCCTCCTTGAATACCATCTATGCAAGAATGTGAAGGGAAACCATATCAAGAAGAAAGGAACTATACAAAATGAAGGACTACCTGACTACAAATAACAAGGAGGAGTAATTGACTACAAACAACATGAAGCCCTGACTAACTACGGAATAAATGGAATAACTATCGATTACCATCAATCAATAATGAAATAATAATCACAAGCCATCCTGAAACCCCACCCGTACTACCATCCTGACACCCCACCCGTACTACCATCCTGAAACCCCACCCGTACTACCATCCTGACACCCCACCCGTACTACCATCCTGACACCCCACCCGCACTACCATCCTGACACACAAATAAATCATTCGGCATTTGTACAGGCGAAATTTGCTCCCGATTTAACTTCTCTTTGTGTCCCTCTAATGATGGCCCTGGACCACCTTTCTTTTCTCCTTGTCGTTACCGATTGACTGCCACGGTCGACACCCTTGGTTGTGCGCTCCTTCTTATGTCCTGGCTGTGGAAAGAAGAACATTTAAGGTGTTCACCCAAATCAGCTCTCATATCGCGCACCATGTAACCTCGTGGTCGACCCTGACAAGAATCTTTCCGTCCCGAAATAGGCGTAGTGAGGGGGGATACGGCAGGAAATCGGCAGCGTGACCCAGAACGAGGATCTGTCACCCCAGACTCCAGGGCATCCAGGCGGTGGTGAAGATGTCGAACCCGCGGGCCCATCTCAGCCTCCGCCCCGGGGATGAGATTTGATTCACACAGCAAGGCAGCGTCGCGGCAGTGAAGAAAGGTGGTGGAGGGCATTCCCGCCACCATGGACATCAACATACTAGAACAAAACCCTATTACTAAGGGATGCCACAAAGTGATCCCTAAGATTGTTGGGATCCAGGGGGATCGATCCTTCCCTAGACTGAGCCGTGGTGACTTTCATGAATAGCTCTGCTATACGATGGGAATAGTCAAGGCACGTCTCCTCGCTATTCTGAGAAGAGCGAAAGAAAGCAGACAGTAGCGCATGAGCCGATCTATTATCACCAAACACACCCAGGAGGCCTGTTAACAGGGACTCTGGGTCCTTCACCGTCATCATCTGAATGGCAAGTTCCCTACGGACTGAGTCAGAGACGTGCTCGAAAAGCGCATTGACCCTATCCTGACCTTCCAGCCCATAGTACGTCCAGTAATGTCGGATGTCCCGCTCAAATTCATCCCCAGAGGGACCATCACGAACCCCAAATGTCCGTGGGGCCGACAGGAGGACGAGGGACGTTCCATGCAGTAGGATAAGACGGCATTGGAACAGATGAACAGCCATATCCATCCAAAACCGGAGATTCCACAAGGCTGCGGAGGTGCCAGTACAGGAGGCAATACCTCCAACGTCGCATCCTCACCGACCCTATTTCCTCTAGTGCCTCTATGAGACATCAGTGAAAATTACACCAATCGCGATCACGCGATAAAGCTAGAGAAATATATAAGCGCACGTATGAACGAGCACAATCTGTATAAGGAATTATTATTAAAATAACAATATACAAAAATGCTGCAACTGGAGGTATCAACTGTAAGAGGAATCAAAAATCCACATTAGCATATATAGCAAATTAAAAGTATGGAAAGAGCTAGAAAATCATACTTACTCAAAAATTTAGAATGCACACATAGAAATCAATGCTTAATTATGAACGTTCAATGTGCAATGTTCAAAGTTCAATGTTCATTGTTCAATTTTCAACCGCTCCTACAGCCAGGCATATCAAATTTGATACTTAGTAAATATTGATAATCCACCAAGGTGAAACATCCAATGTCATTATTAGTAGCAGTAGCGTGTGTGTAGAGTCCATTATAAAAAGTTCAACAAATAAACAGATACAGGTATTAAGAGCTTAAAAAAAAAAGAGCTGTAAAAAAAACTAAGCTCTTAATACCTGTATCTGTTTATTTGTTGATCATATTCATTACTTCCGTTGCTTCCTCTGGGGTTCTTAAAAAAAACTCCTTGTGCTCATCTTATAAAAAGTTCCTCACTTCAATGAGTAATATTCCCATCGAAAAGACAGTAGTAGCAGGATAAATGTAAAGGTAATCAATAATAAATCATTTCAAAAGAGCAATGTCCATCTGTATTATCCAAGTATCGTAGGAAATGTGTAAAGTTCAATAGAAACCATTCACACTGCTAAAGTCAATATCCATATGCAGATTCCCCAGCACTATCACATTAGCATGGCATCAACAAGCGAAGGCATGCACACAGCATGTAATTCAAGCAGTATGAATACAATAATAAAATTGTTCACGTTGTCGAAGAGCAGGATGGGACATAAGTTCCACAGTAGAGCGATGGTAAATAATGTAGAGCAGAGACTAGCGTCGAGCCCCCAGGTAGTTGATCGAAGAAGTAATGGATGTGAATACTGGTCTACGTAAGGTATGTGAAGTCCATTTGCAGCTTTTAGCTGCACCCATTTATCCTCATTTAGACTAGACTCCGGAAAATACATGCGAAATGCACTTTCTGTAAGAGCGGAAACCTGAGACCCAGTGTCAATAAGACACCTAAACACATTTCCCCTTATCCACATATCATGCAGTAGTTTGTTTCCTACCATCTTTTGTTCTGGGCCCTGTTCCCTGGCACCCAGGGTCGTGCCCTCTCCTGAGTGGCGCCCGTTTAAATTATTAACCCTACAAGCCTGTACCCCATGACCATCCAAACCACATCGCGAGCAGCGGGAGCGTGGAGGATATCCCTCATCTCCACCCTGGAAGCGGGAGTAGGTACAAATACCAGGACGCACGGGGTAATCAAGACGGTGGCTGCCGGGAGGCTCATGCACATTCCTGACCATCCTGGACTCTAGGTTGTCCACACGCCGCCCCAATCGATCCAAATTCCTTGAATCCATCCCAGGGATGGGATTGGACTCCCATCGCAACGCCTCATCTCTGCATTGCAGGAAGGTAGTGGAGGGTACTCCTGCAAATATGTGTCAAAGTGTTACAAAGTTACAAAGGTGTGTCAGGATGGTAGTGCGGGTGGGGTGTCAGGATGGTAGTACGGGTGGGGTGTCAGGATGGTAGTACGGGTGGGGTTTCAGGATGGTAGTACGGGTGGGGTGTCAGGATGGTAGTACGGGTGGGGTTTCAGGATGGCTTGTGATTATTATTTCATTATTGATTGATGGTAATCGATAGTTATTCCATTTATTCCGTAGTTAGTCAGGGCTTCATGTTGTTTGTAGTCAATTACTCCTCCTTGTTATTTGTAGTCAGGTAGTCCTTCATTTTTTATAGTTCCTTTCTTCTTGATATGGTTTCCTTTCACATTCTTGCATAGATGGTATTCAAAGGGAGGCCGTTAGTTGATGGTATTCTTATATACTTATAATACAGTGAACATCTTCAAGACAGTTCATAATATAGTGAACAACCAAGATCTTGTTACATTTATATATATATTTATTGGATGTCGTAAGTGCATGTGTGGACAACCCATGAAAGGACGTCCATACACGATCAATGCCTATTGTTGTCTCTCCTTATCGTTACTAACACGTCACTATTTTACTACACAAAAACGTCGTGTCTTGTAGTTATGTGTTGCACTACTGCATAGAGAGTACAACACATAGTCTCAACTATTAAATAATCTAATTATACTACTCTAACTATCTGGCTAACTGTCCATTCCTCCGCTGCCATCTGGGGAACTATGACACCTGTCACAGTTTCCAGTACTTCTATGGGGGTAGACTTCATGGCTCCAGTGATGATCCGTGAGGCCTGATTTTGAACTCTGCTTAGCTTTTCAAATTGTGTCTTGGAGGTTGTGGCCCATGCTGCTATGCTATACTCAAGTACTGGTCGGACTTTTCCAGTGTACAACATGGTATATAGGGTAGTACGATGTTAGGCCCATATTTTTCATTGACCATCGGCACACGATGGGTGATGTTGTCAACATCACGCCAGCCACCTTTACTTCCCAGTGCTTGTCCTGGTACCCAATTGAGGCTGGGGGCCGTAGGTGCAATACAGGTGCAATAATGTAGGATATGAAATAACGCCAGGGTCAGTGAGCTGGCACTGACCAAGACCCTACCCCACCTCCACGGGGTGGACCTGGTAACAGACTAATGTCTGGCTAAATGGGTAGGGATCGAAGGATAGCTACTCTGGTATAAGTAGAAGGTTACTTGTCTGATTCGAGATCTTATCGCAATATAAACGATGAGAATCTCATTAAATGCGCCTACACTTCTCTCCTGTCCGATAGTCAAGAAAGACTATTCGAAGTGACGCCCGTGTGGTTGCCGGGGCCCAAATTCAGAGTAAAAATAGAACCACCACTACCTACCATATGCTGTTTACAGCGAAAGTGGAGGTTTGTCGTGGGATTAGCTACCCCACCCTGTAAAAACACTTAGCTTTAAATAAGCACTGCCAAGTGCATGATAGCTTACAAGGCCGTGGCTGTGAACCTATGCCTCCTTGGAGGTGAAAGGGATAAAGAAGAAGAATTGAAGCTGGGTCAACCTGAGAGCTGTTACAGTCTAAAACAATTTAGCGCCGCTGAATTAAACCCAGACCACTAGCCTTAGAAGCGAGTTCACTAACAACTACGCTATTGCTAGTCTTTATTGTTTGTACTTTTCACAGAGTCCTGACATTCCAGCCGAAACTGCAGTTTTTATTAGATCTGATAGCAACTTACCCAAGGCACTTGAGTCAGGGGAGTTGATTGAGAAAGATGATTGGGAGGAAGAGGAAGAAGAAAGCGAAAGGGAACACTGGAGTCGCAGCTTGGATTTTGTTCTGTCTCTGGTTGGCTATGCTGTCGGTGTCAGCAACTTGTGGCGTTTTCCTTATCTGACACTTAAGAATGGTGGAGGTAAGTAGGGAGACTATTAGTAATTGTAGGGGATAAGTAATGAAGATTAGAGGTAATTGTAGGGAGGGGTGTAAAGTTGTGGAGACTATTAGTTATGTTATGTTATGCGTTCAACGTCATGGCACATTGAGCATTCCCATTCGTGCTCTGTTCTCCATTGCAGCAGCCATCTCAAAGTTCATTTGCTCACCGTAACAATGAGAAGTTGATTACTATATCTTCTCTCTCTACCACAAAGACGAAACTGTCTGGCATGTCCAAACTTAACGCCTAATTCTCGAACTCGTTCCAGTGTCTGAGACTTGCCCATGTCACATAATTGAGAGTGTACCGCATTGGTGATATCGGCTCTGTCCATACTTCTGCCCGCTTGAGTCGGGGCATTGTTTGTAAGAAAATCAGCACACCCATTACCCTGCACTCCAGCACATGTCCAGGTGTGTACAGCCAAGTCATTTTCTTGAGATGTGGTTTTCGAATGCTATCCACCCATTCCACTCGCAGACTTCCAGGTTCAATAATTTGAAGCATATTCGAGTCTCATATGATAATCGTATGAGTTACCTGTTGCTCAGCCACCCATGACAGAGCCTTGGAGGCTGCGGTGGTGTCCATCATCATGCTTGATGTTGTTGTCTTGAAAGACTATTAGTGATTGTAGGGGAGGGATAAGTTATGGAGACTTAGTAATTGTAGGAGGGATAAGTTGTGGAGACTTAGTAATTGTAGGAGGGATAAGTTGTGGAGACTTAGTAATTGTAGGAGGGATAAGTTGTGGAGACTTAGTAATTGTAGGAGGGATAAGTTGTGGAGACTTAGTAATTGTAGGAGGGATAAGTTGTGGAGACTTAGTAATTGTAGGAGGGATAAGTTGTGGAGACTTAGTAATTGTAGGAGGGATAAGTTATGGAGACTTAGTAATTGTAGGAGGGATAAGTTGTGGAGACTTAGTAATTGTAGGGGGAATAAGTAATGGAGATTAGAAGTAATTGTAGGGGGAAATAAGTTGTGGAGACTTAGTAATTGTAGGGGGATAAGTTGTGGAGACTTAGTAATTGTAGGAGGGATAAGTTGTGGAGACTTAGTAATTGTAGGGGGTAAGTAATGGAGGTTAAAGGTAATTGTAGGAGAGTAAGTATGGAAGATTATTAGTAATTGTAGGGAGGGGGGAATAAGTTGTGGAGACTGTTAGTAATTGTAGGAGGGATAAGAAATGGAGATTAGAGGTAATTGTAAGGAGGTAAGTAGTGGAGATTAATAATAGTTGGTTATTGGTTACTGAACTGATGCCACAGCACTCCGGACAGACACATAGGTGCTCAGTCTCCCCCAACAGATATCGAAGGAGATGCATACTGATGGTTCCTTTGGCTTGTTGGTTAAACACACTTTCATCTCTGCCCCTCAAGCAACCAGCATCTACTTGTACATCATGTAATTCCAAACTCATTACATCGCTGCATTGATTTTCAATTTCAATTTGAGTGTCCTCATCCAACATCAGGTCACCAAGAGACTGAAGAGTATCCCCCTTTTCCATCCCAAACACCTCTAACTAATAACAACACCGTCAGTATAATTATATATATATTCAAGTGCTTCCCTTCCTCCCTTCCCTCCACAAGTTTTCTAGGACTTTGTAAACAGTAACATTTATCTTCTTTCTCTTCTTTGTGTTCATTCTTTACCACCAATTTTAATCACTCTTTGTGATATGTTTGATCTTTGCCAAGAACGTGTAAGTGTTGCACATTGGTTTGGTAGGCCCTAAACGCATAGACTTCTACACGTTTAGGACATGTGCATCCGATTTCAGACAAACCTCCTTTAGTCGCCTCTTACGACATGCATGGCAGGTAACAGTGGTTCTATTCTTTACACCCAAATTTGGTCCCCGGTAACCACTCGGGCGTGTAACATTTATTAAGTAACACTTCTTTCAGTCCATCCTTTGTAAGTTTCAAAATAGGAAGCTATTACGTTTCACTAACAACTTGCATCTGTATGTTGCCAGGGTCCGAAAGAGGAGCAAAGAATAGTAACATTGTGACCTACAAGGCATGTTGTAAGAGGCGACTGAGGTAGGGGCCTAGGGAAGCTACCCTACTAAATAAAATGTGTCGCAGAAATCGCAAGTGCTGGCCTACTTGTAGACGCATAACTGGCACAACATACAATCGCTCTTAGGCTCAGATCACATACAAATCACAAAAAGTGGTTTAACAAGTGGTCGATATGGAGCGTTTGAAGAAGTATAGTTGATTTATGGTGGGCCAGACGTTCACATATCCACTCAGACACAAGATGGTTGTTGGTTCAATCCCACACTCGATGTTCCACACATGAGGAAAGGAATTAGCCCTCCTGCACACTAGGGTCTAGAAATGTGAACCAAAAGGACTGCATACCTCAAGGTCTTTATGTTAATGTGACTTTATTAGTTGATTTGTGACATGTTCTTAATCTTTTTTTTTTTTTTTTCAGGTGCATTTCTCATTCCGTTTTTCTTTTTTCTAACCATGTGTGGGATACCTCTGTTTTACCTGGAGGTCTGCTTGGGTCAGTTCTCAGGAACCAGCTCCTTGTTTGTCTGGAAGCTGTGTCCTTTGTTTAAAGGTTAGATCTTTTGTTAAAAGTGGAAAGTTATTTTGTGGTCTTTTTTCTGTTTGTTTTTAATTGGTCTGGAAGTGAAGCATCTGGCCGAATAAATTAGAGCTTGGGATCCCATTCAGGAGACCCGGGTTCGATTCCCCGGTAAGATCCATGAGTTTTTTTTCTGTCAGGGACATAAATAAAAAATCGTAACCTGAACAGTTTCGAGGTGATTGCACTAGCCATGCAATCATGAAAATCCTCAGTCTCATGTTCTCCCTGTCCTACACCACATAAAAAGTGCTATTACATGCAGTAAGGACAAACAATAAAGGGGGTTACACAAGCAGTAAAGACAGTTTGTAAAAAATATGGGTTATTTTCTCATTCTAACGTGAATATCTTTTTCTTCCTCGTTTGTTCTCATACTCCCGCTGGTTATAACAGGATACAGTACGGAGAACGAACTGTGTTGTCACAGTTTTCAGCGTGAGCTGTGGTATCTACAACTTTTGGTCCAACTTCAACATAGCCCTTTTGGGTACCGGGTTATCTCCTCCCTCTTTGATCTTCACAAATTTAGTCAAGACTTCTAGTGGTTGTCTGTTTCTGGGGCTGCCACGGGAAAGCGGAGTGAAGTCTTGGTTAGCTTTGTTCTTATGCTGACCCTGAGATTCTAACAGTTAGCTATGAGTTGCTGACTTCTACAAGCCCAAGCAGCATGTGTGTAGTCACAAGAAGGGCACTGAGTGCCTGGCTCCTTAACTCCTTGTGGACCAAATACCACACAACATGGCTTTGGTTTGGACACCTTTTACCAGGAGCCACACTAAAGGGCATTTTTTATTTTAAACAAAACCAAATGGCTTGTAAAAACAGGGCTTATGCCCTGGTCCAATAAGAGTAAAGGGAATATGAGTTTGCACTTTTAAACTATCCCGGGCCACAGAGTTTACTTTCGACTTCAAGTTTTTGTGTATTGAACTATACACTTTGACTGATGACCTGTTAGACCAAGTTTTGTGTAGTGAACTATAAACTTTGACTGTTGACCTTTGTACTTAGTTATTGTATGATATAACATTGAATTCTTGTTTGTTTTTCAAGTTTCCTTTTCTGCTAATCAGATATATATACAAACATTCAGGGTCTCTGTGGCGTAGAGGTTAAGTGCTTGCCTATCATTCCAAAGGTACTCGGTTCACTCCCTCGTGAAACCATTGGGATAGTTTTCCAGAGATCCCTAATCTCAGTTTCAGTTTGGAATATCTTTATTGCGCTCCGGAAATGTCCATAGGTGCTCCAATCTCCTTCGCAATATCTCCAACAGCGTCCACCGACTGACCATACCAGTTCGATTTTGATTGATGAGCTTACTCGTATACCTGTCGTATCGTTCTTTTCTTGCCACACCAATCTTCAAACCCAGCTCCGCAATCTAGTAGTTGACATGGATTGGTTTAGGTAAATATCTTCTCTGCGGCCACGCTCTATGAGGACGTTCAATATGTCAGCTCTGCCCATTGGCTGACCCTCTGATATGGCGGCAGAGCCAGCCAGTCTTTCTGCTCTCTCATTGCCAACTACACCCATGTGCCCTGGAACGAAGACAAGTGTAATTCTGCAAATTGTTGACACCTGCAGTGATCCAGTCCATTGCCTGCGCACCGAACCGGCCTCTACCTTTCAGATCATACGCAATGAGTCACTCAGAATGCACGCAGGAGAGTAGTTTTATGACTCTAGCCAGAGTAGTGCATTGGTCACCGCCAGTACCTCCATTGTCATGCTGCTTGTTGTCATACTGAATGCACCACTGGCTTCCTTGACCATTCTGCCACATGAGCTTGCAGAGAAGGCCCATGCAGACTTTTCGTGACAAATGACCGATTCATCCATGTAAATCACAACGGCGTCTGCATCGCAGTTTTCATCGATGATGACTTTGATGTCTGCATCCAACATCTCGGATTTCCTCTCTGCAACCTTTGTCAAATTTAATGATGGTTGAAAAGTGTTCCAGTATATTGGAGGCATCGGTATCCATTCTTCCCCATAGTCAATATTGTTGAGCCCGCATACCAGCTGAAAAGTATCTGCGGCGCGGCCAACCCATGACTTGCGTAATCCCTAATCTCAGTGTAAGTGAGATGGAGTTTCTAGTACTATCGGGATGGACAATAAACGTAGATCCCATGTTCATGTTGAGCACATAAAAGAACCCTTGGCAGTTCAAATTCGAGAAAGACAGACTGAAAAGTTGCTGCCCGGGCAAAATTCATTAGAAAGATTTTAAAAATTAAATTCCTACAAATATTTTCATTATCTTATAAATTACATCGAGCACCCTCACAGGTGCTATGGAGTTTGTGCACCGTCGCTGAGATCTTCCTGTGTAAGAAAGAGATCGAAGCACACATAGTTACTCACGAAGTGCAATGATGGTTGTTCTATCAATCAATTGCCTGTGTGGTGCCGGGGCCCACAAGGAAAGCAAAAAATAGTACCACTGTGTCCTACAAGGCATATCATAAGAGGCAACTGAGTAAATAAAAGCGTCACAGAAATCGGATGTGCTGGCCTACTTGTAGGCACATAACTGGCAGAATGTACAATCGCTCTTATTCTCAGATCACATACAAATCACACAGAGTGGTTAACAAATGGTTGATATAGAGCATTCAAAGAAGAAGAAGAAGAATCTATCAATATATAAACACTGACTATATTCAATGCTTGTTCTATCATCACAGGTATTGGCTATGGCATGGTTATAGTCTCTGGTATGGCCTGCATTTACTACAATGCTGTCCTATCCTGGGTTCTCTATTACCTGGTAAACTCCTTCTACCCTGTGCTTCCATGGACGAGCTGCCAGAACTGGTGGAATACCAATTACTGCATAACTCAAACGTATAACACCAGACAACTACAGAATATTTCCTTATCACATAATCATTCTACGTTACAGTTACGTGAATATAATTCCTCATATTACGATCAGAACAAAACTGCTGTTTCTTTGTGTACTGGAAATTCTTCACTGTGTTTAGGAGGTTCTAGCGAGATCAAGTTGACCACAGCTGCGGAAGAGTTTTGGCAGTAAGTCATCAATTTATATACTCTTATTGCTATATGTGTCATATCTCGGGTGAATGTATTCTTCTTCGAACGCTCCATATCAACCACTTGTTAAACCACTCTTTGGGGTTGGTATGTGATCTGATTTTATTTAGGTCAATTTTTTTATAAATATACACTTGAATAATGTCAAAATACAACAGACTCAAGAATTCAAATATCTCGGGGGTATATTCACAACAGATGGAAAGATGGACAGAGAAATCGAGACTAGATGCCAGAAGGCAAACGCGTGACATACCAACTGTCACCACTATTAAAACATCCAAGCATTAACATGACAGTCAAATGACAACTGATAAACTGCATATTTATTCCAACTCTCTGCTATCAGTGCCAAACATGGCCCCTGACTAAGACACAAGAAAGAAAGATTACAACATGTGAAATGAGATGTCTATGAAAAGCTGTCAACGTTACAAGGACAGATAGAGTGAGAAACGAGAATATCAGAAGCATCGTTGGTACTATACCATGCATACAGTACATCGAGAAGCAAAGAATCAGTGGTTCGGCCATCTAATGAGAATGGAATCACATTTACTACTATCACGTACCTATAATAATTAACACTCAGGGCACAGAGCACGAGGCAGGCCAAGAACACGATGGATAGATAACATCTCAGAATCCCTGCAAAAGCATGGACTGACAATGTCAAGCGCAACACACCTGGCACAAGATAGAAAACTAACTCTCCCACGGCGCTTCACGGCAAATGTGGTTAAGATAAGATAAGATGTGATCTGAGCCTAAGAGCAATTGTGTGCCTACAAGTAGGCCAGCACATCTGATTTCTGCAAGCTTTCTATTTACTAGGTAGCTTCCTAGCCCCTACTTTAGTCGCCTCTTACAACATGCCTTGTAGGTCACAGTGTTACTATTCTTCGCTCCCCTTGCGAGATGGGCCTACTTGTGGGCGCATAACTGTCACAACATACAATCACTCTTAGGCTCAGATCACATACAAATCACACAGAGTGGTTGACAGGTGGTCGATGTGGAGCGTTCGAAGAAGCACCGGGTGTCACCATTTGGCTGTGTCATGGCATGCCATTTGCCAAGAGTGTTGCACAAAGCATGAACTCCGTAGCTCCAGTGGCATTCCTATGGATCTCATGAAAAAATTTCTCATGTGACTTGCACATAAGGGTTCATTTTATAAATCACCCGAGTGGTTACGGGGCCCAAATTGGGATGTAACAAATAGAACCACTGTTACCTGCATGCATGTCGTAAGAGGTGACTAAGGAGGTTGTGCGTGGGGCTAGCTACCCCACACCGTAAAATAAACTAGATGGCTACAGAGTGGAGAGCGAACTGAGTAAATGCTGGCTGAAACCGGACACATCGCCGAAGGATAAGCACCAAAGCACCAATGTGCAACGTATACACGTTCTTGGCAAAGATCAAACATATCACAAAGAGTGATTAAAATTGGTCGTAAAGAGCAACGCAAAGAAAAAAAGACACCAATGCTAAGGCTACATGAATCAGATTTCCACATGAATAGAATTTATGGGGAGATTGGTACATCAGTCTGGGCGGTGATCGCAAGAGAGAGAGAGAGTTCTATAAATCTCTTCTTATCCTGTCGCTGTGAGGCAAAACAGGATTGGAGAAAAGAAATGAATTGACTTGGTCCAGATTTGCACCCACAACCTTCAGAACAACAGGCAAACATCTGAACTACTTTGCCATAGAGACCCCCAATATCGGCTGAATGTCATATGGAAGAACAGGCAAACATCTGAACTACTTTGCCATAGAGACCCCCAATATCAGGTGAATGTCATATGGAAGAACAGGCAAACATCTGAACTACTTAGCCATAGAGACCCCCAATATCAGGTGAATGTCATATGGAAGAACAGGCAAACATCTGAACTACTTTGCCATAGAGAGACCCCAATATCGGTATGAATGTCCATGATGGAAGAACAGGCAAACATTGAACTGACTTTGCTCATGAGACCCCAATATCGGCTGAATGTCATATGGAAGAACAGGCAAACATCTGAACTACTTTGCCATAGAGACCCCCAATATCGGGTGAATGTCATATGGAAGAACAAAATTAATATCAGAAACAAGGGTCGCCGATAGCGAAGTCAGTAACAATCTCCGCTAGTGATCATGTATCACTGAAATTCCATGAGTTTGAAACCAACTTGGACAAAAATCCTCAGTATGCACATGGTATACATGCAGTTGGACTTCAGGAGATCCAGACTCTTTACTTGAGGATCTAAAATTACAAGTATTTCTTAAGTTGGTGTAAGGCTTGTCTGAATTGTGAAGAACATTTTTGCTAGGGATAGCAAGCCTTCATGCAAAAATCAGAGGAGCCATATTATGCACCCTAACTTAGTCTGAATTTATATCAGGCCCAAAAAAAAATACCAAAGCAAAATAGGTTTTATTATTCTAATACTATCGTTGAGTTTGTTTTAATATTGGTATAAATCGAGGGAGCAACCTGCTGGCCAGATCCAACTGTTGTTGTGTTTCTATTCCAAGCGCAGAAGTTACTATGAGATACACCACGTAGTGTTGTAGGGACTCGCAAGGGCAACCGCTGCTGGCCAGATACAACTTAGTTGTTCTGTTTTCTGATTCCATAGCACGAGTTACTTGATGAGATTTGAAATGTGATTTCTGGGGCTCATATGGGAGAAAAGAATCATGTACTCTGCGACACTTTACACTGATTGGCTCCACATGAGCCGCTGGGAGCGTAAGGCATGTCATAAGAGGCGACTGAGGTAGGGGCCTAGGGAAGCTACCCCAGTAAATAAAAAGCGTCACATAAATCAGATGTACTGGCCTACTTGTAGATGCATATCTGGCACCGCATACAATCACCCTTAGGCTCAGATCACATACAAATCACAAAGAGTGGTTTAACAAGTGGTCAATATGTAGCGTTCGAAGAAGAATAAGATCAATAAGTAGACAGTATACAAGTATTTTAATCTTTCAGGAACAAAATCAATGATCAAACGCAGGATTCACAATACTTTCAGTCATATGTTTGTCAAGATTCTATGATGTTTTTTATAGTTTATTGTCTTTCACCAGGTGGATAATGGAATTGTCTGTCCACTTGCCGTTAAGCATAGGGGTGGGAGCTTTAATTTGCGTTTCAGGGACAGATGAGTCACCCTTGTGTTATATCCATGTTTATTTAGTGTGGTCTTGATATTGTCTATCCATCTTTTCTTGGTCTTCCCTTGGCTCTAGTACCTGATCTCTTTTTATTGTATGCTGTTATTGGTGGTTGGTTGTATTTCATTCTCATTAAGTGTCCAAACCACTGCATTTGTTGTCTTTTGATGTATTCGGTGCATGAAGTTATGCCCACTCTGCTTCTGATGTCCTCATTTCGTAGTCTGTCTTTCCTGGTGACCACCTCTGCCTTCCTCAAGCTTTTTCATTTCACATAATTTCGTATAATTGATAGTCTTCTTCTTCTTTGCGTTCGTTCTTTACGACCAATTTCAATAACTCTTTGTGACATGTTTGATCTTTGCCAAGAACGTGTATATGTTGCACATTGGTTTGGTAGGCCCCTAAACGCATAGACTTCTACACGCTTAGGACAAGCATCCGATTGCAGCCAAATCTCCTTAGTCGCCTCTTACGACATGCGTGGAAGGTAACAGTGGTTCTATTCTTTACACCCCAAATTTGGGCCCCAGTAACCACTCGGGAGATAATTGATAGTAATTTTCATTCTCTATGTCGATAAGATCTTTTCCACACTCTGCCCTCTTTCACTATTCTTCATTGTTTTACCTTGTTTTTCATTGCAGATACAATGTTCTGAGAAAGAGTGATGGGCTTCATAATCTTGGTAATGTGCAGATGCACATAGCGTTGTGTCTTCTAGCATCGTGGTTTATAGTCTGTCTTTGCCTCTTCAGGGGAGTTAAGTCACTGGGAAAGGTTAGTTTAACAAAGTAATGTCTAGCTCGATTCCTAGTGTCTTCTTATTATTCTTCAAACATGCCATATTGACCACTTGTTGGACCACTGTGATTTGTATGTGATCTGAGCCTAAGAGTGATTGTATGTTGTGCCAGTTATGCATCTACAAGTAGGCCAGCACATTTGATTTCTGTGACACTTTTTATTTTCTAGGGTAGTTTTCTTAGTCGCCTCTTACGACATGCCTTGTAGGTCGCATGTGTTACTATTCTTTGCTCCCCTTGTGAGCCCTTGCAACACACAGGCGAATTCCTAGTGTGAAGCACAGGACACCTTATTGCAACTTTATCATGTAAATAAGAGAATAGGCATGGAATTAATAACTATATCATTCACACAGAGGTTAAACATGGAACTGAGTACTATGAAATCACTTGTTAAACATGAAACTAGTAGCCTTATAAATCATGGTTATAACATGGAACAGTAGCCTTATAAATCACTGTTAAACATGGAACTAGTAGTCTTGTAAATCACAGGTTAAACATGGAACAGAAGCCTTGTAAATCAGTGGTTCAAACATGGAACTAGTGCCTTGTAAATCATAGTTAAACATGGAACTAGTAGTCTTGTAAATCAGTGGTTAAACATGGAACTGTTGCTTTGTAAATCACTGGTTAAACATGGAACTGGTAGCCTTGTAAATCACAGGTTAAACATGGAACTAGTAGCCTTGTAAATCACTGGTTAAACATCTAACTGGTAGCCTTGTAAATCAGTGGTTAAACATGGAACTAGAAGCCTTGTCGTGAAATATAGGTGTAAAAACTGTCAGAGAAACTGGCACCTCGCATCAAACTTACGTTACTATGACAATGTGATCTTGGGATTTTAGATTGTCTACTAGATTTTAAAATGCAAAGTTGCTTATCCTTTATAGGACATTGCCATCAAGCACAATAAATGAGTTGTTAATTTTCTAGGCACCAGTTATATGTACAAGAGTTTGCCATTGCTTACTGAACAGTCAGGTCCCAGTTATATGTACAAGAGTTTGCCATTACTTACTGAACAGTCAGGTATCAGTTATATGTACAAGAGTTTGCCATTGCTTACTGAACAGTCAGGTCCCAGTTATATGTACAAGAGTTTGCCATTACTTACTGAACAGTCAGGTATCAGTTATATGTACAAGAGTTTGCCATTACTTACTGAACAGTCAGGTCCCAGTTATATGTACAAGAGTTTGCCATTGCTTACTGAACAGTCAGGTCCCAGTTATATGTACAAGAGTTTGCCATTACTTACTGAACAGTCAGGTATCAGTTATATGTACAAGAGTTTGCCATTGCTTACTGAACAGTCAGGTCCCAGTTATATGTACAAGAGTTTACCATTACTTACTGAACAGTCAGGTATCAGTTATATGTACAAGAGTTTACCATTACTTACTGAACAGTCAGGTATCAGTTATATGTACAAGAGTTTACCATTACTTACTGAACAGTCAGGTATCAGTTATATGTACAAGAGTTTGCCATTTCTTACTGAACAGTCAGGTATCAGTTATATGTACAAGAGTTTACCATTACTTACTGAACAGTCAGGTATCAGTTATATGTACAAGAGTTTACCATTGCTTACTGAACAGTCAGGTCCCAGTTATATGTACAAGAGTTTACCATTGCTTACTGAACAGTCAGGTCCCAGTTATATGTACAAGAGTTTACCATTCTTACTGAACAGTCAGGTATCAGTTATATGTACAAGAGTTTACCATTGCTTACTGAACAGTCAGGTCCCAGTTATATGTACAAGAGTTTACCATTGCTTACTGAACAGTCAGGTCCCAGTTATATGTACAAGAGTTTACCATTGCTTACTGAACAGTCAGGTCCCAGTTATATGTACAAGAGTTTACCATTACTTACTGAACAGTCAGGTCCCAGTTATATGTACAAGAGTTTACCATTACTTACTGAACAGTCAGGTCCCAGTTATATGTACAAGAGTTTGCCATTGCTTACTGAACAGTCAGGTCCCAGTTATATGTACAAGAGTTTGCCATTGCTTACTGAACAGTCAGGTCTATTTTCACAGTTTGTAAAAATCCACAGGAAGAAATTTGCTTCTAAACAGCCCACCACAGAGTTTGAACCAGCTACTCTTGGGTTGTGATGGAGCTCAGTATCGCTTAAGCCACAGATGCCCACAATCACTACTATATACATGGCTTATATGTTTGTTTTGTTTGCTCTCATTCTTATTAACCTAGTTAACCACTCTTTGTGATCTGTGTGCTTTGTGCATAGAACATGTATATGTTGCATCCCTGTTAGGGCTTATTTATATCTTCTTCTGCTTCCTCTCACTAGATTGGGATTTCAGATACTCTAATAAAGGCAGCCGTCGGCCTCAGATTGTCAGCCATGCCATACAGTTTGTCTTGGACACTGATGTAAGTGGGCCACCTCTTTCTTCTCAGGTCTGCATACTGGGGGCAGTTCTATAGGATATGCTCTATTGTCATACTCGCCAAGCCACAGGGCCAGATCGTTGGTTCCTATCTTGAATTTAGTGTACAGGTGGTGTCTCATTTTGTTGTGAGCCGTCCGGAGGCGAAGTATGACAGTCTGGTCCCTTCTGGACAATTGATTATATCCATCATTCTTGTTGTGTTTTGGGTGTTCTTTATCCCACTTTGCTTTGTAGTAGCTCTTTGGTGATGGTTTTTGCTTCTTCATAGCTAACCAGTCATCTTGGGGTACTCCTACTCCCTCTTTAGCCAGTCTGTCAGCATCTTCATTCCCTTGATCTTGCAGTGTGAGGGTATCCACTGGATTACTAACCTCTCAGATTCATGGGATAACTGGGCTAAGGTTGACCTGAGATCACTTAGGTCTGTGTTCCTTTCAGATTTCAGTGCTGAGATAGCAGAATGCATCAGTCAAAAGCACTATTTTTAGATGTATTTCCGTCCAGTGGTTACGGGCCCAAATTTGGGGTGTAAAGAATAGAACCACTGTTACCTGCCGCGCATGTCGTAGAGGCGACCAAGAGGTGTGGCTGAAATCGGATACACGTGTCCTAAGCGTATACAAGTCTATGCGTTTAGGGGTCTACCAAACCAATGTGCAACATATACACGTTCTTGTCAAAGATCAAACATATTACAAAGAGTGATTAAAATTGGTCGTAAGAACGAACGCAAAGAAGAAGAAGAGATGTATTCGGTTCATATGTTGCAGTGCCATTTTGGCAGCTACATTGAGGGCCTCTACCTCAGCCCTGAAATTGGCCTGTTTATGTTAGAAGCTTTGTTTGTTGTCCCTTATATTTATTCTTGTATCAAAACTTTTAGATATCAATCATTAATGTCACCATGAACACTTAAAGAGCATTGTTCCACACAATCTTTTTCCTGTCATTATACTATCAGTGCCAAACCTGGACGCTGATACCAAACGATAGATGAAAACTAGTCACAACAGAGATGAACTGTCTATGCAGAGAGGCTGGAAATATCTGGTGGAGACCATTGTGGAAATGAGGACATCATGAAAGGAGTGGGTCAGTACTGAACTTCATCAAGAAACAACAAATTAAATAATTCTGCCACAGATGCAGATTACCTTCTTCTTAGAAGGCTCCATATTGACCACTTGTTAACCACTCTGTGTGATTTGTATGTGATCTGAGTCTAAGAGCAATTGTACGTTGTGCAGTTATGCGCCTACAAGTAGGCCAGCATATCCAATTTCTGCGATGCTTTTTATTTACTAGGGTAGCTCCCTAGGTCCTACATCGGTAACCTCTTACTATGTAGATCGCAGTGGTACTATTCTTTGATTACCGTGCGGGCACTGGTACCACACAGAGGTGTAGATTACCAACAGACAGTGCACTTCAAAGAGCAATGTTACTCTGATACAGTGGATACAAAACAAGATAAGGCTATCCCACGCAAAAGGTGGACCTCATAAATAACAAGCATTGAAAAACACTGTTTATGAAACGCACACAAAATCCTGTTGTAGAAACCTCTTGTTATCCTGACGCTCTGACGCTGTCAGGCAAAACAGGATTCGAGAAAAGAAGAAGAACAAGAATCCTTCCAATGTTTGATTGATTTGATTTTGTTTACGTTGACAGGTGGTGTATTTCACTGCTTTAGCGCCTTACGTACTACTTACCATATTTCTTGTACGAGGGTGTATGTTACCTGGAGCTATCGATGGAATCATATTCTACGTCAAACCAGATTTTGATAAGCTTATGACCTTCAATGTAAGTTATGTGTGACAAGTTCATTAGGTCATGACCTTCAATGTAAGTTATGTGTGACAAGTTCATTAGGTCATGACCTTCAATGTAAGTTTTGTGTGACAAGTTCATTAGGTCATGACCTTCAATGTAAGTTATGTGTGACAAGTTCATTAGGTCATGACCTTCAATGTAAGTTATGTGTGACATGTCTCTTTGTAAATGTCTTTCTTCTTCTTGACGCTCCATATCGACCACTTGTTAACCAATTTTTGTGATTTGTTTGTGATCTGAGCCTAAAAGTGATTGCATGTTGTGCAGAGGACCGAGCCATATGAGTACAATCCAATTGTGCAAGCTTATATAAATGCTTTGGTTTTACTGAGTCACTCACATCACTGAGAGTACTATTTGCCTTCGTGAGATCCATAACCACGTTGAAATGTCTTCAATAAATACAAGGGTTGAAGGCTATCTAGCTCCAAAGGCATAGGTTAATTGGCTCACTGTTTGTTATAAGCATTTTTTCCAGAGACTCCTATGATTGTTGCTGAAGATACAGAGTTTGTACTTTGTGTAATACTCTAGGCATGTGGCATGTCATTTCTGGAGAGGACCGAGCCATATGGGGTAAAAACCCAGTGCAATGAAGTAAATCCTTTGGTTTTAGAGACTCACATCAGAGAACATTGTTCCTGTCCACTTGAACCCGCAAGTTCCTTATAAAGAAAGAATAGAACTACTGCACCATAGCTGTTATGTTTAATTGTAATAAGTAGCAGATCTGTCAACGATGGAGGGCATCATCTACTTCACAGAACACAGAATAAATTGGGACACATGCACATAGAAACTGATTGATTGATTGGATCATCATCATCATTGCACTTTGATGAGTAACCATGTGTGCTCCGATCTCTTTCTTACACAGGAAGATCTCAGTGACAGTGCACTAACTCCGTAGCACTGGTGAGTGTCCCTGTGTAATTTAGAAGATGGTGAAAATATTTTGTAGGAATTTGGTTTTTTTCTAATGAATTTTGCCATGGCAGTGGCTTTTCAACCTCCTTTTATCGATTTTGAGCTGTGGATTCTTTATGTGTCCAATTTGAACACAGAATCTACATTTTATTGTCAGTCTCCGATAGGACTAGAACTGATCTCACCTACACTGAGATCAGACATCTCTGAAAAATATTTTGATGGCTCCATGAAGAAGAACGGTTACATTTGAAATGAGAAGCGAGCACCTAACTTCTACGCGATAGAGACACCTAACAAATTCAGGGATATGAACAATAAAATCCAACATCATCATGTTGCTGCTATAAATGACAGATAGAAAGGCAGGCAGAACTATGGACAGAACCGATGTCATCAATGTGGTTCGCTCTTTATGTGATATGGGTGAGTCCCAGACACTAGAACAAGTGTGAAAATTAAGAAATTAAGTTTAGACATCACAGACAGTGTTGATATACTAATCAACTTCTCATTCGTATGGTCAGCAAGTGGACATTGGGATGGCTGCTGCAGCAGAGGACAGAACATGCATGAAACACCCCAATGTGACATGCGTCAATAACGTAACATAACATAACTACAGACTGGAAGATATATGTGCAGACTCTATATTCACAAGGATATCATGCTTAGATCAGTATTGACTAACTATATGTTATCAGTGAGTGATTGATCGCACATCTGTAACTTGTGATTACAACTTCTTATTGACTACACACATGGACTATCTTGTGATTGACTACACATCTATCCTATGATTGACTACACATCTATCCTATGATTGACTACACATCTATACTATGATTGACTACACATCTATCTTGTGATTGACTACACATCTATCCTATGATTGACTACACATCTATCCTATGATTGACTACACATCTATCTTGTGATTGACTACACATCTATCCTGTGATTGACTACACATCTATCCTGTGATTGACTACACATCTATCCTGTGATTGACTACACATCTATCCTATGATTGACTACACATCTATCCTATGATTGACTACACATCTATCCTTTGATTGACTACACATCTATCCTATGATTGACTACACATCTATCCTATGATTGACTACACATCTATCCTATGATTGACTACACATCTATCTTGTGATTGACTACACATCTATCCTATGATTGACTACACATCTATCCTGTGATTGACTACACATCTATCCTATGATTGACTACACATCTATCCTATGATTGACTACACATCTATACTATGATTGACTACACATCTATCCTGTGATTGACTACACATCTATCCTATGATTGACTACACATCTATCCTATGATTGACTACACATCTATCCTATGATTGACTACACATCTATACTATGATTGACTACACATCTATCCTATGATTGACTACACATCTAAACTATGATTGACTACACATCTATCCTATGATTGACTACACATCTATCCTATGATTGACTACACATCTATACTATGATTGACTACACATCTATCCTATGATTGACTACACATCTATCCTATGATTGACTACACATCTATCCTTTGATTGACTACACATCTATCTTGTGATTGACTACACATCTATCCTGTGATTGACTACACATCTATCTTGTGATTGACTACACATCTATCCTATGATTGACTACACATCTATCCTATGATTGACTACACATCTATCTTTGATTGACTACACATCTATCTTATGATTGACTACACATCTATCCTATGATTGACTACACATCTATCTTATGATTGACTACACATCTATCCTATGATTGACTACACATCTATCCTATGATTGACTACACATCTATCCTATGATTGACTACACATCTATCCTTTGATTGACTACACATCTATCCTATGATTGACTACACATCTATCCTATGATTGACTACACATCTATCCTATGATTGACTACACATCTATCCTATGATTGACTACACATCTATCCTATGATTGACTACACATCTATCCTATGATTGACTACACATCTATCCTTTGATTGACTACACATCTATCCTATGATTGACTACACATCTATCCTATGATTGACTACACATCTATCCTGTGATTGACTACACATCTATCCTATGATTGACTACACATCTATCTTGTGATTGACTACACATCTATACTATGATTGACTACACATCTATCTTGTGATTGACTACACATCTATCCTATGATTGACTACACATCTATCCTGTGATTGACTACACATCTATACTATGATTGACTACACATCTATCCTATGATTGACTACACATCTATCCTATGATTGACTACACATCTATCCTATGATTGACTACACATCTATCCTATGATTGACTACACATCTATACTATGATTGACTACACATCTATCCTTTGATTGACTACACATCTATCCTATGATTGACTACACATCTATCCTATGATTGACTACACATTATCCCATGATTGACTACACATCTATCTATGATTGACTACAATCTATCCTGTGATTGACTACACATCTATCTCTGTGATTGACTACACATCTATCTCTAGATTGACTACACATCTATCCTATGATTGACTACACATCTATACTATGATTGACTACACATCTATCCTATGATTGACTACACATCTATCTATGTATTGACTACACATCTATCCTATGATTGACTACACATCTATCCTGTGATTGACTACACATCTATACTATGATTGACTACACATCTATCCTATGATTGACTACACATCTATCCTGTGATTGACTACACATCTATCTTGATTGACTACACATCTATCCTGTGATTGACTACACATCTATCCTATGATTGACTAAACATCTATCTGTGATTGACTGACACATCTTCTTTGATTGACTACAATCTATCCTATGATTGACTACATCATCATGTGATTGACCACACATCTATCCTCATGATTGACTACACATCTATCCTAATGATTTGGAATGACACATCTATCTGTGATTACTACATATCTATCTTATGATTGACTACACATCTATCCTGTGATTGACTACACATCTATCCTGTGATTAACTACACATCTATCCTGTGATTGACTTCACATCTATCCTTGATTAACTACACATCTATCCTGTGATTGACTACACATCTATCCGTGATTGACTACACATCTATCCTATGATTGATCTAACATCTATCCTATGATTGAAACCCAGTAGATACATCAATCAACACAGAACGGTAGCTGTTAGCCTAAACACACTGAGATACATGCTTGGGAGGAGATTGGAGCAATTATGGACATGTGCGATGGAGATCATTAAATGAACAATGATATACGGCCAGTTCATAAACCAAATATTCAACTTGATAGACTTTACAGTACTGTAGACAAAGAGGGTGGAACAGATAAAGATTTCTTCTTCTTTGTATTCGGTTTCATATGCTCGTCTAAACCATGACATGGGTTGCTTCTATGAAGCTTCATGCCAATTGAAGTTCCTTGAGAGTTCCCTATATCATGCTCTGTAAGCTTTGCTCACGAGGCCATGTTTCATTTCATTGTTGTATGTATGATGGACATGACTGCAGGATGTGCTCTGGAGTCTGTGTTTCTGTCTGACATGCACACTGTGCAGTCTGAGCAGGCTTTAGTCTGCATGTGATAGTTGCGCCTGCAGTGTCCTTTAGATAAAGATATAAGAATACCGAAGGCAAGAGCAGCATTCATTGCACTAGGAAATTTGTGGAAGTTTAAAGAAATCAAATCTAGAACCAAATTAGAATATTAAACTCCAATGTTAAAGCAGTTCTGCTGTATAGGTTAGAAACATGAGAACATAAATGATAAACTGCAACATCATCAAATGGTGTCATGAATAGAGGACGGATGGTATGATAGGTCAATAGAACTTTGAAAGAACAAGACGATAGGATGAGATGCAGTAGTCCAAATGGAATATGGAAAGAAAGACAGATAGAGACTGATTGATAGGTCACAAATGGACATGGAAAGAACAAGAGAATAGAGGGACTGAGATGGTATGATAGGGTCACATAGGAACATGAAGAAAGAAGAAGAGACGATGTGTAGGTCAATGGGAATGGAAGAACAAGACAGATAGAGGACTGATGGAATAGGGTCAATGAGAACTAGAAAGAACAAGACAGATGAGGGACTGAGATGGTATGATAGGTCACAAATGAGAACTATGGAGAGAACAAGACAGAATGAGGACTGAGATGATGATAGGGTCACAAATGAGGAACTTATGGAAGAACAAATGGACAGATGGTATGATGGTCAATGAGGAACATGAAGCAAGACAGAATAGAGGACTGAGATGGTATGATAGGGTCACAAATGAGGAACTTATGGAGAGAACAAGACAGAATAGAGGGGATGGCTATAGGTCAAATGGAATTATGGAGAAAAGACAGAATAGGATGAGAGTATGACAGTTACAAATGAGGAACTTATGAAAAGAAGAGAGGACAGAGGAAAGGACAAATGAGAACTTATGGAAGAAGACAGAATAGAGATTAGATGGTATGATAGGGTTACAAATGAGGAACTTATGGAAAGAACAAGACAGAATAGAGGGACTAGATGGTATGTAGGTTACAAATGAGGAACTTATGAACACAGAATAGAGGATGAGATGGTATGATAGGTTACAATGAGACTGAAGAACAGACAGAATGAGGGACAAGATGGTATATAGTCACAAATGAGACTATGAAAAGACATATAGAGGACTGAGATTATTAAGGTCAAATAGACTATGAAACATAAGGATAAGGAATGTGTAGCCAGACATGACGGAATAGAACAAGATCGGCTCTTTCCTGGAACCAATTTGGTAAATGAAAAAGAGGAAAGCCTAGAAATACATGGAGGCAGAGATTAATGATATACAGAGAACTGAAAAGCGATAGCTAATGATAAAAAGGCTTGACATGAGTTGGTTTAGGACATATGCCCTAATCGTGGTTAAAAAGGCAAAGAGAGTGATAGAGATAAAGAGACTTACTGTAACTGTGTCATGTTTATCAATAAAAACTATTATTAAATGATGTGTCAACACCAGGTATGGATTGAGGCTTGTCTGCAAGTCTTTTATTCTCTCGGACCAGCTTGGGGTGGTTTAATTACCATGGCAAGCTACAACAAATTCAACAACCATTGCTTCAGGTGAGTACTACAAGTTTATATATGCCAGGATTATTTTGCAAGTTTAACCAAAATATTATTTGAATGATTTTATAAATTATGGTTGTTACTGCCTTTAATACTGCTTTTTTAGGGCGGTGTAGGACAGGGTGGGGAGCATGAGCGTGTCAAATTTAATGGGCGCATGGCTAGTGCAGTCACAGCTAAACTGTTCAGGTTAGGACTTTTCATTATACCCGACAGAAAATACTCCTTGGCCTTTTCTTGGATTGAGTCCTGGTATATATGACTAAATCCTTGTAAACATCTGGCAATCTGTTGTTGACACATTTGTATCACTGTATAAGATAGCATAGAAGTTGTGTCCTAAAGATTTAAAAAACTTTAATGCAGGGGACTAGCCAGATCAATTTGTACGGAAAAATATCTTCCACAGTTGTTGCCAACACAAGAAATCCAACACAGATGCAACAAAGCAAATCAAATGATAGGACAAATGGCACCAATGTTAAAATGCAAACATGTCACCATGAACACAAAAGAGCAGTGTTCAACACAATCTTCTCCCCACATTATGCTATCAGTGCCAAATCTCGATGCTGACGTCAAACGATAGAAGAAAACTAGTCACGGCAGAGATGAAGTGTCTACACAGAATGCTGTGAGTAACAAGAAAAGATCGGTTGAGAAATGAAGACATCAGGAAAAAAGTGGAAGGCACATTAGTACTAAACTTCATCAGAACGACAAATTAAGCGGTTCAAATTAATAGGTTAGAAACATGAAACTGACTCAAATAATAAGCATAAACTGCAAACATTCATCAAATGGTGTCTGGTAGAATAGAGGGACTGAGATGGTATGATAGGGTACAAATGAGAAACTTATGGAAGAGCAGAGACAGAATAGAGGGACTGAGATGGTATGATAGGGTCACAAATGAGGAACTTATGGAGAGAGCGAGACAGAATAGAGGGACTGAGATGGTATGATAGGGTCACAAATGATGAACTTATGGAGAGAACGAGACAGAATAGAGGGACTGAGATGGTATGATAGGGTCACAAATGAGGAACTTATGGAGAGAACTTATGAGGAACTTATGGAGAGAACTTATGAGGAACTTATGGAGAAAAAAGTGGGTACAACATTAGTACTAACTTCATCAAGAAACAACAAATTAAACAGTTCGGTTCCATAAACAGATTACCAACAGAGAGTGCACCTCAAAGAGTGATGTTGTTCCGATACAATGGATGCAATGCAATAGGCCGGCCAAGCAAAAGGTGGACCTCAGAGATAACAGCAGCAATGAAAGACACTATTTATGAAGTGCACACAAGGGCTCATTCTATAAATCTCTTTTTATCCTGACGCTGTGAGACAAAACAGGATTGGAGAAAAGACAATTGTTGCCCTGGGATTCCAGCGGCATTGTTGCCACCTCAGAAATGAGACAGCAGCCCAGATGTACCAGTTACCTTTTTTTGCTGGAGCTACTGAGTTTATGCTTTGTGGAACACTAAGGATCTGTGGATCTATCTTTATCAAAATAGGAGACCCTCGCTGGTGCTACGGAGTTTGTGCCTGCCCTAAGATCTTCCTGTGTCAGAAAGAATCAGAGCACACATGGTTACTCACCAAAGTGCAATGATGATGTTCATATCAATCAATCAAACCTTATAAGATTAGCCCTCATAGTCAGTTTATATTGATTCTATTGTTGTTTGTCTTTCAGAGATGTACTAATAGCTTCATTTGCTGATGGTTTAACAAGTATTTATGGTGGATTTGTCATCTTCTCTGTGTTAGAGGGTTTCATGGCTAAAGAGTCTAATGTATCAATCACTGATGTGAAGCTACACAGGTAAGATTCCTGTTGGTATTGTCATCTCCATGGTGGGTTTCATGGCTAAAGAGGCTAATGTATCAATCACTGATGTAGCTACACAAGGTAAGATTCCTGTTGGTATTGTCATCTCCATGGTGAGTTTCATGGCTAAAGAGGCTAATGTATCAATCACTGATGTAGCTACACAAGGTAAGACTCCTGTTGGTATTGTCATCTCCATGGTGGGTTTCATGGCTAAAGAAGCTAATGTATCAATCACTGATGTAGCTACACAAGGTAAGATTCCTGTTGGTATTGTCATCTCCATGGTGGGTTTCATGGCTAAAGAAGCTAATGTATCAATCACTGATGTAGCTACACAAGGTAAGATTCCTGTTGGTATTGTCATCTCCGTGGTGGGTTTCATGGCTAAAGAGGCTAATGTATCAATCACTGATGTAGCTACACAAGGTAAGATTCCTGTTGGTATTGTCATCTCCATGGTGGGTTTCATGGTTAAAGAGGCTAATGTATCAATCACTGATGTAGCTACACAAGGTAAGATTCCTGTTGGTATTGTCATCTCTGTGGTGGGTTTCATGGCTAAAGAGGCTAATGTATCAATCACTGATGTAGCTACACAAGGTAAGATTCCTGTTGGTATTGTCATCTCCATGGTGAGTTTCATGGCTAAAGAGGCTAATGTATCAATCACTGTAGCTACACAAGGTAAGACTCCTGTTGGTATTGTCATCTCCATGGTGGGTTTCATGGCTAAAGAGGCTAATGTATCAATCACTGATGTAGCTACACAAGGTAAGATTCCTGTTGGTATTGTCATCTCCATGGTGGGTTTCATGGCTAAAGAGGCTAATGTATCAATCACTGATGTAGCTACACAAGGTAAGATTCCTGTTGTATTGTCATCTCATGGTGGGTTTCATGGCTAAAGAGGCTAATGTATCAATCACTGATGTAGCTACACAAGGTAAGATTCCTGTTGGTATTGTCATCTCCATGGTGGGTTTCATGGTTAAAGAGGCTAATGTATCAATCACTGATGTAGCTACACAAGGTAAGATTCCTGTTGGTATTGTCATCTCTGTGGTGGGTTTCATGGCTAAAGAGGCTAATGTATCAATCACTGATGTAGCTACACAAGGTAAGATTCCTGTTGGTATTGTCATCTCCATGGTGAGTTTCATGGCTAAAGAGGCTAATGTATCAATCACTGTAGCTACACAAGGTAAGACTCCTGTTGGTATTGTCATCTCCATGGTGGGTTTCATGGCTAAAGAGGCTAATGTATCAATCACTGATGTAGCTACACAAGGTAAGATTCCTGTTGGTATTGTCATCTCCATGGTGGGTTTCATGGCTAAAGAGGCTAATGTATCAATCACTGATGTAGCTACACAAGGTAAGATTCCTGTTGGTATTGTCATCTCCATGGTGGGTTTCATGGCTAATGTATCAATCACTGATGTAGCTACACAAGGTAAGACTCCTGTTGGTATTGTCATCTCCATGGTGGGTTTCATGGCTAAAGAGGCTAATGTATCAATCACTGATGTAGTTACACAAGGTAAGATTCCTGTTGGTATTGTTGTCTTCTCCATGGTGGGTTTCATGGCCATAATATCCAGTGCAACGCTATCCAACGCGCTGCCTGCGAGTACCATAGTGCACATGTGGTACACCTCTAGTGCTCTAATTTTTTTTCCTTTGGCTTAAATGTTAATCAGAATCGCAAGAACAAAAATGTGTCTCTAAAGAACAGTATAGTCATTTTTTAATTAGCACAATATAGTTAAAATACTTGTAGTAGATTCAGTTTTTATCAGTTATTATTTTTATTAATATTCTTTTTTATTAATGTTACTATATTTTTATTAATATTACTATTTTTTATTATATTACTATTTTATTTATGTTTTTATTAATATTACTATTTTTTAATTAATATTACTTTTTTAATTAATATTACTATTTTTATTAATATTACTATTTTTTATTAATATTACTATTTTTTTATTAATATTACTATTTTTATTAATATTACTATTTTTATTAATATTACTATTTTTTATTAATATTACTATTTTTTTATTAATATTACTATATTTTTATTAATATTACTATTTTTTTTATTAATATTACTATTTTTTATTAATATTACTATTTTTATTAATATTACTATTTTTATTAATATTACTATTTTTGATTAATATTACTATTTTTTATTAATATTACTATTTTTATTAATATTACTATTTTTTATTAATATTACTATTTTTTTATTAATATTACTATTTTTATTAATATTACTATTTTTATTATATCTATTTTTATTAATATTACTATTTTTATTAATATTACTATTTTAATTAATATTGGGTGCTCACGACATCCAGGTCACTGCCATCCGATCATGTTCCTCTGATGATCGTAGTCGATTTGCTCTGGAGAATTGTTTTATTTCGTTATATGGTGCCTTGCGCCCTCATGGGCTCAAGCTCTACATTCCTATGCTTCTTAGTACTTTCTCTTCTCATGCTTCATATTTTATATGATTATATGTTAAATGTATATGTCATATTTTTTATACGTTTCTCTTCTTTTTCCACTTCTAGTTTTTCTGTATTTATTTCGTTATTTGTTTTTAGTCACATATTTTCATTCATTTTTGACTGTTGTAATATCTTTGTCAAAGTCTGTATGTAGTGTGCTGTGACATTTGTCACTTTGTTGTATTGTTTGCTTGATAAAGGCCTTGTTGGTGTGTATTGTCATTGTTTTTGTATTTTGTAAAACTACCATACTTTGTTATTACGTGTTGCAAATTTGCAACTGTCACATGGACAGCGCTCCTGATTATTAGTCAGATGTGCTCAATATATAAAAACTGCATAGCGCTGGTCTATGTATGCTCATTGATGTGCTCCAATATATAAAAACTGCGTATAGCGCTGGTCTAATATATCGCTCATTGATGTTGACTGTGTGTTGCCAGGGCCGCAAAGGGAACAATGAATAGTAACACTGCAACCTACAAGACATGTTGTAAGGGGCTACTAAGGTAGGGGCCTAGGAAGATACCTAGTAAATAAAAAGCATCGCATAAATCGAATGTGCTTTACTACTTGTAAGCGCATAACTGGCTCAGTGTATAATTGCTCTATGGCTCAGATCACATACAAATGACAGAGTGGTTTAACAAATGGCCTATATGGAGCATTAGAAGAAGAAAAAGGTGAGTAACCATCTCTTTCTTATACAGGAAGATCTCAGCGGTAGTGCACAAACTCTGTAGCACTGGTAAATGTCCCCAATGTAATTTAGAAGATGGTGAAATATTTTTAGGAATTAAATTTAAAAATATTTCTTATGAAGTTTTCCGGCAGCGCGCTTTCCAGCCTGTTCTTGATTTTGAACTGCCAAGTGTTCTATTATGTGCTCAACTTGTACACAGGACCCACATTTTATCGTCTGTCTCCGATAGAACTAGGAACTTGTATCTCACCTACACTGAGATCAGGGATCTCTATACAAATATCCAGATGTCTCCACGAGGGAGCGAACCTGGTACCTTTGGAGCAGTCATATCCATATGCTAAGGACTACTACCGTGATATGTCTCTGCACATGGGCATGCTGGTATTTGTGGTGGCAATGAGAGAGTGGACAGTTTCAACAGTATTGATCATCGAGGAGATCAACATGGATGGGGGTGCACACTTTGGTTTCTCAGCAACCACCTGTTGGATGAAGACACTAAAATTGTTTTTGAATCTATCCAGCGATTAAAGGAGTTTGGAATGACATAGCAGAGCTGGATGCCCATGGGACAGACTGAGAGTTGGAATGACACATACAAGCAGCTGGATGCCATGGGCAGACTGAGGAGTTTGTTTAACCAGTTTCAAGAATCTAAAACCAAAGGATTGACTTCATCGTCCCGAGATTGTCCTCATATGGCTCTGTCCCTCTCCACAGAAATGATAGGCCACCTGCCAAGAGTATTGCACAAACTCTGTAGCTCCAGCAACAATCGTAGGGGTCTCTGAAAAAATTGCAGCCGGGAACAGAACGGCACGGTCCGGATTCAAACCCATGACCTTCAGAGCGCAAGGCGAAGGTGTAGTCACAGAGATCCCCCAGGTTAACCATGGTAACCATGAGTATGCATATCCTTTGACATCTGTTGGATGAGACTGAGCACCTATGGGTCTATCCAAAGTTCTATGATGTCAGTTCAGTAACTAATAATCAATAATGATGTTTTACTTTTTCCTCAGGTCCTGGTCTAGCACTAGTTGCATATCCGGAAGCCATATCCAAGTTTCCTGTGCCTCATCTTTGGGCTGTCCTATTCTTTTCTATGCTACTTCTTCTTGGTATAGACAGCCAAGTAAGTAGTCCTACATTGAATGGGCATATTATTGTATTTTATTTCTTTTTTGTGTGCTACAATTATCAATAAATGTCTTCGACATATTCTCAAACTGAGATGGTATGTATTCTCAAACTGAGATGGTATGTATTCTCAAACTGAGATGGTATGTATTCTCAAACTGAGATGGTATGTATTCTCAGACTGAGATGGTATGTATTCTCAAACTGAGATGGTATGTATTTTCAAACTGTGATGGTATGTATTTTCAAACTGAGATGGTATGTATTCTCAGATTGAGATGGTATGAGAGAGTGGCTAATACAGACCTGTGGCAGGAGCCCATGGTGACCCAGTTCAGGGTGAGAAAAATGATGTCCATTTATTGTCTCCCCAAAGGACAAGAGCGTCACAGGCTAGAGATGGAGAGACTTGCACATTGTACAAGTAGAACTGGATGCCTGAGGGGTGGAGTGAGGAGTTTGTTTAACCAGCGAGTCACAGAAACAACATGCATACCCTTCAAGATCTGCTGGGGGAAAACTGAGCACCTATGTGTTTGTCTTGAGTGCTATGACATCAGTTCAGTAACTAATAAACCAACGATCATCTCATTCACAAATCTTTTTGTTGCCAACAATAGTTTCAATCCTGGTCACAGCTATCCAATCATGTTCCTTTGATGATCAAAGTCGATTTGCTCTAGAGAATCGTTTTATATCTTTATATGGTACCTTGTGACCTCATGTACTCAACGCTCTACATTCCTATGCTTTAGTACTTTCTCTTCTCATGCTCCATATTCTATATGTTATATGTTATAGACATGCTAGCAGTTTTACCCATTATTTGCATGGGAAATTTAGTTTAAATCTAGTTGTAAAGTCCCAAACAGTGCGAGATTGAGCATATTAAAGAAACATGCCCCGTTGCCTCAAAATCTGCTGTTTCCCATTAGTAACAATATGTTTTCTCTCCATGCTTGGTGTGAAAACTTTCTCAGTTGATCACATAAGACTAAAATATCCCTCATTCAAATTGCCAGTAAAAACCTGATACAATAGAATTCTAGTGAAAGTTGACAAATAACAATTGTCAAATTGAATTTATTCAGTCAGCTCTATCGTTGCAAATGAAATTTCCGTAGTTCTCATAATTTGACACTATGTGGCTGACAATTTCATTGCGAACACACACACAGAAGCTGTTCAGTTCCAAACAGTGCGAGACAGCATATTAAAGAGACATCCCTGTATGACATCAAAATCGCTCTTTTCCATTAATAATAATATGTTTTCTCCAGGTTACTCAATTAAAACAAATAAAACTTTGAGAAGTATTGAATAGCCTAAGCTATTAATAAAATTAAAATTTTTTAATGTTGTCCTTCAGTGAATTTGAACATGTCTCTTCAGAATAGCAGCCAAATATTCGGCCACCGGACAGACATGTTAAAATATCAATAAATAGCATCAAATATAACATGTGACTGCTAGTAGTATCACGTTACGGAAAGACTGCTGTGCATATCACATGACCAGAACATAAATACACATATTCTGCAATTTCTGTACATGATCATTTGCGTTAAGTTTCAATATGGTTATAGAAATGAACAAATAGTCAAGTTTTATCATGTTTACATCTTCCCATCTATGAAATCTACCATCTTGCCAAATTTCAAGTCCGTCGGATGTCCAGATACCTTCAAACAATTGGGACAGACATATATTCAATTCCATTCATCTTTGTCTTATATATTTATAGGTTTTATTTTTATTGTTTATCTTCTTTTTTACACTTCCAGTTTTTTTTTTTCATTTATTTCGTTATTTGTTTTTAGTCACAGATATTCATTGTAGGGCCGTTAGGAATTTCTTGTCTGATTCTCTATGTACTATGCTATGTAAGAAGTGAAATTCTTCACTTCTATTGTATCCTTTGCTTGATAAAGGCCTTTTGTTCGAAACGTTGCTGTGTTAATGTTTTTGTAAAACTACAGTACTTTGTTGTTACATGTTTCACCATTGCTACATAGTTTTACTGCAGTCTTCTCTTATATCGATAACAATAGTTTACCATGTTTGAACCTCCTTGTAAACTGTTGCCTCACTGGTTCTTTCTTTCCATCCAACAGTTTGGCACGTTTGAGACTGTCATTGATGGTTTTGTAGATGCTTTCCTAGTATCTGAGGAAGAGGCGTGTCTTGGTGACCTTTGGCCTTGCGTCAATTAGCTACTTAGTGTCCCTGCCAATAGCCACCAATGTAAGGGATATAACTGTGCATCTAGTGTCAATCAACAGATATTGTGTTTGTTCATTTCTTCCTATCTTAAATTTGAATCTTTCTCATCTTTCTTTTGTTTGTTCATTTCTTCCTATCTTAAATTTGCATATTTCTCATCTTTCTTTTGTTTGTGTGTCAATAGAAATGGGGTGCTGGTGTAGGAGCAAGCATGGAGGGGTAGCTGGTGTAGGAGCAAGCATGGAGAGGGTACTGGTGTAGGAGCAAGCATGGAGAGAGTACTGGTGGAGCAAGCATGGAGAGGGTAGGGTGTAGGATCTTCCTATCTTAAATTTGCATCTTTCTCATTCTTCATTTGTTGGTGTATCAAGTAGGAACATGGAGGGGATCGGCTAAAAGGTATGTATTGAGGATCTGTAGAGCATATAGGGGTGCATGGAGGGCACCACTGTATGAACTTGGAGGTAGCGCTAAAATGATGTAGGATGCACTACTATAGGAACATGGAGGGGCACCACTGTAGGAACTTGGAGGTAGCTCGGCTTAAAAAGTATGTAGGATGCACTACTATAGGAACATGGAGGGGCACCACTGTAGGAACTTGGAGGTAGCTCGGCTAAAAATGTATGTAGGATGCACTACTATAGGAACATGGAGGTGCACTACTATAGGAACATGGAGGGGCACCACTGTAGGAGCTTGGAGGTAGCTCGGCTAAAAATGTATGTAGGATGCACTACTATAGGAACATGGAGGGGCACTGGTGTAGGGGCATAGAGTGAGCACTACTATAAGGGCACTATTTTGGAGGAAACATGGGGCCCATCACTGTAGGAGCATGAAGGAGAAGTTTTGTATGGACATCAGCTACTGACTGAGACTATGTTTCCAATTTTGACCAAAATGAAACCCACACCAAAACTGTGATATTAGATTTTCAAATGAAGTGGAAACTATGGATGACCAATACAACAATAACATGGATCTCTGTGACGTAGAGGTTAGATGCTCGCCTCTCGTGCTAAAAGTACTCTGTTCACTCCCATGTAGAGCCATGGGGATATTTTTCCCCGAGATTCCTGACCTCAGTGTAGGTGAGATCAAGTTCCTAGTCTTATCAGAGATGGACAATAAAACATAGATCCTGTGTTCAATTTGAGCACGTAAAAGAACTCTTGGCAGTTCAAAATCGAGAAGAGCAGGCTGGAAAACTGCTGCCCTGGCAAAAGTTATTAGAAAAGATCAAAAATGAAATATTGTCACCATTTTCTAAATGACATCGGTGACACTCGCCAGTGCTTTGAAGTTTGTGCACTCTCAATGAGATCTTCCTGTGTAAGAAAGAGATGGGAGCACACATGGTTACTCACCAAAGTGTAATGATGATGGTCCTATCAAGCAATCAATCCAATAACAAACAATGAAGTTTTAGAAGTAGGTAAGTTTTTTTAAAAGTAACGGAAACCCTTTTTCATACCCTGAGGTAAGTTGAGGAACACAGTGTTAGGCCTGTTTTTTTCTTTACCATCGATCAACATCTGGATATGACAACATACACTGGGTGATATGATCAAATACACGGTGATATGGTCAACATACACTGGGTGATATGGTCAACATACACTGGGTGATATGGTCAACATACACTGGGTGATATGGTCAACATACACTGGGTGATATGGTCAACATACACTGGGTGATATGGTCAACATACACTGGGTGATATGATCAACATACACTGGTGATAGGTGAACATACACTGGGTGATATGGTCAACATACACTGGGTGATATGATCAACATACACTGGGTGATATGATCAACATACACTGGGTGATATGGTCAACATCATGCCGGCAGCCTCTACCTCCCAGTGCTTTACTTGGTACTAAATTGAGGTTGGGTTGACCTAAGAGCTGTTACGATTAGAAAAATTCCACTACCACCGTGGAATTGAACCCAGCCCATGCACCTAAGAAGCGAGTACACCAACTACTACGCTATCATGTCTCTTACAAGTAGGCACTAGAAACATGTCATGTTGTATTTCTTATATCGCCTGTGAGTTGCTGGGGACCACAAGATGAGAAAAGAATAGTAACACTGCAACCTACAAGGTATGTCGTAAGAGGCAACCGAGGTATGTGCCTCATTAAGCTACTCTAGTAAATCAAAAACATCACAGAAATCAGATGTGCTGGGCCTAACTGGCACAATGTACAATTGCTCTTAGGCTCTGATTACATACAAATCACAAAGAGTGGTAAACAAGTGGTTGATACGCAGCTTTCAAAGATGAAGAAGATCACGTACAAATCACAAAGAGTGGTAAACAAGTGGTCGATGTGCAGCTTTCAAGATGAAGATCCATACAAATCACAAAGAGTGGTAAACAAGTGGTCGATGTGCAGCTTTCAAAAATGAAGAAGTATTTATTATATTGTTATTTATTTCTTCTCATTCCCTTCCATCCCTGGGTGGTATATCTTCTTCTTCTTCACCTTTCAACTCCCAGCGGAGCACAGATCTTCAACAAACTTCTTCCAGCTCTTCCTTTCTCTTGCCATCCCTTCCAATTCTTTCCATGTTTTACCTATCTTTTAATATCAGCCTCCAGCTCACTTCTCCAGGTCTGTCTAGGTCTTCCTCTACTCCTCTTTCCCTGCGGGTTCCAAAACAGTGCCTGTCTTATAATGCTTCCGGTCGGTCTTCTCAGTGTATCCATCGCTAGCGTCTCTTCCTGAGCTCTTTCTCCACATGTACCTGCTTAGTTCTTTCTGTGAGTTCCTCGTTTGTAATCTTATCATACCATCTCAGTCCCTCTATTCTACGTATGTGGTATATACATGTTCCCATTGTTGTATTGTATATGTAGCTGCACAAGGAGAAGAATAAATTATGTTACGATATTTATATTATTATTGTTTTCCATTTCTTTCCCTGCCAGGGTGGTATATACATGTTCCCATTGTTGTATTGTATGTAGCTGCACAAGGAGAAGAATAAATTATGTCATATTTATATTATTGTTTCATTCTTTCTGCCCGGTGGTATATGTGTTCACATTGTTGACTGAGTACTTTCGTGATATCATTCTTATCGAATGTTTTATCATTGGTTGGATTTATGGTAAGTCCTTGCAGTTGACCTCCGTGTTTTCCTCTTAGTTCTCTAGATCAGTGGCTCTCAAACTTTGCATTATGCTGACCTCCTTTTAAATACATTTTGTTGCCACGGACACCCAAAAGTGTCTATATAGGAAAATCTTCTAGCGATGGAGTTATTATTACACCCCACCAACAGTCAAGCTGGCTACAGTTTCTCAGACTGTGGGAAACTTCAAATGATCTTTAATTTTGTCCTGTCAGACATTTAGATTCCAGTCTGATCCGGAACCTTTGATTTTGCAGCGGAACTAGTTTACTACTGTTTTTATACATGTTTTAAAAAGTTATTTTTCTGTTTGAAATGCCAAAGATCATAATATTTATTCAAGCGTTTAAGGACTCCCTGTGAGTACCTCGGGACCCGGAGGTCCACACACCCCAATTTGGGAAACTCTGCTCTAGATCATAGCAAATTTATCTGCTAGCTGGGAAAGTACATGCTCACCGATGACAGCTGATATGTCACATGATGATAGTGACCAGATGCAATGTGCAACCCTTTGAAAAATGTAGCCAAAATCAATATCTCAATTTATATTTGAAATTGACTAGCCAAGGAATGACAACAAGAACAAAGAATTGGAGGGTAGAGCTAATAGAACCATTTTTTTCCTGATCCAGAAGCACTTGAGCTTTTCAGCTCTTCGGCTCCATGTCATGGACATCGTAACCCTTCGGTTTGGTGCCACGAACACCGTAAATCTGGGGAATCTGTGGCTTTTTCTGCCATCCCGCGAATTGAACCCGCACACACAGAGGGATAGTCACCCGTAGTCCAACGTGCTATGAACACGCTGGGCAGACGGGCAATAGAACCATTAAATACCCCCACCAACATCGAATTGACAAATATAAACTCATGAGGTCAACAATAAAAATAAAAATCGTGGCATATGCTTTACAGGACGTAGCCATCAACAACAGTAAACGAGTCATCAATTTTCTAGGCATCATTTAAATGTTCATTAGTTTGCCATTGCTTTCTGAACGGTGAGGTTTACTTTTACCGTTTGTAAAAGTCCAAGGGAACTAATTTGCTTCCAAACGTAACCGCCGTGGAGTTTGAACCAGGTTTTCTTCGGTTGTGATCGAGCTCACGGCCGCTTGAGAGATGCAGGGTTTGCTTCACAGCTAAAACATGATTACGTTGACACAACTGATCAAAATGTGTGTATTCTTCACTGAACAAGAGAAGAGAAAAGTTAACAAAGAAGAGAACTGACCACCTCACCACTACACACTCACAAAATTATCTCTGTGGCGGTATCTGTTATGTAGAGGTTAGGTGCTCGTCTCTTGTTCCAAAGGTGTTCACTCCTCGTAGAGCCATCTGGATATTTTCCAGAGATCCCTGATCTCAGCTTAGGTGAGATCGAGTTTCTAGTCCTGTTGGAGACGGACTATAAAATGTAGGTCTCGTGTTCAAGTTTAGCCTGTAAAAAAATCTGTGACAGTTAAAAATCAAGACGAGCAGAAGAGCCAATGCCCTAGTAAAAATTCATTGGAAAAAAAATGTTTAAATAAAAATTTCTACAAAATATTCTCACCATCTTCTAAATTACATCGAGACAATCGCGATGCTATGGAGTTTGTGCACTCTCACTGAGATCTTCCTGTGTAAAAAAGAGATCGGAGCACACATAGTTACTCACTGAAGTGCAATGATGATGGTCCTATCAATCAAGATTATGTACTTTGAGATAACCTTGACCTTGTGTTACCTGTCTCAGGTGTGGACAGGTTCTGTGATGACATTGAGTTGATGCTAGGGAAACAGCCAGGAATCTTTATAAGAATCTGCTGGACTGTCATTACACCACTGGTCCTGTTGGTAAGTCTGTTCCTTCCTTTCGCTTCACTTGAAATATTGTCTATATATTCAATGTTATCTCTTGTATCCTTCCTTTCGTTTGCTTGAAATATTGTCTATGTAATCAATGTTGTCTCTTGTATCCTTCCTTTCATTCACTTGAAATATTGCTATATATTCAATGTTGTCTCTTGTATCCTTCCTTCTCGCTTGTTGAAATATTATCTATGTGTTCAATGGTGTCTCTTGTATCTTTCCTTTCGTTCGCTTTGAAATCATTTGTCTATATATTCAATGTTATCTCTTGTATAAACTTCACTGTCTTTTGTAGCTCACACAGAGGTCCATGTTCTCTCGGGGTAGAGAGCCCAACAATGCACCTGCAGGAGTGCCCGTCACAGGGCGAGCGCCATAACGTTTAGAATATATAGACATACTCATATCTTTAACAGCTATCAACAGACCGACTAAACATATCTTTAGCAGCTATCAACAGACCGACTAAACACATCTTTAGCAGCTATCAACAGACCGACTAAACACATCTTTAGTAGAATATATAGACATACTCATGTCTTTAGCAGCTATCAACAGACCGACTAAACGTATCTTTAGCAGCTATCAACAGACCGACTAAACGTATCTTTAGTAGAATATATAGACATACTCATGTCTTTAGTAGCTATCAACAGACCGACTAAACATATCTTTAGCAGCTATCAACAGACCGACTAAACACATCTTTAGCAACATAAGGGTAACATAACCCATTAGTACCTTTCTAACAAGGATTATAATATTTGATAGTACATATTGTCTTTCTTCGAATCATCCACTTGTTTAACCACTCTTGTGGTTTGTATTGTGATCCGAACTCTAAGACAAACTTGTTATATGTCCACAAGTAGGCTAGCACATCCAATTTCTGCAACGCTATTTGTTTACTAGGGTAGCCTCGGCACCACACAGGAGAAGTTACCCTCTAACAAGGATTATAATATGTGAATGTGATTAAATCAATCAGAAAGCCACAAATACCAACACAAGACGATTACTACAATATGAGCAGATTGGAACAAGTTGTCATTCTACGCCTTAGAGCAGGATACAATCAACTCCACAGCCACGTGTATACAGCATTCAAGACTGGCAATTCAGCCTTGTGTACATGTGGATAGGCACACCAGACTGCAGAGCACATACTTCAAGACTGCCCGAATATGATATACTGAGACAAACTCATTGGCCTAAAGAAACAACACTGGACATAAAACTACACAGACCTCTGTGTGAGCTACAAAAGACAGTGAAGTTTATACAAGAGACAACATTGAATATATAGACAATATTTCAAACGAACGAAAGAATATATGAATTTTGTTATTGTTTGCACATGATGCTGTTATGTTTGAAAACAAGAGTAATGTCTTCAACATGTTATTCCAGTTTGCTTTTATATCCACCTGCGCTAAATACACTTTGCCAGTTTATGGTGGCTATGTATTCCCAAACTGGGCCAACGCTATTGGCTTCATCATAGCCATCTTTCCTCTCATTCCAATCCCTGTGTGGATGGTCATCGTCCTGTACAAGGAGAAGGGAACACTGATGCAGGTATGTTTGTTGGTTTATTTCATGTTTCAAGTTGCCATTTTGGATTATGTAGTAATAATTTTCTTTTAACAAAAGCAAGGGAAACTTTATTGCATTGAATAATATATGAAAGGCAGATGCAGATCAGAAATAAAGAGCAGAATAGGGCAGGCAAAAGCAATGTTTCAGAAACTGAGAAGTATTGTATGCAACAAGTCATTGGCAGTTGAGATCAGAATGAGAGTTATACAGTGCTACCTAGAGCCAATACAGACATACGGATGCAAGTCATGGCAATAAATAAACAGATCAAAAAAATCTCTGAGGGCCACAGAGATGTGGTTTTACAGAAGAATGATGAGAATCCCATGGACTGCTAAAGTGACTAATGTGGAGGTACTGAATGAGATCAAGACACAGAGAAAACTTATCAATATAAGAAAGAGGCAGTCATCATTTTTCAAACATGTGATGAGAAAGGAATGTTTAGAGCACATTGTAACAACTGGTAAAATTGAGGAGAGATGAGACAGAGTAAGACAGAGAGCAAATTTTGGATAGCCTGATGTCATGGAACGGAAGAGCATCAACATCTGAGATCATAAAACACAGAAACAGCTTTAGATCCCCTTTTTAGATCTATTTAGAACATTACAATGCATATTTGCATGTAGAACATTACAATCAGACTTGCATGTAGAACATTCAATGCAGACTTGCATGTAGAACATTACAATGAGATTGTATGTAGAACATTACAATGCAGACTTGCATGTAGAACATTACAATGCAGACTTGTACATAGAACATTACAATGCAGACTTGCTACATAGAACATTACAGCAGACTGTACATAGAAATTACAATCAGACTTGTACATAGAACATTACAATGCAGACTTGTACGTAGAGAACATTACAATGCAGATGTGTACTAGGAACATTACAATGCAGACTTGCATGCAGAATATTACAATGCAGACTTGCATGTACAAGACATTAGATCTATGTCAGACATTGCAAACGCCGTGTGTTGCCGGGCCCGTAAGGGAGCAAAGTAGCGGCACTGCGACTTACAAGGCATGTCGTAAAGGCGACTAAGTGGGTTTGAGCGAGGGGCTGGCTACCTATTCAGTAGAAAATTTTAGCCACAAAATCCAACCAACCATGAACAAGTCACATAAAAAATAAAATAAAAACTGTGCCAACCAAGAGGAAAGGAAGCTCTTCTAGAAGAGGGATGAAGCGATGCAGAGAAAGCCGCAAGGAGTCTACACCGCAGATTATCTTCCTTTCACCTAGAAAAGCTCCAGAATTGGCACCTGGAATGTTAGAAGTATGTAAAAATGGGAAAGACAGCACAGGTTGTAAATGAGATGAAATTTCACTGGATTGGCATCTTGGGATTATGTGAAACTAGGTGGAATGGTGCAGGCAAACAAGCCTAAACACAGGGAGAAACAATGCTGGTTCTGGCATATGGAAGAAAATGCCCCCATAGTGAAGGAGTGGCTTTAATGCTATCTAAAGAAGTGAGAATGCATTAATAAAATGGGAAGCAATGAGTCCTAGGATAATCACAGCAACATTCAGAACCACCAAAAAGAAAGTATTCTTGAATGTGACCCAGTGTTATACACCTACCAATGATAAAGAGGAAATGTAAAGGAGGAATTTACATAAAACTTCAAAATACTATAGGTAATCAGAGAAATGGGAACATCAAAATATTGATGGGTGACCTCAATGCCAAAATAGGTTCAGACAACATAGGCTACGAGGTGATCATGGGGAAACACGGACTTGGGATAATGAACGAAAATGGAGAACTATTCACTAAATTCTGTGCAGCGAATCAATACGTCATAGGTGGAAGTGTCTTTCACATAAAAGAATACATAAAGCAACCTGGGTATCACCAGATCACAGAACAGAAAATCAAATTGACCACATATGCATAAACAAGAAATTCAGGTCATCTCTACAAGATGTAAGAGGTCAAGGGGCAGATGAGATTTGGATCACCATTTGCTGATAAGTAAAATTAAACTGAAGCTTAGCGATACATAACATCCCATGAACATTGACACCAATACAATGTAGGACACCTCAGAAGTCAAGTAACAAAGGAACAGTTCACGGTCACAGTCTCTAATAAGTATGAGGTTTTGCGGCAATTAGAAGATGAGGTGAGTGGGAAGAATGCTTGGCAGCAAGCCAAAAATATTTGGAATGAAACATGCACAGAGGTATTAGGAAAGAAGGAGCGGAATCATAAGGCATGGATAACTCCAGGAACTCTCAAGGAAATAGAAGAAAGGAAAAAGAGGAAAGAGATTTAAATAATAGCAAAACTAGAACTGCCAAAGCCATAGCCCAGGAAAAGTACACAGAAGCTAGCAAGAAAGTGAAGAAACAAATAAAGTTAGATAAAAGACAGTACATAGAAGATCTAGCAAGAGAAGTAGAGGTAGCTGCAGGAAAAGGAAATCTTAGGGATCTTTACAACATCACTAGAAGGCTAACAGGAAAATACAATCCATCAAATGGGTTGATCAAAAATAGTAGTGGGAAACTATCACTAATGTTAGAGACCAAATGGAAAGATGGATGGAATACTTCAAGGAACTCCTGAACAGACCAGCACCTACAAAACCCCCAGATATCCAACCCGCAGAAATTGACTTGGACATCAACTGTGAGAAACCATCCAAGGAGGAGATTAGTACAGTAAACCTCGTTAACAGAACTCGCTTACACGAACACCCGGTTAACAAGAACAAAATGTGGTCCCGTCATAAATGTCTATTTCTTATCAGTAAATAACACGAATTTCTGTGTACCACGAATCACGAACTGTATTTTAGTCCCTCCACCAATTTTATCTCATTTAACCCGAACTTCCAAAGCTTCACAATGTTTGTTGTCACCTTAAAAGCCTTTCATTGTTAGTGATCGGAAAGGTAACACTAACAGTTTCATTTACCCGTGGATGCCCTTGAGTTTGAGATAGAGGGGCGAGATAGGTGGAGACCATTAATATGTACACAAAGCATTTTCGGACAGCGGGGAAAAGATTAATGCGTCCCCGGAAGGTGCGATAGCAGATCTGTCTGAAGTAAATTCGTCGTTTCCAGGATTCGGTTACATCGTAGAAGCTCTGGGTACTGTATTTTTATTACAGGTACGAGAATTTTATAGCCAGAACACCCAATTAGAAGTAAAGTATGGTTTTGGGCAGGAGGGGGTGGGGGGTGGAAGGAGAGAAGGGAGGAGCAGAAAGTGAAAATGAAAGTGAAATTCCAGTTGATAAAAATCTGGTGAGAAAATGTTCAGATAGGACGAAAAGTTAGATAGAGTCAGTTGAAGAGTCATGTCTAAGAGGAAGCAGACAGGTATAGATCTGGAAACAAAACTAAGAATTCTAAACGAAGTAGATCGTGGTGCATTGAAGGAAAAGACAATTGCTGAACAGTATGGAATTGCCAAGTCTACCTTATCCACAGTACTTAGAGACCGGAAAAAATTCTTAATGCTGTTGCATTAGGTTCGGTAACAAATCTAAGCGACTTCAGTATGTGCTAAATGCGAAGATATCAACTACTTCTAGAATGGTTTAACCATATCGCACTTCCAATGTACCTTTAAGTGGACCTATAATTCAGTCAAAAGCAAATGAGATTGCCAAAAATTTGGACATTCAAGATTTCAGCTGTTCCGCTGGTTGGCTGTACCTGTTCCAAAAGAGACACTCAATTTCATCAGTAGTGATTTGTGGTGAAGCAAATAAAGTTGATGAAGAAGGGGCAAACAACTGGTTGCATGGATTTTACGGAGTGAGAGAAAAGTATGCCTCGTGTAGCGTGTACAATATGGACGAAACTGGACTTTTTTACAATCTTTTCCAAGTCATACCCTCGGAATAAAAGGTGACAAGTGCCATGGTGGAGCGTGCAGTAAACAACGTCTAACTGTTGTCCTTGTATGTAATGCAGACTGCAGTGATAAACACCTCCCATGGGTGATAGGCAAGTCCAAGAAACCATGTTGTTTTAAAAACATGAACATGGATACTCTACCTTGCATCTACTCTCACCATAAGAAAGCTTGGATCGACAGCACATCATTTCGTAAGTGGCTTCTTCATTTCAACGATCGAATGATGGCTCAGAATAGGCATGTTCTTCTGACAATGGACAGGTGTACCGCCCATAAAATACATGATCTGAACTTAACAAACGTAAAGGTTCAATTTTTCCCCCAAATGCAACAAGTCGTCTTCAGCCTTTAGATCAAGGCATTATTGCTCTTATGAAGAGAGCTTATGCTAGCGACTTGTGAGAGCTGCAATTCGCGCTGTTGAAAACAACACGATAACCCCCAGTTGGAGTGTGCTCGATGCAATAAAAGCTATCGCTGTCTCCTGGGAATCTGTGCCATCAAAACACTTGCAGAACTGCTTTAGCAGAGCCTGGAGACATAGCAACACTAATCCTATCGAAGAGTTAGATGGTGACATCGACACCACCTCTCATGACAAATGGGATATTCTTCAAGACGTTGCAAACCCTGGAGTTAGTTTTGAGGAATTCATTAGTGCAGATGACGATGTTGCCGTGTGTTCTCCAGAGGAATCTGATGTACATGTACAATCAGTTGTGTGTGAGGTGCAAGAAATATCATCAGAAGAAAGTGATGAAGACAATAGTATACCGCCCACCCGCCAGGAAGTAGTTAACTGCCTTGGACACTTTAGAACGGTTTGCTACAACAACTGAAATGACCGCTAGGTTTACGGAAGCTATACACACAGTTGGCCGTGAAGTTACTATGCACTTCGCCCGTCTGCGACTGCGCAATATACAGGAATTTTTCTGAAGAAAATAATACGTGAGTACTTCTTTAAAAGTTAATTACTGTAGTAGTGTTTATATGATGGCATCTGTATTGTATATGGTTAATACTGTGCTGCATTGCAATGCCAAAATTTGAGTCCCCCCGATTACACGAATTTTTTTAACACGAACTAGTGATTTTTCGGTCCCTTCGAGTTCGTGTTAACGAGGGTTTACTGTAAAACCATTAAACTTTTAAAAGATGGGAAAGCGGCCGGTCCAGATGGTATTCCAGCGGAGGTGGTTAAAGCCAACATAAACACTTCCACAGAAATACTGTATAAATTATTTAGCAGAATCTGGGAGACCGAAGAAATACCAGCAAACTGGAGAGAAGGATACCTGGTGAAGCTACCAAAGAAAGGGGACCTTCAGAAGTGTGAAAACTATAGGGGAATAATGCTGTTGTCAGTACCTGGGAAAATACTAAGCAGAGTCATCCTGGAGAGACTGAGAGATGCCATCGATATAAAGCTAAGAGATGAACAGGCAGACTTCCGACCAAATAGATCCTGTGCTGACCAGATAGCCACATTACGTATAATAATAGAGCAAAGTATTGAATGGAAATTCCCACTTTATATCGGATTTGTGGATTATGAGAAGGCTTTTGACAGTATTGATAAGGAAACCCTTTGGAAATTAATGAGGCATTATGGAATCCCACAGAAAATTATTAACCTAATAAAAGCAACATATACAGATATGAAATGTAGAGTTCTTCATGAAGGTAAACTAACAGACACTTTTGGAATAGAAAAGGAGTCGTCAGGATGTCTTCTATCACCTATGTTGTTCTTACTGACAATAGACTGGATTATGAAGACCACAGTAACTAACACCAGAAATGGAATCCAATGGACTCTGACAGAGCAACTAGATATTCTGGACTTCGCTGATGATATAGCCCTTCTGTCACATACACAAAATCAGATGCAGGATAAGCTAAACACATTGAATCAAAGGTCCCAGCAACTAGGGCTGAACATTATTCATAAGGGAAAGACAAAGATATTGAGAATTAACCAAGCAAACGACAACTCGATCTCCCTGGGGAAATCCCACTTCAAGAGGTAGAATCATACACATATTTGGGCACAACGTAGACAAAGAGGGTGGAACAGATAGAGATGTTAAAATAAGAATACAGAAGGCAAGAGGAGCTTTCATTGCACTGGGAAACATTTGGAAGTCAAAGAAATCAAATCTAGAACAAAAATTCGGATATTTAACTCTAATGTTAAAACAGTTCTACTGTATGGATCAGAAACATGGAGAACAACTAAAACAATAGCGCATAAATTGCAAACATTCATCAACTGGTGTCTGAGAATAGAGGGAATAAGATGGTATGATAGGGTCACAAATGAGGAACTTATGGAGAGAACGAGACAGATTCCAGTGAACGAACAGGTTAAAAAGACGCTGGCGCTGGATAGGACACACTTTGCGAAACCGGAGGGGAATATAACAAGAAGGGTCCTTGCCGGAACCCGCAGGGACAGCGAAAGAAGGGAGGCCGAGAAATACATGGAGACGAGATTTGGAGGCAGAGATCAATAATATAAAGAAGAGCTGGAGGAGCTGCAGGAGATAGCTAGAGATAGGAAGACTTGGCATGAGTTGGTTGAGGGCCTATGCCCAACCCGGGGTAAAAGACAAAGAGAGAGAGAGAGACATTGCAATGCCAACACACAGGGAGAAAGCTTATTATCAATATAAGAAAAGGCAGTCATCATTTTTTTCAGACATGTAATTGGAAGGGAGGCTTAGAACACATTGTGACAACTGGTAAAACCGAGGGAGACAAGACAGATGAAGACAGAAAATTTTGGATAGCCTGACTTAATGGTACGGAAAATCGTCAACATCTGAGATGATAGCCAACACCAGAGAGAGATTTGTGGAGATCGCCCACGCCAACTGACAGTGCACCTGATGATGATGAGGACAATACAATGAAATCATTAGATCTATGCAGGACCTTGCATTACTTATCGTAAAAGTGTTACCTCTGAATTTGCGAAGCCCTGCCGGCTTGGCGGGGGACACCTGTCAAAAGGTAAAGCAGGCTTTCACTCAGAAATCAGATGCGCCATACCAGGCGTCATGGCTAACACCTGAATTCACAGTGAGTGAACGCAGAAGAAGAAGAAGAATAAAAGTGTTATCAGCAAAAAATAACTTATGAACTTTTCGATTTTGTTTTGAAATATTCAGCGTCTTCGATCTTCACTCCGACCTGCAGACAACTGGGGACCAGCACATAAACGCTACAAAACAATGTATGTAGAGAAACAGAAGGAATATAGTCAGCGGCCGCACTGGTTTGTGACGATTTGTCGAAGAGATAAAGTATAGTACAAACTAATCAACTTTTCTGTTTGTTAATTGTTAGTTTTATTCCTTCCTTGTTATTGTTGGATTTTAACATATTTTTAGTCTTTTTGGGGGGAAGAATATAATCTTCAGCGTTTGTTTTTGAGTATTTATTTAATGGCTGTATATGATTTAGTTATAGGGATGTACTTTTGTGGATGTCTGAGGGAGGATTTGGTTAGAGGGATGTGTTTGGGTATCTGAGGGAGGATTTGTTTAGAGGGATGTGTTTGGGTATCTGAGGGAGGATTTGGTTAGAGGGATGTGTTTGGGTATCTGAGGGAGAATTTTAATATGCAAACATGTCACCATGAACACAAAAAGAATATTGTTCAACACAATCTTTATTCCAACATGATGCTATCAGTGCCAAACTTGGATGCTGACATCAAACGATAGAAGAAAACTAGTCATGACAAAGATGAAGTGTCTATGCAGAATACTGGGAGTAACAAGAAGAGACCGGTTTAGAAATGAAGACATCAGGAAAAAGTAGGTACAACATCAGTACTGAACTTCATCAAGAAACAACAAATTAAATGGCTCATTCACATAAGCAGATTACCAACAGACAGTGCGCTTCAAAGAGCAATGTTACTCTGATACAGTGGATACAAAGCAAAAAGGCGGCAACGCAAAAGGTGACCTCAGAGATAACAGAGATGATGAAAGACACTATTTATGAAGCACACACAAAAGCCTGTTCTAGAAATCTCTTCTTATCCTGAAGCTGTGAGGCAAATCAGGACTTGAAAAAAGAAAGACAAGGCGCATAGGGAGGCTCGCTCTAGGCGTCTCCTTTTTCGACCTGACGCCAAAAGACAAAACAGGATTAGAGGATAGATAGATAGATGGATGGATGGAGGGAGGTTTTGTGAGTTGGTTTTGAATATCTAGGTGTTTGTTTAACTATCTAGATGATTGTTTGAGGATATGTTTAATTATTCATGATGATATCTCAAATATGTTTAACATTCATCGACACTGATAAAATAAATTGTTACGTGAGCATTGACATTCCTGACAGTTGACTCTATTATTCATTCCATTTACTGGTGTTTCATCGTCCACTCATTGCACAACTATTGACTATCCATTCATTCCATGATTCTGTCTTTACTCACTTGACTTTCTGCACAACTTATGACTATCTGCACAACCTCACTTGGACTTTCCGCAACCTCACTTGACTTTCCAAACATTATGACTGTCTACAGGAAGCCTGACTACCTCACTTAGTATCCTCCAAACTCATTATCTCTCTCAAACTTATGTGTCTTCGCAGAATCTGCTACCTCTCTGCAACTCAAACTAGATTCCTCTCCTGCAACATATTGCCTCTCCTGCAGCAATAGCTGTCCTCTCCTGCAGCAATATCTGTCCTCTCCTGCAACCATAGCTGCCCTCTCCTGCAACCATAGCTGCCCTCTCCTGCAGCAATATCTGTCCTCTCTGCAACCATAGCTGTCCTCTCTCTGCAACCATACTGTCCTCTCCTGCAGCAATATCTGTCCTCTCCTGCAACCATAGCTGCCTCTCCTGCAGAATAGCTGCCCTCTCCTGCAGTAATAGCTGCCCTCTCCTGCAGAATAGCTGCCCTCTCCTGCAAACATAGATGCCCTCTCTGCCAACCTCAGCTAACCTTCATGCAGGTAATTTTGGGATCACATCTTCAGCTGAATGAACTTACCACTTCTGTTAACCCACACAAGCACACACAACTGTTACAGCTGCTGACAATCATGTATTTAGTTAGCATTATCAATATTATTTCTCAAACATTGTTATAGTGCGTTTCAAATCTCGTGCCCACAAACTTCTTCTAATATCTCAATAACCTTTGCATGAAATACAATTTAATTTTGCATGTGATGTTCAATTTTCAATGACATGACGAATATATAATTTTAATTTATGTAGGTATTGCCGTTTTATTGAAGTTGCAATTTTCTTTGATCTTTGGCTACCTAATAATTATTATGGTAACACAAAATAGAATTTACAGCAATAGAACAAATTTAACACTTTTTATAAAGTGTGTGTCCACATTTTTCGCAGGAGGAAAATCATACAAAAGACATTATTTTACTTCCACTTGTACATTCATTACGATAATGTTGTCATGTTAAGGTATCAGGATGATTGTGGTGGTCCTAAAGAGGACCAGATGTATACAATGATGACAATCTCATGCAAATAAATTTATTCAATAACAGTTTCTAGTCTTGACTTGTACCACTACATTGTGGTATGATGCATTGTTCATTATCAAACAAGAGGGTTTATCAAATGTCGGTAGTATCATTTTCTCAATCCACTCTCTAAATATGTGGCCATTCATTTCTGTGCTGCAGTCCCCATTATCGATCAATTTCAAAACAAATAAGAGTTCAGCATTCTTCAACAGCCCATTTTGTCTACTGCCTGCATGTGCAATTATTAAACACTGCCCGTTGCCACTTGGTACTAATTTTTTAGTCGTTCCATCTGATAGCTACCATTCTTTTTCATTGGTGTGGTGAGCATTAATCCATGTTGTCTAAATACACAATGTCATATCTTTGCTGACGCATTTCTCGACGAACTTCACGCAAATCTTTGCTTCTCATCACAACTAGATGCGGTTTCTCACAGATGTTTCTTCCTCCAGCATATTTTCTAAATGTGAAGTCTGCCCCCCTAACAGCTCTCCATAATGTAGATTTCAACACATCGATGTCATTGTCCTTTCTAAGCCCCATTTCTAATTTCTTTAATGTCCCTGTTTCTTTCTTCTCAATCATTCTACACAATCCGAATTAGCTCTCTATTAAAACAATCTACGACTTTCTTTCTACCTTGCTTTCCTGGTTGCATCGCACATGTACTTGAAAAGTCTTGGATCCAGCTATTGAATGTAAGTCGATTTACCCCCAAAACATGCATTGCCCTCTGCTCAGGGATAGAAATGCTAAAATAAAGACTCCCACCCTTAGCTTCTCTACACAAGTATTGATACATCTTCATTGTGATACTTTGCAGTGTCACAAAATTTACTCTTAAAATCATTGTAAAGATCCTACAATGCTCACGCCTATGAAATTAATGCGGCCATTGAAATGACCTTCGAAAACCAAATGTAACTTCTACGTTCAATGGTAAACACTTTTGGTCTTCTGGTAAAAAATGGGAAAACACTAAAAACACATGAGTATTAGAGTTTTTAAAACTACACACCAATAACAACAATAAAACTACTGTAACGTTTCAAATGTATGTCTAGTTCATGTTTGATGTTTTTTTATACTGTATTTAAGCTAAAGTGAAAACCAGCAGTTTGTTTTCATTGCAATTATTTCCTTGCAATGTCATGACGATTAATAGGGCACCTGCAAAATATCACCTCTTTACGTTAAAGGGCTTCGGACTTACAGCTGTCCAAACATGGACATGAGTTTTGAAACACTATCTATATCTATATCCTCTTCGTGTCTCGATTGACACATAAGGCTTCCACAAGAGACCTCAACTGTTGCCGTTCTGCTGCCTTTCTACCAACCGTCTCCCACCTCAGGCCACACTCCTTCAACTCTCTCTCCACTGTTCTTCTCCATGTTTCCTTTGGACGTCTAGGCCTTCTCTTCCACCATCCGAGCTGTCCTAGCGAATGCCCCCACTGGCATACGACATACATGTCCAAACCACCTCCATCTTCTTCTCTTAACCCTTTAGCTGCTAAAGACGTATATATACATTTTCCCCATTCACTTCTAAAGACGCATTAACACGGCTGTTATTATCTCTCCTCTGTGGGCTAAAGACATGTTAACACGTTATACATTGCTGCTGTCACTGCTATAAGCGTACATTCACGTTGTGACCCAGAAGCAAAGAGTAGCTATTTTAGCTCAGCCTTCAGAAAGTATGTAGCAGCGAAAGGGTTAATGATGGTCTTCAAGGATGCACAGTCTGTTCGTTTGAAAAGCTTCTCATTTGTTATGGTATTTGACCAGAAAATTTGCAGGATTCTTCTTAAACATTTATTCTGAAATGTCTCCAACTTGTGTATTATGTGTGGTCATTTCCAGCATCACTACTGTATAATAGCACTCCCAGTTAAATTACTTCTATATATTTTAAGTTTTGTCCTAAGATTTAGTCCTTTGTTTTCCAAATTTTGTTGAGCATCGCAAAAGTTTGTCTTGTCTTCTTGATTTTTTCGATGATATCCTTTTCTGAATCTCCATCTTGCGATTCTGTACTTCCCAGATATACAAAATCTCCATCTTGCGATACTGTACTTCCCAGGTATACAAAATCTCCATCTTGTGATACTGTACTTCCCAGATATACAAAATCTCCATCTTGCGATATTGTACTTCCCAGGTATACAAAATCTCCACTTCTTATGACTTCCAGTATACAAAATTCCTCTTCAACTGTATAGATTATTTCTGCATACACTTCGATTCAATTATTGCATATTATTTCTCAGTTCTATTCTTGAGCGTACTGAAAGTATATCTCCATCTTGCATCTGTACTTCCCTTACATCTCTGGCAAGCTAATTCATCAGCATAATTCCCAAATCTTCCAGAACGAAATGTCCATCTGAACTGCCCAGTATACAAAATCCTCTTTGGTCTTCTCCCAATCAACCAATCCATGGCACTAGGTTAAAATCATTGAAAGGTATAAGAATACATCTCCATTGCATACTGTACTTGACAGGCTCAAAACCTCTTGTCATGCTTCAATTTTGAATACAATTAACACTAAATTTATGATTATTTTAATTACCTTCGTTTTTGCTATATTTATTTTAAGTCCTATTGTTTGAGCTGTTCTGGAAAGTATATCTAATTTCCTTTGAGCATCCTCACATCTGCTGGCCAAAAGACTAATATCATCAGCATAATCCAAATCTTCCAGAACTGATGTAAGTGTCCATCGAATGCCTCTGTTGTTATCCTTTATGGTTTCTCTCATCAACCAGTCCATGGCAAGGTTAAACAGAAAAGGTGAAAGAATACATCCCTGTCTAACTCCTGTATTGACCTCAAAACATTCTGTCAGCTAATTATTGCATACTACTTAACACTGAAAGTCTGTATATAATGCTTTAATTACACTGACTATCTTTATTGGTATTCCATAATGACGGAGTATCTTCCATAGCGATTTGAAACACACTATAGCTTTAATATCAGCCTGTTTTATACTTCACTATAGCTTTAATTACACTGACTATCTTTATTGGTATTCCATAATGACGGAGTATCTTCCATAGCGATTTGAAACACACTATAGCTTTAATATCAGCCTGTTTTATACTTCAGTTGTGTCCAGAAAATGTGAAAATCTCAGCCTCATCTACACTGTAAGTGTTCTGAAGCTGGCACTTTCAGCTGGTTGAAACACACTGAACGCCTATAGGGCAGCAGTAAGTGAGTGACATTCATTGTGACTCGGTTTCATATTGTTTAATTTTGTCATAATAGGTAACTTTTTAGAAACACAGTGTATTATATTATAGCAACAACAGAGTAATGTAAGCAAAGTTATCGAATGTGACGCAATGTTATACAAAGATTGATATTGCTAGATTCGTTATATGTTATATTATGCGATCAATGTCGTGGAATATTGGGTATTCCCATGCGTGATCCATTCCCCCACAGCCACCCCAAAAGTGACTTAGATAAGTTATGTAATGTGATCGACTTCATGGCACATTGGGTATTCCCATATGTGCCCTGTCCTTTGCAGCGACGCAAAGTAAACTTTGGTACATTATGTAATGTTATGCAATCGACATCATGGCACATTGGGCATTCCCATGCATGCTTCATCCTCCACAACCACCCCATAGTAGACTATGATACGTTTCCAATTCGTTAGCGGACATGTTATTGTTTCTAATGTTATTTGAGAATATTTATCCACATAATTTAACAATTAGCGGATGTATGACGCCTGAATTTAAATATTCATATTTGTTCATAATTAGTGGATGTATATTTGAACGATTAATGCAGATATCCAAATTTGTTAATAATTGGCTCGCATGTGAACGATTAATGCAGATATCCAAATTTGTTAATAATTGGATCGCATGTGAACGATTAATGCAGATATCCAAATTTGTTAATAATCGGCTCGCATTTGAACGATTAATGCAGATATCCATATTTGTTATAATTTTTGAACGATAACGAGATATCCATATTTGTTAATAATTGGCTCGCATTTGAACGATTAATGCAGATATCCATATTTGTTAATAATTGGCTCGCATTTGAACGATTAATGCAGATATCCATATTTGTTAATAATTGGCTCGCATGTGAACGATTAACGTAGATATCCATATTTGTTAATAATTGGCTCGCATGTGAACGATTAACGTAGATATCCATATTTGTTAATAATTGGCTCGCATGTGAACGATTAACGCAGATATCCATATTTGTTAATAATTGGATCGCATGTGAACGATTAACGTAGATATCCATATTTGTTAATAATTGGCTCGCATGTGAACGATTAACGTAGATATCCATATTTGTTAATAATTGGCTCGCATGTGAACGATTAATGCAGATATCCATATTTGTTAATAATTGGCTCGCATGTGAACGATTAACGCAGATATCCAAATTTGTTAATAATTGGCTCGCATGTGAACGATTAACACAGATATACATATTTGTTAATAATTCAATCAATCAAGTGCTGTGCCTGCCAGCGCAGACAATCATGCATCACTCTCTCTCTCTCTCTCTCTCTCTGATGTAGTTAATCAGTTCTGACGCCGATCTTTGTCAAACGACGATGTTAGATCGACGCTTACTCTCTCTGCCTTTCACGACTTCTCCTCTTGTCACCCAATGTTCTAAGCCACCTCTTCGCATTATGTGCCTGAAGAACATTGATTGTCTGATTGGTATTCTTTTCTTCAGGTTTCGCTGTGTGTAGGCCTCTTACAGGTTTCGCTGTGTGTAGGCCTCTTACAGGTTTCGCTGTGTGTAGGCCTCTTACAGGTTTCGCTGTGTGTAGGCCTCTTAGGAGGTCTTTGTGGTGTAGAGGTTAGGTACTGCTCTCACTCCAAAGGTACTCAGTTCATTCCCAGTGTGAAGTGATCAAAATATGTTTCCAGAGATCTTTGATCTCAGTGTAGGCGAGATCTAGTTCCTAGTCCTATTTGAGATGGACAATAAAACATAGGTCCCATGTTCAAGTTGAGTATGTAAAAGAAGCCTTGGCAGTTGAACAATAATAAGAGCATGCTGCAAAACCACTGTCCTGGCAAAATTAATTATAAATATTCCAATAAAAATTCCTACACATTTTTTCACCATCTTTAAATGTTATATCGGAAACTCTCACTGGTGCTACAGAGTTTGTGCACTGCCGCCGCTGAGGTTGCCCTGTGTAAGAAAGCAATCAGAATATACATAGGTGATTGTCAATATCACTGCACATGATGATGATCAATGGGATGTAAATTTCGTCTGCGTGTAACATCATAGACTGAGTCTTACTCAGGGTTTTGAGACTTTACATTGTTTGCAGAATATGAACTTTGACATTTTGGCCCAATCTGAACTTTGACATTTTGACCTAATGTCAACTTTGACATTTTGGCCCAATATGAACTTTGACATTTTGGTGCAATATTAACTTTGACATTTTGACCTAAAATGAAAGTTTGGCCTAATATGAACTTTGACCTTCATGCCTTGTGTGAACTTTGACATTTTGACAATTTATGGAACGTCTGGTCGAATGGATTAGAGCAAGGACTCCCATTTTGGAGACCCTGGTTCAATCCCTGGTACAGTCAAGGAAGTTTTTTATGTCAGGGGCATAATGAAAAAATCATAACCTGAACAATTTTGCTGCGACTGCACTAGCCATGCGACCATTAAATTCCTCATGCTCTTGTCCCCCATGTCCTACACCACCCTAAAAAATGGTATTGCAGACAGTAATGACAGATGAACTTTGACATTTTGGCCCAATATTAACTTTGACATTTTGGCCCAATATGACATTTTGGCCCAATATGAACTTTGACACTATAAAATGGTATAAACTTTTAACGTTTTTATAACCTCAAATGAACTGTTGACAATTGAGTCATGTACATCTTGTTGTACTATTGCTGTCTATACTATAACTATGAAATCCATGACATTTACTTGTATGATACCTGAAGATAATATTTATAAGAAGAGAGTTTTATCTGAATATATTTTCATGAGTCATTATTCTCAGGAGTTATTGTATAGTTAATACAAGGAAGAGGAGTATCTGGTTGAATGGATTAGAGCAGCGTTTCCAAACTGGGGTCCGTGGACCCAAGGGAATCGCAAAGTACTGCAGGGGTCCTCAAGCACTTGAAGAAAAATTATGATCATCTTTGGCATTTCAAACAGAAAAATAAATTTTAAAAATATGTATAAAAACAGTGGTAAACTAGTTTCGCTGCGAAATCAAAGGACACGGACTAGATCGAGTATAAATGTCTGACAGGACAAAATGAAAGATCATTTGAAATTTCCCGCAGTCTGAGAACATTATTTACTATTGTAACACACAGATAATTCATTCCTGTCCATTTTCATATATAGAAACTTTTGAGACTCCTGGCAAAAAATGTATTTAAAAGGGGTCCGGCATTGAAAATTTAGGAACCACTGGATTAGATCACTGGTTCCCATTCAGGAGACCTGGATTCGATCCCCGGTATGGTCAAGAAGTTATTTTTCTCTGTGGCCATAAAGAAAAATTTTGAAACTAAACAGTATCACAATGACTGTACTAGCAATGCGGCCATTAAATTCCTCATGCTCAAGTCCCCTTTGTTCTACACCGTCCAAAAAAGCTGTATTATACAAGAAGTAAAGACAGACTGTACACGGAAAGGGGTTTCTATGGCTAAGTTATTCACATATTTACTATGTGCTCTGAAACTGCACTGTATTTTTCTTGAGATCCTAAGATTGTGGCCGGAGCTACAGAACTTTCAGGACTTTGGGGAACCAAATCACTTTTCAGCAGGTGATTACTATTTGCCAAGTGTCGCAAGGAGGACTGAGCTCATTTGATGGATACCCCATGTAATGAAGTCAATCCTTCACCCTTTGACCTCTCTTCTAGTCCCAAAAAAACTATGTACAGAAATAAAATTAGAAGAGCTAACTGGTTGTGTTCTTAAACAGCTCGTCTGTAGGGCTAGGCAAATGGTGGCATAAAATGGTTTATGGTTCGAATCCTGTGTTTGATAATTTGTTTTTTTTCTGGAAGGCCCTAATACTTGTTCACTGTCTATTCATTGACCATATTCATTGCTAAGACTCTGTTGTTGTGTTGGTGTGTGTGTGTTGTTTGGTGTTTTTTGGTGTGGTTGTTGTGTGGTGGTGTTGTTGTGTGGTGTGTGGTGTGTGTGGTTATGTTAGTCTCCTCCTGCCCTTGCAAGTCTGTCAGCCTTTTCATTTCCTGGGATGCTACACTGTCCACTGTAGAACTAATTCTGCTATCTTTGACAGCAAACTGATTTAATGCCTTATTCCCTAGAGCCTATAAACTAAGGAACAACATATTCACTTTCTCTTTGCAAACCACACAAAGATTTATTAACTTGGTTGATAAGAACAAAGAAAAAGAAGAGAAGGCATCTGCTAAGTTAGAAAATAAATCTCTCTTCTCTCTCTCTCTCTCTCTCTCTCTCTCTCTCTCTCCGCGAATGTTCTTAGACCGCTTTATCATTCTATTGTGATATATAAGAGCCAAATATCAAGAACGGATGTATGTGCACAATCTTCAGTACCTGTTGGAGCTCAGGTGCTTTTCATCCTTCGGCGTGTGTTCGATTTCAACCAGGTTTACTAGGTCCGCTTCCATTAGCCTTTGCTTCCCCAGCCAAAACGACAAGGCAGCAGGTTGCTATTTTTTCAGGGCAGTGACCCGTAGACGACCTGCTCTCCGGCTGATGAGCGCATCTGTCCAGCTATACCCATCTTTTTAATAGACTGCTTGGTTTGCCTACCGTCCAGTTTTGTGTACAGTTTGCTCTGCTAGCCTTTGATTGTCCCCAATCAAACTACAAGGCAGCAGTAGTTCCCTGCAAGCGAAAACGCGCTCTGGTTTTACCTCTGCTGGGCTTTCCAGTTGTTCTGCACATTCGGGTGGTCCACACACCCTCTTGCCTGCGCAAGCCTGCACCTACCTTGCATGCCGTGCCATGCTTGTCTGCCCACCTGGTGGGCTCACTCTGAACATGGCCGCATCAATGCCTTCCGTGCCTACCTTACATGCTGTGCCATGCTCACCTGCCCATAGGCGGGCACACTCTTGCATCGCCAGCGTGCATGTTCACTTTGCGATGGTGCCTGCCTTATCGTCACCATCAGTTTTCGCTGTGCTAACGTTTGTCTGGGTCGTCTGATTCTGGGGCTTATAATCGTGCCCCCATCCCCGTGATAGGGGCCCGAGTTTCGCCCTATGTGGGCCCACATGCAGTTCAACTCAACTCCCAGCATACTTTTCAGCTCAGAGACAGGCTCAAGAGAGAGCATGCACAGGCTACGAATTTCGCCCCGCGTAGGTCAACATCTCTTCGATGGTTTTAAATCGTGCCTCCATTCCTGAGATAGTGAGATGGGCCCGAGTTTCGCCCTATGTGGGCCCTCGTGCAGTTCAACTCAACTCCCAGCATACTCATCGGCTCAAGAGAGAGGGCTCAGAGTTTCGCCCCACGCGGTTCCACATTTATCCTTCCAGCTTTTCCCATCGGCAGGGAGAGACGAATATTAATAGTCACTCTGGGAGTTCGCTCGTCTGTGTTGCGAGCGGATCCCATCTAGCGTGACTACCTTTGCATCTCTACTTGCCCCAGAGTAGATCTCCCACGGCACCTGCCCTCTTAGCCAGACTGGAACTACCGTCTGTTACCAGGGTCACCACGTGGAGGTGAGGGCAGGGAATTAGCGCCAGTTCGCTAGTCTTGGCACGCCGTTGTTTTCTTGTGCCTTTGACCCCTCAGATGCACTCCGGGCAGACCCATAGGTGCTTAGTCTCCCCCCACACAGATATTGAAGAGTATGCATACTGATGGTTCCTGTGGCTTGCTGGTTAAACACACTCCACACTCTGCCCCTCAGGCATTCAGTTCTACCCGTACAACGGATAACTCCAAACTGCTTAAATTGGTGGAACGATTTAACATCTATTTTAGTGTCTTCATCCAACAGACAGTCGTGAAGAGACCAAAGAACATCCCCTTTATTCATCTTCATCTCCCCAACAATCAATGCTGTTGATGCAAGCTTGTCCGCTCTCTCATTACCGCAAACAACCACATGCCCAGGACAGTATATCCATGTAAGCCTCTGGAGGTTAGAAACTTCTATAGACATCCACTCATACCGAAACCTGCCCTTCTGGATCTTGTGAAGCATCGACTGAGAGTCAGATACAACAACAGCCCCAGTAAATGAAGTCCCAGATAACCAATGGAGGGCAGCAGTAACGGCCTCAACCTCCATCCTCATACTAGAAGTAGTTGTCCTGTATGCTCCACTTTGCTCTGCAACATATTCCCATGTTCTACATAGGAAATTCAGTTTCTTTCTTGAAGTTGTTCACACACACAAAACACAGAAACATATTCGAACCCAGAACACTTGCCACACTATGACTAATTTATTATCAGGGTTATCAACTTGACAATATGCTTTGTGACAATAATTCTACAGGGTGTTTAAGATAAAAGCAGCCCCGTCAAGGGAACCAATCTGGCACCATCATCGAATAGTTTGTCCTGAGCAGAACTTTGCCACTCCAACGTCCTCTGGAATTTCTCTCTCTCATAAGCCAAATGTCCCGCCTCTGCAGTCGTCATGTTCAAACCATCAGTTACATCCTGAATCCATCTTCTCCGTGGTCTTCCTCTTCTACTCTTTGCCGGTATGCCTCCTTCCATGATGGTCTTCTCAGCCCTTCATGTCTTTTTATATGTCTAAAATATCTCAATCTGGCATATGTTTATGAAAATGAGAATGTTCAATTATGATGTAGTATAGATCAAGTGAGTGATACTTTTTGTGATTTTGTGTAATTATGGTGTGGGAAGGGGCGTAAACAAATGTGATAAAGGGCGAGCTAATCAGAACCAAAATCAGACGAAAAAAGACTAAATCGACAAGTCCTTATTTGGTCACCAGTTGGGAAAAGAAAACGGGGAAGACCTAAGACCACTCTTTGAAGAACAATCCTACAAGAAAGTAAACTATTGGGATGTAAAACTATACAAGATCTCCAACTGCAAGCAACAAACCGCATCACAAGGAGCTCTAAAACCTCTGCCCTATGTGCCGCCTTTGGCATGAAAGGAACAAACTAACTAACTAAGTTAGAACCAGTTTAAATAGTAAATAGACGAAATACAGTGCATACCTGGCAACTTAATGGGGCTGCTTTTATCTTGAACACCATGTAATATTCTAATGATTGAAGAGTTTGCTGACTTTCTGTCAAGTGGGCAGATTGTCATCAATCAACAAACAGTATTGAAATGTGATTGAAATAAAATATCTAAACTTTGTTCATCTTTGTATTTTTTTGTTTGATGGGGCGTTTTATGTTTGATGGGACGTTTTATGTTTGATGGGACGTTTATGTTTATTGGGACGTTTTATGTTTGTTTGGACGTTTATGTTTATTGAAATGTTTGATAAGATGGTTGATTTTATGTAGAATAGAGGGACTGAGATGGTATGATAAGATTACGAACGAGGAACTCGGAGAAAGAACTAAGCAGATACCAGTGGAGAAAGAGCTCAGGAAGAGACGCTGGCGATGGATAGGCCATACATTGCAAGACAGGCACTGTTTTGGAACCTGTAGGAAAAGAGGAGTAGGGGAAGGCCTAGACATACCTGGAGACTGATATAAAAGAAGTAGGTAAAACATGGAAAGAATTGGAAGGGATGGCAAGAGAGAGGAAGAGCTGGAAGAAGTGTGTTGAAGATCTGTGCTCCGTTGAGAGTTGAAAAAAGAAGATGATTGATGATGTGTTTCCACATAACTTAGACTTCCAATGTGAAAGAACTCTACTTCTTTGGTTAATTTTTCACTAAACATTTTTCACTAAACAATCTATTGTAGCACACATGAGAATAAGGAGTTTTAAGAACATACGTGAAAGCCACATGAAGCAATGAATATGATCAAGAAATAAACAGTGTAGAAGTGTTAGGGCTTCCGAGCAAACAAATTCTCTAATACCGGATTCGAACCACAAATAAAGGCTAACTGGTAGTGTTCTTAAAAGTGCCTGTCTTGTAGTGTCAATTGAGATCAGAATGAGAGTTATACAATGCTACATAGAACCAATACTGACATGGATGTGAGTCATGGACAATAAACAAACATGATAGACAATTGAGATAGAATTAGTTATACATGCTACATAGAACCAATACTGACATATGGATGTGAGTCATGGACAATAAACAAACATATAGACAATTGAGATTAGAATTAGTTATACAGTGCTACATAGAACCAATACTGACATATGGATGTGAGTCATGGACAATAAACAAACAGATTGAAAATTGAAGCCACAGAGATGTGATTTACAGAAATGATGAGAACCATGACTGCTAATGTCTAATGTTGAGATGTTGAATGAGATCAAGACAAAGAGAAAGCTTATCATCAATATAAGAAAGAAGCAGTCATCATTTCAAGACATGGATAGAAGGAGCTTAGAACACATTGTAACAACCGGTAAAATCGAGGGTAGACGAGACAGAGAGAGAGAAAATTGTATATAGCCTGACTTCATGGCATGGAAGAGCATCAACATCTCAGATCATAGCAAACACCAACGATTTGTGGAGACCCATGGTCGCCTACGTCAACCGGCACCTGGTGATGATTATTGTAGGGTTAGCCAATGGGTGCCTTAAGAAATAAGATTTTGTTGTTCAACCCCGGTTTTTAGTAATTGTTTATTTTTTCTGAAGCCCCTAATACTTGTTGCTTTTTTATTTATTGATCATTCCAGCACAAAGTAACGGATGTAGCTAGCATTTACTTGCAATGTTACTGAAACTAGTTCTGCTGTAGTGTGTGAGTTGTGATTGGGAAAATAGTATAGATTAGGTCATAGACTAGGATATAGATATGGTTCAGTTCCTCCACAGTAGCTTAACTTATCATGGTTGGAGTGTTTGTGTGTCTTTATGATCCTTCAGGCTATGTCGGCGGGAGTCTAACTCTAGCAGGTTTAACCAAGCCGAACGGGACTGAATGTGAAAGGCGAGACCAAAAGGCAGGAAGCAGGATGGGGCCTCATAAGGTGACAGGGCTGAACCCACCGGCTTGTGGTAAATGCTCTAGCTGCAACCAACCTATCCCCCCAGCTATGGGACAAATAGCAGTCGTCCTCTCTCTTCCTTGAGGAGGACATCCTTTTTCTTTTCTTGGATTCTACTTCTATAACACTTTCCCTTAAGTATATGGGATTAACTATTTGTTCAGTGAGCAAACCCTGCATAAAAGCCTGGGTTGGTGAGCCCGGCGACAGAAAACTGAAGTTATCTAGAGCATGACGACTCCAAACAAACCCGGGAAGACAGATCTCGTCAGCAGGGGACTGCAACTGTCTAGAGAACAAACTAGAAAAATGTCCTCAGAAACGGAATGTTTCAGCCATTATTGGCAGGGAGGAATCGACACATACGAGTGACTCAGTGGTCATGGGCATTGGCCGATATGCTACAGTGAGTTCTTCTACAAAAATCACTAGCACTTGGATACAACGGAACAGACCCAGAGGACGACCACGTAAATGATGGATGGACAGAATATCCTAGACACTAAATTCTGCCTTGTACAAAACACATAACAAGGTCCGCTCCATGAGCTTCTTTTCCACCTGGCCCCGAAAGAAAAACTGGGATAGAGAATAGATAGACAGTGAGATCTGCCCTTATAGCGTTGTACATCTATGTCTCTTCTATCTTGAGCTCTTATCGTGCCCTCATCCTCCCAAACAGGATACAGACTACTACAGAGGAGTCAGGGGTAATAAACAAGCTGATAGATTGGTTGCCGTGACTACAATATCAGAGAGAGCTGCCATGGACCGAAATGACATTCTTAACGCATTGAGAGAGTCTTTCCAAACAGAGAAGTTTCAGGTTTGTGAGCCTCACTAGCTGATCAGATTGAGAGAGTCTTTCCAAACAGAGAAGTTTCAGGTTTGTGAGCCTCACTAGCTGATCAGATTGAGAGAGTCTTTCCAAACAGAGAAGTTTCAGGTTTGTGGGCCTCACTAGCTGATCAGATTGAGAGAGTCTTTCCAAACAGAGAAGTTTCAGGTTTGTGAGTTCACTAGCTGATCAGATTGAGAGAGTCTTTCCAAACAGAGAAGTTTCAGGTTTGTGAGCCTCACTAGCTGATCAGATTGAGAGAGTCTTTCCAAACAGAGAAGTTTCAGGTTTGTGAGCCTCACTAGCTGATCAGATTGAGAGAGTCTTTCCAAACAGAGAAGTTTCAGGTTTGTGAGCCTCACTAGCTGACCAGATTGAGAGAGATGGGTGTAGATATTGGTACATCCTGAAAAGAAAGACATAACAAATATACAATAAGATTGATTAATCATCATCGAACCGGGGCGTTGGACTGCTGGGCACTGCTATATTTGTTGAGGCAGAAATTGGACCCCCTATGAATATGTCCGGAGTGCTATGATAATAGTCATCATATAACTGATGAAAATTGAAGTTATTGAATCAATAGCATTTTCATGCCTACTCTGATAGGCTCTGTTACCAGAGCCAAACATGGACAATGAGCAAAGAACAGTTGCAAAAAATAACTACATGCGAAGTGTGATGCCAATGAAAAGTTACCAACAACACCAAAAAATACAGAGTAAACAACATCAGCATAAGAAGGAAAGTTGGCACAGAACCTTGTATGAATGACATTGAGAAACAAAGAATGAAGTGGTTCAGCCATTTAATAAGAATGCAACCACGCTCCACTGCCTACAGTCTACTACAGCAGAACATCAGGAAAGAATGCGACAGGAAGACCACGAAAACGATGGATAGATGGCATAGCAGAACCCTGTCAAAGATCAAAAATAACTATCCTCCAAGCCACTAGAGCAGCGAAAAACAAAAACAGAAAACCATGACATTGAGCAACAGCCTGGTAACTGTGTGACGACAAAAGAAAGAAGAAGAAGATTGAATCATCACGATAGCACTTCAAGAAGTCACATAGGTGCCCAGTCTCCCACAGCAGAGGGTATACAGGCTGAATGTTCTTGTGGATCACTGATCTTTTTAAAATATATTCATCTTGTCCGATGTCCTTCTTCTCATAACTCCCCTTGAAGCATAAGACATCAACAAAATTCCTCAAACCAGAAATGTCTTGATCAAGTCAGATTCATTCATTCCAGGTCTTTCCCGCCTTTTCTCTGTCTACAGTTCGTCTCTAGGTCGTCCCCTACCTTTCTTGCTCCCGGATTCTATTACAGAGCCACATGTGGGTGTCTGATCTTAAAAACCTATTTTGTAAAAACCTTCGAATTTAGGTCCATTTTTAGATGTCGGTATATGATCTTCTGTATTCTGAATGTATGTTCCAACTACTTCCATATCCGCCATGTTATTTCCTCGTTGATATCCGGGCCGGGCCGTGCTATGATACACAGAGGTGGCCGCATCAGGCGGTACTGTAAAGGGGCGGCATAAGCAGCGAAATTGCACAAGCTATTTTAAAGAAAAAAACATTTCAGGGGCGACATTTCGAAGATTTGCATCATACTGAGAAAATATACCGCACTGCCCTGGCTGATATTGTTGATGTTTGTGCGTCGGGTGATCTCAATATTTTGTATTCTCTGATCACAACGAATTTGGAGAATTATTCTGAGACAACTTCCATCAACGCCTCTTATGTGACTTTCTATGTACTTGTTGTCCATGTCTTTGATCCATACAGTATAGTAGGACTGATCTCACATATGCTCTGTCCTACTCACACAGAACTGGATTCCATATTCATTAAATCGCAGTATAGTTGCGTCATCAATTGTTGTGTACTCATCCAACAGGCGGTCGCTAAGCAACTATAGTATGTTCCATTTACCAATCTCCAACCGTGGTCCTCGGTAATTACGTCAACCGCGTTCCAACACAACAGAATATTTGTGTGTGCGCGCTCTATTTATGCAAGTGTGTCTGTTCTTTTATTACTGCAAACACCCGCATGTCCAGAATATTAGATCCATGTAAGACACGAGACGGTTGAAAGTCTGGATAGACCACATCCACCCATAATGAACACGGACGTTTTCGACTTTCTGTGGCGTTGACTGAGAGTCGGACATAATACATTTTATAGTAGTAGGGTCTCCATGACGTGGTGGTCAAGTGCTCGCTCCAAAGGTACTCGTTTCGTTCCCCGTACAGCTATCGAGATAATTACTCAGCGATTCCTGATATAAATGTAGGAGATATCGAGTTTATATCGGAGATGGACGATTAAACGTGGGTGCTATTTTCAAGAATCACGTAAAAAAAACTATTGGTAGTCGAAAATGGATTAAATTAAGCTGTAAAGTCACTGTCAGGGAAAACACATTCGAAAAAAATACAATAAAACTCCTACAAAAACATTGACCATCTTGAAAATGACATCAAGGCCGGTGTCTCGGAGTTCGTGCACTGCAGCTGATATCTTACTGTGTAAGAAAGAGATATCGGAGCACACATGGTTATTCACTAAAGTGCATTGGTGATGGCAGGACCGTGCGGTATATTTTCTCATTATGAGGAATGTCTTCGAAATGTCGCCCTTTAAATGTTTTTTCTTTAAAATAACCTGCAATTGTGATTTTGCTGCTTATGCCCCCTCCTTCCTTCCTTTACGGCGCCGCCTGATGCAGTCGCCTCTCTGCATCATAGCCCAGCACGGCCCTGGGTGATGGTCCTATCAATAAATTAGTCATCTTGTGATTGTAAACATAGTCTCAGAGTGCGGTTAGAGGGTGACAGTAACGGTCTCAACCTCCATCTTCATACAGGAAGTAAACCGCTTCCCGACTTCTCACCACGATGCACAGATACATGTGTATATACAACATATGAAGGCTATCACCTGTTTTGTCTGCTAACAGCTGATTAATTACGTGACCTGCTTTCTCATTTTCCCTATTCTAATTACATCACGACCGACTCTATTATATAGTCGGTCGTGATTACATCCCAATAGTAATGTTGACTCTTTCCATGATTCAATGAGCATACATTAATGAAACCACTGTTGGAGTTCCTAAGCTAGTCCCATAATTAACTCACAATACAATAAACATAAATTTACAACTAGAACCAAGTAAAACACTTGCTGTAAAAACACATGCTGTAAAAATAGCAACATGTAAACAAAAACAAACCAAAAAAAAAAACACCAGGTCCAGACAACATGCTTGCCGACCTACTCAAAGCAGTCAAATAGGTAGGAATAAACTGGCTACACGTGTTACTCAGCCAATTCTGGATCACACAAGAAACATCAGAAGATTGGAACAATGCAATAATAGTTCTTATATGGAAGAAGAAAGGTAGCAAAGGGGATTGTGTGGAATATAGAGGAATTCATTGTTCATTTGAGGTTAATCGTCATCGCACATCTCCATAATCAGTCCGGATTAAGTCAGAGCCGGATTAAGCCAGTGCGGGGCCTGTAGCAAATGTTACCAAGAGACCCTAGGCTTTGTGTTTAAAAACATATTTAAACCAAATTTTACAAGTTAAACATTTTCTGCTCTAGGCACGGGGCCTCCAGAAACGCGGGGCCCGTAGCATTTGCTACTTCTGCTATATGGCTAATCCGGCACTGTCCATACTTGCTCCGATCTCCTCACAGGCATGTATCTCAGTGTGTTTAGGCTAACAACTCTCGTTCTGTGTTGAATGATGTATCTACTGGGTTTTCTCTCGTGGTTTTCCTGTCTTGCCACACCTATCGGTATGTACAACTTGCGCAGCCGAGATAGAGAATACCCTTTTAGCTACTTCGTTGACATACGAATCAGTTATCAGTTATATGAGGACTATCATCATAGTACTCCGGACATGTCCATAGGTGCTCCGATCTCCGCCTCAGCAAATCCAGCAGCCAAACATGCCAGTTCGATGTTGATTAATCAATCTCTTTGCATATTTAGTATGTCGTTCTTTTCGGGCTTCATCAATATTGACACCCATCTCTTTCAATCTGGTCAGCGAGTGGGATTCACAGCCCTGAAACTCCTCTGTTCGGAAAGACTCTCTAAATGCGTGAAGAATGTCATTACGATCCATGGCAGCTTCCTCTGATATTGTAGCCAAACCAGCCAATCTATCAGCTCGTTCATTACCCCTAACTGCGTGCCAGGGACAAAAATGAAGGTGATTTCTCTGATCACCGTCTGCACCAGTACCTCCACCCAGTTGCGTCTCACCATTCCTGATTCGACTTTACAAATCATGTTAATGGAGTCACTGAGTATGAAAAAACGAGAGTAGTTGTGAGATGCCAACCATTTCACCGCCTCCGTAACCGCCTGAACCTCCATTGTCAAACTACTTGTGGTTGTTGCGTAGGCCCCACTGGCCTCTCTTATTATTTTTCCTCCTGAGCGTGCTGAAAAAGCCCACGCACGGCGCTGTTGGCGAATGACTGAACCATAGGTGTAAATAACCACATCTGTATCATTGATGATGTCATTGATGATGCAAACAGTAAGACTGGTAAGAATTCAGAATGAGGCTATGCGCATCATTCTGGGATGCACCAAAGATACACCAGGAGTGTCAATGCGATTCCTTCTTGATCTCCCAACTATTGCTAACAAAATTGAAACTTGGAGGGTTCGATCATATCTAAGATTCAATGCAAACAAGGAACATCCTCTCCATGAAGAACTCATTAAGGAGAAAGGGTGTAGACTCAAGCCAATTCTGGATCACACAAGAAACATCAGAAGATTGGAACAATGCAATAATAGTTCTTATATGGAAGAAGAAAGGTAGCAAAGGGGATTGTGTGGAATATAGAGAAATTCATTGTTCATTTGAGGATCATCGTCATCGCACATCTCCATAATCAGTCCGGATTAAGTCAGAGCCGGATTAAGCCAGTGCGGGGCCTGTAGCAAATGTTACCAAGAGACCCTAGGCTTTGTGTTTAAAAACATATTTAAACCAAATTTTACAAGTTAAACATTTTCTGCTCTAGGCACGGGGCCTCCAGAAACGCGGGGCCCGTAGCATTTGCTACTTCTGCTATATGGCTAATCCGGCACTGTCCATACTTGCTCCGATCTCCTCACAGGCATGTATCTCAGTGTGTTTAGGCTAACAACTCTCGTTCTGTGTTGAATGATGTATCTACTGGGTTTTCTCTCGTGGTTTTCCTGTCTTGCCACACCTATCGGTATGTACAACTTGCGCAGCCGAGATAGAGAATACCCTTTTAGCTTCTTCGTTGACATACGAATCAGTTATCAGTTATATGAGGACTATCATCATAGTACTCCGGACATGTCCATAGGTGCTCCGATCTCCGCCTCAGCAAATCCAGCAGCCAAACACGCCAGTTCGATGTTGATTAATCAATCTCTTTGCATATTTAGTATGTCGTTCTTTTCGGGCTTCATCAATATTGACACCCATCTCTTTCAATCTGGTCAGCGAGTGGGATTCACAGCCCTGAAACTCCTCTGTTCGGAAAGACTCTCTAAATGCGTGAAGAATGTCATTACGATCCATGGCAGCTTCCTCTGATATTGTAGCCAAACCAGCCAATCTATCAGCTCGTTCATTACCCCTAACTGCGTGCCAGGGACAAAAATGAAGGTGATTTCTCTGATCACCGTCTGCACCAGTACCTCCACCCAGTTGCGTCTCACCATTCCTGATTCGACTTTACAAATCATGTTAATGGAGTCACTGAGTATGAAAAAACGAGAGTAGTTGTGAGATGCCAACCATTTCACCGCCTCCGTAACCGCCTGAACCTCCATTGTCAAACTACTTGTGGTTGTTGCGTAGGCCCCACTGGCCTCTCTTATTATTTTTCCTCCTGAGCGTGCTGAAAAAGCCCACGCACGGCGCTGTTGGCGAATGACTGAACCATCGGTGTAAATAACCACATCTGTATCATTGATGATGTCATTGATGATGCAAACAGTAAGACTGGTAAGAATTCAGAATGAGGCTATGCGCATCATTCTGGGATGCACCAAAGATACACCAGGAGTGTCAATGCGATTCCTTCTTGATCTCCCAACTATTGCTAACAAAATTGAAACTTGGAGGGTTCGATCATATCTAAGATTCAATGCAAACAAGGAACATCCTCTCCATGAAGAACTCATTAAGGAGAAAGGGTGTAGACTCAAGAGAGGAAGATCATGGCTGAGTCAGGCGGAAGATACTCTTAGGAAAATATGTGATCCTTCCGAAATTGAAACAGGAGAGGAATGGATTGCTGTGCCACCTCAATTTCAGACCGCTTTCACCGCTATTACATCTATTAAGAAAAACTGCGAACAAAATAATCAATCACTGATTAATGCTGAGGTGGAGGCCCTCTTGAATGACAGAGGAATATTAATAATGCTATTGAGTCCCATCGGAAAAATATTATGTAAAATACTCGGGAAAAGGCTAGGCCCTATCATCGAGCTACAGCTTAACGGCTCACAAATGGTATTCCGGAGGAACAGAAGTTGTACCAAAGCGCAATATTCTCTCAGGTCTCTCCCTCTCTTTGACCTTATGTAAACATTAGTAATTACGCATCTACCAAGCCTGCGAGTTTCGAATGTTTGGTTCAATGGAATACATATTACTGGTGAAGTTTGTTTATTTCATAGCAGGGTTAAAGCATAGTTAAAGCAGAGGCATGCATCTTTCAACATAAGAACGTTTCTTATTTTGGTTACATCAGGTGGACACATTGATCATACATTTAATCCTCCACATAACAAACAAAAACAAACAAGAAATATTTCCATTGACAGATGTACATGAAACAGTCAATGGAGCACGTACAAATTTTGACTGATTTTAACATGTTCTGTCCCGGGCAAAATATAACGGAATATTCCGAATGTGAGTATATTACATTAGCGTTCATTAAAATAGATTAAGAATGATTAAACATCTCCTAATATTATTTTATGCTTCCCAAATTTAATCTAGAGTCCATGGAGATGATCAGTTATCGAAGAAGACAAATATTTACAGAAGATCCGGAAATAACCGATTTTGACTTTTGTGTGCAAAATGGCGTCCGAAGAGGACTCTTATAGTACGATCACTTTAAAAGGGACGCCAGTCACAGAACTTCGTGTTACAGATATTAAGAAGGAGCTGGAGAAAAGAGGCCTTTCCAAGAGTGGAAGCAAAACACAACTTACAGAACGTTTAAAAGCAGTAAGTAGTATGTATGCATTCTGTGAAATTGATTCACTGCAGACTAGAGCTGAGGCACCCTGCAGAAATAGTTTGTTTAGTTTTACGAATTATGTAAAGTTCAAACGAAGTATTGTTACAGTTTAATCCACTTGAAGCAGGATAGAAGCCAATTAATTGCAGCTTACTTTTACTATGCATGTCACATATACATTGACTAAACAAGTCACAGTGACATAACTATTTTGTGTATGCTTTTAAACGGTATTTTAATTGTTTTAATTTTGTGTTTATCATGGTTAGTTAAGCGGAGTTTGCGCGTCCCACAATTCTCCGATCTGCTAGACATTAGACTTAGACAAGTATCAGGATAACAGATCTGGATAAGGATTAAGATTATATTTAATGCACTTCGCACATTCTTCGCACATAATTCTATTAAACAAGTCACAATATATCTGCCATACATCTATTTGCAAAAAAATTGCATATATGAAATCAGAAATGTTATATATGATCATAATAATAATAATGTTTTGCTAGTTAAGTATTCATAAGTATCATTGTTGTATGTGCATCCCTTCTAAGTTCTGGGGGGTACCTCACAGTCTATCACAATCACTGGATGGACGTCTCTGTGCTGGACACCTCAGTCTTAAGTCTATCACTGAATGGGAGGTCTGTGCTCGGCATCTCACAGTTTCACTGGATGATGGTCTCTGTGCTGGGCATCTCACAGGCTATCACTTATCTCTATGCCGGGCACCTCACAGTCTATTGCTGGATGGGAGTCTCTGTGCTGTTGATATATGATGTATAACTACATTTCACATGTACTTATTTACCATGTACCCTTGACAGTTGAAAATCGATGATCAACTTGAACATGTAACTCGTGTTTTATCGTCCGTCTCCGATATGATTCAGAAGTTGATCTCACCTGCACTGAGATCAGGGATCTCTGGAAAAATATCCTGATGGCTCCACAGTAGAATAAACCGAGTACCTTTTGAACAAGAGGCGAGCACCTAGCCTCCACACCATAGAGTCCCCCAATGCAAGTGTTATAACTACTTAAGAGTACTATCACTCTCAATTAGTTTGTTATAAATTGAGAAGTGTCATCGACACATGACAAAATTTACAGTGTAAATGACTGATCATCTATGAATTGGTTTTAACTGCAAAGATACCTCTGTTTTATGGAGTTTTAACCTTTCTTATGACAGCAATTATTGCTAGAGAAACTTCAACAAGATGCAGCACAGTCTTCAGGGGATGAACTTAGTGAAGGTAAGTTCTATGTGACATATATTAGCTGTATTTGAATAAACTTAGTGAAGGTAAGTTCTATGTGACATATATTAGCTGTATTTGAATGAACTTAGTGAAGGTAAGTTCTATGTGACATATTAGCTGTATTTGAAAAAAAGGATTTGGACAGACAGTATCTGTGGCTTAGCGATAGTGAGCCTGATCACATACTAAGAGTACCTGGTTCAAATTCCATGACGGGCAGTTTGGAAGCAAATTTGTTCCCCATGGATTTTTACAAACTAAAAATAAATCTTACCATTCAGAAAGCAATGGTAAACTACTGAACATATAAGCAGTGCCTAGAAAATCAACGATTCGTTTACTGTGGTTGATGGCAACGTCCTGTGAAGGGTATGTCATGATTTTCATTTCATTTGTATAAACACATTTGAGTGTCACTAGACAGGTATGAGAATGGAACCCACTAGGGGAACAGAAAAGACGATGTCTTAAATAGAACTGGAGATGGAGTCTTCTTGAGGAAATGTAGGATGCCGGATATCCTGAAAAACAATACAGAAAATGGCCAGAAACCATTAGTGAAGTAATCTTGACACTGCCTGCGCCAGCGCCATCAGTAGTGTTTATTTTCTGTGCTAAAATGCATAGAAACATTCGTAATAAACTCCATCATGTTGCAGTGCCATCTTTCAGCTCTATCAATGCAATGATGTGGATAGAAAAGGACCTCCTCACTGAGATGATGGCAAATGATGCTTTCTACAACAGTCACAGAGGATTTCAGCAAGAAGGGCCGCAGAGTAGAGTTTCTTCTTCTGCATTCTCACTAGATTGGGATTTCGTGTTCTCTAAAAAGGCAGCCGTATGCCTCAGATTATCAGCCACGCTATACAGTTTGTCTTGGACGCTAATGGTGGGCCACCTTTCTTCTCAAGTCTGTACACTGGGGCAGTTCTGTAGGATATAATTCCTATGATTTCTGCTTCCCCTTTTGTGCCGACCTCTTCCCATAGAGTTGAACTATTTATAAAAATAGTGAGTGTAATTGAAAAGTGGAGAAAAACTGTTGATGCCATAACATATTGAGATACTAACTTTAGAACAAGCTAAAAAATAGGAAACTTATAGAGTGGGTTGTAGCACCGACAACATGAGTGGGATTGTAGCACCAACAATATGAGTGGGATTGTAGCGTGACAACATGAGTGAAATTGTAGCATCGACAACGAGTGAGATTGTAGCACCGACAACGAGTAAGATTGTAGCATCAACAACATGAGTGGGATTATAGCACTGACAACATGGCTTCTGAACATTTTGTTTACAAAGATATCCAGCATATGAGGAGCAGATATACGGCGGTCACCAACTTAACAAGTTCTGTGGGGATCTTGACAACCTGAGACAGAGCCACTACTTTCATTGAACACATTCTTTTTCTTCAAATGCTCCATATTGACCACTTGGTAAACCATCTTTGTGATTTGTATGTGATCTAAGCCTAAAAGCAATTATACATTGTGTCAGTTATGCGCCTACAATTAGACTGGCACATTAAATTTCTGCTACGCTTTTTATTTACTAGTGTAGCTTCCCTAGGCCATTACCTCAGTCGCCTCTTACAACAAGGCTTGTATGTCGCATTGTTATTATTTTTGCTCCTTTGCGGACCCCGGCAAAACCTGAGCGGAATATGTTCAAGCTGATGTCTAAAAGTGGAAGAAGAAGAAAATAACTTTATTAACATCCCTCATGCTATCCAGACGATCATTATTAGTATTTTAAAATAAGAAGAGCACATCACAGTGACCTAGATCTGCTCATCTGTGACACAGCTGATTCCCCAGTCACAAAACTGAAATTGGATACCTGGACAATGTTGTCTAAGAGACTATGTAAGGTATGGGTCCTTAATGACATGGGTGTCAATGGCAATAAAAGTGCAGATAGGCTGGCTGGCTTTGCCATCATATCAGGGGGTCAACCAATGAATACATTCTGAATGCCCTCATAGAGTGTGGCCTCAAAGATGATTTTTATTTAAAGCAATCTACATCAATTACTAGATTGCAAGAATGTTGTTATAATTTTGTTGTTTCTTTCTTTCAGGAAAAGTACCAAATATTGCGGTAAGTGGCTTTACCTCATTTTGTCTTGATTTAGTCTAAATTTTCCATATAAACTTTTTCTTCCCCCAAATGCCCCATATACGCAGATTGATGGGAACAATTCTCAAAGTAATTTGGCAGGACAAATTCAACAACCAAGAACTTCTCAACAGGTACTGTCAGGAGAAATTCACAGTCATAAATGACAAATGTTGGAGATGGATAGGACTCACACTCAGAAGGGATTCAGAGACTTTCATGAGGGGAACTACCATACAGTGGACTCAGGAAGGAGGATGAAAGGGGGGCAGACCGCAGACAGATTGATGGAGAACAGTAGATGAGAAGATGCAGTATAGGTCAGTTATGGTAATCTTTGCGAAGGAGAACCATGGATCGAGAGCGATAGAAAGACTTTGTTGTCCTACAAGACCACTAACTGCATTGATAGTCAATGTCCACGGAAAAGAAGAAAAAGTCGTTAAAATTATAAATGTAGATACAATATCTTATGAGGAAATTGAAGTATCCTGGATATATAAAGAGAGAAGAAGGGTTGGAGAATACCATCATGGAAGAAGGAATCCTGGCTAAGAGGAGAAGAGGAAGACTACGAATAAGATGGATTCAGGATGTAACTTAACTGATACTTTAAGCATGACGGCTGACCTATGAGAGAGAAATCCCGAAGGACTGTTAGGACGGCAAAGTTCTGCTTAGTACAAGCTATTTGATGATGATGAAGATAAATTATTGATAAAATTATATTATTATATTTCTCTCGTACTGTTATAAGTTACATATGGCTTGCAAGCAATTTCTCCATGCAGCTCTATCTTTGGACAACTTTTCAATATCTCCTATGGAATCGAGTCTGATATTTCTTGCCTTTCTCAGTAAAGTTCATTTCAGGGTTTCCCTTGGTGGATTCTGAGTAGACTATCAAAAGCATTTTTAAAATCGATGAAATTTAATATAAGTGGTTGTTGCTTCTCAATATATTCCTCCAAGATTATACTTAGTGTCTTCTTATTCTTTGCGTTCGTTATTTACAACCAATTTTAATCACTCTTTGTGAAATGTTTGATCTTTGCCAAGAACATGTATACGTTGCACATTGGTTCGGTAGGCCCTTAATCGCATCTACACGTTTAGGACATGTGCATCTGATTTCAGCCAAACCTCCTTAGTAGCCTCTTACGACATGCATGGCAGGCAACAGTGGTTCTATTCTTTACACCCCAAATTTGGGCCCCAGTAACCACTTGGGCGAGACTTAGTGTAATTATTTCGTTTCAACAACTTATCCCAGGTCTAAAACCAGCTTGTTCTTCTCTCATGGTTATATCCACTGCTTCTGTGATTCTAATGAGAATGATTTAGCAAAAGGTCTTGCTCATTACTGATAATAATAGTGATACCACCCTCTCTAGTTTTCTAGGCAGTCACTATGGTGTAGAGATAAGGTGTTCGCCGCATCACAACGGTACTTGGTTTGTTTCCTGCATGGAGTGATCTGGATATTTTTCCAGAGATTCCTGATGTAAATGTAGGTCAGATTGTGTTTCTAATCCTTTCGTAGACGGACAATAAAACAGAGGTCCCATGTTTAAGTTGAACATGTAAATGAACCATTGACAGTTAAAAAATCGGTAAGAGTAAGGCTGCATAGTCGCTGCCTGGACAAAATTCATTTTTTAAAAACTTACAAATAAAATTTCGACAACATTTCTACCATCTTTGAAATTACATTGGGGACCCTCGTTTGTGTAGTTTGACAGAGTTTGTGCACTGCTGCTGAGACTTCCTGTGTAAGAAATAGGTTGGATCACACATTGTTATTCACTGAAATGTAATGATGATGGTCCTGTCAGTCAATCAACCACTATTTGATGACTAATATTCACTGCTTATACATGTCTACTGGTGGCCACTGTTTATACTTGTTTGAACTCTATAAATAGTTGCAACAAGATGACAAGGCTGGACAGAGTGAATTTGTACGTCAGTATCTTCAACAGCAACAGAAAAATCTGGAAATTCAGATGGAAGTAAAAAAACAAGTTGAAGGTTGGTGCCTGGATTATGTTTGTTATTCATGTCTATATAGTATTTGTACACATGGTAGACTCAAACTATATTATTATTTTCTTTGTTCGAAATAACTGTTTATTAAGTCATTGTTGTCATTGGTTACTGAACTGACATCATTGCACTTCAGGCAAACCCATAGGTGCTCAGTCTCCCCAACAGATATAGAAGAGTATGCATACTGATGGTTCCTGTGGCTCGCTGATTAAACAGACTCCTCACTCTGCCCCTCAGGCATCCAGTTCTACCTGTACAACGGGTAACTTCAAACTGCTTACATTGGTGGATTGATTCAACATCTATTTTAGTGTCTTCATCCAACAGGCAGTCGCGAAGAGACCGACGAACGTCCCCCTTATCTATCTTCAACGTCCGAGTGGTTACCTGGGCCCAAAATTGGGGTTAAAGAATAGAACCACTGTTACCTGCCACGCATGTCGTAAGAGACAACTAAGGAGGTTTGGCTGAAATCAGATGCATGTGTCCTAAGCGTGTAGAAGTCTGCGTTTAGGAGCCTACCAAACCAATATGCAACGCATACACGTTTTTGGCAAAGATCAAACATATCACAAAGAGTGGTTAAAATTGGTCGTGAAGAACGAACGCAAAGAAGATCTATCTTCAATTCCATTTCTTCTTCTGCGATCAACTTCTGCTATGTGACTACTCCGGTATGTGTCATAAACAGGGCGGTGCGCTTGAGGTTTCACCTGTCCCCCATAGTTTGTTTTGTAGTGTTGTTTCTGTAATGCGCTTCATAAGGTCATGGGTTTGAATACTGGCCAAGCTTCTCTTCTTCTTCTTTCTTCTCGGGCCATGCTGCTCTGTTCACAAGTGCATTTTTTCCAGATGTCCCTAGGATTGTTGCCAGAGCTACAGAGTTTGTGCTTTATGCAATACTCTCAGCAGGTGGCATTCTATTTCTGCAGAGAGGGATCAAACCATATGGAGTCAAACCTGGTGCAATGGTCAGACTTTGACCTTTAGATCCCTTTAAACTTTCAATCATAACTCCATACTAGAACATTTATTTCTTGACACCTGGTAACCAGAATCAGTAACTCTAAATTCTTCAATCTCCATTTCTAAATTGTCAAATCGCCAGTGTGTTGTCGGGGCCCACAAGGGAAGCAAATAATAGTACCACTGCGACCTATAAGGCATGTTGTAAGAGGCAACTGATGTAGGAACGGGAAGCTAATCTAGTAAATAAAAAGTGTGGAGAAATTGGATGTGCTGGCTTACTTGTAGATGTATAACTGACAAGTCTCAGACCCTGGAATGAATTCGAGAATTAGGCTATAAGTTTGGACATGCCAAACAGTGTCGTCTTCGTGGTAGAGAGAGAAGGTATCCTAATCAACTTTTCATGAGTACAGTGAGCAAATGGACTTTGGGATGGCTGCTGCAGTGGAGGACAGCACGAATGGGAATGCCCAATGTGCCATGACGTCGATCACATAACATAATTGGCATAACGTAATCCGCTTAGGCTCATATCACATACAAATCACACAGAGTGGTTAACAAGTGATCGATATGGAGCATTCGAAGAAGAAGAAAATTGTCTAAGACGCAGAGCATAATCTAGTGAAGAAAGCAACCATGTTGGAACATCATCATTACATATTTCCAGAAGACAGCTGGACAAGAATTTATACAGTCTGACCGGCAACCATGAATGGGGAAGCGGACTGAAAACTTTGGTTTCAGATGCGCTCATCTTACACTAGTAGGGCCTAATGGGGCCGCAATGTTCTAACCGTTCTTGACACAGACTGTTTATATATCACAATAAGAATGATCAAAATGGTCGAGACGAACATATGCAAACAAAAAAACACAAATGAGGATGCAGGAGCTTACATTAAACGCTCAGATGACTTACCAGAGAGGTCTCCTACTGGTTGAAAATGTTTCAACTACATAGCAGAACCGTCAGCCTTCTTGATGTCAGCACAGCACATGACTAAGCTGCAAGCACCTGCAGGCAACATGGTCTTTCTTACAGACTCACTGTCAGATGAACATGCCCTGGAGGCTAAATCCGCTGACAGCATGATAGAGAACTTAAAAAGAGAACTTGCTCGACTGTTTAAAAAAGCCAGAAGTTCACCTGCAGTGAATTCCATCTCACTGTGGTATTGCAGGCAATGAGAGTGCCGATGTCTTAGCTAAGGAGGGCAGTGCCAGTGAACAAATCTACCAACTGTTGTATTTTCAAGAGGTCAAGACCCTCATAAGAGAAAATCTACAGTAGACTGGAAGACACACTGGACATGATAATGGAAAATATTTCCTCAAAGACCTCAGCAGAACAGACCAGGTCATTATATTTCGTCTACGCACTGTACTTTGCAGACTCAACAAACACTTACATAGACTAGGAACAAGTCAAACAGCTCTCTGCCAGCGTCAGCAGGTGGGACAGACACCAGAGCATGACCTGCAAGACTCCTTCCCTGAATGAACTGAGAAGCAACATGTAACCATACCCAGTCGATCTAAAAACTAAGCTTTGAGGAAACCCGACAGACCTGAAGCTGACTGCCCAGTTTGTGGTCCACACTGAATTAAGCACAGAACCTGAGATCACACAAGATGTCAGCATGTTTATCCTCATAACAATTCATATATATATTTATATTGAAATACTAGTTACACACATATTCTCCTGTTAATTTTATGTTTCTCAATCTTCATTTTACAATAAAATTGAATGTAATACATAATAATAATAATCCTTTCAGCTCCCACTAGAGCATAAACCTTCAACAATTGAGTTAACCAACAACCTTTTATATGAAACTGTAAGAGGTTTTTGTTTCAATTCTTTTTATTTCCGTTTACACAATTTCTTGTTTTTATGTTGGTTGTTTCCAGGAAAAAACAGTTTATGATTGGTTATTGGTTACTGAACTGACGTCATAGCACTCCTGACAGACCCATAGGTGTTCAGTCTTCCCCATCAGATGTTGAAGTGTATGAATACTGATGGTTCTTGTGGCTCGCTGGTTAAACACACCCCTCACTCTGCCCCTCAGACATTCAGTTCTACTTGTATAATAGTTTAATCTCCTTAAATTGTTGAATGAATTCAACATCTATTTTAGTGACCTCATCCAACAGCAATCTAGAAGAGACAGAGGAAGATCCCCCATATCAATCCTGAACTCACTGATAATCAATGTTATTGGGGAAAAGCCTGTCCGCTCTCTCATTGTCACAAAACACCTGCATGTCCAGGAGTAGGTCTATGTAAACCTCTTGAAGTTGGAAACCGCAAAGACAAAATCTTTTCATACTGCAACCTGTCATTTTTGACCATTCGTAGCCTTGATTGAAAGTCAGATACAACAACAGCAGCAGTAAATATAGTTCTAGAGAACCACTAAAGAGCAGCAGTAACGACATCAATCTCTATCCTGAGATTGGAAGTAGTTGTCTTGTATGCTCCGCTACATCCGCAACAACCCTACCATGCTCCGCTATATCCACAACAACCCTACCATGCTCTGCTTCACTCTGCAACAACCCTACCATGCGCGCTAAGTCAAGAAACCCCAGCCTGACTTCACACCACAATGCACAATTTAGTTTATGATTCACATTCATTTCCTATAGTTTGTTGTTGGTATTCTTCCGCAGAAGAAAGAAAGAGAAAATCTGCAGATGAATCTTCAGCGGATGAATTACCTGCGCCTCCTAAGGTATGTACTGTGACAACAGAAAATCCTGATGTGACATCATCCAAAAAGTTGAAGGCAAACAATGGTAGTCCTGTTGCAAAAGAAGGACCAAAAATAACACGGCCGGCAAGAAAAAGTAGTCAATTGCCTCAAAGGTAAGCAGTAAAGATTTGTACTTTACTTGTGCAAGTTTCACTGTATCTCCTTCCTATGTTGGTTCCAGTTCACTGAATATCTAGTTACATTATTAGTTTGTTTTTTCGAGGTGTGTTCAATCTTTCACAACATTCTTTAATTTCCATATTCTTCTACGTTCTAATCGGTGGACATGTTATTCAGGTTTGTCCCTAGGGAGAAGTCACATCGTATTTCGCTGGTTGAGATTCATGGGGCTGAGAAGCAACATGTGGCCACACCCAGTTGGTCTGAAAACTAAGCTGTGGGCAACTTGACAGACCTGAAGCTGACTGCCAAGTTTGTAGTCCACAGTAAACTAAGCACATGACCAGAGATTGCTGAAGAAGGAAACCTGAAGCTGACTGCCCAGTTTGTGGCCCACAGTAAATTAAGTACGTGACCGGAGATCGCTGAAGAAGAATACCATGTATTATATTGGGGAATACGTTATTTGACCCATACTTTGTCTTTGACCAATGACATCAGTCGCAGCTTCTACTTCCCAGTGTTTCTCTGGTATCAGAATGAGGCTGGGTCAACTTGAGACCGATATGGTATGAAAAATCTCATTCCGTGAGAATGGATTCTGGAACTACAGACTTACGAACCACTGTACTATCGCTTATCTCATGATATTGTCATTAAAAAAAGGTAACGGAACCCTTTCATACCTTTGGGTATATAGGTCAATACAGTGTTAGGCCTGTATTTTTCATTGACCGTCGGTACACAATGGGTGATGTGGTCAGCATCACGCGCGCTTTACTTTCCCAGAGCATGTCTGGTACCCAGTTGAGGCTGGGTCGGCCTGAGAGCCGTCGCGGTCGGGAAAATTCCATGCGCATTGCGGGAGCTGAACCCAGACCACCAGCCTTGCGAAGCGAGTTCACTAACAACTACGCTACAGCGGCTCATACGATATTGTCATAGTTGCAAGATATTTATAGCCAGAGCTGCATTAGTGTAGTTGTTAGTGAACTCACTTCTTAGACACATGATCCTGGTTGAATTCGATAGTGGGCATGGAATATTTTTGAGACTGTAATGGTTCTCAGGTCAACCCAGACTCAATTGGATACCAGGAAAAGTGCTGGGAATTAAAGATGGCCGATGTGATGTTGACCACATCACCCATAGTGTGCCGACAGTCAATGAAAAATGCAGGCCAAATACAGTATTACCCAATATACCTTGTGGTATGAAAAATATTACTCTTTACTTGACTTGTTATATCATTGTCTTGTTTAATTTGATGTATTTGTATGGAATTTGTAACTTTGAGATGACCTTAACTTTCTTCCTCTTGCTATTCATATTTATTTCTTTGTTAATTTCTGTCACCTTCATTTTATTTATTCTCTGGAAATCGGGGTTTTAAAACGTATTTAATTAGATATGAAATAGATTGGTTTTTCTATTGATTTAGATGTCAAATATACAAAACATTGAAGGAATTTTGTATGTATTTTTTATCAAAAAGGAGAAAATGGTCAGGATGGAGAGCAAGTAAAGGATAGATCAAGATCTCCGACACCAGAGAATGAAAGACTGCGAGAACGTGCACGTTCAGGATCGTCATCAAGATAAGACTAAAAAGTGAAATGTTTGTAAAAAGGCACGGAGACATAACTATACAGGGTGTTCAAGATAAAAGTAGCCTGATTAACAAATCAAAAGTTGCCAGTTACGCATTGCATTTTGTCTATTTACTATTTAAACCAGTTCTGACTAGCTTGTCCTTTCGTCACATTTGTTTATCGCCCCTTCCTACCCCATAATTACACACCATCACAAAAAGACTCGCGTACTTGACCTATACTGCGTCATAATTTAACCTTCTCATTTTCATAAATATATGTCAGAATGGCTCCCATGTCAAGCTACTTTTGTCTTGAACACCCTGTAGAATGGTCTGTGCATATCAGAAATGATTCTATTCATTATTTCGTGTGCTCTGAATACGAACGTCTGGAGAATAATCTTGATCTCATGTGACAATGTGCATGTAACGTGTACTTTTCATACGTGAACAAGCAAGATATTACAAATGCAATTCTGGAATATAAGTCAATATATTGTTGTAAATATTTCATGTAAATGAAGAAATTATTGTTGCTTATTGTAAATTTACTGGATCATTGCATTCTTCAGTTTAAATTAGAGGTTCCCCAACCTGTGGCTAATAATTGAGTAAAATTGCAAAAAGCTTGCAATGTTCTATCAAACATATATTTTCCAGCCCCCCCACTTAAACTAAGGTCAGGCATTTTCCCGTCAGTTATCAGGCCCAGTTAGAGTTGGCTGTGGGCTAGCAGACCTCATGTGGCCCTTTAACTGATAAGTTACGGAATAGAAAAACGAGCTGTGGCTGAATTAAATCTAGGTCCCATTTTACTATTGCAGGTGTATGTACAAATTCAGCTGCAATTTTCTTAATTATTAACAGATTTTTATGATTAATATAACATTTTGTAGGTAAATGAATTTTCTTTAAGATCAATTGAAAACAATTGTTTGTTAATTTTTTGTAGGAAATTTGTGAAATTATTATTTACCACAGAAACGCATTAAAAAATATTTTAAAAGTCCCAACTTACGTTATCCGAAACATTTAATACCTTTAACTTGGTGGTTACCGTGTATAGTATATTCATTAATAAGAAAAAATCCAAGAACACAGAAATATAATAATATTTAGTAAATAATTGACACTTCTTATCGTCTATGACCTTATCGCTTGTTGCTATGGTAAACAATGTTGTACAATCCTGTAACTGGCTTGAAAACACAATAAATATGACGGAATACAATTTTGTTACCTTCAACCGATAACATGTGGTTTGTGAATAAGCTTCATGTCTGTAAATTCAAATCGCATGGAAACGGAAAGGGAGAATGTAAATATAAAACTTGTTTAACTAGGAAACAAACCTGACCCTCACAGTGGCTCTCCACCATGAATAAATAGTGGTTTTGGCGCTCCCAGCAGTTTATAGGAGCCAGTCAGTTAAGTAGTTAAATGTTGCCCTTATTGGTTACTAAACTGACGTCATTGCACTTCGGCAGACCCATAGGTGCTCACACTCCCAAACAGATATCGAAGAGTATGCATACTGATGGTTCCCGTGGCTGCCCCTAAAGACAGTTAATATTTATATCGCCCGAGTGGTTAACTGGGCCCAATTTTGGGGTGTAAAGAATAGAACCACTGTTACCTGCCACGCATGTCGTAAGAGGCGACTAAGGAGGTTTGGCTGAAATCGGATGCACATGTCCCAAACTTGTAGAAGTCTATGCGTTTGGGGCCTACCAAACCAATCTGCAACGTATATACGTTCTTGACAAAGATCAAACATATCACAAAGAGTGATTAAAATTGGGTCGTAAAGAACTAGCGCAAAAAAGAAGAAGAATTATAAGGCTGTATCTATTATTTACAGACAACCAATACATACTATTCAGAAACACATAGAAGAATTTATAACAAAAAGTTACTTATGCAATATTTGTTGGTACTAAAGGTGTAGGTCTTAGTGATAAATACTCATTTTCTTTCTCTTGAATTTCGCACTGAACCATCTGTTGCACTGAACCATATCATGTTTCATGTCAACGATTCGGCAATATCAGAACCCTAGAGTTGACAACTTACACAAGCACCTAAAATCTGTTTGCAAATAATTGGATTCTACTTCTACTAACTCTTGAGTGTTCTGTACGTTTCAAATCTTGTCTGTGTATTGCCGGGTTCTCAAGGGAGTAAAGAATAGTAACACTGCGACCTACAAGGCATATTGTAAGAGCGACTGAGGTAGCACTGGAAGCTACCTAGTAAATAAAAGCGTAGCAGAAATTGGATGGGCTGATCTTCTTGTACACGCATAGCTGGCACAATGTACAATCGCTTTTATGCTTGGATCACATACATATCACAATGAGTGGTTAACAAGTGATCGATATAGAGCATTCAAATAAAAAGAAGAAGAAAATTGAAAGTCTCACATATATTATTGTAAAACACTTGACACATCAACAAAACAGTTCTAAGGAATTGACTCACTATTGGTAAATATTTTGTGAAAATAATGGGAATGACTTGTAAGAAAGACAGAAAAAGTAGTAGATATAGATAGACCTGTGTACTTGATATTCTTACAATTATTGTACTGTTAACAATGAACATATATATATATATGTATATGTGAATGAATCATGACAAGACTTGTATTATTGTTATGTTGACTTGGGGTGGAAACAATAACAAAACTATATGGACTTTCTTATTGCTCAGGAATTTTGTTATATGTAGATTAATGTGGTTGACGGTCTATAGGAAGGATGACATTTTTGTGTGTGGTTTTTTTTTTAATGAATGTCTCCTGATATCTGATGTCGATTTTAGATTTTGAGAATTGTTGTTATTGAAGACAAAAGTAGATCTTAGAATTGTTGTAATTGAAGACAAAAGTAGATTTTAGAATTGTTGTTATTGAAGACAAAAGTAGATCTTAGAATTGTTGTTATTGAAGGCAAAAATAGATCTTAGAATTGTTGTTATTGAAGGCTAAAGTAGATTTGAGTAACTAGTGCTTAAATATCCTTGCTTTACACCTGATGTCCGATAGTCAACTCTGTTAGTCGGCAGCCGTCAACTCTGTTAGTCGGCGGCAGTCATGCTTGAGACAAGAAACAGCTGATCTAGTTTTGTCTTCTTACAGTGAGATTGTCTGTAGGATCCCCAAGTCAATAGTTAACCTTGCCTGCACTTGGATCATCATCATCATCTCTTATTTCATATTAGTTATCCAGCATGTCTACCTACAGTTAGCTTACTTCACATTGCTGTATGTATATACACACATGTGTGTAGGACTTTGTTGATCTATATACACACATGTGTGTAGGACTTTGTTGATCTATATACACACATGTGTGTAGGACTTTGTTGATCTATATCTTGTCAAAAAATCCAAACTGGTCTTACAGTGGATACCAGCTCACTGTGGCATACCAGGAAACGAAAAGGCTGACAAACTCGCAAGGGCTTGGGGGAGCCTAACACAACACCACCCAACACAAAGTTTTACAGAAGCAAAGACTCTCCTGAAACAATCCAGGAAAATGATCTGGAGAAAAACAAATGGAGGATACAACCCAGAGCACGACAGTATAAACACACTAAACAGAAAAGCATAGACCACAGTCTTCAGACTTAGAACGGGACACTGCAGTCTCAGAGCACACCTCCACAGAATGGGTCTCAGGGACTCGGCAGCCTGCACCTGTGGAGCACCAAAGCAGTCCCCAGAGCACATCCTGCAAGACTGCCCTAGTCTGAGTAGCGAGAGATTGGAGATCTGGCCAACAGAAACAACACTACAAGACAAACTATGGGGAACCGGTGAAGACCTCGAGAGCACCGCCCTGTTTATGACACATACCGGAGTAGTCGCATAGCAAAAGTTGATCGAAGAAGAAGAAGAGTTGATCTATATACATACATGTAGGACATTGTTGACCTATATACACACATGTAGGGCATTGTTGACCTATATACACACATGTAGGACATTGTTGACCTATATACACACATGTAGGACATTGTTGACCTATATACACACATGTAGAACTTTGTTGACCTATATTCACATATGAAGGACTTTGTTAACCTATATTCACATGCTGACTTTGAATTATTCTCACAGCATGACTAAGTTGACTATATTCTCACAGGCATGACTATTGACCTATATTCACACAGGACATTGTTGACCTATATTTGTACAGGCATGAGTTTGTTGCAAGACATTCTGCTTATAAAAACCCTTGTTTTAACATTAGTTCCCCATCCCCAACCACCAACTGACGGTGCGCTCAAGCAGACATGACAACCTCATGTTTGAAATTGATTGATCTTGTTAACCATCCACTGCCCAGTTTCATTAAAATCATCATCGCCATCATCATCATATTTTGTCAAAAACACACCAGACCATAAGTGTACATAACCATACATATTTCAACAAATTGTAAAATGATTTGATTGTCCATAGCAACATTTTTCACACTGATCAGCAAATTAAACATGACACACCTCGGGAGATGGGATTGTACATTTCTCAGCTACTTAATTGTTATGATTTTAATGTATGTGATTGATTAATCAACCAACGTATGTACAGGTTTTATTTGCTTGTAATTGCATTACAAACATTTTATGTATTGATAAATGTGAGGTGGGGGTGGGCTGGACTACATCAGTCTGGTATGAGTTGAAATTATGAAGAGGCCAGAAGGTTTATATACAACCAAGAGTGTTTACAGAACGTCCAGATTTACTAGACAAATGTTCTATCTATCTATATACCTATCTATCTATCTATAACCTCTTTATGTCCTGTATGACACACTAGGCTTCTACAAGAGATTTCCATTATTGCCCTTTTGCTGTAATTCTACCAATTTTTTCCCATGTCAAGTCTAAATCTTTCAACTATCTTTCCATAGTTCTTCTCTATATTTTCTGTTGATGTCCAGGCCTTCTTTTCCTCATCCGCTTTCCATCGGAGACCTGTTCTAGGAGAATGAAACCTCTGAAAATGTCTATCCACCCACTTTGTCTGTTATAAGATGAGATGGAAGAGAGATATTATATCAAGAAATGTCTGTTCAAATGTAAATATGTGTCTGTGAAGACGAAAAGAGAAGATGAACAGAGAGAGGATGAAATCAGAGAAATGTCTGTTCAACCACTAGTAACAAATGCTATAAGAAGGAGAAGATGGAGAGAGAGAGGATGAAATCAGAGAAATGTCTGTTCAACCACTAGTAACAAATGCTATAAAAAGAAGATGGAGAAATGTCTGTCAACCACTAGTAACAAATGTTATAAAAGAGATGGAGAGAGAGAGAAGATGAAATCAGAGAAATGTCTGTTCAACCACTAGTAACAAATGCTATAAGAAAGAGAGATGAGAGAGAGAGGATGAAATCAGAGAAATGTCTGTTCAACCACTAGTAACAAATGCTATAAGAAAGAGAAGATGGAGAGAGAGAGGATGAAATCAGAGAAATGTCTGTTCAACCACTAGTAACAAATGCTATAAGAAAGAGAAGATGGAGAGAGAGAAGATGAAATCAGAGAAATGTCTGTTCAACCACTAGTAACAAATGCTATAAGAAAGAGAAGATGGAGAGAGAGAAGATGAAATCAGAGAAATGTCTGTTCAACCAAAGCCGAAGAATTGACTTAATTGTACCAAATTTTACCCTATATGGCTCGGCCCCTCTGCAGAAATGACACCCCACTTGCCGAGGGTATGGCACAAACTCCGTAGCTCCATCAATAATCCTAGAGGTCTCTGGCAAAAATACACTTGTAAAGACACAGTCCGGATTTGAACTCACAACCTTATGAATGAAATCAACGGCTTAGCCACAAAGATCCTTGAACAACTATTACAAGAAAGAGAAGATAGGGATATGTTGGGTACTCCCTGATAAGAAAGCAAGCTTTGAAACTGGATGCAAAGGGTTCAAGACGGAAAAGTCGCAATAGGGAAACCCTGACTCGACCTTTAGATAAGAAATATAAATCTCAATTCCATTGAGTAAATTGAATGAGTTGCCAGGGATAGAGCGGCATCGAGAATTACTTGCAGACCCTATGTAACGCATAACGGTGCGAGGGAATATAATAATTTATTGTAACATGTTGCATTGTGTGAAAGATTAAATGAATGTTATGCGATCGAGGACACAACACATTGGGCATTCCCATTTGTGCTCTGCCCTCCGCTGCAGCAGCCATCCCAAAGTCCGTTTGCTTACCGTACACATGAGAAGTTGATTAGTATATCTTTTCTATCTGCTACGAAGACGCCACTGTCTGGTATGTCCAAACTTGATGAATAGTAACATTCAGCCAAGTCTCACCGCCCTACTAATATAATTTGTTTTTATTGTGTCCCTTATTTAATGCCATATAATGTTTGATTGATTTGTTTTAATATCATTTCTCTCCCTTTGTTGTGTCTGAGCTTTGTAGCTGTAACATGTTTGTTGTTATTCTGATATTTGTGGGTGTGGCATGTTGTTATGATATTTGTGGGTGTGGCATGTTTGTTGTTATGATATTTGTGGGTGTGGCATGTTTGTTGTTATTCTGATATTTGTGGGTGTGGCATGTTTGTTGTTATTATGATATTTGTGGGTGTGGCATGTTTGTTGTTATTAATTTGTGGGTGTGGCATGTTTGTTGTTATTATGATATTTGTATGTGTGACAAGTTTGTTGTAATTATGATATTTGTGGGCATGGCAAGTTTGTTATTTTGATCTATGTGGGTGTGGCAAGTTTGTTATTATGATCTATGTGGGCATGGCAAGTTTGTTATTATGATCTATGTGGGTGTGGCAAGTTTGTTATTATGATCTATGTGGGTGTGGTACGTTTGTTGTTATTATGATCTTGTGGGTGTGGACGTTTGTTGTTATTATGATCTATGTGGGTGTGGCATGTTTGTTGTTATTATGATATTTGTATGTGTGACAAGTTTGTTGTAATTATGATATTTGTGGGCATGGCAAGTTTGTTATTTTGATCTATGTGGGTGTGGCAAGTTTGTTATTATGATCTATGTGGGCATGGCAAGTTTGTTATTATGATCTATGTGGGTGTGGTACGTTTGTTATTATGATCTATGTGGGTGTGGTAAGTTGTTATTATGATCTATGTGGGTGTGGTACGTTTGTTGTTGTTATGATTTGTTTAGATTTTTACAGTCAACCTTTGTTGGAGAGATGGCACTTGTTCAGATCAAGACAACAGACACAAAATATTTTAGATTTTTACAGTCAGCCTTTGTGGGGAGATGGCACTTGATCAGATCTAGACAAGAGACAAAATATTTTAGATTTGTACAGTCAACCTTTGTTGGGGAGATGGCACCTGATCAGATCTAGACAAGAGACAAAATATTTGTTAGGGAAATGGTACTTGATCAGATGAAAACAAGACAAAATATTTTTTTAGATTTGTACAGTTAACCTTTGTTGGGGAGATGGTACTTGATCATCATTGTCATGATTGGCTGATGTTCAATGGATATTTTGTCATGTTTATTGTACATATTTACATGTAGTTAGTGTCCATCTTTCAGAGAAATATATATATATATATATCATCTTGAACATTGTTTTTGGTTTGGGTATTTTTTCTTATTGCTGTTGGATGAAACTGTTGCTTGTGTGTGGATGGGTTAGTGTGTGTGTAGAAGATAAGGAATAATCATCATCAGTTTAGACCAGCGGTTCTCAAACTTTGCATTATCACAGACCCCCTTTTAACTCTTACAGTGCGAAAAGTCACTTGACAAACCGTTCTGGTAGCAATCATTTTTCAACAAGCCGTCTTCCGACCAAGATATTAAATGAAAACTAATATTTTCACAAGATTCATTTGCAACTATCCTTTCTTGAATTCTGTGTTGCTTATCAGAATTAGAAGAAATTTCTCGAGCAAATAGTCAATGTATCCTAAGTGTTAAATACATGTTGCTGCCGTGGACCCTCAAAAGTTTCTATATATGAATATGGACAGGAATTAATTATCTGTGTGTTACAATAGTAAACAATGTCTGCAATTATATATATTAATAAACAGGAAGAGGTTTCCTTCTGCCTTGAACAAGACAGGCCATCATTAGCATCATCAGTATAATTTTCTGTTTGAAATGTCAGAGATCATATATTTCTTCTAGCGCTTGAGGGCCCCCTGTGAGTACCTCGCAGACCCCAGTTTGGGAAATGCTGATGACTCCATTCACTATTAGTGGTGCAGTTGGTATGATAACATGCTGGCGGTGACTGGGGGCACTACTCTGGCTGGAATCAGAAAACTACACTTATGTGTGCATTCTGAGTGATTCATTGAGAATGATCCAAAAGGTGGAGGCTGGTTCGGTGATCAGGCTACTACAGGTGTCGACAATTTGCACAATTGCACTTATCTTTGTTCTAGGTCACATGGGTGTCGTTGGGAATGAGAGAGCAGACAGGCTGGCTGTCAATGGATAGAGCTGACATTTTGAAGGCCCTCATTGAGTGTGGCCGAAGAGATTTTCATTTAAAACAATCCACGTCAAGTACTAGATTGCAGGAGCTGGGATTGAAGATTGGAGTAGCAAGAAAAGAACCACATAACAGGTATATGAGTAGGCTCATCAATCAAAATCGAACTGGTACTGTCAGTCGCTGGATGCTGTTGGAGATATGCGAAGGAAATCAGAGCACCTATGGACAAATCCAGAGTGCAATGAAGATATCAGGCGCTCTACGTCTGATTTCAGCAGGCGAACACAAGAAGAATCATCATTGTCCCTCTCCATTCAGACAATCCTTATTCTGACTTCAGAGGTGCTTGTAATCCTGATTCCCAAGTAAAGGATTGCTGTTTCCTTTAGTCCAACCATGTATACACTAACAATTTCTAACCCAAACTAGCTTCGAACCCCAGAATTTTGATGGGGCGTAATAAATTGCGCAGCGAGCTATCAACTTTGCTATCAATGACACATAGATACCTTAGAGTGGTTAAGTGGTTAAACCCTTGGCTTGCGAGTCGAAAGACATGTGTTTGAATCCGGATAACACCATTTTTGTTCTCTAGTGCATTTTTTTCCAGAGACCCTAAAATTGTTACCAGAGCTATGGGGTTAAGGTTTGTGCAATACTCTGCAGGTGGCGTGCCATTTTGGGAGAGGGTCCGAGCTATATGGGATAAAATCCCGGTGCAATAAAGTCAATCCTTCAGATTTAAAACCCATTTAAGACTGCAATTTCTATGCAAATCAAATGTGCCCACTATAGAAACTACAGAAAGCCAGCATGTCAGCTCAACCTTTACTTCAAACAACTTCATATTTAGGGCAATATATTCATATGAGACTTTAGGGCATATACCCCACTTGAACAATCTATTGCTGATTGATTGATTGATATAACCATCATCATTACACTTGGGTGAGTAATCATGTGTGCTCCGATCTCTTTCTTATACAAGAAGATCGCGGAAGTGCACAAACTCACTTAGTAACCTGCAAGTGTCCTCGATGTAATTTATATAAGATAGTGAAAATATTTTGTAAGAATTTTATTTTTCTAATGAATTTTGCCCATGCAGCGGCTTTCCAGCCTGCTCTTCTCGATTTTGAACTGCCCAGGTTCTCTTACGTGCTCAACCTAAACACGGGACCTACATTTTATTATCCCTCTCTGATAGGACTAGGGACTCGATCTCACCTACACTGAGATCGGGATTTCTTGAAAAAATTAAGAGGGACAGAACCGAGTACCTATGGAACAAGAGACGAGAATCTAACCTCTACACCAGAGATGAGAATCTAACCTCTACACCAGAGATGAGAATCTAACCTCTACACCAGAGATGAGAATCTAACCTCTACACTAGAGATGAGAATCTAACCTCTACACCAGAGATGAGAATCTAACCTCTACACTAGAGATAGAATCTAACCTCTACACCAGAGACAGAATCTAGCCTCTACACTAGAGACAAAATCTAACCTCTACACCAGAGACGAGAATCTAACCTCTACACTAGAGACAAGAATCTAACCTCTACACCAGAGATGAGAATCTAACCTCTACACCAGAGATGAGAATCTAACCTCTACACCAGAGATGAGAATCTAACCTCTACACCAGAGACAAGAATCTAACCTCTACACCAGAGACAAGAATCTAACCTCTACACCAGAGACAGAATCTAACCTCTACACCAGAGACAAGAATCTAACCTCTACACCAGAGAAGAGAATCTAACCTCTACACCAGAGACAAGAATCTAACCTCTACACCAGAGACGAGAATCTAACCTCTACACCAGAGACAAGAATCTAACCTCTACACCAGAGACAGAATCTAACCTCTACACCAGAGACAAGAATCTAACCTCTACACCAGAGACAAGAATCTAACCTCTACACCAGAGACAGAATCTAACCTCTACACCAGAGACAGAATCTAACCTCTACACAGAGACAAGAATCTAACCTCTACACCAGAGACAGAATCTAACCTCTACACCAGAGACAGAATCTAACCTCTACACAAGAGACAGAATCTAACCTCTACACCAGAGACAAGAATCTAACCTCTACACCAGAGACAAGAATCTAACCTCTACACCAGAGACAGAATCTACTCTCAGAGACAAGAATCTAACCTCTACACAAGACAAGAATCTAACCTCTACCAGAGACAAGAATCTAACCTCTCACCAGAGACAAATGAACTAACCTCACCAGATAAGAATCTAACCTACAAGAGACAAGAATCTAACTCTCACCAAGACAAGAATCAACTCTACAGAGACAGAATCTAACCTCTACACAGAGACAGAATCAACCTCTAACACTTGAGACAAAGAATCTAATCTACACTGAATCAAAGATCTAACTCTACACAGAGACAAGAATCTAACCTCTAACAGAGACAAGAATCTAACCTCTACATCAGAGACAGAATCTAACTCTACACAGAAAGATCTACCTCTACTAGGACAGAATCTAACCTCTACAGGACAGATTCTACACAGAAGAATCTAACTCCACTGGCAGATCTAACCTCTCACCAGGCGAATCTAAATCTGAGAGACAGATCTAACCTCTCACAGGAGATCTAACCTCTATCCAGAGACAATCTAACTCTACAGGACAGAATCGACCTCTGCCAGGACAGAATACTCTACGCAGAGACAGAATCTAACCTCTACAGAGACAGAATCTAACTCTACACAGAGACAGAATCAACCTCTCACAGAGACAAGAATCTAACTCTCACCACGGCAGATCAACCTCTACAAGAGACAAAGAATCTACCTCTACACCAGAACAAGGATCAACCTCTAAGAGACAGAATCATACCCTACAGGACAGAATCTCACCCAGCAGAATCTAACCCTCACAGAGACAAGAATCTAACCTCTGCATACATGACAAATCTAACCTCTACCAGGACAGAATCAACCTCACACCCGAGGACAAAATCTAACCTCTATCAGGACAAATCTAACCTCTACCAGTGACAGAATCTAACCTCTCCCAGGACAGAATCCCAACCTCTACAGAGACAAGAATCTACCTCTCACCAGGACAGAATCTAACCTCTCACCAGAGACAGAATCTAACCTCTGCACCAGAGACAAGAATCTAACCTCAACCAAGAGACAAGAATCTAGCTCTTTCACCAGAGACAGAATCTAACCTCTCACCAGAGACAGAGATCTAACCTCTCACAGAGACTAGAATCTAACCTCTACAGAGACAAGAATCTAACTTCACAGAGAAAATCTAACATCTACACGAGACAAGAATCTAACCTCTACACGAGACAAGAATCTAACCTCTCACCGGACAGAATCTAATCTACCAGAGACAAGAATCTAACTCTACCAGGACAGAATCTAACCTCTACACGAGACAAGAATTCCTTCAGGACGAGTCTAACCTCTACACCAGAGACAAATCTAACCTCTACACCAGAGACAGAATCTAACCAGAGACAGAATCTAACCTCTACACTGAGAAGAATCTAACCTCTAAACCAGAGACAAGAATCTAACCTCTACACCAGAGACAAGAATCAACTCTAACAGAGACGAAAATCTAATCTAACCAGAGACAAGAATCTAACCTCTACACGAGAGACAAGAATCTAACCTCTACACCAGAGACAAGAATCTAACCTCTACACCAGAGACAAGAATCTAACCTCTACACCAGAGACAAGAATCTAACCTCTACACCAGAGACAAGAATCTAACCTCTACACCAGAGACAAGAATCTAACCTCTACACCAGAGACAAGAATCTAACCTCTCACCAGAGACAAGAATCTAACCTCTACACCAGAGACAAGAATCTAACCTCTACACCAGAGACAAGAATCTACACCAGAGACAGAATCTAACCTCTACACCAGAGACAAGATCTAACCTCTAACCAGAGACAAGAATCTAACCTCTACACCAGAGACAAGAATCTAACCTCTACACCAGAGACGAAAATCTAACCTCTAAACCAGAGACAAGAATCTAACCTCTACACCAGAGACAAGAATCTAACCTCTACACCAGAGACAAGAATCTAACCTCTACACCAGAGACAAGAATCTAACCTCTACACCAGAGACAAGAATCTAACCTCTACACCAGAGACAAGAATCTAACCTCTACACCAGAGACAAGAATCTAACCTCTACACCAGAGACAAGAATCTAACCTCTACACCAGAGACAAGAATCTAACCTCTACACCAGAGACAAGAATCTAACCTCTACAACAGAGACAAGAATCTAACCTCTACACCAGAGACAAGAATCTAACCTCTACACCAGAGACAAGAATCTAACCTCTACACAAGAGACAAGAATCTAACCTCTACACCAGAGACAAGAATCTAACCTCTACACCAGAGACAAGAATCAACCTCTCACAGAGACAAGAATCTAACCTCTACACCAGAGACAAGAATCTAACCTCTACACCTGAGACAAGAATCTAATCTCTACACCAGAGACAAGAATCTAACCTCTACACCAGAGACAAGAATCTAACCTCTACACCAGAGACAAGAATCTAACTCTCACCAGAGACAGAATCTAACCTCTACACAGAGACAAGAATCTAACCTCTACACCAGAGACAAGAATCTACACCAGAGACAGAATCTAACCTCTACACTAGAGACAAGAATCTAACCTCTACACCAGAGACAAGAATCTAACCTCTAAACCAGAGACAAGAATCTAACCTCTACACCAGAGACAAGAATCTAACCTCTACACCAGAGACAAGAATCTAACCTCTACACCAGAGACAAGAATCTAACCTCTACACCAGAGACAAGAATCTAACCTCTACACCAGAGACAGAATCTAACCTCTACACCAGAGACAAGAATCTAACCTCTACACCAGAGACAAGAATCTACACCAGAGACGAGAATCTAACCTCTACACTAGAGACAAGAATCTAACCTCTACACCAGAGACAAGAATCTAACCTCTACACCAGAGACGAAAATCTAACCTCTATACCAGAGACAAGAATCTAACCTCTACACCAGAGACAAGAATCTAACCTCTACACCAGAGACAAGAATCTAACCTCTACACCAGAGACAAGAATCTAACCTCTACACCAGAGACAAGAATCTAACCTCTACACCAGAGACAAGAATCTAACCTCTACACCAGAGACAAGAATCTAACCTCTACACCAGAGACAAGAATCTAACCTCTACACCAGAGACAAGAATCTAACCTCTACAACAGAGACAAGAATCTAACCTCTACACCAGAGACAAGAATCTAACCTCTACACCAGAGACAAGAATCTAACCTCTACACCAGAGACAAGAATCTAACCTCTACACCAGAGACGAGAATCTAACCTCTACACCAGAGACGAGAATCTAACCTCTACACCGAGACAAAATCTAACCTCTACACCAGAGATGAGAATCTAACCTCTACACCAGAGATGAGAATCTAACCTCTACACCAGAGACGAAAATCTAACCTCTACACCAGAGATGAGAATCTAACCTCTACACCAGAGACGAAAATCTAACCTCTACACCAGAGACGAAAATCTAACCTCTATACCAGAGACGAGAATCTAACCTCTACACTAGAGATGAGAATCTAGCCTCTACACCAGAGACGAGAATCTAACCTCTACTCTAGAGATGAGAATCTAACCTCTACACCAGAGACAAGAATCTAACCTCTACACCAGAGACAAGAATCTAACCTCTACACCAGAGACAAGAATCTAACCTCTACACCAGAGACAAGAATCTAACCTCTACACCAGAGACGAAAATCTAACCTCTACACAGAGACAAGAATCTAACCTCTACACCAGAGACAAGAATCTAACCTCTACACCAGAGACAAGAATCTAACCTCTACACCAGAGACAAGAATCTAACCTCTACACCAGAGACAAGAATCTAACCTCTACACCAGAGACAAGAATCTAGCCTCTACACCAGAGACGAGAATCTAACCTCTACACCAGAGACGAGAATCTAACCTCTACACCAGAGACCAGAATCTAACCTCTACACCAGAGACGAGAATCTAACCTCTACACCAGAGATGAGAATCTAACCTCTACACCAGAGACGAGAATCTAACCTCTACACCAGAGACGAGAATCTAACCTCTACCCAGAGATGAGAATCTAACCTCTACACAGAGACGAAATCTAACCTCTACGCCAGAGCAGAATCTAACCTCTATACCAGAGACGAGAATCTAACCTCTACACTAGAGACAAGAATCTAACCTCTACACCAGAGATGAGAATCTAACCTCTACACCAGAGACAAGAATCTAACCTCTACACCAGAGACAAGAATCTAACCTCTACACCAGAGACGAGAATCTAACCTCTACACCAGAGACCAGAATCTAACCTCTACACCAGAGACGAGAATCTAACCTCTACACCAGAGATGAGAATCTAACCTCTACACCAGAGACGAGAATCTAACCTCTCACAGAGATGAATCTAACCTCTACACCAGAGACGAAAATCTAACCTCTACACCAGAGATGAGTATCTAACCTCTACACCAGAGACGAAAATCTAACCTCTACACCAGAGACGAAATCTACCTCTAACCAGAGACGAGAATCTAACCTCTACACTAGAGATGAGAATCTAGCCTCTACACCAGAGACGAGAATCTAACCTCTACTCTAGGATGAGATCTAACCTCTCACAGAGACGAGAATCTAACCTCTACACTAGAGACAGAATCTAACCTCTCAGACAATCTACTCTACACTAGAGACGATAATCTAACCTCTACACCACACAGATCTATTGCAAAATGATGCTACAATTTGTAAAATCATGCAGAGAACTTAGCGCGTGCGTGGAATAGAAAAGAGGGCTTGCATGCGAGAAATCATGAATGGAACAGGACAGTCACCAGATAATGGGAAACTAAAAAAGCGAATGTGAGTTGTAACGTTCACACAACAAGAGGTGTAAGTAGAAGCATCAAGCAGACGACGTGAATCACGTGATTAGTACTAAACTTGCAGACTACGAAGAAGGATATCTGGTGGAAATCAAAGTGTTATTAAAATCAATTCTACTGAGAAGTGCAACAAGTATTTCAACTTTTATTATTTCGATTTAAGATTTTTTGTCTGATAATGTGCTTTGTTTTTTTATTGTACATTTGTCTTATTGTTTTTAGTCATTCAAAGAATTATTAACATGCCTTGTGTTCTGAAGGTTGTGACTTCAAATCTGGATCGTGTCATTCAGTTCAGGTGGGCATTATTTTCCAGAGATCCCTATGATTGGTGACGGAGCTCGTGCTTTGTGCAATACTCTCGGCAGCTGGCGTGCCATTTATGCAGAAGGGAATCGAACCACATGGGTAAAACTCGGCGATATTGAAACATTTCAATCTCATTTCGCCCGTGTGCAGCCGGGGCTTGCAAGGAAGCAAAAATAGTACCACTGTAACCTACAAGGCATGTCTTAAGAGACGACTGAGGTACGGGCCTAGGGAAGCTACCTAGTAAAAAAAAGCGTCGCAGAAATAGGATGTGCTGGCCTACTTGTGGGTGCATAATTTGCACAACGTACAATCACTCCTACGCGATTCACCCACATCGCCGATGGTCATGTTCATGGTTTCTTTAATATCTTGTAGCCATCATCTTCTTGGTCTGCCTCTGCGTCCTGGGAACCAGCTCTCTAGTATTGTTCTCTCCAGGCCATCGTGACGCTTGTTGTGACCAAAGTATCTAATTTTTCTGTATAGTATGTTGTTTATCAGCCAATTGTCTTTAACATTCAGTTCTTTCAAGACATCATTGTTCTCCTTTTTCTGTCAATGATAGTTGTAGGATCTTTTGTAGCACTTCGTTTCGAAGGACTATATTTTGTTCTAAATATCAATTTCAATAAAGAAAGATCAGCCATTGGGACATCGCGTTAGTGTTATTACTGTAACTGTCAACGACGCCTGCGCCTCCAGTCTGATGAGCCGAATATAAAAAACGTTGGACAGCACTGGTCTACACTGTGTGAGTGAGTGAGTCCAGCCTACTCTCCGACATATATTCGAAACAATGGACAGATTTAACAAACAGTTTATTCATAATTTTCTTTTTGAAATGTCTTCTTCTTTCTCTAATCCTGTTTTACCTTACAGCATCGGATAAAAAGAGATTTCTAGAACAGAACAGGTTTTTGTTGCCTTCGTAACCAGTGTTCTCGTCGCCTCTGCAATTCTATGGTCCACCTTTGCTGGACGGCTTTGTATCCACTGTATTATTATGAGAATGGAATACAACCAACTACCAGTAACAGCATACAATAAAGAGACCCGGTACTAAAGTCAAAGGAACCAAAGAAAGATGGATAGACAATATCTAGACCACACTAAATAAACACGGATATAACACAAGGGCGACTCCTCTGGCCATAGAACACAAATTAAAGCTCCACCCCTACGCTTAACGGCAAGGTGACAACATAATCTACTTGAGTAAAGACAATAGACAATCCACTACATCGATAACATTGCCTTTGTGTGCACTGTTTGTTGGTAATCTGTTTCTGTTGCCGAACCATTTAATTGATTGTTTCTTGATGAAGTTCAGTACTGATGTTGTACCCACGTTTTTCCTGATGTCTTCATTTCTAAACCGATCTCTTCTTGATACTCCTACCATTCTGTGTAGACACTTCATCTCTGGCGGGACTAGTTTTCTTCTATCGTTTGATGTCAGCGTCGAGGTTTAAAACTGATATCATAATGTTTGGAGAAATATATTGTGTTGAACAATGCCCTTTTAGTGTTCATGGTGACATGTTTGCATTTCAAAATCGGTGCCATGTGTCCTATTATTTAATCACGACTTGCTCTATAATATAGAAGAATAATAATCCGTTTGAAAATTCCGCCTCACCTATCCGCCATTAAAATGGAACAATATGGCCAGATAAATATAGCAGTCGTGATTTAATTGCTTTATACATCGTTGAATTCGTTAATTATTCTTCCATTTACTGAAAAGATGCTCCATAGGTGCGTAAAGTCTTTGAATTGCTTGATCGAGTTCGGTCAAGTGAAGCGAGACGATGGATTGCATTTCAGCCTAAGTTTTGTTTCGTTGTATGGGATTTGTACTGTGCATACATGCTCAGCGACTCTATGAGCATGTAACAGAAGATCAAGACTGGTTATGTATGAAGACAGTGAATACATGCTCAGTGACTCTATGAACATGTAACAGAAGATCAAGACCGGTTATGTATAAAGGGCAGTGCATACATGCTCAGTGACTCTATGAACATGTAACAGAAGATCAAGACCGGTTATGTATGAAGACAGTGGATACATGCTCAGCGACTCTATGAACATGAAACAGAAGATCAAGACCGGTTATGTATGAAGACAGTGGATACATGCTCAGCGACTCTATGAACATGAAACAGAAGATCAAGACCGGTTATGTATGAAGGCAGTGGATACATGCTCAGCGACTCTATGAGCATGTAACAGAAGATCAAGACCGGTTATGTATGAAGGCAGTGGATACATGCTCAGCGACTCCTTGAACATGTAACAGAAGATCAAGACCGGTTATGTATGAAGACAGTGAATACATGCTCAGTGACTCTATGAACATGTAACAGAAGATCAAGACTGGTTATGTATGAAGACAGTGAATACATGCTCAGTGACTCTATGAACATGTAACAGAAGATCAAGACTGGTTATGTATGAAGAAGGTAATGGATACAATTAATACAAAATGTGATAATCTAGACAGTTTTCTTCATCTTTGTCCAGGTGGTGCTTGGTGTAGGACAATGAGATCTTTGTCCCAGGTGGTGCTGTGGTGTAGGACAATGAGATCTTTGTCCCAGGTCGTGCTGTGGTGTAGGACAATGAGATCTTTGTCCAGGTCGTGCTGTGGTGTAGGACAATGAATCTTTGTCCCAGGTCGTGCTGTGGTGTAGGACAAGAGATCTTGTCCCAGGTCGTGTGTGGTGAGGACAATGAGATCTTTGTCCCAGGTCGTGCTGTGGTGTAGGACAATGAGATCTTTGTCCCAGGTCGTGCTGTGGTGTAGGACAATGAGAGAGCGGATACACTGGCGAGCAATGTTGTGATCGAGATTGGGCCTTCTATGGAAACAAATGACATCATCAATGCTCTATGAGAAAACATACGCTCTGAAGATTTCAACGAAGAAGATAGCGGGTATTCTATTTTACGGTTGCGTAAGTTATGCATACCGATAGGTGCGGCAAGACGGGAAAACCATGAGAGAAACTGCTGTAGATACATCAACCAACACAGAAAGGGAGTTGTTAGTCTAAACATACTGAAACACATGCTTGGTAGGAAATTGAAGTAAATATGAACATGTGCGATGAACATGATCCTCAAATGAACAACAATGTTTATTCTAGCCTGAATAAGATAGACTAGTGCACCGTGTGACCCATCTAGGGGATTCTGAAGTCACGGTAACAGGTCTAGCAAGCCGACAGTGGTATAATCTCATTTATGCTGATAGAATTATGAAGAGATTTTGAAACGTTAACATTTCGAATTTACAACTGTTAACATTTCAATGAACAATTGCACTGAAACTGTTGTTAATTTTGTATTTAGATATCAATATTTTGTTCCGTTTTCTCTCCCAGAGTTTATTTCAAGTAACTGTAACTTTTCAGAAAGAAATACGCAAATATTATACAACACTGACATCAGGTAAGAGATTGCTTGCTTTTTTTTTTCTTTTAACTTCTATTTCATTTAATTTACTATAATGAAGTGGTTCGGCAACCTTATAAGAATGAAATAAAACTCCACTGTATACAGGTTCTTCTACAACAGAACATCAAGATAAGAAAGACAGTTGGGATAGAACCTTGCTTAATTTACATTGAGAAACAAAGAATGAAGTGGTTCGGCCATTTAATAAGAATGCAAGCAAACTCCACTGTATACAGGGTCTTCTATATCAGACCACCAGCATAAGAAAGATTGTTGGGATAGAATCTTGCTTGAACTACATTGAGAAACAAAGAATGAAGGGTTCGGCCACAGCAACCAAACTGCACTGTATACAGTCTTCTACAATAGAACATCAGGAAAGAAAACGAGATAAAGACCAGGAAAAAATGGATAGATGACATAGCAGAATCTTGTCAAAAGCAAAAATAACCATCACCCAAGCCCCTAGAGAAGTGCAAGACAAAAACAGAAAACCACGACACTTGGCAACAACCCAGTAAAAAATCATGGTTTTGGGTTAGGTTATATTTCAATATATAAAATAATATATACATGTTACACACTTTTTTTTTGGGGGCCTGGCCCCACTGACATCTAATGACGAGCCGCCACTGAATTCCATCCCTCTTATGCAGAGAGTTATGCTAAAAGAATAGGAAGTCCATTCATTGAGGATCTTCGTAGGTGCTACGGAGTTCGTGCATCTGTGATAGAGTTTCCTTAGTGTTTATCATAGGCGAACGGTAACGGTTTGTATTGGTTTGCTTAAAGAATAGTAAACCAACAAAGAACTGCTGTCATTAGTCGCCACACACTTAGAGACATAATGAGGAGGATATTGGAGCTGTTATGGACTAATTGTTTCGATGTGCAGTGACGATGATCTGACTAAGCTAAACTAAGAACTGGTATCGTTAGTTGCCACACGCTGAGACACATACTGAGGAGGAGATCGGAGCACTTATGGAAAAATTGGTTCAGTGTGAACTGATGATGACCCGACTATCATATGAAATAGTTTTTGGCCAACATTATGCTCATTCATTCAACAGCTTGTCGTGAACAGAACTTTGCCACCCTAACAGTCCTTTAGAATTTCTATTTCACACAGGCCAGATACCCGCCTCTACAGCGGTCATGCTCAAATCATCAGTTACATCCAGAATCCATCGTATCTGTGGGCTCCCGCTTCAAATCTTTGTCGGTATATCTCCTTCCACGATGGTCTTCTCCAATCCTTCGTGTCCTCTATATGTCCAAAATACTTCAATTTTCTTATTTGTAGCATCAGCCAGTTTTCTTTGATTTTGAGTTCTTTCTGAATAGATCTATTTGTTCTCTTCTCTGTCCGTGATATACGGAAGATCAAGACCGGTTATGTACGAAGGCAGTGTATGCAATTAATACAAAGTGCGACAATCCAGATACTTAACTTCATCTTTGTCTCAAGTCATTCTGGGGTGAAGGGCAATGAGAGAGCGGCTACACTGGCGAGCAATGCTACGATCGAGAATGGGTTTTCTATGGACAAAAGCGACACCATCAACACTAGGAGAAAACATACGCTCTGGAGATTTCAACGAAGAAGATAAGAGTATTCTCGATCTCGGTTGCGCAAGTTATGCATACCGATAGGTGCGGCAAGACGGAAAACCACGAGAGAAACCCAGTAGATACATCTAAACCAACACAGAACGGGAGTTGTTAGTCATCTTCTTCTTTGCGTTCGTTCTTTACCACCAATTTTAAACACTCTTTGTGAAATGTTTGATCTTTGCCAAGAACGTGTATACGTTGCACATTGGTTTGGTAGGCCTCTAAACGTATAGACTACTACACGCTTAGGACACATGCATCCGATTTCAGTCAATGTTGTTAGTCTAAATCAGCATTTCCCAAAGTGGACGGTACCGCTCTCCTGTGGGCACTGAAGCGTTCTAGGGGGGCGATAGTGGGTTCAGATGAATTTGGGGTGTGTTCGGGAGATTAGGCACCAGTGGCTCCTTAAAGAAGAAATTAATAATAAATTATTTTTTTTGCGATTGAATAATCATTAAAAATTTGAATTCTGCATTTTAATTCATCTTATGCCTGTCTTGAACGACCCATTTTTCATCAATTTTCTGTTTCATGTATATAATCATTTGAAAATTGACCATGAATGACAGAAATATATATCAATTTTCTATGTCCAAGTGAAAATAGAGCATTTATATATATTGTGGGTTGGGGGTGGCGTTTGCAAACTGTTATAATGGGGAGGGGGCGTTACAAAGTTTATGTCGTGCAAAGTGGGCGTTGGACCGGAAAAGTTTGGAAATCTATGGTCTAAATACATGCTTGGGAGGAGATCAGAGCAATTATGGACATGTCCGATGTGCGATGAAGATGGTCCTCAAATGAATAATACGGAGGACTCTTCTGTAACACTTATATTCAAAAGCATGGGTCCCTCTAAACATGAAATATGTTCTGATCTGACAGACAGATGAAGATTATAATTTAGTATACTTGAACCAAGATAATCCACTGACTAGCCGACGCTGTATATTCATCATTTGATATCTCATGTTTACGTTAACTTTGATTACATTGGGTGTAATGTTACCATTTTCCTTGTTAAGTGCTAAAGACGTATATATAAGTTTTTCCCATTCACTTCTAAAGACGCATTAACACGTTTGTTATTATCTCTCCTCTGTGGGCTAAAGACGTGTTAACACGTTATACATTGCTACTGTCACTGCTATAGGTGTAAATTCACGTTTGTGACCTAGAAACAAAGAGTAGCTATTTTTAGCTCAGCCTTCGGAAAGTATGTAGCAGCAAAAGGGTTAACACAGGTTATTTCTCAGCGCATCAATTGTCTTCTATTTAAAAACTACTCATCTTATCAACCAGTGCATTTATTACCATGTACTGCAACTAAATCTTCTTGTTCCCATCGATTGATCGATTGATCGATTGATTAATTTATTGATTGATTGGTTAATTAATTGATTGATTGATTAATTTACTGATTGATTTGATTTGATTGATTGATTAATTGATTGATCTTCTTCTTCTTTATGTTCGTTCTTTATGAGCAATTTTAATCACTATTTGTGATATGTTTGATTTTTGCCAAGAACATGTATACGTTGCACATTGGTTTGGTAGGTCCCTAAACGCATAGATTTCTACACGTTTAGGACACATGCAATTTCAGCCAGACCTCCTAAGTCGCCTCTTACGACATGCGTGGCAGGTAACAGTGGTTCTATTCTTGACACCCCAAATATGGGCCCTGGTAACCACTCTGGCGAATTGATTGATAAGACCATCATCATTGCGTTTCGGGGAGTAACAATGTGTGCTCCGATCTCTTTCTTACACAGGAATATCTCATCGACAGTGCACGAACTCCGTAGCACCGGCGAGTGTTCGCGATGACATTTAGAAGATGGTGAAAATATTGTGTAGGAATTATTTTTAATGAATGTTCCCATTGAAACAACTAACTGCAATTTATTTATCTGCCGTCATCGTTTTCTATTCTGGCCCGGTGGTATTATTTTAGCTCTGAAATATTACATTTCTGACTTTCACATTCTATTATTATTCGTTATTGTTATTTGTCTGGTACGTTTTAATCTCCCATTCTGGTTTTTTCCCGAGTGGGTTCCAGTCAAGTACATGTATGACGTATGTTGTGAGGTTTTCCTGTAAAATTGTTCCTACACACTCCTGTCTCTTTCTATCTTGCTGTCTCTATCTATCTATCTATCTATCTATCTATCTATCTATCTATCTATCATCTATCTATCTATCTATCATCTATCTATCTATCTATCTATCTATCTATCTATCTATCTATCTATCTATCTATCTATCTATCTATCTATCTATCTATCTATCTATCTATCTATCTATCTATCTATCTATCTATCTATCTATCTATCTATCTATCTATCTATCTATCTATCTATCTATCTATCTATCTATCTATCTATCTATCTATCTATCTATCTATCTATCTATCTATCTATCTATCTATCTATCTATCTATCTATCTATCTATCTATCTATCTATCTATCTATCTATCTAATCTATCATCTATCTATCATCTATCTATTATCTAATCTATCTAATCTATCTAATCTATCTAATCTATCTAATCTATCTAATCTATCTAATCTATCTAATCTATCTAATCTATCTAATCTATCTAATCTATCTATCTATCTAATCTATCTAATCTATCTAATCTTCTAATCTATCTAATCTTTAATCTATCTAATTATCTAATCATCTAATCTATCTAATCTATCTAATCTATCTAATCTATCTAATCTATCTAATCTATCTAATATCTAATCTATCTATCTATCTAATCTATCTAATCTATCTAATCTATCATATCTAAACTATCTATTTTTATATATCTATCTATCTTATCTATCTTTTCTATCTATCTATCTATCTATCTATCTATCTATCTATCTATCTATCTATCCATCTAGTCACCAGCTGTATTAGTTTATGTTGTACACCTCTTATATAAACATCTCTGTTTCGTATGCCTTCTGGAGAGCTACTCTGAGGGCAATAAGTTTCGAATGTTTGTTTCATTTGAAGAGCTGTAATAGAAACCTTCTTGCAGCATAACCTTTGCAGAACATCACTCTCATCACATCTTTAACCAGTTCTCCTAGCTTCTCCATCGACGTGTTCAAGATGTCCTGTTTTGTGATTGTCATGATTTCTTTGTAGAATAAGTTGAGTAGTTCGTCATTGCTTTCTGAACCAATTCTTCTTCTTCTTCTGCGTTAGCCCTCTGTGAATTCAGACGATAGCCGTGACGCTTGGTGTGGTCCCTCTGACTGATTTTTGCTTGAGGCCTGCTCTGAGCCAATTAAAATCTATGGTCCATGGTGCAATCTTGGACCAGATACCAGGATGGAACAGCTTCTGCCTTCAAAGTCGTTGTTGGAAATATCTATCTCTCGTCTCATATGTTAGCAAATGTTTGTGTGTGTGTATATGTGTGGGGAAGGTGGGGGTGGCTATTAACGGAACTCCCTCTCTTTATTATCGCGAGGATCACGAAACGGCTGTGGTCTGATTTTCCAGAATTATTCCTGAGCTCGACGGCTTAAGGTCTAAAGTGGTCGAGCTCAGGTAAAAGATCTCGGAAATCAGATTGCTCACGTCATGTGAGGTTCGTCAGTCCAGTATTGTTAGATAAAGTGGTCGAGCTCAGGTAAAAGATCTCGGAAATCAGATTGCTCACGTCATGTGAGGTTCGTCAGTCCAGTATTGTTAGATAAAGTGGTCGAGCTCAGGTAAAGATCTCGAAATCAGATTGCTCACGTCAGGTGAGGTTCGTCAGTCCAGTATTGTTAGATAAAGTGGTCGAGCTCAGGTAAAGATCTCGGAAATCAGATTGCTACGTCATGAGGTTCAGAAATCAGTATTGTGTGATAGTGGTCGAAGCTCGGGTAAATCTCGGAATCGATTCTACGCAGTCGAGGTTGTCGATCCAGTATTGTAGGATAAAGTGGTCGAGCTCAGGTAAAAGATCTCGGAAATCAGATTGCTCACGTCAGGTGAGGTTCGTCAGTCCAGTATTGTTAGATAAAGTGGTCGAGCTCAGGTAAAGATCTTGAAATCAGATTGCTCACGTCACGTGAGGTTCGTCAGTCCAGTATTGTTAGATAAAGTGGTCGAGCTCAGGTAAAAGATCTTGGAAATCAGATTGCTCACGTCACGTGAGGTTCGTCAGTCCAGTATTGTTAGATAAAGTGGTCGAGCCAGGTAAAGATCTTGGAAATCAGATTGCTCACGTCATGTGAGGTTCGTCAGTCCAGTATTGTTAGATAAAGTGGTCAGCTCAGGTGATCTTGAATCAGATTGCTCACGTCATGTGAGGTTCGTCAGTCCAGTATTGTTAGATAAAGTTGAATTCATTTTTTAAAAACAAAACAACGTGGAAAAACTAGGTTATATTGTGTCACAAACGAAATTTAACGCTAAGGAATATCGGTATTATTAACACATTTCATCAATAAATAACAATTAGACTCATAGAATTGTGTACAATTTCAATAAATCGGACAGTATAAAACTTACAACACGCCTGTAAGATTGATTGAAATTATACACAGTTCTACAAGTCTATTGTTATTTATTGATTTAAAGTGTTAATAATACTGATATTTCTCAGTGTTAAATTTCGTTTATTCTTCTTCACCTTCCAACTCCCAACGGAGCTCATGTCTTCAACAAACTTCTTCCAGCTCTTCTTCTCTCCTACCTTCCCTCCAACTCTTTCCATGTTATACCTATCCTTTTAATATCATCCTCCAACTCTCTTCTCCGGGTCTGTCTGTCGGTCTCTAGTTTATTAGCAATTTCATCCCTGTTTCTTCCCTGTCTGTACACCATGATGTCGTCTGCAAATGACAGTGTTCGTCCCTTGCCAGATAGTTGCTGCTTCGTAATAATTATGGTGAATACATTGAATAGTATTGGAGATAGTAGGGATCCCTGTGGTAGGCCCGGTGGAATTTGTGTCTGCACAGAGTACCAATTACCACACCTTAGTGCCACTTTCCTCTCGAACAGGGTCCTTGCAATCCAGCTTATGAGCAATGTATCGATATTGAGTAACGTGAGCATTTGTATAAGGTATGTAATTGGAACTTTGTTGTAAGCATCCTCGAGATCTAGTACAACAGCACATGTCTCCAAACCAGCCTGGAAACCTTCAAAGACGTCATAGGAAAAGATCGATGCATTGCACCAAGTTTCTTTATCCGCCTGCAACCGCCGAGGGTGGAAGGAAACATGCGACGTTCCTCCAAATCCCTCTCGAGTCTGCATGCCACTAACTTTTCCAGAAGCTTGCCCACTGTGTTCTGCATTACAATTATTCTAAAACGCTTATGTGTTTGTGATTTTTGTTAGGTTTTGCCAGTGGTATTAAATAACTGTGTAGCCATTCCTCCCTGATCTCGCCATTTTTAAACTAGTGTTGAATTCTTGACTAAGCTCATTCATGTCTTCGTCCGATATCCTTCTTATGTCACTGTATTGGATACCATCGGGTCCTGGTGCAGTATTGTGTGATCTCTTAAGCATTGCACGTATTTCATCACTCGTGAATTCAAGATCGTTATTCCACTCCTTGGCGACACATTGCTCCGATAACAGGGAAATGATATTGAGTCTTGCTTCCCTATCATTTCGATTCGTCTGTTGAATAAAATGATCCAGAAAAGCCATTCCTTTATCCTCGTCAGTTTTTCGCCACACCAGATCGTGATCTTGAAAATCTGGTATGATACGTCTGTGTGGCGTGCCGTTCATGGCCTGGTGAAACCGCCAAAATTTCTGGATGGAGCTATCGGAAAACATTTGTGCACAAAATTCTTCCCACCAGCTGACTTTGCTTGGTTAGCACAAATCTTTAAAAAGTGTCATTTTCTCATCCATGTCCACTTTCAACGCCAAGATATGCTCCGGCAAGGCTGTGGCTGCTCGGCGTACCTTTTGCCATGCATTAACCGCACTTCTTTTGGTGCGCCAAGTGGTTTCAATCTCCCCATTCCATCACAGGCAGCGTCGGATTAGCGTAGTAGCAGAAGGAGGTGGGCCCTGCTTCTGGGGCCCCGCGCCTATGTGACAGAGCTAAGCCACGGGATATGCCCTTTATGAATCGTTACACGAGTACGTTCAAGCAATGCGGCCTACATTTTCAGATATTGAGGCCAAAGCCAAAATCCTGACTGACTGAAGAATATCATCAACAAACTTCAGGACGACGCGGGCGAAATACCAAGTGCGATGATTTCAACGGCTCAACTACGCTCAATGAAGTTGTAGAAAATCAAACACCCAAACAAAAATTTGAAAGTCGATGTTTATTGTCATAGTGATAATGTACTGTCTGCTTTAGCTAAACATGGAAGCGTACCATAGAGTGACGTATTTGAATACTGCAGTTAAAATCTCAGCAAGAGATTTGAAAAGAACTAAAATATTGTCGCCTACAATAGGATTAGAAAGCACTAGCGACGAACTGTGCAGTTCCTGAACTTTAAACTAATATAGTGCTGTTATTAACAACAAGCATGAGGCTCTTGAACTGCAATTATAAACTTATAATGGAAAATTCATTAGAGTCGTGTTTCCCAAATGTAGAAATAGTCTTACGAATTTACTTGTCTTTATTGATTACTAACTGCAGCGGAGAACGCTCTTTTTCGACATTCTTTCTTTCTTTTGTCCTTCTCTGCTTTTTTGCCGCTAGGCGTAGCAGGAGATCGGTTTCCGAGATAATGCACGCTCGGTCGCTTGATATGGTGTGATATTGTGGAGTTTTAAGATGTCTGTAACTCCATCAATCCATCTTTTCTTGGTCTGCCCTTCCTCTTGATGATTCCATTTTCAGGTTGTACGCTCTTGCAACTGGTGTATTCAGGTTCATTCTGACCAAGTGGCCAAACCATTTGAGTCTCTGTTTTTCAATAAATCTAATAGCAGGTATTGTTCCGACTGTTCTTCTAATTTCCTCATTTCTTATATGGTCTCTTCTTGTTTTATTTACTGCTTTCCTCAGGCATCTCATTTCGCATGTGGTAATTTTCCTTTCTTGTTCTTTTGTCAGTGCCAATTTGAATATTAACCACCGGAAAAACATTGCGAAACGCACTATAGTTTATCGGATCAGTACACAGAAGGGATTCAGATAACCATGATAAGGAATTAACCGATATAATATTCAACATTATTTCGTTTTGTTTAATAACTCAACAAAATGCACATCTTAACTAGACTACTCCAGGCTGCTTGTAAGAAGGATGAATATTCATAGAATAATATGTCAATCAAACCTGATCTTATCATACGATCTGGCGTCATACAACAATAGTCTAGAATTTCAAATTCTTGAAAAACTAAATTTAAAATATGTAATTATCATGTCATGAATACATTCTGTCATACATTGTTTTTTTTTAATGGGACAATTAAACGTGTATAATGACTCTGTTATTCTAGTGCAGCGGTTCCCAAACTTCGTATTACCGCGGACTCCTATTTAAATACATTTTCCTGCCGTGATCCTCAAAAGTTTCTATAAATGAAAATCTTCTAGCCATGGAGTTATTATTACACCACACCAACAGTCAAACAGGCTCCAATTTCTCAGACTGCGCGAAACTTTAAATGATCTTTCATTTTGTCATGTCAGACATTTAGACTCCAGTCTGGTCCGAGTCCTTTGATTTCGCAGCGAATTAGTTTACCACTGTTTTTATACATATATTTAAATTAGTTTTTTCTGTTTAAAATGTCAATGATCATGATATTTCTTCAAGAACTTGATGACCCACTGTGAGTACCTCGCGAAACCCCAGGTGTTCGTGGACCCCAGTTTGGGAAACACTGTTCTAGTGCAGTCTCGTGATCTGTACACCGTCCGGGTCTAATAATTGCCTTTATTTAGCATTGGTTTCGTTTGGAATCAAATCTGCTAGACCTTCATAATTATACCTCATCCACAGAGCCTGGATGAGCAAACCAAAAACTCTAAGTAAAACTAGTGTGCAAACTGGCATATGAAACAATGTTTACAAAATCGATGGCTAGTAAACAACGCCATATTGAAATATGAATCTAAAATCAGGTAATCGTGAATTCAATACCAAATGACACTGCGGAAACGAATACTTCAGTGCTATATTAAGCCAGTACTTATGCATGGCAGCGAAACATGGCCAATGCACTTCTTTCTTCTTTTGTCGTCACACTGCTACCGGGTTGTTGCTCAGTGTCGTGGTTTTCTGTTTTTGTCTTGTACTGTTCTAGTGGCTTGGGTGATTGTTATTTTTGCTTTTTTACAGGAATCTGATATGTCATCTAACCATCTTTTTCGTGATCCTCCTCTCGCCTTCTTTCCTGATGTTCTGTGAAAATAAACAAACAATCAATAAGATCATTGGAAGCCACGGAGATGTGGTTTAACAGTAGAATGCTGAAAATTCCATGGACAGCGAAGAAAACAAATGATGAGGTTCTAAATCAGGCCTGCACACAAAGAAACCTTATCAAAAGAATAAGAATCCGACAATCAAGGTTCTTCGGGCATATAATGCGAAGAAAAAGTTTTGAACATTTGGTGACAACGGGTAATATTTAAGGGAAGGAGAGATCGGGGAAGACAGTGAGAAAAGATATTGGATGGTCTGACATCCGGCTCGACAAAAAATCGACGTCAGAACTGATTAACTGCACCAAGGAGAGAAAGTTGTGAGAGACATGATCGCCTACGCTGGCAGGCAAGGCACTTGATTGATTGATTGAATCATGAGACGTAAGAATACTATCATAAAACACTGTAGTATTGGGGAATCATATATCAACACTTAAATGGTCTCTGTGACGTAGAGGTTAGATGCTCGCCTCGCGTTCTAAAGGTACTCGGTTCGCTCCACCGTGGAGCCATCGGGATATTTTTCCAAAGTTCCTGATCTCAGTGTAGATGAGATCGAGTTCCTAGTCCTGTCTGTCTGTCTAACTACCCACCTACATATCTACCTATCTACCTATCTACATATCAACCTATCTATCATCTATCTATCTGTCTGTCTGTCTGTCTGTCTGTCGTCGTCGTCGTCCGTCCAGTCGTCCGTCTCGTCGTCCGTCTCGTCCGTCTCCGTCCGTCTGTCGTCATCCCTCCGTCTGTCGTCTGTCTGTCTGTCTGTCTCTCTCTCTCTCTCTGTCTGTCTGTCTGTCTGCCTGCCTGCCTGTCTGTCTGCCTGTCTGTCTATCTGTTCGTCTATCAGTCTGTCTGTATGTGTGTTAATCAGTTTGTCCGTCTGTCTACGTCTCTCCATCTTTTGTTATCTGCCTACCAACAGAAGTAACTGTAAGTCTGTCTGTTCATACATACGTCCGTCTGTCCAAACATTGACAGACAATGTATCTATATATATATATATATATATATATATTCCCTCCCTCTATTGCTCTCTCTCTCTCTCTATTTGCCCACCCGTTCTTCCAATCTTCCAGTGAACTGACAAACTCGCCACGTTCCTGACGTATGCAAAATTATTTAGAAAACGTCACGGGGAAACCAAAATCTATCATCAACTAGCAATCTCATTTTGAAAAATGGAATTTGGCATGAAGGAGACTAGGACGAAGTTTAATGATCTCATTTTCAGAGCTAGATCCGGCATGAAATACGACATTGATTCGCATTAAAATTAACTCCCCTCTGGTTCCTAGTTAAAGACATCCGGTCTATCTGCCCCTCTCCCTTTGACATTTTTGACAGTAGTCGAGACACAGTACAAACTTAATTGTCTGGTAACATGAGTGCACGCTGGTACTCTCTCAGGGGTCTGAAACAATAGTCTTCCTTTCTCTAATCTTGTTTTGTCTTACAGCGTCAGGATGAGAAGAGATTTATAGAACGGGTTTTTGTGTGCACTTCTCTAATCCTGTTTTGTCTCACAGCGTCAAGATAAGAGATTTCTAAAACGGGCTTTTGTATGAGCCTCATAAACAGTGTTTTTAGTGTCCTATGTTATCTATGAGCTCCATCTTTGGCATGGCCGGCCTTTTGCTTTGTATCCATTGTATCGGAGTAACATTGCTCTTTGAGGTGCACGGTCTGTTGGCAATCTCCTTATGTGGCGAAACCATTTAATTTCTTCCTTCTTGATGAAGTTCAGTACTGATGTTGTACCCACTTTTTCCTGATGTTTTCATTTCTCAACTGGTCTGTTCTTGATACTCTCAACATTCTGTGTAGACACTTCATCTCTGTCGTTACTAGTTTTCTTCTATCATTCAATGTCAGCATCCAGGTTTACTGTTGGGAGAAATATTGTGTTGAACAATATTCTTTTTGTGTTCATGGTGACTAGTTTTTCTTCTATAATTTGATGTCAACTTCCAGGTTTTACACTGATAGCATACTGTTGGAAGAAATATTGTGTTTAGCAATGCTCTTTTAGTGTTCATGGTGACATGGTGAAACAGCAGTAGAAACAACAAAAACAACTACAGACTCAACAGCAGTAGAAAGAAAGTACAATGAGTTCTCATGACCATGACAGCGAATCACGGACAATGAACAAACAATCAATATGATCGATGGAAGCCACAGAGTTGTGGTTTTACAGAAGAAAGATGAAAATTCCATTGCCAGCGAAGAAAACAAATGAGGTTTAATAAGGCCTGCACAAAGAAACCTTATCAAAAGAATAAGAATCCGACAATCAAAGTTCTTCGGGCATATAATGTGAAGAGAAGGTTTAGAACATTTGGTGACAATAGTTAAAATTCAGGGGAAGGAGAGATCGTGAAACACAAAGAGAGAAGATGTTGGATGGTCTGACATCATGATTTGACAAAAGATTGACGTCAGAACTGATTACCAAGGAGAAGAAGTTATAGAGTTGTGGAGAGACATTATCGCCTACGCCGGCAGGCATGGCACTTGACTAATTGAACCTTATCAGTTCGTGGCTGACATTTTCTTGGTCCTCTTAATTGAGGAATTATAACCGTATTGCCTTTGTGTGTTTACGTCCCGTGTATTTTTCTTGTTTAAGTTGCACCGAAGAACATTGAAACTATTAATACTTGTTTATGTTTACGTCCCATGTATTTTTCTTGTTTAAGTTGCACCGAAGAACATTGAAACTATTAATACTTGTTTAAAATTTGTTACAATTCCATTCTTCTGTATTTGTTATTCGTGCCAACACGCATCCATCTTCCTGTCCGCGTCGTACGTCGACGTCCCTTTAGGGAGATCTTGTCAGGACAAATCGGCCAGATTTTCAGCAAATTGCTGGTTTATAATCACTGGGCCAAACGTGGGCGAACTGTTGGCTAGCTTATTCAAAGTTTATCTGTATGTTAGTGCGTGAGTACTTACCTGGCTATGCGTATGAGTCACACGTACAATTTTTTTCCATGATATTCCTAGGATTGTTGTTGAAGCTACTGAGTTCGTGCTTTGTGCAATACTGAGCAGATAATGTGCTGGTTCTGTCATCAGGGACGGAGCCATATTGAAAAACCCGGTGCAATGAAGTAAATCCTACGCTTTCACACTCTTAAAAAAACAACACGAATTGTCTTCACAGAATGCTGGGGCCGGTTTAGAAATGAAGACATCAGGAAGAAAGTTGGTACAACATCAGTACTGAACTTCATCAAGAAACAACAAATTAAATGGTTCGGCCACATAAGCAGATTACCAACAGATAGTGCACTCAAAGAGTGGTTTCTCCGCGGTACTAGGGGACAAATCAGGACTGGAGAAAAGAAAGAAAGACAAGGCTCATAGAGAGGCTCGCTCCAGATGTCTCCTTTTTCGACCTGACGCTGAAAGGTATAACATTATTAGAGAATAAATAGAAGAAACCAACTGCCAGCATAGAATCTAATTGTTCCTAATTGTCCCTTCTTTATTCTGTTATTTCTTAAAGAGAACACATCTGCATAAATACATCACAGAAATAAAGGAAGACATATTGACATATCTCGTTTAAAATGCTCATCCCGTGACCTATTGAAGACATGTCCTTGATTCCGGTGCACGCCAGTTTTGATAACCCCTGGGAAAACATCCCACAAATTCATGCTATTTTTCATTACCTGCATGTTCCAACGACAAATCAACAAAACAAATAGATTTGTTGCCGGGAATACAAATTATGTTCAATGTTAGCCGTGCATTCGTAAACGTAGGTTAACTCGTTCTGTGTTTGTTTCATTTATTCGTATTTTTTATTTGCTAGTCAAGTCTTGTTATATCTTTATGACTTGTTATTAATAATGTATAGATTTATCACAGATTGCTTGATTGATTGGACCATCATCATTGCACTTCGGTGAGTAACCATGTGTGCTCTAATCTCTCTCTTACACAGGAAGATCTCAGCTGCAGTGCACGAACTCCATAGCACCGGCGAGGGTCCGATGTAATTTTAAAGATGGTGAAGATATTTTTGTAGGAATTTTATATATCTTTTTCTAATGAATTTTGCCCGGGCAGCAGTTTTCCAGCCTGCTCTTCTTCATTTTGAACTATCAAGGATTCTTTTACGTGCTCAAATTAATCACGGGACCTATGTTTTATCGTCCGTATCTGATATGACTAGGTATGCCTTTGGCACGAGGAGCGAACCGGTTAAATTTGGCACAAAGGCGATCACATAACCTCTACGCTACAGAGACCCCTTACTGATTGGTTGATTGCATCATTATCATTGCACTTTGGTGAATAGTCATGTGGGTTACGATCTCTTTATTTCAGTGGCAGTACGCGAACTCCGAAGCGCCGACGAGGGTCCCGAAGCAATTTTAGAATGGTGAAAATCCTAGCAATTATTCAGTTAAATATAAGTTTTGCTCATGCAGCTTACTTTTGTGAAAATCCTAGCAATTATTCAGTTAAATATAAGTTTTGCTCATGCAGTTTACTTTTGTGAAAATCCTAGCAATTATTCAGTTAAATATAAGTTTTGCTCATGCAGTTTACTTTTGTGAAAATCCTAGCAATTATTCAGTTAAATATAAGTTTTGCTCATGCAGCTTACTTTTGTGAAAATCCTAGCAATTATTCAGTTAAATATAAGTTTTGCTCATGCAGTTTACTTTTGTGAAAATCCTAGCAATTATTCAGTTAAATATAAGTTTTGCTCATGCAGCTTACTTTTGTGAAAATCCTAGCAATTATTCAGTTAAATATAAGTTTTGCTCATGCAGCTTACTTTTGTGAAAATCCTAGCAATTATTCAGTTAAATATAAGTTTTGCTCATGCAGTTTACTTTTGTGAAAATCCTAGCAATTATTCAGTTAAATATAAGTTTTGCTCATGCAGTTTACATTTGCCTACTTACCTATTTAAGCTCAAGTTTGTTTTAAATGCTCAATTGTAACAGTGTATCTACGTTTTGTCGTTGTCCCGATGTCAGACTCGATCTATCTAATTGAGAAAGGATCCTAGATAATAATGATTCCTTCTTAAATCCCATTCCGTTATTTCTGCTCCTTCTTTCGCTTTGTGAAAATGTCCCTGTGGATTCTAAGAAAGGACCCTTCTTGTTATATTCCCTTCAGGTTTTCGCAGAGTGTGTCCTATCCATCGCCAGCGTTTTTTTATTTACCTTTGGGTTCACTGTAATCTGTCTTGTTCATAGAGCCAATAGGCAACTAAATATATATCTGTATCTGTCTTGTTCATTTAGTAAATAGGCAATTAAATATATATAAAAATTTCGAGCAGCTCTCTTTCGAATGAAAGACAACGCTCTGAGTTTTTGCACTTTCCAGACGTAACTGGGCCCACCCACTGCGGCACTACCAGAAAAGGACCCAACACCGATTTAAACAGAAATGATAGATGGTGAGAAATGGAGAGGAGAAAAGAGAGAAAGTCTGGGAGAAAATTAAGAGACATAAAAAAGTTCAGAGAGACAGAATGTTGATAGTCAAACAAAACGATATCTCCTAACGAAATAAAAACGGGTAACACCAAATATATCAACCTGTAATTAAGCTAATTGTTTCAGCGACATTCACGCACAAATCTTCCGTCTGATACATGTCTCAAATCCTAGCTCAACACAAATTTGATTTTTCAAAATGCCAAATTCATAAAAATGAACAATAATAATCAAAATAAAATATTTTAAAACTATTATTTCGCAACCTGTGCAATGTGGCAACAGTTTGACTGCTGACTAGTCACAAATAATATAGTTACCAACACGATAACATTTGCTCATTAATTTGGCTTGGTTTGCAAGCTCATCTCTTATCTGGCTTGTGGTTCGGTCTGTTGTTTGTTCTAAAAATGAGGTAATCTTTCTTCTCTATTGACTGTTGCCATTTGTTGTTTGAATTAGTTGCTTGATTCCCTTTGCAACTTGATTTCCTATTTCTAATGTGACTACTGCCATATTTTAACCCATTCCCATACTCTGAGCCGATATACTGGCTGGTGATTTCTTTTTTAAAACATGATACAATGTATAATAATAGCCGTCCATGGCAGGCGATGATGACAACAGCCTCAGGCATGTGCTGTTGCACCTCTCTGGCGTGTGTGGAGATGATTGTAGAGTACAATCCTAGAACACAATCCCCTACCACAGGTGGAGCATACATGATCAAAGTTAGACATGTGCGTGTTGTGTGTTCTGTCTTTTCGTGCAGCTCGTTTTCTCTGTGCCTCAGCGGCACGACGATTCTCAGCTATGAGAGTTCCTCCTGTGTTGTTACAGCGCCACAATTGGCGATCTTGCGCCAGGGATACCCTGGACTTGGTGTCTATATCGAAGCATTTCAGAGACACTTTAAGAGTGTCTTTAAAGCGTTTTTCTGTCCACCAGTTGAACTTCTGCCTTCAGCTCGTCATACATCAACTGTTTTGGGATGACGTTTACAGGCATCCGAGCAAAATGACCGGCCCATCTCACTTGGGCCTTCTGCAACAGGGTGTTGATGCTTGGGATCTTTGCTCAAATTCAGTATTCATTGCAATATAAGTGCGTCAGAAGAAAGAAAAAAACTGCGTAGTGGAAGAGTTCATTACCTGCTCTTGTTTGATAATTTTAATGGTTTTTTTTTTGGTCCTGTGGCTAAGTGTCCTGTGGGAAGTGTCTCTGTGGCTAAGTGTTCTGTGGCTAAGTGTCTCTGTGGCTAAGTGTCTCTGTGGCTAAGTGTCTCTGTGGCTAATGTCCGTGGCTGTGTCTGGCTAAGTGTCTCTGTGGCTAAGTGTCCTGTGGCAAGTGTCCTGTGGCTAAGTGTCTCTCAGGCGTGGCTAAGTGTCCTGTGGCTAAGGTCTGTGGCTAAGTTGTCTCTGTGGCTAAGTGTCCTGTGGCTAGTCTGTGGCTAAGTGTCTCTGTGGCTAAGTGTCTCTGTGGCTAAGTGTCTCTGTGGCTAAGTGTCTCTGTGGCTAAGCCTGTGGCTGTCTCTGTGGCTAAGTGTCTCTGTGGCTAAGTGTCCGTGCAGTCTCGTGGCTAAGTGTCTCTGTGGCTAAGTCTCTGTCTTGTCTGTGGCTAAGTGTCTCTGTGGCTAAGTGTCTCTGTGGCTAAGTGTCTTGTCGGTGCTCTGTGCAGTGTCTCGTGGCTCAAGTGTCTGTCTTCGTTCACGGTGTGCATTCTGTCACGTCATTTTGCATTCTGTTCACGGGTGCATTCTGTTCACGGGTGCATTCTGTTCACGGTGCATTCTGTTACGGTGCATTCTGTTACGGTGCATTCTGTCACGGGTGCATTCTGTTCACCTTTTTAGGTGCATTCTGTTCACGGGTGCATTCTGTTCACGGTGCATTCTGTTCCAGCGGTGCATTTTTACAGAGACTCCTAGGATTGTTGCCAGAGCTACGGAGTTCATACTATGTGCAGTACTCTCAGTAAAAGTCGGCTTTAGGCACTTTTTGTTTGTTTGATAATGTCCTTTATTGTCCCTAAAAATCTGGGGTTTTGTTGTTGTTTTTTTCCCCCAAGAAAGTGCTAGTTTTAACATTGAAGTTACCTACCATAAAAAGAAAAGGATGATTAAATCAATCAAAAGCCCCAATACCAACACAAGACAACTACTATAATATGAGCAGATTAGAACATGTTGACTTTCTGTGCTTTAGAGCAGGAAACAATTGATTCCACGCCATGTATACAAAATTCATGATTGTCAATTCAGTCATATGTACATGCATCCCAGACTGTAGAGCACATACTTCAAGACTGCCACGAATGTGATATACTAATTCAGCCATGTGTATATATGAACAGGCACATTAGACTGCAGAGCACACACTTCAAGACTAATTCAACCATGTGTATATGTGAACAGGCACATCAGACTGCAGAGCACATACTTCAAGACTGCACCCGAATATGATATACTGAGACAAACGCGCTGACCTAGTGAAACAACACTGGACAGAAAACTATACAGACCATTGTATGAAATGCAAAAAAAAACAATATGGAATATATAGACAATATTTCAAGCGAATGAAAGGAAAAAATATTGAAAGTATATTGATGGTTTTCTCAAATTGAAATGTCGGTTTATGTTAACCTTGATTATCCAGGATGGAGACTCCATCAATTTTGGGATCGTTATCGCAATGTAATAAAGTTCCAATGCAGCGTCAGTGTCATTGAGCTAGCACTGACCTCGTTTATATTCTGTCTCCCCGAGCTTGCCCTGAAAGCGGTGGTCTGATAAAGCGTGTAAGTGTCGAAGAGGAATCTATTCATGCAAGATGGTAGTAGTGTCAGCGCAGCTGCGAATGGTAAGCGATTGACTTGCATATCAGAAGTGCAATATCTCAGAGTGACTGCTACTATAAGACTTGCCAGATCGACGACATCTAGAAATAGATAACTGTCACCTGGCACTACTACTGTATACTACGTAAAGTATACGCTTTTTTAAACCAGTAAACTAGTTAACAACAAGGCAAAAAAGGCAGAAATGCCAGACCGTCAAGCAGACTAATTGGTTAGACTCTGCAAGGAGTGTCTGATCTTGGAAAAGTCTGTCAATGATTGCTGGCTGCGAGCCCCAACTTTTAAAACAACAAAAACAATGTTCTTAATTGTGGAGGATGAACAACGGCTTGACCTATCCGGTCTGGAAATGAAATATGTGTCGTTCAGCTGATTGATAGGTCGTACCAGTGGCACTGCTAGTCTATTGTTTATTATGTACTATAGTTGGTTCCAAAATTCGTGATCACACTAAGGTTTAATTTGTACGAAATCTATCTGATGGATACAAATAATTTTTACATGCAGTCTTATATACCTCACGACGTTACGAATCCATGTTTAACTAATTGGTAGGTAGCTTAGTTGATACAAAAAGGTTTTTGTTATATAATTTTGCATAAGCACAACAAAATGATAATCAAAGTTTAGAATTTACAGTAATACACAAAATGGTGGTGAATGTTTTCAAAGGCGTAACCCTATTACATATTATAAAAAGCAATGTGACATGGTTAGCTTTTTCTTCATGAGTGTTTTTATGTTGATATTATCTTTGGCGATCAAATTGACGTACCTTTGGTAGTTGTTGCCAGTCCCTGGTATTGTGAGGCAATTGGTGAAGGTGAAAGCAAATGGGATGTTAGCTATTGGATTCGGAGTCTGACTTGGAAAACTCAGACAAAGCTGGAAAAAGGGCAAAGCAGAGAATGAGGATTATGAACAAGTTAGCAGGCACCACATGGGGTGCAGATTGTGGTATCTTGAAAAGGTTATATTCAGGAAGAGTCCGACCAGTACTCAAGTATGGCATAGCAGCCTGGGCTACAACCTCCAAGACACAATTTGTAAAGCTAAGCAGAGTTCAAAACCAGGCCTCACGGATCATCACTGGAGCCATGAAGTCTACCCCATAGAAGTACTGGAAACTGTGACAGGGCTCCAGCCAATGGAGGACAGACGGGACATGAAGGTTCTTCAACAAGGAGAACAATTCAAGAGACTGACGAACCATCCAATGCACTTCCGAATCAACAGCTACGGTAGGAGCAGATTAAAAAGAAGTAATTTCGTGGCAAACTCCAAAGAACTTGCTCACAAAGATGCAATATTGGCACTGGCTCAACCAAACACTTTCAACCAGCCAGCACCTCCCCTCCCTGGGCATGCAGTCTCCCAGAGCTCTTAGAAGAAATAAGTGGCATTGGCAAGAAAGGCACACAGACAGACCTGGAGAGAAGGCTCATTGCAGAAAAACACATAAATGAAAACTACCAAATGGACTCATGGACACATGCATACACGGATGGCTCTGCTACAGATGCCACCCACAATGGAGGAGGGGAGTTGTCCTCAGACTAAAAAATGGAGTAGAGCTAACCTTAGCTCTGGCCACCGGCAAGTTCTCACCCAATTTCAGGGCTGAGGTAGAGGCCCTCAGTGCAGCTGCAAAATGGCACTACAAAATATGAACCAAATACATGGAAAATAGTGCTCTTGACTATCCCATTGTCTGCTATCTCAGCACTGAAATCTGAAAGGAACACAGAACTAAGTGATCTCAGGTCAACATTAGCCCAGTTATCCCATGAATCTGAGAGGGTAGTAATCCAGTGGATACCCTCACACTGCAAGATCAAGGGAATGAAGATGCTGACAGACTGGCTAAAGAGGGAGCAGAATGCCCCAAGATGACAACCTGGTTAGCTATGAAGAAGCAAAACCATGCCAAAGGGCACTACAGGGTAAAGTGGGATAAAGAACACCCAAAACACAACAAGAATGATGAATATTACCAACTGTCCAGAAGGGACCAGACAGCTATACTTCGCCTTCGGACGGGTCACAACAGAATGAGACACCACCTGTACACCAAATTCAAGATAGGCACCAACGACCTGTGCCCTGTGCTTAGCAAGTATGACAACAGAACATATCCTACAGAACTGTCCCCAGTATGCAGACTTGAGAAGAAAGAGGTGGCCCACTTACACCAGCGTCCAAGACAAACTGTATGGCGTGGCTGATGATCTGAGGCAGACGGCTGCCTTTGTTAGAGAATCCGAATCCCAATCTAGTGAGAACGCAGAAGAAGAAGAAGATTCGGAGTCTGAAGAGTCGAAGAGATTGACTTCTGCTGCGGGCTGGAGAAAATGCAAACCCTCTCTTTGCCAATATGCCTCTTCTTCTCGGAGCACATACTCTTCACATTTGTTCCAGTATTCTATATCTATTTTTGCGAGGGCATCACGTGTTAGGACTTTTACATCACGAAGTTTGAAAGTCCTGTTTACTGCTGCAACTTGACCTTTGACTGCAGCCCACACAAGTTCAATGGGATTGAGATGTGAATGGTAAGGTGGTAATCGAAGAGAAGTGTGGCCGTGCTCAGCAATGACTTTATCGATTATAAAATCTTTGACTTCTTAGTCTGTCTCACCAGTTGCAACAACTTAGTTTTGAAATTGTTGCAACAAAACGATATATTTTCTTTTGCAAGCCACGCCATGATGTTTTGTTTTGTGCTTGATGAGGTGGGAATTTTGTCTGCATGCGCCACTACATTATGATAGGAGGTATTGTCCATTACAATACACGACGGCCTATCCAGAGCAGGCAGAAGTGTGTTCGCTAACCAATCCCTGAAAATAAGTCTGTTCATTTCGGTGTGGTAGTCCCTACCATCTGTAGACAGTGCTTGGAAAATAAGTTCTGCGCCACTGACAAGACCATTTGATTTACTGAATGCATGACCTATCACAATGCGTTGCCCCTTGTTGCTTGAAATTTCCTTTTTTAGTTCCGTCTAGTGATTGCCATTCTTTATCAAACGTATGGTGAGCATTTACCCACGATTCGTCCAGATATACAATATCGTAACCTTCCGTCCTACGCTTCCGTATCTCCTCAGATATTTGCATCGTGCAGCTATCAGATGCGTTTTCTCACAAACTATATTCCGACCTGTACTAGATTTCCTAAAAGTGAAACCGCTGCACCTAACAACTCTCCATAATGTGGTTTTAGATATATCAATTAAATTCGCAGACGTGATTTCAATTTACGTAGTGTAACCACATGATTGGCCTTAAACATTTTATGAATCTCTCTCACAATAACATCTTTATCGAAATCGTCAGTTTTCCGTTTCCGGCCTTTTCTGTGTTCCTTACGTTCATCACTACAGTCCTGTTCTATCCAACGGCAAAAAGACATTCTACTTATACCAAGAGCATGTTGTGTTCTCCTCTTCGGGTCTTCTAAGTTGTGATTTAAACCACCACGTCTGGCTTCTCTGCAGAAGTAGCTATACAGTTGTGCAGTCACCTTCTGCATGGTAGTGAATTTACACTTCAAACTCATTTCTAATACTGATAATAAAATAGTACCTTCCGCTTCAAGTAATGCTAATAAATGGTTTGTGACACGCCAATGACAATCTTTCACTTACAGTGTGAAATGATTAATTTCACGGGATTCCTGATTTTAACTACTGCTGAATTGCACGTGAAGCGCACATTGGCATCTTGCCATCAATACTTCACTTTCGTACCGTTAACATTCTAAAATCATACCAAATCAACATCGCAGTTAACATTAACATTAGCTGAAATCAACATTAGTTAAAATCAACATTAGTAATAACATATAATTCAAATCTTACATAACTAAAGTTTTGGGTGGGCAAAAATACTTTTGGAACGTCGTCACTGTTACCTATCTAAAAATATAAAAATCAAGAATTTCTGTCAAGTGGATGATTTTATATCGGTCGGTAAAGATGATCACGAATTTTGGAACGACTTATAGCTGGTGTAGTCAAGAGGTTAGACAGCTGGTGTAGTCAAGTAGTTAGTCATGTAGTTTGGTCCATATTAGCTGGTGTAGTCAAGTAGTTAGAGGGCTGGTGTAGTCAAGTTGTTAGAGGGCTGGTGTAGTCAAGTTGTTAGAGGGCTGGTGTAGTCAAGTGGCTAGACAGCTGGTGTAGTCAAGTAGTTAGTCATGTAGTTTGGTCCATATTGGCTGGTGTAGTCAGATGTTAGAGGGCTGGTGTAGTCGAGTAGTTAGAGGGCTGGTGTAGTCGAGTAGTTAGAGGGCTGGTGTAGTCGAGTGGTTAGACATGTAGTTTGGTCCATATTGGCTGGTGTAGTCAAGTAGTTAGAGGGCTGATGTAGTCAAGTTGTTAGAGAAGCAGTGTAGTCAAGTTGTTAGAGGGCTGATGTAGTCAAGTTGTTAGAGGGCTGGTGTAGTCAAGTTGTTAGAGAAGCGGTGTAGTCAAGTTGTTAGAGAAGCAGTGTAGTCAAGTTGTTAGAGGGCTGATGTAGTCAATTTGTTAGAGAAGCAGTGTAGTCAAGTTGTTAGAGGGCTGATGTAGTCAATTTGTTAGAGGGCTGATGTAGTCAAGTAGTTAGAGGGCTGATGTAGTCAAGTTGTTAGAGGGCTGGTGTAGTCAAGTTGTTAGAGGGCTGATGTAGTCAAGTAGTTAGACAGCTGGTGTAGTCAAGTTGTTAGAGGGCTGATGTAGTCAAGTTGTTAGAGGGTTGATGTAGTCAAGTTGTTAGAGGGCTGATGTAGTCAAGTAGTTAGAGGGCTGATGTAGTCAAGTTGTTAGAGGGCTGGTGTAGTCAAGTTGTTAGAGGGCTGGTGTAGTCAAGTTGTTAGAGGGCTGGTGTAGTCAAGTTGTTAGAGAAGCAGTGTAGTCAAGTTGTTAGAGAAGCAGTGTAGCAAGTTGTTAGGGCTGTGTAGTCAAGTGTTAGAGGGCTGATGTAGTCAAGTTGTTAGAGGGCTGATGTAGTCAAGTTGTTAGAGGGCTGGTGTAGTCATGTAGTTAGAGGGCTGGTGTAGTCAAGTAGTTAGAGGGCTGGTGTAGTCAAGTAGTTAGAGGGCTGATGTAGTCAAGTTGTTAGAGGGCTGGTGTAGTCAAGTTGTTAGAGGGCTGGTGTAGTCAAGTTGTTAGAGAAGCAGTGGGGTCATACGCATTTTGTCTTGCACTTTAAAGACAAATTTAGCAAAAATACCTGACACTCTAAAACATTTTTTGGTTGACGAAGACATTGACGCTTGTTTCCTCCCATGTTTGTTCTCAACAATGTCAGACAGGATTAGAAATTATCAATTACTTTCTCCTCATCCACCAAAAATTCAACAGTCAAAACCCCATTTAGTCCACCGGAAATGTCATTTAGCAAACACATACTGATTATTTCTGTTGCTATGGATGCTCCATTTCTGGTTCCAAATAAGATAAATATGTTTGTCTTTTCTGATGTTGTTTTTGTTTCATTTTGATTGTTGATCGTGCAGGAAGTTTTACGTGTGTCAAGGCGGAAAGAGGAAGACAGGTAGAGACAAGTGACATATGGACACATTAAGAAAATTGAAGATATTTAACTCATTCGCCCTTATGATGCGATGTACCGGCAAGCAGTATTTTTTTAAGATGAAGCAAAGCCAATATACTTGCAGATATAACTCAATCGTTACTGTCTGTAATACCACTTTTTAGGGCGGTGTAGGACAGGGAGGAGGGGGGCATGAACGTGTGGAATTTAATGGCTGCATACTTTACAATTCATAAAAGAACAACAGATTAAATGGTTTGGACACCTGACAAGAATGCCCTGGTATCGCCTACCACAGAGTGCCACACTGAAAAAGTATAACGAGTACAAATCAAGAGGAAGACCACGCAAAAGATGGATAGACGGCATTAAGAACAGCCTTTCGAAAATGAATCTCAGCTTACAAAGTGCATTAAAACAAGCAAACACAACATCACAACGTCCCCCTTCCCCAACACTTCTATAAAGAAATAAATGATGGAAGAGAAGAAGAAGAAGAAGAAGATACTTTACAATGTAAATGTTCGACAATACACAAACATTACGCAGTGAAAGTATGTGAGATAAGTTAAATATGGATACAATGAGAACATACAAGACATACAGAAGGAATCTATTATACTAGGTATTTATATTTAGCGAAGATGTTGCTCGCCTGTGTGTTGTCGGGGCCGTAAGGAAGCAGAGAATAGTAACATTGCCACCTACAAGGCATGTCGTAAAAGGCGACTAAAAGTGGTGTTTAGCGTAGGGCTGGCTACCCTATCCGGTAGAAAAATTTCTCCACAAAATCCAACCAACTATGAACAAGTCACATAAAAATAGAATAATAACTGTGCCAACCAAGAGGAAAGGAAGCTCTTCTAGAAGAGGTATAAAGTGATAGAGAAAGCCGCAAGGAATCTTCCTTTCACCTGAGAAAACTCCAAATTGCACCTGGACATGTTAGGAAGTATGTATGATTAGGAAAGAAGCACATTTGCAAAAGAAATTATAAAGAAGATCCGGATAGAGCTGCAGGAGAGATCAACTGCTTGGTTGGTTGAGGGCCTATGCCTAATCGGGTTAAAAAGGTATGAGAGAGAGAGTCAGAGAGAGAGAGAGAGTCAGAGAGAGAGGTTGTTGCTGCCACTGAAGTCTGAATGGCGTGCATTGACTATATAAATTAAAATGCCCTGTAGCATTATCAGACCTTCGGGTATACAATACCTGTCAATTCATATTTATAGACCTAGTATGCAGGGGTAGGAAGGCCAATTACTTTCCTAACGTGTGAAACGTCGAGTGTGGGATTGAAACCTCAACCCTCTCGAATCCCAGTCTATATACGAACACTTGTTACACTAATCCGTCCCACGCATTGACTCTCTACTACTTGCATTTCTTGTTTTTTATTCATTTTGTCCCCAGCCTAAATTGTGAGGTTGAGATTACGTGGATGTAAGATGGCTGCCCTGCAAGTCAGTCCACAGACAAAAAAGAGATCATTGTCTGTGAAAAAGTCTAGCCGGAGACTGTTGGAGAATACAGAGCTCGACGATATCCGACCTAGGACGACTTCGCTTCCCACACGGAATGAGATCAACAGACCAGGGAGGAAATACCTGTCTCCAATATCAGACCAGGAGTACAGGTGAGATTAGGGAAATAGAAATCATCATCATCATATCATATCATCATATCATCACTATCATCATCGCCATCATCATTATCATCATCATATCATAATCATATCATCATCATTGTCACCATCATCATCACCATTGTCACCATCCCATCACCATCCCCATCATCATGACCATCCATCATCACCATCATCACCATCCCCATCACCATCCATATCATACATCATCATCATCACCATCATCATCACCATCATTATCATCATCATCATCATCACCATCATCATCATCCATCACATCACCATCATTATCATCATCATCATCACCATCCCCATTACCATCCCCATCACAATCCCCATCATCATCACCACCATCATCATCATCACCATCATCATCACCATCATCATCCCATCACTATCCCATGATCATACCATCATCATCATCACCATATCATACCATCATCATCACCATCATCATCACCATCATTATCATCACCATCATCATCACCATCCCCATCACCATCATCATCACCATCATCATACCATCATCATCATCACTATCATCACCACCATCATCACCATCATCATCACCATCATCATCACCACCATCATCATCATCACCATCATCATATCATCATCCATCATCATCACCATCATCATCATCATCATCATCACCATCATCATCGCCATCATCATCACCATCATCATCATTATCATCCCATCATCACATATCATAGCCATCATCATACCATCATCACTTCATCATCATCATATCAATCATCATCTATCATAATCCATCATCATCAATATCATATCACATATCATCATATCATATCATAATCATATCATAATCATATCATAATCATATCATAATCATATCATAATCATATCATAATCATATCATAATCATATCATAATCATATCATAATCATATCATAATCATATCATAATCATATCATAATCATATCATCATCATAAATCTTATGTCCCAAGGGCAGATAAGGCAGAGCAAAACGGTTCCTCTCTAATTAGTTGTCTAGTTTTTCTTTTTGTGCTTTTGCCTTGTTCTGTAAATGTTTGCTGTTTTACATTATGGTCGCCCCCATGACACATCTCTTTAGCCTCTTATTTATTACTCAGATGGTAGACAATGATTCTTTCTCGCTTCTATGACACAACATGAGAGAGGTGGGGTGCAGTACATGCACAGAAGGTTATGTAGTACAGGTGAGATATGGATTACAGAATAGGTAAATCAAGTAATATAAGTACAGGTGATATAAGGCACACAATAAGGTAAGAACTACAGAGGTGTAAATAGAATCTGCTTACAAACTCTTCACTTTCCCATGATGTTGATATTGAGGATGATAATGATGATGACGGTGCTGGTTAGTGATGATGGTATGGTGACGTTGATGACGGGTTCGCAATGATGAAATAGGATGCTGAATGATGATGTCATATCGTTCTCAAGATAACTGTAAATTCAATTTAATATCATTAGCTTCCACCGTATGTCTCTCTGTTTGCTGCACATGGCAACCTCCATCTGAGGATATTTACAAATGGATATAGCTATCGCTGCATACACAGAATGTGTGGACAATGTCTCTCTGTTTGCTGCCACATGTCATACCTCCATCCTGAGCGGATATTTCACAAAATGGAATTAGCATGGTAGCATACAGAATGGCTGACAATGTTCATACTGCTGGTTTGCTGCCAATGATGCAAAACTACATGCTGATGATATGTCGTGATATTTCCCAAGATAATGGAATATTAGCATATCGCTCTAATCACATTTGTACTCATGCGCGTGGACAATGTCTCTCTGTTTGCTGTCACATGTGCATACCTCCCATCCTGAGCGGATATTTCCCCCACAAAATGGAATATAGCTATCGGCTGCATACACAGACATGGCTGTGGACAATGTCTCTCTGTTTGCTGCCACATGTGCATACCTCCCATCCTGAGCGGATATTTCCCCCACAAAATGGAATATAGCTATCGGCTGCATACACAGACATGGCTGTGAACATATTTTCAAATATAAAAAAAACTGAGACATAAATGAAGGTTATAAAATTGCCTCCAAAAATGATGCTCAAGAACAAAGTATTATTTGTAATTATTTTCTGATGTCATATGTCAATAAGTGCCTTATTTCGATGTAGATTTTAATTCATTATTTTATTAGACGATGATCGCCTTTTTCTTTCTTCTAATCCTGTTTTGTCTCACAGCGTCAGGATAAGAAGAGATTTCTAGAATGGACTTTTGTGTGCTCTCCATAAATAGTGTTTTTCGTCGCCTCTGTTATTTCTGAGGTCCACCTTTTGCTTCTCAATCCACTGTTTCGGGGTAGTCTTGCTCTTTGAGGCGCACTGTATGTTGGTAATCTGCGTATGTGGCTGAACCATTTAATTTGGTGCTTTTTGATGAAGTTCAGTATTGATGTTGTACCCACTTTTTCCTGATGTCTTCATTTCTCAATCGGTCTCTTCTTGTTATTCTCAGCATTCTACGTAGTCATTTCATCTCTGTCATGACTAGTTTTCTTCTATTATTTGATATCAGTGTCCAGGTTTGACACTGATAGTATAATGTTAGGAGAAAGATTGTGTTGAACATTATTCTTTTAGTGTTCATGTTGATAAAGTTACATATTTAACGTTATGCTTCTGTTTTGTCGATCTATTATTTGATATCAGTGTCCAGGTTTGACACTGATAGTATAATGTTGGGAGAAAGATTGTGTTGAACATTATTCTTTTAGTGTTCATGTTGATAAAGTTACATATTTAACGTTATGCTTCTGTTTTGTCGATCTATTATTTGATATCAGCGTCCAGGTTTGACATGATAGATAATGTTGGGAGAAAGATTGTGTTGAACATTATTCTTTTAGTGTTCATGTTGATAAAGTTACATATTTAACGTTATGCTTCTGTTTTGTCGATCTATTATTTGATATCAGTGTCCAGGTTTGACAGTGATAGTATAATGTTGGGAGAAAGATTGTGTTGAACATTACTCTTTTAGTGTTCATGTTGATAAAGTTACATATTTAACGTTATGCTTCTGTTTTGTCGATCTATTATTTGATATCAGCGTCCAGGTTTGACAGTGATAGTATAATGTTGGGAGAAAGATTGTGTTGAACATTATTCTTTTAGTGTTCATGTTGATAAAGTTACATATTTAACGTTATGCTTCTGTTTTGTCGATCTATTATTTGATATCAGTGTCCAGGTTTGACACTGATAGTATAATGTTGGGAGAAAGATTGTGTTGAACATTATTCTTTTAGTGTTCATGTTGATAAAGTTACATATTTAACGTTATGCTTCTGTTTTGTCGATCTATTATTTGATATCAGTGTCCAGGTTTGACAGTGATAGTATAATGTTGGGAGAAAGATTGTGTTGAACATTACTCTTTTAGTGTTCATGTTGATAAAGTTACATATTTAACGTTATGCTTCTGTTTTGTCGATCTATTATTTGATATCAATGTCCAGGTTTGACACTGATAGCATAATGTTGGGAGAAAGATTGTGTTGAACATTATTCTTTTAGTGTTCATGTTGATAAAGTTACATATTTAACGTTATGCTTCTGTTTTGTCGATCTATTATTTGATATCAGTGTCCAGGTTTGACAGTGATAGTATAATGTTGGGAGAAAGATTGTGTTGAACATTATTCTTTTAGTGTTCATGTTGATAAAGTTACATATTTAACGTTATGCTTCTGTTTTGTCGATCTATTATTTGATATCAGTGTCCAGGTTTGACATGATAGTATAATGTTGGGAGAAAGATTGTGTTGAACATTATTCTTTTTGTGTTCATGTGATAAAGTGACATATTTAACGTTATGCTTCTGTTTTGTCGATCTATTATTTGATATCAGTGTCCAGGTTTGACAGTGATAGTATAATGTTGGGAGAAAGATTGTGTTGAACATTACTCTTTTAGTGTTCATGTTGATAAAGTTACATATTTAACGTTATGCTTCTGTTTTGTCGATCTATTATTTGATATCAGTGTCCAGGTTTGACACTGATAGTATAATGTTGGGAGAAAGATTGTGTTGAACATTACTCTTTTAGTGTTCATGTTGATAAAGTTACATATTTAACGTTATGCTTCTGTTTTGTCGATCTATTATTTGATATCAGTGTCCAGGTTTGATACTGATAGTATAATGTTGGGAGAAAGATTGTGTTGAACATTACTCTTTTAGTGTTCATGTTGATAAAGTTACATATTTAACGTTATGCTTCTGTTTTGTCGATCTATTATTTGATATCAGTGTCCAGGTTTGACATGATAGTATAATGTTGGGAGAAAGATTGTGTTGAACATTATTCTTTTAGTGTTCATGTTGATAAAGTTACATATTTAACGTTATGCTTCTGTTTTGTCGATCTATTATTTGATATCAGTGTCCAGGTTTGACAGTGATAGTATAATGTTGGGAGAAAGATTGTGTTGAACAATACTCTTTTAGTGTTCATGTTGATAAAGTTACATATTTAACGTTATGCTTCTGTTTTGTCGATCTATTATTTGATATCAGTGTCCAGGTTTGACACTGATAGTATAATGTTGGGAGAAAGATTGTGTTGAACATTATTCTTTTAGTGTTCATGTTGATAAAGTTACATATTTAACGTTATGCTTCTGTTTTGTCGATCTATTATATCTGAGTGATCAAGTGTTGGAGAAGATTTGACATCTAGTGTCATGTATAAAGATATAATGTTGTTTTGTGACAGAAAGGATTATGATAGTATAGGAAAGATTGTTGAACATTCTTTAGTGTTCATGTTGATAAAGTTACATATTTAACGTTATGCTTCTGTTTTGTCGATCTATTATTTGATATCAGTGTCCAGGTTTGACACTGATAGTATAATGTTGGGAGAAAGATTGTGTTGAACATTATTCTTTTAGTGTTCATGTTGATAAAGTTACATATTTAACGTTATGCTTCTGTTTTGTCGATCTATTATTTGATATCAGTGTCCAGGTTTGACACTGATAGTATAATGTTGGGAGAAAGATTGTGTTGAACATTATTCTTTTAGTGTTCATGTTGATAAAGTGACATATTTAACGTTATGCTTCTGTTTTGTCGATCTATTATTTGATGTCAGTGTCCAGGTTTGACAGTGATAGTATAATGTTGGGAGAAAGATTGTGTTGAACAATACTCTTTTAGTGTTCATGTTGATAAAGTTACATATTTAACGTTATGCTTCTGTTTTGTCGATCTATTATTTGATATCAGTGTCCAGGTTTGACACTGATAGTATAATGTTGGGAGAAAGATTGTGTTGAACATTATTCTTTTAGTGTTCATGTTGATAAAGTGACATATTTAACGTTATGCTTCTGTTTTGTCGATCTATTATTTGATATCAGTGTCCAGGTTTGACACTGATAGTATAATGTTGGGAGAAAGATTGTGTTGAACATTATTCTTTTAGTGTTCATGTTGATAAAGTTACATATTTAACGTTATGCTTCTGTTTTGTCGATCTATTATTTGATATCAGTGTCCAGGTTTGACACTGATAGTATAATGTTGGGAAAGAGGAAAATTAGTGTTAGGAACATAAATACATCTTTTTTAGTGTGGTTTCATGTTGATTAAGATGTGGACATTTCTTTAACATGTTAATGCATTCTTTCTCGTTTTGTCGATCTATTATTTGATATCAGTGTCCAGGTTTGACAGATAGTATAATGTTGGGAGAAAGATTGTGTTGAACATATCTTTTAGTGTTCATGTTGATAAAGTTACATATTTAACGTTATGCTTCTGTTTTGTCGATCTATTATTTGATATCAGTGTCCAGGTTTGACACTGATAGTATAATGTTGGGAGAAAGATTGTGTTGAACAATACTCTTTTAGTGTTCATGTTGATAAAGTGACATATTTAACGTTATGCTTCTGTTTTGTCGATCTATTATTTGATATCAGTGTCCAGTTGCACGGTTTTGACATATCTAATGTGAAGATATAATGTTGGAAGAAGAGGAGATAGAAAATTTGAAGTGTTGAACAATACTCTTTTAGTGTTCATGTTGATAAAGTTACATATTTAACGTTATGCTTCTGTTTTGTCGATCTTTATTTGATATCGTGTCCAGTTTGACATGATAGTAATAGAAATTGACATTTTTAAAAAATTATGATTAACTTACTCCGAGGTGTGCATACTCTATCTTTGTCTTCTCATTTTGATTTTTAAATATGCAGAAAAACACGTGGAAGTTTATCATTGGAAGAACACTTTCATTGAGTATATTAATGAACACACAGCCTAGTATACCCACAAATATTTGCATGTTTTACTACATTATTTCCTTGATTATCAGGACTGGAAATAATATAATCGTGCACTTCATTCGAATACCGGAAGAAGAACTGCCAACTTATTTAGGTTTAAGTGTGAACCAATACTTTTTGGTGTGAACAATTTAACTTCATTTTTTTTCTCAAGAAATTGTTGATTTTTCAGATAATGTTTGTATCCATGTATATTTTTTTACCCAAATTCACCAGTTTAACTACTCTTATTTTGATCAAGTTACCGATTTTTAAATGCGGAATATTTTTGCTTTAAATGCGGAATATTTTTGCGTCTTGTGAACATTCTTTTGGGACACTAGAACACAGCATCCAAAATCAATATCGCCTAGGTAAAAGGAGGACTTCTAGTCACCCTATCATCTAGTAGTATGTTTTTAAAATATAATCAACCATTTTTGTGTATATTGATAAACCTAGCTACATCGTCCTCATCAATCATTATCATTATCACATCACAATCATCAGCAGTAGCGTCATCATCAGCATCCACAACATCAGCATCCACAACATCAGCATCCACATTATCAGCTTCCCCATCCACCATACTCCATCAACCATCATCACCATCATCATCTCCACCATACATCATCACCATCATCATCATTATCACCATACATCATCATCATCATCACCATTATCTCCATCATCACCATCCCCACCATCATCATCATCCTACCCATCACCACCATACACCATCATCATGTATACATGTCTATTTCCCCAAGTATCTAGTTCCAACAAACAGCCACCCTATAAAAGAACAAAGTCGTCTATGATAACACTAGTTATCGATCTTTACGTCAGATTAGAGTTAATTCCCTTTGTAACTGTTGAATAACTGATGTGTTTGTCGCTGGCGTACAATGTGTGGGGGACATGTTCAATACGATCTTATTCTTCTTTCACTTTTTCTTCTTTGTTTTTTGTTAGCGATAACCAAATACGTTTGTAACGTTTTATCGTTGTTAGCAGCGAGTTCAAGATATTTGGGAATTTCAATGTTCGTGTTTAGCAGGGAATTTTTGTGACCGAGTTTGTCATCTCTCTTAGACTCATACTTGTTTGATGAAGGATTTTCGACATCATTGTTTCTCACCTCTCGGGGGAGAAGTAGGGTCTTGATCAGCTGCTCTGATGGAGGAAATGATAGTGATATTGTTGGTGCTGGGGTGTGGGTGGTGGTGATGCTTGGGTGTGTGGGTGGTGGTGATGCTGGTACTGGGGGTGTGGATGGTAGGGGTGGTATTGGTGATAGTCATGGGGTGATGGTAGAGGATGGGTGTAGTGTGGTGATGGTGTGGTGGTGATGGTGTTGCTGGGGTGTATGTGGTGTTGGTTCTGGTGCTGGGGTGTGGGTGGTGTGGTGCTAGTGCTGGGGATGTGGATGGTAGGGGTGGTGTTGGTGCTGGGGGTGTGGATGGTAGGGGTGGTATTGGTGCTGGTGGTGGTGCTGGTGGTGATGGTAGAGGGTTATGGTTGTAGTGGTGGTGGTGATGTTAGGGAGGTGTTGGTGGTGAGTGTTGATGATGTTGTTGGTGATGTATGAGGATGATGATAGTGTTGGTAGTGTTGATGATCGGTAGTTGTGGTGATGGGGTAGTGGTGGTGTTGGTGGTGGTGATAGTGGTGGTGGTGATAATGATGATCATATTGGTGGTGTTGGTGTTGGTAGTAATGGTTGTATTGATGATGATAATTATGAATAGATGGATATAATAATGATGATTTATCTAGTATAAAATACAACGTCTCACACTATCGCTCACACTATCGCTCACACTATCCTCACACTATCCTCACACTATCGCTCACACTATCGCTCACACTATCCTCACACTATCGCTCACACTATCACAACAATCACTAATAATTCACAGTGACACATCCTCGAGACAATCACTTTAACTGACAGCTGCAACCAATATACCCTACACTATTAGACACTATTACTCAACACTATCACTCAACTATCACTAACTATACTCACTATCACTCACACTATCGCTCACACTATCAAGCAAAATCATTCTTAATAGAATTAAAGGAGCAGTGGACACAACCCTGAGAGAAGAACAAGCTGGTTTTAGACCTGGGAGAAGCTGCTTAAACCAAATATTTACCCTACGACTAATTTTGGAGGAACATATTGAGAAGCAACAACCACTTATACTTCATATATTTCATCGATTTTTAAAAAGCCTTTGATAGTCTACACAGAATCTCTCTGGAATATTCTGAGATGCTATGGAATACCAGACAAAATAATAAACATTATTAAGAGCCTCTATGATGGTTCACAGTGTGCAGTTCGCACTGATGGTGGACACAGCGACTGGTTTATGGTTGAAACTGGAGTAAAGCAAGGATTCTATCTCCGCTATTGTTTGGAGTGGCCATTGACTGGCTGGTGCGAAAATGTTGCAGGGGCGAAACTGGCATCGATTGGGTAGAAAATAGTCAACTAGAAGATTTGGATTTTACAGATGATATTGCCTTGTTAAGTAGAAACAACCAAGATAAGCAAAGAAAAACAGACAACTTATCATCTATAGCATCAAAATTTGGGACTGCAGATAAGCTATGAAAAACAAATATAATGAAGACACCTATGGCAAGAAATGCAGATATCACACTGGAATCTAAAATTATAAAAATAACAGAGCAGTTCACCTATTTAGGTAGCAATTTTGATTGCACAGGAAATGTTAAAAAGAAATTATGATACGAATTGGCAAAGCAACATCAGCTTTTAAAAGTCTAAATAAAATATGGAACTGCAAGTTATATAGTATTAAAACTAAATTACGAATTTTCAATTCAAATGTTGTATCAATCCTAACATATGCCAGCGAGAGTTGGAAAATGACTAAAGATATAGAAAGCAAGTTGAATGCATTTGAAAATAGATGTCTGTGCAAAATAATGAATACAAAATGGGACAAATTCAGGAGAAGTGATGAAATCAGAAACATGTCTGGTCAACCACTAGTGACAACTGTTATAAGAAAGAGAAGATGGAGATATGTTGGACACACCTTGAGGAGAAATGATCAACGAATATCAAAGCAGGCATTGAAGTGTGATGCAAAGGGTTCAAGAAAGAGAGGTCGACCTAAGGAGACCCTGAAACGAACTTTGCTGAGAGAGGCAGGAAATATCGGTCTCAGTTCCATGGAGGAGATTGAGCGAGTTGCCCAGGATAGAGCGGTATGGAGAAATTACTTGCAGGCCCTATGTAACGTATAACGGTACGAGAGGAATTATTATTATTACACTATTAAGCCAAGATTGTATGAAAGTTATACTTGACGTCTTCGACTTATCTATGTCTTCTCTAGTTTACAACCCCTTCGATCTTTCATCACAACTTCCAAAGGACTTATAAACAGAGGAGATGCCATGAGATCCAGAAGCAGCAGTAGTATCCTATCATCTTGCAGTGGCAGCATGAGCGAGCTAACAACACAGTCAAGGTATGCCTCTTCTAACCAAGCTAGTCCATTGTCTCATCATGATCTCACTAATGAGGATTTCTTTTTTTATTTAGGATAAAATGTTCAGTTCCTTCCAGTTTAGTGGTTTTAGTTTAAGTGGATTTAATACTCAAGATATGGTATTTTTTTCTTATAAATATCGATTTTTCTCATTTCTTTTATTTTGTTAGTTTTTATTAGTGCACTTACTTCTTAGACTGGGGTCTTGTTCGATCCCAGATTGTAGTGGTATTTTCCCCGTTCGCAAACTGACCTTAGATTGACCAATCCTCAATTGGGTACCAGAGAAACAATGAGAATGAAATACGCCCATCACATCACCCATCGTGTGCCCCATCGTGTGCTCTATCTATCTATACTGCTTCTTTATCAGTTATATGAGGACTATTATCATAGTATTCCGGACATGTCCATAGGTGCTCCGATCTCTATTCAGCAAATCCAGCAGCGTCCAGCGACCCAACACGCCAGTTCCATGTTGATTAATCAATCTCTTTGCATATTTAGTATATAGTTCTCTTCGGGCTGCACCAATATTGACACCCATCTCTCTCAATCTGGTCAGCGAGTGGGATTTACAGCCCTGAAACTCCTATGTTCCGAAATACTCTCTCAATGCGTAAAGAATATCATTTCCATCCATGGCAGCTTCCTTTGATATTGTAGCCAAACCAGCCAATCTATCTGCTCGTTCATTACCTCTAAACCCTGCGTGCCCAGGGACAAAAATGAAGGTGATTTCTCTGATCATTGTCAAGTGTTCTTTTACCTGCTCAGTTTGTACACGGGACCTACGTTTTATCGTCCGTCTCTGATAGGACTAGCAACTCGATCTCATCTACATTGAGATCAGGGTTCTATGGAAACATATATCCAGATGGCTCGACGAGGGAGCGAACCGAGTACCTTTGGGACGAGAGGCGAGCACATATCCTCTACGTCACAGAGACCCCTCTATATCTTAGATATAACTAGCAATGATATCCCTGTAGCTGTATCATGTATATATTTCCTACAGATCATGTACATGTAGCTCTCTCATTTATATATTTCCTGTAGATCATGTACGTGTAGCTCTCTCATTTATATATTTCCTGTAGATCATGTACATGTAGCTCTCTCATTTATATATTTCCTGTAGATCATGTACATGTAGCTCTCTCATTTATATATTTCCTGTAGATCATGTACGTGTAGCTCTCTCATTTATATATTTCCTGTAGATCATGTACATGTAGTTCTCTCATTTATATATTTCCTGCAGATCATGTACATGTAGCTCTCTCATTTATATATTTCCTGTAGATCACGTACGTGTAGCTCTCTCATTTATATATTTCATGTTTGTCACGTACGTGTAGCTCTCTCATTTATATATTTCCTGTAGATCACGTACGTGTAGCTCTCTCATTCATATATTTCCTGTAGATCACGTACGTGTAGCTCTCTCATTTATATTTTTCCCTGTAGATCAAGTACGTGTAGCTCTCTCATTTATATATTTCCTGTAGATCACGTACATGTAGTTCTCTCATTTATATATTTCCTGCAGATCAAGTACATGTAGCTCTCTCATTTATATATTTCCTGTAGATCATGTACATGTAGCTCTCTCATTTATATATTTCCTGTAGATCATGTACATGTAGCTCTCTCATTTATATATTTCCTGTAGATCATGTACGTGTAGCTCTCTCATTTATATATTTCCTGTAGATCATGTACATGTAGTTCTCTCATTTATATATTTCCTGCAGATCATGTACATGTAGCTCTCTCATTTATATATTTCCTGTAGATCACGTACGTGTAGCTCTCTCATTTATATATTTCATGTTTGTCACGTACGTGTAGCTCTCTCATTTATATATTTCCTGTAGATCACGTACGTGTAGCTCTCTCATTTATATTTTTCCCTGTAGATCAAGTACGTGTAGCTCTCTCATTTATATATTTCCTGTAGATCACGTACATGTAGTTCTCTCATTTATATATTTCCTGCAGATCAAGTACATGTAGCTTTCTATTTATATATTTCCTGCAGATCATGTACGTGTAGCTCTCTCATGCATATATTGCCTGCAGATCACGTACATGTAGCTCTCTCATGTATATATTATCTGCAGATCACGTACGTGTAGCTCTCTCATTTATATATTATCTGCAGATCATGTACATGTAGTTCTCTCATTTACATATTATCTGCAGATCATGTACATGTAGCTCTCTCATTTATATATTATCTGCAGATCACGTACGTGTAGTTCTCTCATTTATATATTTCCTGCAGATCATGTACATGTAGCTCTCTCATTTATATATTTCCTGTAGATCACGTACGTGTAGCTCTCTCATTTATATATTTCATGTTTGTCACGTACGTGTAGCTCTCTCATTTATATATTTCCTGTAGATCACGTACGTGTAGCTCTTCATTCATATTTTCTGTAGATCACGTAGTGTAGCTCTTCATTTATATATTTCTGTAGATCAAGTAGTGTTAGCTCTCTCATTTATATATTTCCTGTAGATCACGTACATGAGTCTTCATTTATATTTTCCTAGATCATACATGTAGCCTCTCATTTATATATTTTGCAGATCAGTGTACTTTTTAGCTTCTTCATGCATATATTGCCTGCAGATCACGTACTGTAGCCTCTCATGAAAGGTAATATTATCTGCAGATCACGTATGTGTAGCTCTTCATTTATATATTATCTGCAGATCATGTACATGTAGTTTCTCTCATTTACATATACTGCAGATCAAGACATGTAGTGCTCTCTCATTTATATATTTCCTGCAGACTATGTACGGTGCTTCATGCATATATTGCCTGCAGATCACGTACATGTAGCTCTTCTATGCATATATTATCTGCAGATCACGTACAGTGTAGCTCTCTCTATTATGATATATTATCTGCAGATCATGTACATGTAGTTCTCTCATTTACATATTATCTGCAGATCATGTACATGTAGCTCTCTCATTTATATATTATCTGCAGATCACGTACGTGTAGTTCTCTCATTTATATTTTCCGCAGATCATGTACATGTAGCCTCTATTTAATATTCCTGTAGATCACGTATGTAGCTCTTCATTTATATATTTCATGTTTGTCACGTACGTGTAGCTCTCTCATTTATATATTTCCTGTAGATCACGTACGTGTAGCTCTCTCATTCATATATTTCCTGTAGATCACGTACGTAGCTCTCTCATTTATATATTTCTGAGATCAAGTACGTGTAGCTCTCTCATTTATATTTTTCCCTGTAGATCACGTACATGTAGTTCTCTCATTTATATATTTCTGCAGATCAGTACATGTAGCTCTCTCATTTATATATTATCTGCAGATCATGTACATGAAGTTCTCTCATTTATATATTATCTGCAGATCACGTACGTGTAGCTCTCTCTCCAACGGAAGCACATGTTCAAACCAGAGTCATGGAGCTCAAGGTTCTCCACTTCGAGCCAACTCCCCCTTGTGTGATGGAGAGACGACGCCTTACAGGGTGACGGTTCTAGGGTGTGACGGAGTGGGTAGAAGATCTCTGACGCAGCAGTTTACCACCTCTCAGTACCTGGGTGGTCTGGACTCACCTTTCTCGCAAGGTAAGTTTGGGGTTGTTATCTATGTACCATGCTGTAGATGCATATATATCTCTTCTATATTGTGCTAGATGATAACCTGATTTCAAATGACAGTTGCATTCTGTTTCAAATGATCTGTCCTAGATGGCATATACTCACCCGATCTGCCGTGTATGTCTTCTTCTCATTAAGCTCTATATCGACCACTTCTTAAACCCTCTTGTGATTTCTATGTCATCTAAGCAAAGAGCGATTGGACGTTGTGCCAGTTATGCGTCTACAAGTAGGACTGCACATCCGATTTCTTCCTAGTTTTTATTTACTTGGGATCTTTGTGGCGTAGTACTTAATTGCTCGTCTCTCGTGTCAAAGGTACTAGGTTCGCTTCATCGTAGAACCATTTGGATATTTTTCCAGTGATCCCTGATCTCAGTGTAGGTGAGATCGAGTTCCTAGTCCTATCGGAGAAGAACGATAAAACGTAGATCCATGGTCAATTTGAGCACGTAAAAGAACCCTTGGCATTTCAAAATCGAGAAGAGCAGACTGGAAAGCCGCTGCTTAGGCAAAATTCATAAGAAGGGATTAAAATTAAAATGTATACAAAAATATCTTCACCATCTTCAAAATTATATCGGGGACCTTCACCGGTGTTACGGAGTTCGTGCACTGCCGCTGAGATCTTCCTGTTGTAAGAAAGACTGCACGCATGGTTACTTACCGAAGTACAATGCCGATGAGATCTTCCTGTGTAAGAAAGACTGCACGCATGGTTACTTACCGAAGTGCAATGACGATGAGATCTTCCTGTGTAAGAAAGGCTGCACGCATGGTTACTTACCGAAGTGCAATGACGATGAGATCTTCCTGTTGTAAGAAAGACTGCACGCATGGTTACTTACCGAAGTGCAATGCCGATGAGATCTTCCTGTGTAAGAAAGACTGCACGCATGGTTACTTACCGAAGTGCAATGACGATGAGATCTTCCTGTTGTAAGAAAGACTGCACGCATGGTTACTTACCGAAGTGCAATGACGATGAGATCTTCCTGTTGTAAGAAAGACTGCACGCATGGTTACTTACCGAAGTGCAATGACGATGAGATCTTCCTGTGTAAGAAAGACTGCACGCATGGTTACTTACCGAAGTGCAATGACGATGAGATCTTCCTGTGTAAGAAAGACTGCACGCATGGTTACTTACCGAAGTGCAATGCCGATGAGATCTTCCTGTGTAAGAAAGACTGCACGCATGGTTACTTACCGAAGTGCAATGCCGATGAGATCTTCCTGTTGTAAGAAAGACTGCACGCATGGTTACTTACCGAAGTGCAATGCCGATGAGATCTTCCTGTTGTAAGAAAGACTGCACGCATGGTTACTTACCGAAGTGCAATGCCGATGAGATCTTCCTGTGTAAGAAAGACTGCACGCATGGTTACTTACCGAAGTGCAATGACGATGGTCCTAGTATCAATTAATCAATCTATTTACTAGGCTAGTTTCCCCTAGGCCCCTAACTCAGTCGTCTCTTACGACATACCTTGTAGTGTTACTATTCTTTGCTCTCATTGCGAGCCCGACAACATACGGCAGTGCCCTGTATGTAATAGATTATTAAAATTAATCTATATGTTGGAATCAGGACCGTGCTGTATATTTTCTCAGTTTGATGCATGTCTTCGAAATGCCGCCCTTAAATGTTTTTTTCTTTAAATTAACCTCGATTGTGATTTTTTTTAACTGCACAAAATGTACGAATACTAAATCGTATACATCAATATTGAAATACATAAACCATATAGAAAGTGTTTGGAACATCAAATTGAAAAATAAACCAATATAGAAAGTGTTTGCGTGAACATCAATATTGAAATAACATAAACCAATATAGAAAGTGTTTGCGTGAACATCAATATTGAAATAACATAAACCAATATAGAAAAGTGTTTGCGTGAACATCAATATTGAAATAACATAAACCAATATAGAAAAGCGTTGCGTAAAGATTTTTAATTATTGAATGGTTCAAATTGCATTGTGATTTCGCTGCTTGTGTCGCCCCGTTACGGTTCCACCTAATGCGGCCGCCTCTCTGTATCATAGCGCGGCACGTCATTGGTTGAAATTGTCAAAGGCTAGCACTAATTATAAACAGCACCGGTGATTATTTAAAATGTTTGCCCCAAATTAAAAAAAAGTCCTGGTTCTAATTTTCACTTTGTGACTGGGAAGTTGACAGTACCAAGAGTTGAACACCGCCCACTGGGGAGCAAATCTAACTTTCTGTCACTGAGCCAACTCCGGTAGTAAGGTGGGGTCTCTATCTCGTGGAGGTAAGGTAATTGTCTGTCACTTCAAATCTATTAGGATCGTTTCTCACTTGTAACGATTAGTTAGGAGGCATACCGGCAAAGAGAAGAAGAGGAACACAACAGGAGAAGATGGATTCAGGATGTAACTGATGCTTTTAGCATGACGGCTGCAGAGGTGGGACATCTGGTCTATGAGAAAGAGACATTGCGAAGAACTGTTGGGGTGGCAAAGTTCTGCTCAGGACAAGCTATTTGATGATGATGAGCGATTAGTATATTTGTCCAGAGATCCGTTATTTCAATGTAGTTGAGGTCAAGTTCCTATTCATATGAGAGACGGACGATAAAACGTAGGTGCGGTGTTCGTGTTGAGCACGTAAAAGAACCTTTGACAGATGAATATCGATAACAGTAGGCTGCACAGTCGCTGCCCGGGAAAAAATTCATTAATCCTTATGAGCGGCTATACTGGATCGCAGTAATTTTTAGATGACAGAAAACCAGTATTCCGGCTAATTCCGTATACATAACAAAATAAATGCGTCTGGATGTAAAAAAAAGATTAAAAAAAAGCGGTGTAAAAAGGTTAAAAAGTTTAAAGCAAAACTCCTACAAAAAATGTTCAGCATCGTCAAAATTACATTGGAACCCTCGTCGGTGCTACGGAGTTCGTGCATTATCGCTGAGATCTTCCTGAGTAAGAATCAGATCGGAATACTCTTGGTTATTCACCAAAGTGCAATGATGTAAGGCAGAGAAAATCCTGGTTTGACAACATCAAGAGCTGGTCAAGACAGAGTTTCTCCACACTCGCTCGAGGAGTTGAAGACAGAGACTCATGGCATGCTTTTTGGTGCTGATGTCTCCACAGTGACACCACTTCGACCCTAACAGGTTATGGGTTTTATTATTATTATTATTATCACACAACCTTTCAATCAATCAATCAATCAATCAATCAATCAACCAGAAGTAAATGATAAAACTCCCACGAAATATCCGCCTTGTTTACACAGTGATTACACAGTTATGTACAATCCTCTGCTCATGTTTCTGAAAGTGAACTTGTGTAACTGCATAATCAGTACATTTGTCATGTCAACATAGAAGAATTCCACCCAGAGTAGGCTCTCAAATGTCACCTAGTACACTCCATACAAAATTGTCATTAGCATGTTTGCTGCCAGGATCACCAGAAGTGAGATTCCTAATATGTATTAGAGTCAACCTAACAACAATCCGTAACAAAGCGATATTATTGTTAATGTTAGCTTTTGCCAATTTGGCATTGGATGTTCTGCCCACACATGTTTATTTCACTACGCCGCAAGTATTTTCCCCACAACGATACAAAGATCCCATACTAAAATGATGTCTATTGTCTTTCTCCAGGTGGATGATGGAATTGATTGTCCACTCTTGTCGTTAAGCGTAGGTGTGGGTGCTTTAATTTGCGTTCTAGTGCCAGAGGAGTATCCATCTATTTCTTGGTCTTCCCTTCGCTCTAGTATCTGATCTCTTTTTATTGTATGCTGTTATTGATGGTTGGTTGTATTCCATTCTCATTAAATTTCCACAACCACTCCATTTGTTGTCTTTCAATGTATTCGGTGCATAAGTTATGCCCACTCTGTTTCTGATGTCCTCGTTTCGTAGTCTATCTTTCCTGGTGACCCACACTGCTTTCCTCAAACGATAAATACCCGCTTTAAATATTAAATAAACTCATTTAACTTTACTACACGCCAATCTGGTATAGACATGAGTAAACTGAAACTGCTTTGTCTTCAATATAAACACACTACCCAGATAATTAAATTCAGATCATTATTGCAACTTTTTCTTTCTTTTTTTTTTATCAGTCACGTGTTTTCTTATTTCTTCACCCCCAAAAATGAGGATTAAAAAAACAATCATCATTTCGTCCGTTGTTAATTCATTCATAGTAATGTCGTCTAATAGTAACGCCGGCCAACTTGCATAGAACAGAGAGTTGTTCAGGACTGCTGTCATAGTAATGTCGTCTAATAGTAACGCCGTCCAACTTGCATAGAACAGAGAGTTTTTTCAGGACTGCTGTCATAGTAATGTCGTCTAATAGTAACGCCGTCCAACTTGCATAGAACAGAGAGTTTTTCAGGACTGCTGTCATAGTAATGTCGTCTAATAGTAACGCCGGCCAACTTGCATAGAACAGAGAGTTTTTCAGGACTGCTGTCATAGTAATGTCGTCTAATAGTAACGCCGTCCAACTTGCATAGAACAGAGAGTTTTTCAGGACTGCTGTCATAGTAATGTCGTCTAATAGTAACGCCGTCCAACTTGCATAGAACAGAGAGTTTTTCAGGACTGCTGTCATAGTAATGTCGTCTAATAGTAACGCCGGCCAACTTGCATAGAACAGAGAGTTGTTCAGGACTGCTGTCATAGTAATGTCGTCTAATAGTAACGCCGTCCAACTTGCATAGAACAGAGAGTTTTTCGGGACTGCTGTCATGTATGTCAGTCTCAAAGAACGCGTCCAACTTGCATAGAACAGAGATTTTCAGGACGCTGTCATAGAATGCGTTCCCATGTAACTGCCGTCCAACTGGCATAGAACAGAGTTGTTCAGACTGCTGAGTTGATATAATCTCCTCTCAATAGAACGCACGCCAACTTGCATAGAACAAGAGATTTTTCCCAGGCTGACTGTCATAGCTAATGTCGTCTATAGTAACGCCGTCCAACTTGCATAGAACAGAGAGTTTTTCAGGACTGCTGTCATAGTAATGTCGTCTAATAGTAACGCCGTCCAACTTGCATAGAACAGAGAGTTGTTCAGGACTGCTGTCATAGTAATGTCGTCTAATAGTAACGCCGTCCAACTTGCATAGAACAGAGAGTTTTTCAGGACTGCTGTCATAGTAATGTCGTTCAATAGTAACGCCGTCCAACTTGCATAGAACAGAGAGTTTTTCAGGACTGCTGTCATAGTAATGTCGTCTAATAGTAACGCCGTCCAACTTGCATAGAACAGAGAGTTTTTCAGGACTGCTGTCATAGTAATGTCGTCTAATAGTAACGCCGGCCAACTTGCATAGAACAGAGAGTTTTTCAGGACTGCTGTCATTGGAGCCAAGTTCATGAAGGGACAAGCTACTTAATGATGATGTTATGTTATTTTATGTGATCGACGTCATGGCACATTGGGCATTCCCATTCGTGCTCTGTCCTCCGCTGCATCAGCCACCCCACAGTCCATTTGCTCACAGTACCCATGAGAAGTTGATTATTATATCTTCTCTCTCTCTACCACGAAGACGACACTGTCTAGCATGTAGAAACTTAACGCCTGATTCTCGAACTCGTTCCAGTGTCTGAGACTTGCTCATGTCACATAATTGAGAGCGTACCGCATTGATGATATCGGCTCTGTCCACACTTCTGCCCGCTTCAGTCGGGGCATTATTTGCAAGAAAGTCAGCACGCTCGTTACCCTGCACTCCAGCATGTCGTAAATGACTTGGTGCTGATGATGATGAATGTCATCTACTATGTCGCCACTGACTGATTTTGTGTGGAGGTTTACTTTGTTTATTACCAGTGTCCTTCGCCATTCAGGCGAGTCTTATTCTGACTTTATATGTACTTGTAATATTTGTATTGAAGTCAGATGGTTGTAATGTTCAATTCAAATGTAAAAATATGGATAGTGGATTATTTTCTACCATTTTGTATCCAATTATATATATATATATATATATATATATATATATGACATGTTTGTAAGTAAGTTCAATTTTATGATGTAGATAAATAACAATAGTTTAATTTGATACTTATTTACATTGTCCGCACTACGGAAGCTTCTTCTTATTTTCTTGAATCCTTTTTTGCATCGCAGCTTCAGGATAAGAAGAGATTTCTATTTTTATAGAACGGGTTTTTATGTGCGCTTCATAAATAGTTTTTAATTTCCTCTGTTATCTCTGAGCTACGGAAGCTACCCACACAAAATGTCAAGACTGTAGCTGACTGATTGACTGATTGATTGATTGATTGATTGATTGATTGATTGATTGAACCATCATCATTGCACATCGGTGAATTGCCATTTGTGTTACCATCTTTTTCAGCGGTAGAGCACGAATGTCGTAACACCAGTGAGGGTCCCCGATGTAATTTTGAAGATGATGAAAACAGTTTGTAATTCTTGAGAAGTAGATTTAATAAAATAAGTGTATTTAAGGTGGTCAACAAAGCGGTCAGCTTGTCGTAAACCTGTCTCGTCGATGTCAGCACGATCTTCTTATTTACGATGTCAGCCATACCATAATGTTTATAGCTAATGGCATAGATCACATGTCACAAAGTCATAGAAATGTCTGGTTAACCACTAGTAACAACTGTTATAAGAAGGAGAAAGTTGGAGATATGTTGGACACACACTGAGAAGAAATATCTGGTCAACCACTAGTAACAATTGTTATAAGGAGAAGTGATATGTTGGGCATACCCTGTGAAGAAATGTCTGGTCAACCAATAGTAACAACTGTTGTAAGAAGGAGAAGATTGAGATATGTTGGACATAACTTTGCAAAAGAAATGATCATAGAATACCAAAGCAGACAATGTAGTGGGAGACAAAGGGTTCAAGAAAGAGAGGACACACTAGGGAAACCCTGAAACGAACTTTGCTGAGAGAGGCAAGAAATATCGTACTATTCTTCTTCTTCTTTGTCGTCACACTGTTACCGGGTTCTTATCCAGTGTCGTGATTTTCTCTTTTTGTATCGCGCTGTTCTAGTGGATTTTGTGATAGTTATTTTTGCTTTTTGACAAGATTCTACTATGCCATCTAATCATATTTTTCGTGGTCTACCTCTCGCCTTCTTTCCTAATGTTCTGTTGTAGACGACTATCCAACTCAATTCCATTAAAGAGTTTAAGTCAGTTGCCCAAGACAGAGCGGTATAAAGAAATTACGTGCAGAGAATATAACGATACGAGAGGAATATATATATATATATATATATATATATATATATATAATACAGGGTGTTCAAGATAATTGCAGCCCCATTGACAAATCGAAAGTTGCCAGATAACCTATCGCGGTGTGTCTATTTACTATTTAAACCGGTTCTGACTAGCTCGTCCTATGTCACATTTATTCATCGCCCCTTCCCGCACTACAATTACATACCGTCACACAACCTTGACCTATACTACGTCATAACTGAACCTTCTCATTTTCATACATATATGCCAGTTTAGCTCCATTCACAGACTGCTTTTATCTTGAACACCCTGTGTGTATGTATATATATATGACATTGGGAATAATAAGGATTGAAAGCAATAGTTGTTCTCATCTTGTTTTGTCTCTCCATTGGGAGTAATAATATATTTTCTAATTGTATTATTATTTCTTATATAACTTACATGCTTGTTATGCTAAAACTATGTTTATATATGATTACTAGTGATTTCATACTTTTTGTTCATGAAATATATAAATCCACATTGATATATCCAGGGGTATATTATTTACTCTGTCTGCCGAACGCAATTGTACAATTTTAGTTTATAGCTCTATAGTGAAATTTCATGACTTTGTTTTAATGTAAACAATTAAATCAGTTTTATATATGCACGTATATGTATTTTTATTAATTGTACATGCATATTTATTTCTATCTACTTATTATAATATTTATATATTTATTTACATGCAATTTATCTAAATCTACTTTATATATATTATATTATATATTTATTTACATGCATATTTTATCTAATCTACTTTATATATATATGTATTTATATATTTATTTACATGCATATTTATCTAAATCTACTTTATATATATATGTATTTATATATTTACTTACATGCATATTTATCTAAATCTACTTTATATATATATGTATTTATATATTTATTTACATGCATATTTATCTAAATCTACTTTATATATATATGTATTTATATATTTATTTACATGCATATTTATCTAAATCTACTTTATATATATGTATTTATATATTTATTTACATGCATATTTAATCTAAATCTACTTTATATATATGTATTTATATATTTATTTACATGCATATTTATCTAAATCTACTTTATATATATATGTATTTATATATTTATTTACATGCATATTTAATCTAAATCTACTTTATATATATGTATTTATATATTTATTTACATGCATATTTATCTAAATCTACTTTATATATATGTATTTATATATTTATTTACATGCATATTTATCTAAATCTACTTTATATATATGTATTTATATATTTATTTACATGCATATTTATCTAAATCTACTTTATAAAATATGTATTTATATATTTATTTACATGCATATTTATCTAAATCTACTTTATATATATGTATTTATATATTTATTTACATGCATATTTATCTAAATCTACTTTATATATATGTATTTATATATTTATTTACATGCATATTTATCTAAATCTACTTTATATATATGTATTTATATATTTATTTACATGCATATTTATCTAAATCTACTATATATAGTATATATATGTATTTTATCATATTTATTATATATTGCATATTTAATCTAAATCTACTTTATATATAATGTATTTATATAAGTGATTTTTAAATCTAAATCTACTTTATATATACATGTATTTATATAATGATATTAATCTAAATCTACTTTATATATATATGTATTTATATAAGTGGATATTAATCTAAATCTACTTTATATATACATGTATTTATATAAGTAGATATTAATCTAAATCTACTTTATATATATATGTATTTATATAAGTGGATATTAATCTAAATCTACTTTATATATATATATGTATTTATATAAGTGGATATTAATATAAATCTACTTTATATATACATGTATTTATATAAGTGGATATTTATCTAAATCTACTTTATATATACATGTATTTATATAAGTGGATATTAATCTAAATCTACTTTATATATATATGTATTTATATAAGTGGATATTAATCTAAATCTACTTTATATATATATGTATTTATATAAGTGGATATTAATCTAAATCTACTTTATATATACATGTATTTATATAAGTGGATATTAATCTAAATCTACTTTATATATATATATGTATTTATATAAGTGCATATTTAATCTAAATCTACTTTATATATACATGTATTTATATAAGTGGATATTAATCTAAATCTACTTTATATATACATGTATTTATATAAGTGGATATTAATCTAAATCTACTTTATATATACATGTATTTATATAAGTGGATATTAATCTAAATCTACTTTATATATATATGTATTTATATAAGTGGATATTAATCTAAATCTACTTTATATATACATGTATTTATATAAGTGGATATTAATCTAAATCTACTTTATATATATATGTATTTATATAAGTGGATATTAATCTAAATCTACTTTATATATATATGTATTTATATAAGTGGATATTAATCTAAATCTACTTTATATATACATGTATTTATATAAGTGGATATTAATCTAAATCTACTTTATATATACATGTATTTATATAAGTGGATATTAATCTAAATCTACTTTATATATACATGTATTTATATAAGTGGATATTAATCTAAATCTACTTTATATATACATGTATTTATATAAGTGGATATTAATCTAAATCTACTTTATATATATATATGTATTTATATAAGTGGATATTAATCTAAATCTACTTTATATATACATGTATTTATATAAGTGGATATTAATCTAAATCTACTTTATATATATATGTATTTATTTACATGCATATTTATCTAAATCTACTTTATATATATATGTATTTATATAAGTGGATATTAATCTAAATCTACTTTATATATACATGTATTTATATAAGTGGATATTAATCTAAATCTACTTTATATATATATGTATTTATTTACATGCATATTTATCTAAATCTACTTTATATATACATGTATTTATATAAGTGGATATTAATCTAAATCTACTTTATATATACATGTATTTATATAAGTGGATATTAATCTAAATCTACTTTATATATACATGTATTTATATAAGTGGATATTAATCTAAATCTACTTTATATATATATGTATTTATATAAGTGGATATTAATCTAAATCTACTTTATATATACATGTATTTATATAAGTGGATATTAATCTAAATCTACTTTATATATATATGTATTTATATAAGTGGATATTAATCTAAATCTACTTTATATATATATGTATTTATATAAGTGGATATTAATCTAAATCTACTTTATATATACATGTATTTATATAAGTGGATATTAATCTAAATCTACTTTATATATACATGTATTTATATAAGTGGATATTAATCTAAATCTACTTTATATATACATGTATTTATATAAGTGGATATTAATCTAAATCTACTTTATATATACATGTATTTATATAAGTGGATATTAATCTAAATCTACTTTATATATACATGTATTTATTTACATGCATATTTATCTAAATCTACTTTATATATATGTATTTATATAAGTGGATATTAATCTAAATCTACTTTATATATACATGTATTTATATAAGTGGATATTAATCTAAATCTACTTTATATATATGTATTTATTTACATGCATATTTATCTAAATCTACTTTATATATATATGTATTTATATAAGTGGATATTAATCTAAATCTACTTTATATATACATGTATTTATATAAGTGGATATTAATCTAAATCTACTTTATATATACATGTATTTATATAAGTGGATATTAATCTAAATCTACTTTATATATATGTATTTATTTACATGCATATTTATCTAAATCTACTTTATATATATATGTATTTATATAAGTGGATATTAATCTAAATCTACTTTATATATATATGTATTTATATAAGTGGATATTAATCTAAATCTACTTTATATATACATGTATTTATATAAGTGGATATTAATCTAAATCTACTTTATATATATGTATTTATTTACATGCATATTTATCTAAATCTACTTTATATATATATGTATTTATATAAGTGGATATTAATCTAAATCTACTTTATATATATGTATTTATTTACATGCATATTTATCTAAATCTACTTTATATACATGTATTTATTTACATGCATATTTAATCTAAATCTACTTTATATACATATATTTATTTACATGCATATTTAATCTAAATCTACTATATATATATGTATTTATATATTTATTTACACGCATATTAATCTAAATCTACTTATATATATATATATATATATATATTTATTTACTTACATGCATATTTAATCTAAATCTACTATATATATATATGTATTTATATAAGTGGCGTCTCGTTGTCATTTCTCTTGGTGGGGCCAAACAACATTTTAGAAAAAAAAAAATCATGGTTTTTTGGACTATTTATTATTATTTGTCTATTTCGGGAAGTTATTCGAGAAAAGAACAAATGTTTCTGTTCTGCAAAAGCTTGTTATTAAAGAGAGTTGGCTATTCATCATCATCATCAAATAGCTTGTCCTGAGCAGAACTTTGACACCCCAACAGTAATCCGGAGTTTCTCTCATAGGCCAGATGTCCTGCCTCTGCAGCCATCATGTTCAAACCATCAGTTACATCCTGCATCCATCTTCTCCGTGGTCCTCTTCCTCTACGTGCCGGTATGCCTCCCTCCGCGATGGTCCTCTCCAGCCCCCCATGTCTCTCCATATGTCTAAAATATCTCAATTCTCTCTTTCCCATCTGTAGCATCAGCCAGCTTTCTCTGACCCTGATTGTTATTATGATATAATATTTATATTTTAGTGTAATATATTCAACTTTCAAAGCTAATCAGTGTCAAGTTAAAAGTAATATTTCTGAAGAAAAATTTATTAAAAACTAAATACATGTCATAAATCATTTTTGGATTGGCTCCTGACCTTACTGGCCATTAATGACCAGGGGTGTATACTAATTAGGGAAGAAAGATGCTGAATTTCAGATTTCAGACTGTGTGATGTTTTAGCGTTATATATCAACTTTCAAACAGTGGAGGCTCGTAGTCATTTTTCTTGGTGGAGCCAGACACAAATTTTCGGAAAAATCATGGTTTTTGAGTATTTACTATTACTTGTCTATTTCGGGAGGCTTTCCCTTTCGATTATTGGTGGGGCCAGGCCCCACTGGCCCTTAATGACGAGCCGCCCCTGCTTTCAAAGCTAATCAATATCCCGTTGAAAGTAATAATTATGAGCAAATAATTTCTAAAATTAATAAGTACACATTATTCAAAATTGTTGGTGGGGCCGGGCCTCCTGACCCTTAATGACGAGTCGCCCTTGTATTTATTTATCTATCTATTTGGCTGTCTATATATCTGATGTGTGGAGTTCCATTGTCTAGATTAAATCACTGACGACTGTGGAGTTCTATTCCCGGAACGTTCAATTCTTCAGTTCACTTAGATTATAGTAGCATACTGTCTGAGTTAAGTAAAATTTCAGAATGGTCGCCACAGCTATTGTATAAGTGCTGTACAGTATAATGTGATCAACTTCTTTCGCTTTCACTGTTTTTTTATTGCCACGGATCACCGATATAGTGGGAGAGGGGGAACTGCAGTAAAACTATGCAAAATGGCGAAACACGTAATAACAAAGCACTGTAGTTTTACAAAATACAAAAACAATGAAAATACACAGCAACGTTTCGACCAAAAGACCTTTATCAAGCAAACGATACAACAGGAGAGACGAATTTCACAGCACACTACATATAAACTACGATAGAGATATATTCCAACCGAATCACCGACAAAGAAAAATAATTCGCGAAACACCTGCTCTTGTTACTCACAAGTTGTTGGAAATTGCATGATTTGGCTGATCAATCAATATCGAACTGGTACGCTTAGTCGTAATACTCTGTTGAATATATTGTGGAGGAGATCGGAGCACATATTGACATGTCTAGAATGACATTCCCTCCGCTCCTCGTGGAGCATAGGCCTCAACAGTTGTTCGTCATTTTCCCGGACTCGGCTGTTCTCTTTATGGTCTCACAGGATAGTCGAGCACTCTTCAGTTCCTCAAGAAGACTTCGCCTCCAGGTATGTTTAGGACATCCTATTTTTCGTTTTCCTTGCGGTTTCCACTCAAGTGCTTGTCTAGTGACATTCGACTTTGTCTTCCATAGGGTATGTCCGACCCATCGCCATTTTCTCCTAATGTCCGGAGTGCAATGAAGATATTCCAAACTGAAATTGATGGAAATATCTACTCTTGATGTTGTTACAATTTGGAAATGAAACTTGCCTTTAGAACAATGTTAGTCTTTCAGTCTCTCTATTATACAGGTTGTGAGAGAGAACTGCTTGTTCCAGTACTCTTGGACGGTTCAGAAACTGTATTACAAATCTTCATTCCAGAGGAGAACTTGGTAAGTATAGTTAGAAACTAGCCTTTCAGCTCTAGAAGACATTTCTCATGGGCGTCCATGTGTTATCACAAATGGGGGAGGGTGTGAAGGAAAGGAGGGGAGAGGTTGGCTGCAATAGCTCTCTTTTCTTTCTTCCTTAATTCTTACCTTCCTTCTTTCCTTGCTCCTTCATTCTTTTCTTCCTTCTTTTCTTTCACGTTTTCATCTTTTCTTCAAGTACCCTTCTTTTTTTTCTACTTTCCTCCCTTCTCTTCTTTCATATTTTCCATCCTTTTATTGTCTTTCTCACCTCCTCTCCCCCTTCCTCCTCCTGGAAAATAACTTTTTGATAAAACAGTATTTCTGTGAATCTGGTATTCCCCATTTCTGAGTAGTAAACTATCAACCATAATTTTTTATTCACTCCACATCCCATGGAAAAATGTAAGTGGTCGTCCATGAACTTAGTAATCATAAATCTCTTCTCATTTCCCGACCACTTGAGTGTTGTCATGTTCTAGTTAAAACATCACAGAGGAGGGGGAAGGTCACCGATAGAGTGGTTGATAACACGTTGCTATAGTGATACGTGCCGTGGTAATTCTGGGTTCGATGCTATTTTTTACCTGTGTACGTAGGTACAAGTTTGGACTACATGAAACCCTGTTCCTTTACTTTAGAATCTAAATTACAAGTATCTCTGAAGTCGGAGCAAGACTCGCCTGAATGACGAGGGATATTGGTGATAGTAAAAGCAAGTGTTCATGCAAAAAATCAGTCAGAGGTGCCAACGGTTTGACCATTTTGCAAATAGACTCTCCCAACCCACATCTCGCAACCCACATCTCACAACCCACATCTTACAACTCCCAACCCACAATGAAATATTAGCTAGTAGATGCTTGAAGTTGTGATGATGTGAATCGTTGAGGATGGTGGATGAATAATAATGATGATGTTGTGTATGTATGTATTTATGTTCAGGACTAGTCGAACAGACGTGAAGGCAATGATTATACATGCAGCAGGAAATCAGTATGGCTGAACCAATAAGAATCGATATTGCTTGTCGTAATGGGAACTAACTAACATCAGAACTAGGCTTATCGAAATGACAGCACAACCCATCCCAGACATTCTAACATATGCATTTTCTCTTGACTGTCTTTACTCCTTCTGTCCTTCCTTTCTTTCAGGAAATGCCCAGCACAGCCCACCCCAGACATACTAACATATGCATTTATTCTGACTTTCTTTATTCATTCTGTCCTTCCTTCTATTCGTTTTAAAAAATGTCCTTCCATCTCCGTTCTTCCTTTTTTTCCTTCTTTATTTCTGTTCCTATTTGTTTCCTTTCTTCTCTATTTCTTCCCTTTATTATTTCAGTTTTTCATTCTTTCTCTTCTTCCTTTACCTTTCTTCATTATTTAATTTCTTCTCTACTTCCATTCTTCTTTATTTTTCACTTCCTTTTATTCATTTCTTCCTTCCTTAATTATTACCTTCCTTTCTTCCTCATTCTTTCCTCTCTCCTTTTCTGTGATGTCTCTTTTTTTCTCATACCCTTCCTTTTTTGACTTTCCTCTATTAATTTCTTTTGTATTTTCTCCTTCTTTCTACCTTTCATTCCTACCTTCCTTTCTATAAATAAGTCATTGACTGGATAAGGCTTCTAGTGTCGACTTGTATAACAGAAACAAACTTTACATTTTGTCCTTTTTTTCTGTCACTTTTCAATGTTTCTGTATAGGCACAAAGGTGTTGGCCACCGCAAGCTAAAACTGCCACAATTTAAAGATCAGTCTGTTTGCTTTAGTCTAGTCTAGACTCTCTTCCTTTGCTGACTTGCCCAGTAGATCCTGCTGGGAATAATGCTCATGTTGGCACAGTGATGATGGCGATTCGATAAATCAATGTTGTACCGTCTCTACATTCAAGAATGGTTGTCATGGCTCTCCAACAAGTTCTGTCCATTGTCCTAATGGTACACTCTGCCAGACTTTTGACTTTCTGATGTTTCCTTCCCAATTCTATCGCTGTCTTCCCTATGCTCTCCTTCTATTTATCTTCCCTTCCAAGATGGTTTCCAACAGAGTGTCGAGTTTCTTAGTGTGAACCAAAATATCTTCTTATTTTTCTTGGAACGCTCCATATCGACCACTTTTTAGCCACTCTGTGTGATTTGTATGTGATCTGAGCCTAAGAGTGATTGTGTGGTGTGCCAGTTGTGCGCCTACAAGTAGGCCAGAACATCCGATTTCGCGGTGTTTTTTTCCTAGGGTAGCTTCTCTAGGTCCTTACCTCAGTCGCCTCTTACGACATGCCTTCTAGGTCACAGTGGTACTATTCTTTGCTCTCCTTGTGAGCCCCGACACCACAAGGGCGAACCAGAATATCTCATTTGTCTAATTTCTATCTACTAGATCAGTTCTCATTTCACTTCTAGTTGTTGTTGAAATACTTGTTTATTGATTACTTCCCCCTTTATATGATGCTCATCCTATTCTTCTGTATATCCACATTTTTCAAACTTCAATTACTGTCTCCTTCAGAATAAATGTTTAAAAATAATTCTGCAAATTTTCTGGCCAAATACCATAAGAAATGAGGGGCTTTTGAAACGAACAGACTGTGCATCCTTGAAGACCATCATTAAGAGACGAAGATGAAGGTGGTTTGGACATGTATGTCGTATGCTAGTAGGGGCATTAGCTAGGACAGCTCTCAGATGGACAGCGGATGGGAAGAGAAGGCTTGGACGTTCAAATGAAACATGGAGAAGAACGGTGGAGAGAGAGTTGTAGGAGTGTGTGCTGACGTGGGAGACGGTTGGTAGAAAGACAGTAGAACGGCAACAGTGGAAGTCTCTTATGGAAGCTTTATGTGTCAATCGGGACACGAAGAGAATATAGATAGATTATTTATTATAGATATAATTATTGTCTCCATCTGTTTGTTCACTGTCCACGTTTGTGCTCCATACAAGAATGAAGGTGGAGACTAGTTCGGTGCGCTGGCAATGGACTGAATCGCTAGAAGCATCAACAATTTGCAGAAATACGTACGTTCTGGATATAGTCTGCACGACAGAGCAGACTAGCTGGCTCTGCCACCATATCTGATAGGGAGAGAGGGGGGGGACGGGACAACCAATGGATAGAGATGACATTCTGAATGCTATCATAGAGTAACCAATCCACATCAACTGCTAGATTGTAGAGCTTGGATTGAAGTGGTCAGAAAAGAACAGAACAACAAGCTATTAGTAAACTCATCAATCCATATCGAACTGGTGCGGCTAGTCGCTGTTGGAGATATTGTGAAGAAGATCGAAGCACCTATGTCCCGAGTGCAATGAAGATATTCCAAACTGAAACACGAATTATGTAGCACTTTAGAAATAATTTTGTGAGAATAATTAGAATACTCAACAAAAGAAACGTGAAACAATGAAAACTTTTAGATACCATTTATTCCCTACAAAAACCTACACCAACTAACTCACATTCTATCCCATTCTAGAACCTCCATTCGGTGTCTGCCCTTGATGCCTTCGTACTCGTGTTCACCATAGATGATAGATCAACATTTGAACGAACCACAGATATGCTGTATGATCTCAGAAAAATGGATGGCTGGATGGGGCCTATCATACTTGTAGCCAATAAGTGTGACTTGGTCCGAACAAAAGAGGTCACCACTGAAGGTTGGTGCATTTTGATTGGTCATTTAATGAATGCATATAAATAGAATTTGCAAAATAAAATGACCAATCAAAATTGAATATCACATTGTACAAATCATACACTTCTTTTTATTATATCATCTGTTCCTCTTTATCTATCTATCTGCCTGCACGTGTGTCTGTCTGCTCTACTCTGTCTCTATTCTATTTTCTATCTGTCGCATGTCTGTCTAGCTGCATGCCTACCTACCTACCTGCCTCTGTCTACATGTATGTCTGTCTATCTGTTTGTCTACCTGCCTGTCTATTTGTCTCTCTATCTACCTGCCTCTCTGTCTAGCAGGCTGCCTACCTGTCGGTCTACCTGCCTGTCTACCTGTTGTCTCCCTGTTCTATCTACCTGCCTTTCAGTCTCTCTGTCTACCTGTCTCTCTGCTTGTCTCTCTGTCTACCTACCTTTCCATCTCTCTGTCTATCTGCCTCTCTGTCTACCTACCTGTCTACCCAGCATTGACTTGAATATTGAACGTAAAGATTACAATGCTTTGGATAAGGCAACAACCGAGACATGTCATTCTTAGCCAATCAGGATGTAATCCTTAGGATAAAAAGATAGTTATTTCTATTCCTCTCAATTCTACCTCCATATATATTGTTATTGTTTTGTGATGGGTTTTTCTTCTAATCTTCAGAAGCCAAGAGTGTTGCTACAACCTACGACTGCAAGTATATAGAAACCTCTGTTGTACTTAACCATAATGTTGATGAGTTGCTAGCTGGAGTTGTCTCTCAAATACGACTGAAAGCTACAGCCCCTGGCAAGGCACACAACTCTGATGGCAGCTGCTATTCCAGAAGTAAACATCTCCTACACAAGATATTCAAAAAGGATCATATGTCCAAATCTTGTGAAAATTTATATGTGCTGTAAATGTCAGTGAAATCTGGAAACTATATGCCTCACTTAAATACAGTGGCCTGCTGACCTATTTTTGGTAAATAATCCTCATCACAGACATAATCCAAGATGCACAGACTCTCATCTTCCCTATAGGATATTCAATATCATCAACACTTGCGTTATCTACTATCAACTGTTTAACATTTGCAGCCTTTTGGCTAAGATCAAAGTGTAGTGCACACTTGATCGTGGCCAAAGGATGGAAGCCTTCATAGAAGCCAACAGGCAACTAATTTTAAACAAATTCGAGCAGCTCTCATACGAAAGAATGTCGACGATCTTGAGTTTTTACGCATTTCAAACGTACCTGGGTGCACCTGCTGCGGCACTGCCGGGTAAGGGCTTAATCTTTAAAAAAATCATTTGCATTATCTGGTATCAGCTGCTTAATTGCACGTTCAGCTTTCATATTTCCCCAGTATCTACATTTGCTTCGAGTGAGTAATGATAATATTGTGGAAGATGACCATGCTCCCAGCTATCGAGATACATTCTTCCGTTTTCAGTAAGGTCGTTACTGTGGTCAGCTGTTCAATTGTTCTCTCTGCTTGGCCCATCCATGACATGCCTAGTCAACACACGCTGTAGGATCATTGCAGAGTGGAATGAAACATATGGGACAACTACTTCCAGTATAATGATGTAGGTTGAGAGTTGAGACCGTTACTTCTGTCCTCCAGTAGCTCTTTGCAACCCCATTTACTGGTACCATTATTGTGTCTTACTCTTAATCGCTACTTAATCGGACTGAATAACTACAAGTGTCAACAATTTGCAGAACTACACTTATCTTCGTTCTGGGGCACATGGGTGTCGATGGACAGGCTAGACAGAAAACAAGACAGCAGACAGGCTAGCTGGCTGGCTCAGCCGTTATATAAGGGGCAAGCCAATAGATAGAGCTGACATTTTGAACGTCCTCATAGAGTGTGACCGCAAAGAAGATTTTCATTTAAACCAATCCACGTCAACTACTAGATTGCAAGAGCTGGGATTGAAGATTGGAATAGCAAGAAAAGAACAGCACAACAGGTATATAAGTAGGCTCATCAATCAAAATCAAACTGCTACTGTCAGTCGCTGGATGCTGTTGGAGATATTGCGAAGAAGATTGAAGCACTTATGGACATGCCTGGATTGCAGTGAAGATATTCCAAACTGAAACTCTTAATCGATGTTTCAGAAGGTCCAAAACAGTATGTTGCTGGCATGAGTTGATGTCGTCCAGAAACTTATGTGTATCTACCGTCCTGGATACCGGGGGAAGAAAGCGAGGTAAATCAGGCAAATGGTTTCATGAAGGAGAGAAATCAAACCCGAAAGAAAGTCCCCATTCAGACGGCTAACCTATCATCCAAATCAACATCTGTTATCAGATGTTGGGATTGCTCTTGGATGTACAGCGAATGGGAAAAGAAAGCTGGGACAGTGAAAGGAAAAATGTGCCAGTGTGTTTGCTGGGGCTCTAAGGATAAAAGAATAATAACACTTCGACCTACAAGGCATGTCGTAAGAGGCAACTGAGGTAGGGGCCTAGGAAGCTACCCTAGTAAATAAAAATGTCGAGAAATCAATGTGCTGGCCTACTTGTAAACACATAACTGGCACAACGCTTCAATCGCTCTTAGGCTCAGATCACATACAAATCACAAAGAGTGGTGTAACAAGTGGTCGATATGGAGCGTTCAAAGAAGAAGAGGTTATTGTACAAACAAAATACATTTTATTCTTGAAGTTCATGGCTGTACTGTATCAAGATTGGCCTTGACCTATGAACTAATACAAGTCAGGTCAGAGGTTGATATTTTATTTGAAAAAAATACTTTCTTACTTCCTTGACAACAATGAAACATGGATTAGATTTCAGTGGAGGTTTATAATATTTAACAATTTGTGGTTAGAGAAGAAATAAACATGAATGGATAAGTCTGGACAGAAAATACAAGATGGTCAGAAGTACAAATATTTTCTGATTAGACAAGAATGTACTGATTGGTCAAGAATGTACTGATTAGACAAGAATGTACTGATTGGTCACTAATATACTGATTAGTCAAGAATGTTCTGATTGGTCAAGAATTTACTGATTGGTCAAGAATGTACTGATTGGACAAGAATGTTTTGATCAGTCAAGTATGTTCTGATTGGTCAAGAATGTTCTGATTTGACAAGAATGTCTTAGATTACCAAATACCACAGCCTGTGCCAGTTTATCTGTCCTATTTGACCATGTGATGCAGATTGCACCTTGATTTGTTTCCAAATTCATTATAAATTTATGCCAACGCTTTCTGATCGTGATTATTTCTTAATTTATTCTTTCACATTTCGTTATCATGTGATAAAAGCGTTTTGATTTTTCTACAAAACTGCATAATCCTTTTTTCATCAAATTTTGTTTGAAATAAAAATAAAGGAAAACTACAGTTTAATTTTTACATACGCCTATGAAGTGAATTATGAATTATCCCGTGTGTTGCCAGGGCCCTCAAGGCAGCAAAGAATAGTAACACTGCGACCTGCAGGGCATGTTGTAAGAGGCCACTGAAGTAGGTGCCTCGGAAGCTACCCTAGTAAATAAAAAGAGTTGCAGAAATCGGATGTGCTGACCTACTTGTAAGCGCATAACTGGCACAACATACAATCGCTTTTAGGCTCGGATCACATACAAATCACAAAGAGTGGTTAACAAATGGTTGATAACGAGTGTTTGAAGAATAAGAAAATGGATTTGGCTGCAGTGGGTTTTTTTGTGTGTGCAGAAGTTAATGTGTTAAAAGGCAATAATAGTATCTCATCATCATCAGGTGCCGTCTCCACATCGAAGGTTGGCTGAATTTCCAGCATCCTGTCTTTCGCCTTGGTGTTGCACACTGCCAGACTGTAACCTGTCCATTTCTTAAAGTTTCCTCCCACTTATCTCTCGGTCTTCCTCTTGCTCTTCCCCTCAACTTTTCCCTCTAGTAAAGATTTTATCAAGGTGTCATGTCTTTTTATGTGCCCAAAATACTTTACTTGTCTGAATTTTATTTCTCTAATAATTGTTTCTTCATGCCTAGTTTTCCTAAAACTTGTTTATTTATCTGTTTTTCTGTCCATGAAACTCTGCCTATTCTTCTATATATCCACATCCCAAATGCATCAATTCTGTCTTCTAACTGCTTGTTCATTGTCCATGTTTCCAAGCCATACATTAATATAGGATATATATATTTGATCATTCTACTACAACTACCACTACTTCCACTTTTACTACTACTTTTACTATCTATGTATGCTTTATTGAAGAGAGCTGCAGTTGTTAGTGAACTCTCGTCTTAGACTAGTGGCCCAGGTTCAATTCCACAGCAGATGTGAATTTTTCAGACCGTAACAGCTCTCAAGTCAACCCAGCCTCAATTGGGTACCAGGAAATGCACTGGGAAGTAAAAGCGGCTGGCGTGATGTTGATCACATGATACAATGTGTGCCAATGGTCAATGAAAAATATGGGTTTAACTCTGTATTACCCTCTATAACCATGAGGTAGGATAAAGGGTTCCTTGACTTTATTTTTATGCTTCCTTGACCATATGATAACTATTTATAAAGTCAAACTTGAACAGTCAATGAAATGTCTCCAAGAAATAGTCACCAATGAAACAGACATTAAACTAATCTGTAATCAATATTAGGAACACTGTAGTAGTAGCCGTAAGAAATGGTAATTATTGATAACAAAGAGGAGTAAGACCCAGTTGTCTACTGTTACCTTGTCAGTGGTATCTGTAATGGTAGTAGTAGTAGTAGAAGTAGTGGTGGTAGTGGTAATAGTTGTAGTAGTGGTAGTAGTAGTAGGTATGTAGTAGTGATAGTTGTAAAAGTGGTAGTAGTAGTAATGGTAGTTGTAGTAGTAGTGGTAGTGGTAGAAGTAGTAGTAGTAGAAGTAGTGGTAGTAATAGTAAAAGTAGTAGTATTAGTTGTAGTAGAAGTAGTGGTAGTAGTAGTAGTAAAAGTAGTAGTAGTAGTTGTAGTAGAAGTAGTGGTAGTAATAGTAAATGTAGTAGTATTAGTTGTAGTGGTAGTAGTAGTAGTAGTAGTAGTAAAAGTAGTAGTAGTAGAAGTAGTGGTAGCAGTTTTAAAAGTCCCCGATGTAATTTAGAAGATGGCGAAAATATTTTGTAGGAATTTTATTTATTAATCTTTCTAATGAATTTTGTCCAGCAGCAGAACAATACTCGAGATCGGTGACCAGAAAAGTGTTCAATATTAATTACACTGCACATAATGATGATGATGTTGTTAAATTTGACTAGAGAATGTCCAACTAAAGCTTAGATGGTGTCTCTTCATGTCTGATTACTCCCTCCTGAGCTACAGTTGTTACCAGCGTCCCGTTAATGTCCCAAATGCTGCCACGACAGAACGCACGTCCATCACCTGCAATATAATATGGTTGACTTCTGTTACAATCTGGTGTTGTTATTGGATAGTGGGTTACACAACTCTCTAGCCTTTTGACTACACCAGCCCTCTAATCACTTGACTACAGCAAGCCTCTCTCACTTTCAGTACACCGGCCCTTTCTTCCCTTGACTACACCAGCCCTCTCTCACCTTCAGTACACCAGTCCTCTCTCCCCTTGACTACACCATCCCTCTCTCCCCATGACTACACCACTACCCAAATATGTATCAATCTAAATAAACCAACACGCAAGTCCTATTTACTGAAACAACAAACAAAATGGACAATGCATACCTAAGTGATCGGACTCAAGCTGAAAGAGTAGCCACTGGTCAACTTTGCAGGGAGCATGGAACCACATGATGTGATCTAGCGATGTGTTGAACATAGATGCCCTGTTCTTTATTGGAGCTAACCGCATCAATGCTGTCTGCAACATAAATGAGTCGGACAAGTATGCCAGACAGCACTTATGTGTGTTCTGATGTAAGTTGTTATCTATGGACAAAAATAATAATACCATACATTAATATTGCAGACGAAAATTCAAATATATCTAGCTTGTATCATCATCAAGGTGTGTATCCTTTATAGGACGTTGCTCTCTTTGCAGCACATCTGAAATTCACTCTGACTCTAGCTAGTTCACCCACTTCGTCGATGGTCATATTCATGGTTTCAAGCCTGTGTAATGAACTAATTTCTACCTTGCTCAGAAACATGGACATCCTACTGCTTAAGACATGAGAGAGAAGACTCAAATTCTGTTTCAGTTTGAGTTTGGAATATCTTCATTGCACTCCGGACATGTCCATAGGTGCTCTGATCTCCTTCGCAATATATCCAACAGTGTCCAGTGACTGACCGTACAAGATCAATTTTGATTGATGAGCCTACTCATATACCTGTTATGCTGTTCTTTTCTGGTCACTCCAATCTTCAATCCCAGCTCTTGCAATCTAGTAGTTGACGTGGATTGGTTTAAATGAAAATCTTCTTTGCGGTCACACTCTATGAGGGCATTCACCTTCAATATCTCCTGAATATAATGAACAACCTCTGGTATGACAAGATAACCAACTCTGACGTACTGCAGCATGCAAACTTGCCTTCCCTCATGGGCATACTCAGCAGTAGAAGGCTTAGATGGCTTATGAGAAAAATGGACAATAACCACATATCATAATTGTTGTTCTGTGAACTTTCTGAGAGGAAGAGGCAACAAGGCTGACAACTGCTCAAATATAAGGATGTTTGCAAGGCCTCAATGAAGAACTTTTCCATCGGTTCCAACAAATTGGAAAAACTAGCTGGTGACCTAGTTATGGAACAAATAGATCTATCCAGAAAGAACTCAAAATCAAAGACAACTGGCTGATGCTACAAATATAAAAGAGAAAATTAAGATATTTTGGACATATAAAAAGACATGAAGGACTGGAGAAGACCATCATGGAGGGAGGCATACCGGCAAAGAGAAGAAGAGGAAGACCATGGAGAAGATGGATTCGGGATGTAACTGATGGTCTGAACATGATGGCTGCAGAGGCAGGACATCTGGCCTATGAGAGAGAGAAGTTCCGGAGGACTGTTGGGGTGGTAAAGTTCTGCTCAGGACAAGCTATTTGATGATGATGATGACCTAGTTATGTAGAAAACAAAGTTATACAAAGTGGGAAAATCTTTTGAAAAGAGACTTATGGATGGGTTGAATAGCAAGAGAGACAAACACAAACTCAGAAGTTAGCACAGTAAAACACTTGCCAATAGACCTTCTGTAAAGATGATAAAGGCCATATATATGTATATACATTAATATTATTTGTTCAATTTTTATTAACTTTTTGTTAAGTTTTTTTTCTTTTTGTTCACTCGCTATAAATTCAGGCGTAGTCAAGGCACCTCTGTTTGATGTTTTTTGTGAAGGCTTGCTTTCCTTATCTCCAGTGTCCCTCGCCATTCTATCGAACCTTACTACGACTTCAGAGGTATTTGTAATTTAGATCCCCAAGTAGAAATTTGTAGATGGATAACTATGTTTTTACCAAGAGAAAATCCCCACTTTAAATGACCACAATTGAAATTATACAACAACATGTTATCAGATAGAATGAAGGTTGGAGTAGCCAGAAAGGAACAGCACAACAGGTCTTCTTCTTTGTGTTCGTTCTTTACGACCAATTTTAATCACTCTTTGTGATATGTCTGATCTTTGTCAAGAATGTGTATACGTTGCACATTGGTTTGGTAGGCCCCTAAACGCATAGACTTGTACATGTTTAGGACATGTGCATCCGATTTCAGCCAAACCTCCTTAGTCGCTCTTACGACATGTGTGGCAGGTAACAGTGGTTCTATTCTTTACACCCCATATTTGGGCCCCGGTAACCACTCGGCGAGCACAACAGGTATATGAGTAGGCTCAACAGTCAACATTGAACTGGTATGGTAAGTCGCTGGATGCTGTTGGAGATATTGCGAAGGAGATCAGAGCACATATAAACATGTCCGGAGTGCAATGAAGATATTCCAAACTGAAACTAAAAAGAACAGCACAACAGGTGTATGAGTAGGCTCTTTTATTTTTTTCCGATCAGAAGCACTTGAGCTTTCAGCTCTTTGGCTCGGTGCCATGGATATCGTAACCCTTCGGTTTGGTGCGACGAATACCATAAATCTGGAGAACATATGGCTTATCTGCCAGCCCGCGGAATTGAACCCGCTTTCACATAGGGCTAGTCACCCATATTCCAATGCGCTACGAACATGCTGGGCAGACAGGCCAGTATTCAATCAACATCTCTTCAATCAACATCAAATTTGAACGCTTAGTCGCTGTTGGAGATATTGCGAAGGAGATCGGAGCATATATGGACATGTCCGGAGTGCAATGAAGATATTGCATACTGAAACAGCATGGTATAAGGTCTGATTAGTCATATGAAGACCATCACAGCTGACTCATGCCAACTAATCACAGCTGACTCATGCCAAGCTCAGTCACAGCTGACTCATGCCAACTAGTCACAGCTGACTCATGCCAACTGTCCACGACAGTCACAGCTGACTCATGCCAACTAGTCACAGCTGACTCATGCCAACTAATCACAGCTGACTCATGCCAACTAATCACAGCTGACTCATGCCAACTAATCACAGCTGACTCATGCCAACTAATCACAGCTGACTCATGCCAACTAATCACAGCTGACTCATGCCAACTAATCACAGCTGACTCATGCCAACTAATCACAGCTGACTCATGCCAACTAATCACAGCTGACTCATACAAACTAATCTAATGACTGCAATGCTTTAAATAAGACATGATAGGAACAGAGGAAGGAAATGTATCATTACTAAGCTTGGAAGCCTTAGGGGAAAAAACTAGTTGATATCTATATCCGTAACTTATAGTTGGCTATATTTCTTCTTCGAATGCTTCATATCGATCACATGTTAAATCACTCTTTGTGATCTGTATGTGGTCTGAGCATAAGAGTGATTGTATGTTCTGCCAGTTATACGCCATCCGATGCGTCGACCTGAGAGCTGTTACGGTCTGAAAAATATTTCATGTCCGCTGTGGAATTGAACCTGGACCACTAGCCTAAGATGTGAGTACACTAACAACTGCGCTACTGCAACTCTCTTCAACGAAGCATACATAGATACTATTATTGTCTTTTAACACATTAACTTCTGCACAGAAAAAAACACTGCAACCAAATTCATTTTCCTCTTCTTCTTTCTCAAATGCTCCTTATTAACCATTTTTATCCACCTTTCAATCGTTTGTAAGTGACCCAACCTAAAGTGATTTTTGCGTGAAAATCTGTTTTCCAATATCTTACAATGGCAGCAGCGTGACATTGTAAATTACTTACACTGGCAGCTGTGTGCTCAATGTACTCGTAATTAGTATTCCCTCGCCATACAGGCAGATTTTCTCCGACTTCAGAGGTACTCACGTTATCGTCCTGAGTAAGACCAGCAGGGACTTGAACAAATGCCGGACAGTAGGATCGAACCCGAGCTATGAGGCGTCTCACAGCTAGCAGGCCGAGCTACTATCAACTACTCTAGGCAGTCCCCCATTAACCATTTGTTAACCACTCTTTGTGATTTGTAAGTGATCCAAGCCTAAGAGTGATTGTACACTGCGCCAGTTATGCGGTTACATCCGTTTTTTAAGCCACTTTTTATTTACTAAGTTAGCTTCCCTAGGCCCCTACCTAAATTGTCTCTTACTAAATTAGTCTTGTAGGTTGCAGTTTTACTATTCTTTGTTCCTCTTGCGAGCCCCAGCAACACAGACGGTAGTTGGCTATAAAATTTTACAGGAATGAGAAACTCACCAATATGACCTTTAGCTTTTACCCATAGTAGCCTTCGGGGATAGTACGCTTTCTGAAAAAGAAGCTGGTCAGGTTCAATCCACTTTATTATGGCTGGAAATCCATCATACCATTGTGTACCAAGCAGGTAACTGGTCTCTGAGAGTTGATTCTCACTGTTGACAAACATCAAGAGAGGATTTTACAAGGCAAACTAATATTATCAACGAGTATAGACAGCGCGGATGATTTCTATGAATTGATATCGCTCATCCATCACCAGTCATGAACTAATAAATTGCAAACTTTCATCAACTGGTGTCTGCATAGAATAGAGGGACTGAGATGGTATGATAGGGTCACATATGAGAAGCTTATGGAGAGAGATCAATACTGATTTCAGTGAACCACATGGTAAAGAAAAGTAGCTGCCTTTGGGTAGGACAAACCTTGAGAAAATCTGAGGGGGAATATAACAAAATGGGCCCTTTTCTGGAACCCACAGAGAAAGCGAAAGAGAGGTAAGCATAGAAATACATGAAGAAGAGATTTGGTGCCAGAGATTAATGATATACAGAAGAACTGGAAGTAGCTGCAAGAGATAGCTACAGATAGAAAGACATGGCATGAGTTGGTTGAGGGCCTATGCTCTAATTGGAATTCTTCTTCTTCTTTGCATTCGATTACGTATACTGTCTAAACCATATGTTCCTCTATGAAACTATATGTCAGTTAGAGTTCCTCGAGTTCCCCATAGCTTGCACAGTAAGTTTTGTTCATGAGGCCCTGTTTTGTTTCGTTGGTGTATATATGATGGACATGACTGCAGGATGTGCTCTGGAGTCTGTGTTTAGTCGGAGTTTTAAAAAGGCAGGGGGGGAGTACAAACTGTGCATCATTGAAAACCATCATAGTGCTATAATGATAGTCCTATATAACTGATTGAAAATCGTATTAGAAATAATAAACTCACTTTCGAAATCTTTCCAGTGATTCTGTAGCTGTTTCTAACTGGTCAGGGTGTGGTACCTAAATAAGGACAAACAGAAACGAAGAAATATACTTGGTGATCAGGAATAAAACTAAGATAATGATATTTCACTCAAATGTTAAGGCTGTCCTTCTATATGGAGCGGAGACATGGAAAACAATAAGAATTAATTAAGATGTTTTGACAGACATGAAAACTAAGATAATGATATTTCACCAAATGTTAAGGCTGTCCTTCATATGGAGCGAGACATGAAACAACTAGGAATAATAAATGTTGCAGAATTCATCAAGATGCTAGGATACTCCATCTGCGATGGTATGACAGGACCACAAACAGGGAACTGTGGGATAGAGCAGGACAACAGCAGGTGGAACATGAAAAAAGGGGCAGAAGGTGGGGATGGATAGTACACGCACTGAGGATATCCCTGACAGCATGAAGAGACAGGCTCTCAAATGGAACCCCCAGGGTAATAGAAATAAGGGAAGACCCAAGAACATCTGGAGATGGGAGTTGGGAAACAGAATTTAAGAAAATGGGGAGTGGTGAGATCTGGAAAAGATGGTCTTGGATATGAGGGCTAAAAAAGTCTTGGTTGCAGACCTATACCTCCCTAGTGGTGAAGGAAATAATATTTAATAATGAAACAACAGCAAGAGAGAGAGAGTTATGTAAGAAATGGTGATAGATTACTCAACAATAGGGGCAAAATATTGTTATGATTTTTTCATATGTAGGATTAAAGGCATCTTTAAATCTAGACACGCATCTTTCAACCTAAGGACAAGTCTTTTTTTTCCTTATATCAGAGTGTGTAGGCCAACAAACATAAAAAATAAGAATTAATTTCATGTGGGAAAATCATTATAAGAAGAACTTTTGGAACAATGCAAAATCCAGTAGTAAATAAATAGAATGGTGAGCCCTTAGTCAGAAAGAATCCTACTCCAGCCAGGAAATATGACCCTGGGACTACACAGATATTTAGCAAGTGTACTAACCACTATGCCTTTACTCAAAGATGCCAGTTCTAGAAATACCGTCTTATCTAGATGATCTATAGCAAAATAAGATTAGAGAAAAGATGAACAATGCCAGTCATTTTTTCTCTTTCAAGTGAAACAGAGTTTGTGCACTGCAGCGGAGATCTTCCTGTGTAAGAAAGTGATCAGAGCACACATGGTTACTCACGTAAGCACAATGCTGATGGTCCTATCATCAATCAATCAATCTTCTGTATCTACATTTTCTAAGTCAGAACTTTATTTTTCATCTGTTTATTCATTGTCAGTTTTTGTCTCACACAACAATAGTCATTCTTCTTCTTTGCGTTCGTTCTTACGACCAATTTTAATCACTCTTTGTGATATGTTTGATCTTTGCCAAGAACGTGTATACGTTGCACATTGGTTTGGTAGGCCCTAAACGAATAGACTTCTACACGTTTAGGACACATGCATCCGATTTCAGCCAAACCTCCTTAGTCGCCTCTTACGACATGCATGGCAGGTAACAGTGGTTCTATTCTTTACACCCCAAATTTGGGCCCGGTAACCACTCGGGCGCAATAGTCATTCATTGGAAGCATCCTTATTGTTCGTACTCCGGTGACTAACCATATGTGCATCAATCTCTTTATTATTCAGGAATATCTCGGCGGCAGTGCACAAACTCTTTTAGCTCCTTGAGAAGCATTGGGCTTTAACAGTTGTTGACCACTTTTCCCGGTCTCTGGATGTTTTCTTTATGGTCTCCCAGGATAGTCCCGCCTCCTTCAGTTCCTCAAGAAGACTCAGTCTTCAGGTCTGTTTAGCATGTATCCTTTTTCGTTTTCCTTATGAGTTCCACTCAAGTTTGTTATTTGCTTGGATGTTAATACATTTTTCATGTTGTTAACTCTTAGTGGACCAGGGCAAAAGTCATTTTTTACAAGTTATTTGTTTTTAGAATAAAAAATGCCTATTAGTGTGGCTCCTGGTAAAAAAGGTGTCCAACCCAAAACCATGTAGTGTGGCTCCTGGTAAAAAGGTGTCCAACCCAAAACCATGTAGTGTGGCGTTTGGTCCACAAGGAGTTAAATATATTCTTGGCCATTTCTATTAAAAAATGTAATTAAATCATAAGCAGCAAAATATTGCAAATAGGCAGATAAAAAAAAATTATGTGCAATATATTTCAAACAGGCAAATTTAAAAATAAATTGCAAACAGGCAAATGAAAGCGTAAATTGCAACATATTACAAACAGGCAAATGAAAGCATAAATGTCTAATATTTCATGCACCTCCGGCATTGTCAGTTGATGAGCAGTGATAAATGATTCAGGCTGCTTAAATGAAGCCTGCATGGTAAATATAATTCTTCCTGACTGGACAGCTTTGATAGAGCGTGCACAGTATGTCCTTCCATCTCGAGTCTTGTCAACATGGTAGAGTATAGGGATATCTGCATTACCTGATACAAGAAAATAATGCAGTCAAATTCAAAACATATTCTCAAATCCTTGATCATCATGTAAAACAAAAACACAAGTTATGTAAGAATAATGAAATGTCCTGAACTTCCATAGAAATATCTCTAATGTCCATTGACATTTGTCTAACATTCATTGAAATATTTTTAACGTCCGGAGGAATATCTGCAACATCCAGTGTAATGTTTCTAGCGTCAAAGAAATGTCATTAACATCCAGGTAAATGTCTCTAACGTCTTGCTTCTTCTTTGAACGTTTCATATTTTAAATCTCTTATTAAATCACTCTTTCTGATTTGTATGTGAAGTGAACCTAAGAGCGATTGTACGTTGTGCCAGCTAAGCGCCTACCTCCTATTTCTGCTGCTCTTTTTATTTACTAAGGTAGCTGCTCTAGACCCCTATCTCAATCACCTCTAACGACATGCCTTGTAGGTCGAGTGTTACTATTCTTTGCTCCACCTTTTGGGCCCCTGCAACACACGGGTGGTCTAACATCCAAGGTAATGTCTTTAACATCCAGCGGAATCTTTTTTTAGTCATGATAACAACCTTTTTATTCAGGAAGTATAATCTCACTCATTATTAACAGCATCTGCATCTTTTTCTTCTTCGTTCACTCTACATCATGTACTGATTAAACAAAAATAGAAGAATTGTAAACCAATATAAAACTGGTGTTGTTAGTTGCCACAAGCTGTGAGATACACTGGGGAGATAAGAGCACGTATGAACTAATTGGTTCGATGTACAGTGATGATAATCTGACAACTAAACTAAAAAAGAGCCGGTGTCACTAACTGCCACATGCTGAGAGACATACTGAGGAAGATATCGGATCACTTAAGGACTAATTGGTTCGAAGTGCAGTGATGATGATCTGACCGTTAAACTAAACCCAATGTGGTTAGTTGCCACAAGCTGTGAGACATACTGAGAAGGAGATGGGAGGACATATGGACTAATTGGTTCGATGTGCAGTGATGATGATCCGACAACTAAACTAAATTAAACAGGTTAAACAACTCTTTGAGGTCTGCATGTGTTGTGCCTTAGAGAGTGACTTTGCTGTGCCAGTTAGGTGCTAGGTGCATACAGACCTGTAGGCCAGCACATTCAGTTTCTGCATTCTTTATATTCAGGTTTGCTTTCCTCAGTAGGACTCGAAATAGAAAAAAACCAGATCTAGAGGAATCCATCCATCTAGGCAAGCCAGAGCCAAGTTAGCCTTGGACTTCATGGTTAACGTTTCCCAGTCTATACCACTGAGACGTGGCATTGGCTTGTGTGTTCTATGGGTCATCAACAGGCTACTAATTTTAACTTCTCGCTCTTCCTAAGAGAAACTAGCTGACCCTTACTGGATGCAGAGCCAGGCACAGAACACACCTTAGTATTCTTCTACTTCTTTGAATGCTCCATATCGACCACTTGTTAACCACTCTCTATGATTTGTATGTGATCTGAGACTAAAAGCAATTGTACTTTGTGTCAATTATGCGCCCACAAGCAGGCCAGCACATCCAATTTCTGCTACGCTTTTTATTTACTAGGGTAGCTTTCCTAGGCCCCCTACCTCAGAGGCCTCTTATGACATGCCTTGTAGGTTGTAGTGTTACTATTCTTTGCTCCCTTTGCAAGCTCCGGCAACACACATGCGACCTTAGTATTAATAGTTAAGATAGAATCCTTTCTTCAGAAAGTATCATTTCCTTTATTTAAAGGGGTTTTAAAGCCGAAGTATTTGCCCGTCTGCCCAGTGTGTTCGTAGCGCGTTGGACTACGGTGACTATCCCTCTGTGTGTGTGGGTTCAATTTCGCGGGATGGCAGAAAAGCCACAGATTCCCCAGATTTACGGTGTTCGCGGCACCGAACCGAAGGTTACGATGTCCATGGCACCAAGCCGAAGAGCTGAAAAGCTCAAGTGCTTCTGGATCGAAAAAACAAAAAAAAGCCGAAGTATTGACTTCATTACATCGGGTTTTACTCCATATGGCTCAGTCCCTCTCTGCAGAAATGGGATGCCACCTGTCTAGAATATTGCACAAAGCCCGAGAACTCCATAGCTCCTGCAACAATTCTAGGGGTCTCTGATAAAATGCTGTAGTGAACAGAACGGCGTCGTTTGGATTCAAACTCATGACCTTCAGAACGCAAGGCATGGGTTTAATCCCTTAGCCATCGAGACTTAATTCATTATTCACAGCTAAGATACAAACCTTTCTGCAGGAAGTATGAATGTAGACTATGGATGTGTTGGTTGTCCGAAATCCCTTCAGAAGCTGCAACCAAAGCTTGACCGATTATCTGACCTCCATAAACACCTCGGGCAAACTTGTGTTTCCAAAGACTTTTGCTTCTGATAGAGATATGATTTTAACAACGAGGGTTAACAATATGATGGAAAAGACTCCCTCAAAGACCTAAGCAGAGCAGACCAGGTCATCAGTATATTGCGACTACGCACCGGACACTGCAGACTCAACAAACACTTATATAGACTAGGAATAAGTCAAACAGCTCTCTGCCAGTGTCAGCAGGCGGAACAGACACCAGAGCATATCCTGCAAGACTGTTCTCCCCTGGGTGAGTTGAGAAGCAACATGTGGCCACACCCAGTCGACCTGAAAACTAAGCTTTGGGGAAGCTTGACAGACCTGAAGCTGACTGCCCAGTTTGTGGTCTACAGTAAATTAAGCGCATGACCAGAGATTGCTGAAGAAGAAGATTTTAACAACAGGTAAAATTAAGGGAAGGCGAGATCATGGAAGACAGAGGGAGAAGATGCTGGATGGCCTGACATCATGGTTCGACACAAGATCGACATCAGAACTGATTAGATGCACCAAGCAGAGAGAGTTGTGGAGAGATATGATCGCCTTCGCCGGCAGGCATTTGATTGATAGATATGATACTTAGTGTCAATGTTGTACGGATAAAACTGGCCCACAAGAACAAATGGGAGAGAGATCACCCAGATTATGAAAAAATGATGCATACTACCAAATCAATAGGGAACAGGTTATCATATTCAGGCTACGTACTAGGCTGAATAGCTGACTGACCGTCTGTTAACAAGTACAAAATAGGCCCTACTGATATACACATGTGGCACCAGCAAGCTGACAGAGACACACATACTGCAAGAGTGTCCAACATACAATGAACAGCTTGTTTTTTGTGTAATGGTCCATGATTCACAACCATAAGTAGCCACAAGAAAAATGCATGTTCTCAATATTTTTAATTTTAACATTTTGCTGGTGCTTTGCCACATGTCCTTCATTAGGGTGTCGATGTACTGTGCTCAATTCCTCGTTTCTAAGGGGTTCAAAGACAAAGGACTTATTTCATTGCATCGGAGTTCCCATGTCTCTGTTCCATTCTGCAGGAAGATGGAGGAAGGTTGGGGGTTTGTGGCTATGTTGGTGCTTTGAGTACAAAGGTTGTATGTTTGAATCCGAATATTGCCATTTTGTTCACGAGTGCAGTTTTTTCAGAGACTCCTAGGATTGTTGCTGGAGCTGCGAAGTTCGTGCAATAATCTCTCGGCATGTGGCGTCTCATTTCTGCGGAGAGGGACTGTGCAATATGGGGTAAAACCCAGCGCAATGAAGTAAATTCTTCGGCTTTGGACTAGCCTAGCCAGTTTTCTCTGATTTGAGTTCTTTCTAGATAACGTATAAACGGCACGAGAGCAATGTCAGTTTTTTTTTAAAACTTATGTAATTTGTCTTCCGTTCGTAAAATGTATGATTTATATATTCAATTTATTTGGTACTTTATATTTAGTTATCAGTTATATGAGGACTATCATCATTAATATCACTCCGGACATTATGGACCCCATAGGTGCTCCGATCTACGTCTCAGCAAATCCAGCAGCCCAACACGCCAGTTCGATGTTGATTAATCAATCTCTTCTTTGCATATGACTACGATATGTCTTCTTTTCGGGCTGCATCAATATTAACACCCATCTCTCTCAACCTGGTCAGCGAGTGGGATTCACAGCCCTAAAACTCCACTGTTCGGAACGACTCTCTCAGTGCTGCGTGCATGAAGAATGTCATTTCGATCCATCATCCAATCCATGGCAGCTCCTTCTGATATTGAATATTGTAGCCAAGTCAGCCAACAATCTATCTGCTCATTCATTACCACTAACTCCTGTGTGCCCAGGGACAAAAATGAAGGTGATTTCTCTGATCGTTGTTTGTATTATTTTTTTATTTTTCTCTTTCTTTTTTCAGAAATTGTGCGGTTTTTTTTTGTGTGGTTTTTTTCTCCATAATACATTTCAACATACATTTCAAGGAAATGTGCAATTTAACAGTGATGTTTGAAATACAATATGAACAATAAGGAAATGTGCAATTTAACAGTGATGTTTGAAATACATTATGAACAATAAGGAAATGTGCAATTTAACAGTGATGTTTCCAATTAAAGAGCTTTCAACAATAAGTTTCATTCCCATACATACATTATATTATGGATGCAGCTTTCTGAAGGAATATTTGTTGGAATAGATGAGCATTGTATGTTTTGATGTAAAATTTTGCTGCATTCCTGCAGGTCCATATGAGGTGCCTGTATTCTGCTAGCAGTATAAGTAATTTTGTGTGTATGTCTGGAGTTGTTTTGGGTAGTGTGTTTAGCATGATGGCTCTGTATATATCTATCTTTTTATTTGTGTGTGTTTTGATTATGTTTCCAAGTGATTCTGTGGTTGGTCTGACTGTGCTGCATTGAAAGAATATGTGCTCTTCCGTTTCTTGTATGTTTGTTCTGCATAGCTGGCATTTTATTACTTGTCTGGGTCTGTTTGCTACCCGTTCTCTTGTAGGTGTCATGTTGTATATTAGTCTGAATGTTACCTCTCGGGCTTTGATTGGAATGTTTGGGTTGTGTAAGTTTACGAAAGTGTTGGTGTGGTCTGTTATGAAATAGTTATAACCTCTTTTGATTCTGAGGTGTAATGGTGGAGCTTGGAGCTTAACTAAATGTTTATATATTTTTGTTGTTGTCTGATGTATCAGTTTTTCGTTTCCTTGTATGGCTTGAATGCATGTTTTGTAGAATGTGGGTAGTGAACCAAAATAGTGTGGCACTGAGTTTTTCAGTGGGACCAGTTTGGTTAATCTGAGTCCTATGTAGTAGTGTGCTAGCGTGTGATGTTCTGGGTGTTTGATGATGTGGCTTATATGGTTTATTCTGAGTGCTTTTATTTTTGTCTGTATGTCTTGTAGTGCAATGCCTCGTCTCTTGTCTTGTATGAGTGTTGCGTGCTGTATATTGTGTTTCCGAAGACGAATCTTCTGATCTGTTTGTTTATGTCTCTGATCGTCCGTTTTGGAGGGTCAAAGACTAGCTGTGTAGATAATTTTTGGAATAATGTATGTGTTTACAACGACACTTCTGCCAAAAATTGTCGATGTTTTGAACTTGTATCTGTTGATCATATCTGTTATATGTGCTACCATGTGCTTAAGTGTGTTCTGTTTGGGTGCGATGGAAATGTGATGCCATATAGTTTCATGTTATTTGTTGCTGTAATGCTAAAAGGAAAGTCTGACTTGTTCTTCCATTTTCCTATTCCCATTATTGAAGATTTGTGTACGTTTATCTGTGCCCCGCTACCTTTCCCAAGCATTGTGAATGTGTTTAAAATGTTTTCTACAGATCTAGTGTTTGGCGGGAAGAAGACGGTGTCGTCTGCGTAAGCAAGCAACTTCCGTTCTCCTTTCCCTTGTATAAATATGCCTTTAATGGTGTTGTCTTGTCTGATCTTTTCCAAGAGTGGTTCTAATGCTAGAATATACAATAAGGAGACAGAGAGCAACCCTGTCTAACTGACCGGGTTAACTCAAAGGTTCCATTGTTTGTATTAGTACGGTAGTACTTCCACCCAGTTACGTCTCACCATTCCTGATTCGATTTTACGAATCATGCTCAGGAAGTCACTTAGTTATTGAGTATGAAAGTTAGTTAGTTAGTTAGTCTTTCCTCTTGGGCCTGTGGCGGCGCATAGGGCAGAGGTCATAGCTCTCCATGTCTTGGGGTTCGTTGCTATCTGTTTTAGGTCTTTAATGTTTGCTAGGCCCATTGTTGAGCCTTCTCTGATGAGTATGAAAACACGAGAGTTAACAAATACTAAAGTTAGTTAGTTCAGAAATTGTACTACTTCCGGATCACAATGTCTAAATCCGCATTTTTATATTTCCCTATTATGTTTCTTTAAAATGTACCTTTTATTCCTGGGTACTAAAATGGGACCCAGTTATGCCTGTCTATTCATGGGTCATCTTGAGCACCTAGTATGGAATTCCTATGATGGCCCTCTTCCGTCTGTGTATCATAGATACATTGATGATTGTATTGGCATTACCGATATGCCTGAAGCCGATTTGTCACGCTTCATTAATTTCATTAATGTCTTCAATCCCGCTATTCGGTTTACATCTCACATCTCTACCTCTTGTGTCAACTTTTTGACATCACTATCACTATCAGCATATCCACCATCACTACATCAGTATACTACAAGCCTACTGATGCACATAGTTTTTTTCTTTATACCTCTTCCCATTCCCAGGCTTGTCGTGATTCTTTACCATTCTCTCAACTTTGCGCCTTCGAGCCTCTGTAGCAGGCGACGATTTCCTCGATAGAGCTCACGAGATGCTGGATTTCTTTCGTAGCGCTTATACCCGGATAAGGTGCTTGCTTCTGCTATTCGGCGCGTTCAGCAAATTTCTCGCCAGGAGGCTCTCTCTAACCAGCATAGAACTTCCAATTCTGACAGGGTGAAACTTGTCTTAACTTTCCACCCTCATAGTTCCCTTGTGAAGAAAGTCTTATTCCGTCATCTCTCCATTCTTCAGTCTGATCCTGATACACGTTCAATCTTCCAACACTATCCTTTGGTGGCGTACAGACGGGACAGAAGCCTTAAGGATATGTTGGTTCATAGTCGCCTCAAGCCTAACATCCAGAGTCATTTGGCACCATCCAGTGTGGCCGTCGGCGCTGCAACACTTGTGCTTATGTAATACAGACCAGCGCGGTGTCTTTTCCAAAAGCCACGTTCGTTGTTGAAGACAGTTTCACGTGCGAGTCCGTAATATTATCTATGCCATTATCTGCAAGCGGTGCAACAAGGCCTATATTGGGGAAACCGGCAGGAGACTCAGTGACCGATTCGCCCAACACTTGCGCGATATACGCCAATGCTCTGTGACCCTGTAGCTACCCATTTCAATGATACTGGCCGTTCAGGAGCTTGCGATGTCCAGGTCACAGCCATCCGATCATGTTCCTCTGATGATCGTAGTCGATTTGCTCTGGAGAATCGGTTGATTTCTTTGTATGGTACCTTGACCACCTGGGCTCAACGTATTACATTCTTATGCTTCTTAGTACTTTCTCTTCCCCTGCTTTGTAATCTCTATGGGTATATGTTGCATGTATTACATTCTTATGCTTCTTAGTACTTTCTCTTCCCATGCTTTATAATCTATATGGGTATATGTTGCATGTATTCAAGTTATATATTTACTAGATGTTTCATTGTTTCTTTTCTATTTCTAGTTTTTATGTGTGTTTTTGTGTTACATTTATTTCGTTATTCGTTTTTATTCCAGATTTTCCTTAGATACGTTGGTATTTGGTCGTCCATTTGTGTTTCATTTTAATTTGTCACTCCTGTTTGTTCGTTTGCTTGATAAAGGCCTTGTTGGTCGAAACGTTGCTGTTTATCGTCACTGTTTATGTCTTTTGTAAAACTATAGTACTTTGTTTGTACGTTTTTCACTATTTACCAAGTTTTACTGCAGTTTCCCCCTATTTCGATACCTTTTATTCCGAATTTATCACTCGATTGTTTAAGATTTCGAGCTAAATTGTCAATTTAATTGGCCGGTTAATTGTTTTATCTTTAAAGTCGTAAAACAAATTGGACAAAATATATCGCGGTGCCGATTTGCAAGTTAATTATCAAATATCAACAATCTCCTCAAGTCTTGAACTTCAAAAAGTAAACTCAATAATGAATATAAGACGGCTTAATTAAAACGCACACAGACGAACAATGTGTACATACCTAAACAGATTTTCATCAATTTGTTCTAAATCAAGAAAAGATCGTGCCAGAAAGCTATCCAGTTCACCTGCTGAATCCATGTCAGTAGAAACTCTTTGGCTCACTTGTGTTATTTTTTGGGTCTTCGCGACTTGTAGACTTTTGGCAGGCTAAAGTTCATTTTAGGCAGTTACTAGCGGTGTGCTTTTCAGTTACATTTAAGTATTAGTAACTATTCGTTGCTATAGCAACAAATACCCGTTCTTCTTCTTCTTTTGTCGTCACACTGCTACCGGGTTGTTCTCCAGTGTCGTGGTTTTCTGTTTTTGTCTTGCGCTGTTCTGGTGGCTTGTGTGATTGTTAATTTTGCTCTTTTACATGATTCTGCTATGTCATCTAATCATCTTTTCCGTGGTTCTTCCTCTTACCTTCTTCCCGATGTTCTGTTGTAGAAGACTGTATACTGTGGAGTTTGGATGCATTCTTATTAAGTGGCCAAACCACTTCATTCTTTGTTTCTCTGTGTAATTAAAGCATGGTTTTGTGCCAACTTTCTTTCTTATGCTGATGTTGGTGATTCTGTCTTTTCTTGTGTTGTTGGTAACTTTTCGCAGGCAACGCATTTCACATGTAGTTATTTTTGTGACTGCGCTTTGCTACTGTCCATGTTTGGCTCTGGTAACACAAAGTAGGTATAAAAATGCTGTTGATAATCTGTTGCTTAGCTGCCTGTGAAATTTTTGGGTGCCTTAACAATGGGGCTAGCTGGTAGGTTACAGCATTTGCTTTTTGCACTCTAGATTTCAGTGGCGGCTCGTGGTCATTTTGGTGGTGGGGCCAGACAAAATTTCAGAAAAATCATGGTTTTTAGGCAGGTTTATATTTTAGTATTTACTATTATTTGTCTATTCCGCGAAGTTATTCCCCTTTACTATAATGATTGCGCCGCATGCGCAAATAACAAAGGGACAACGTTAGTCAGAGTAAGTGAGCTGGCACTGATCAAGACCCTACTCCACCTCCTAGTGGTGACCCTGGAAAAAGACAAAAGACCATGTCTGGCTAAGTGGGTAAGGATCGAGAGAGAGCTACTCTGGTATAGGTAATAAAGCAAACGCAGACACGCCTCTTGGGTCCTAAATACTAGTGAATGCACGCATCTTCTGCCGATGTCTAATGAAAATAGTTGCATAAATGCAAAGCAAATGTAAGAAGTAACAACGTACGAGTCGCGTGTAAGCGTATACTTTCCTCCTGAATGAATGGTCAACCATAATTGCCAGCTCTCATTGCAAAAATACCGGCACTCTCCCCACGCACTATAGCCAAAATGGTGAAAAATCATAATTTCTGGGGTTCAACAACAACTAAAATATATACCATATAACTAAGGTACAAAAGAGATCCCTACAATCTACCGTTGACCACAGTCCTTCACCATGAAATAGCAAACAATAAAAACAAAAAAAACACTTTCCTTTTCTTCACTGACAGTTAACCACGATTTTTTCTAAACCACTTATTATTGAAAGTCCTCTTTTTCATGCCATCTTGTTGCACATATACAAAGCTATTTGGCTGATGTGTACCTAGCCGTTTAATTTCAAGCTTTTCTTCTATCTTTATCGAAGGAAACGGATTTCGTAATAAATAATCCACTTGATTCATTTTGAATTTCGAGTAAGCCACAACTTCAATAGTAGGTCACAGCTTGTCAATCGCAAACGAGTGTGCGTTATAGAAGACATATGTATATTGAATACGAAACGGACTATTACCGTTAACGATTATAATAATAGTTAGTTACATATTTCTATTAATGCATATCCTTTTCTACTATTTTGTATATAATTTGTGATTCAATCGATAATTATACAAAGTACTATTTAATCAAGAGTCGTCGTTTAACTGTTAATTAGTTGATCGCGTAGGAACTTAGCTTCCGGTGAATAAAATGACATAAATTGTTTGGCAATTATTATAAATGTAGCGGTCAAAGGTAAGAGGTCGCAATGTTACATCGTCAGTAGAGAATTTTTAAACGACCCGATAAAACATAGTGCGCTAATATATACATATTAGCGTAATAATTATAAAGCGTTATAGAGAGAAGCTGAATTTGAGACCGTATATAATAGTTTTTTTAATAATAATATTGATATATTATTATGATTGTTATATTATTATGATATAATATTTAAATTTTAGTGTTAAATATTCAACTTTCAAAGCTAATCAGTGTCAAGTTAACAATAATAATTACGAACAAAATTTTTGTTTAAATAATAAGTACACGTTAATTATTTTTGGCTTGGTACTGGCCCCTAATGACCATGGGTCAGTGCCGGATTAGGTCAGCGCGGGGCCTGTAGCAAATTTTGGCGCGGGACCCTAGGTTGTGTATGATAATAAATAATAAAACACAACTTTTACAAACAAACTTGTCTCGATTTAATGTGAGCAAATTTAGAGATAACACTAGACAAATCAATTTATATAAGTAAATTAGATTCAATGTTCAACGATATAAGGTGAGGTTATTTAGACGATCTTGTCCCATCATGTTCCTTAACTCACTTTTTATACGCTTTAATGTTGAAAAAGAACGTTCTCCGCTTGCAGTTAGTAATCATTAACGACAAGTAAATTCGTAAGACTATTTCTACATTTGGGAAACACGACTCTAATGACTTTTCCATTATGCTTTCTTCCAAATCCTCTTGGTAAGAGCTGACAATATTATGAGTTCTTTTCAAGATCTCTTCTGCTGTAAGATATTTTAACTGACGAAGTATTCCAAATACATCATTCACTCTATGGTACGCTCCCATGCGTTTAGCTAAGGCAGACAGTACATTATCAATTATGACAATAAACACCTGACTTTCAAATTTTTGTTTGGGTGTTTGATTTTCTACAATTTCATCGAGCGTTGAAGAGCAGTTGAAATCGTCGTACTTAGTATTTCGCTTGCGTCGTCTTGAAGTTTGTTGCTGATATTCTTGATAGTCTTACCAATAAGACTTCCTTTCACAATCCAGTAATCTCGATTAAAGTTGCTTGACCATTCACCAATATCGTTGGAGAACATTTTACTTTCGTTGTGTTTTGGCTTGTAGAAGATGTTGCTACATTGGAAGCGTGTCCTGTGCTTTCTGCCTCTCTTTAACTTGATGATATGGCTAAATTGGGAGGACTTGCTGTACATTCGACTTCAGTTTGTCTTGTGAAAAATGTTGCTAAATCGTGAAGAATTGCTGATCTTAATGGTAATATTGGTAATGACGATTGTTCTATAGCACTGTCTTCATCTACTACACAGTGAGACGCGACTTTTGTATTTTCTGCTTCGATTTCTTTGCATTCAGCACCATCACACACGACACTAAAAATTCAGATAGCTTGCGTGTTTTTGATATAACATCTTGGTTATTTTTTTTCCTTTTCATCTCTGTCACATAGGCGTGGGGCCCCCAGAAGCGCGGGGCCCGTAGTATTTGCTACTTTTGCTACTAGGCTAATCCGGCGCTGCCATGGGTGTATACTAATTGGAGGAAAAATATGTTGAATTTTAGATTTCAGAATGTGTGTGATATTTTAGGGCTATATATCAACTTTCAAAGCTAATCAGTATCCTGTTGAAAGTAATAATTATAAACAAATAATGTCTGAAATAATAAGTACACGTTACTCAATATTTTTGGTGGGGCCTGGCCCTTAATGACGAGCCGCCCCTGCTAGCCTATATCTCTCTATCTAGTCTTCCGTCTTCTGTGAATATGCTTCCTAAGTATTTGAATTCTTTCACTTGGTTTATTTTAGTGCCATTGACATGGATGTCTAGATTATTATGTTTTCTTCCCATATTCATTATTTCTGTTTTAGTGTTGTTGATTTTCATGTCATTATTTATACAATTTTTATTCAAGGTGTCAATATGATGTAGATCTTGTTCATTTTGGTGTATCTGGCCCTGATCATCTGCAAAAAGCAGTTCATTTATTTCATCATTATCTGAATTTGACTCTTGAGTTATTTTATCCATATATGTAATAAAGAGTAGTGGTGAGAGGACACAACCCTGTCTAACACCTGATGTAATGGAGAACCAGTCGGTCATTCCTTCTGTTGTTCCTACTGTACTCTGGCTATAATGATATAAGGCCATGATATTACCTAATAGTTGTCCCTGGACGTCATATTCTTCAAGGATCTTCCATAGTTTGCACCTGTTTATCAAATGCCTTTTCTTGGTTTATAGATATAAGCTGTTTACTTTGATTGTATTCAATTGTTTGTTCGCAGATCTGTCTTAGTGTAAATATTGCGTCTGTGCAGCTCTTACCCTCCTAAACCCAAACTGGCTATTGCTTAACTGGGGCTCTAATATATGTCTTGCTCTTCGCTCCAATTTTTTTGCAAACATTTTCCTATATGACTCAAAGAGAGATACCCTGTATGTTTCACTCTCTTTTGTCTCCTTTGTTCTTCCATATTGGGACTATAATAGCTCTCTGTCAGTCATCTGGAGTTTCTTGTGCCTCCCAGGCTATGTTAAAAATTCTGGTCAGCCATGTTATTGCTGTTTACCCGTTACTTAGTCAAAATTATAATTATCGTAGCCGTCCATCGCAAGTGACGATGACAACAGCCTCAGGCGCGTAATTTCCCCCTCTCTCTCTCTGGTGTTGTAGAGTCCAATCATGGAACAAAATCCCCTACCATAGGTGGAGCGTACGTGATCAAGGTTAGACATGTGGGTGTTGTGTAATTAGAAAGGCACTACTGCATAACTTTATACTCAGACAGAAAAGAAAGACAGAGATGAGACAGAAAAGAAAGACAGAGATGAGACAGAAAAGAAAGACAGAGATGAGACAGAAAAGAAAGACAGATGAGACAGAAAAGAAAGACAGAGATGAGACAGAAAAGAAAGACAGAGATGAACATAAGAGGATGCAATATATATTACACGATATATATAAAGAGAGAGGGGGGGGGGAGTGAGAGACTTGGGGATGAGTTGAAAGACAAGTAAGACAAGGGCAAACTCAGAAGCTACCACAGTAAAACACTTGTCAATTAACTATCTGTAATTTGTAGAATAGAGGGCTGAGATGGTATGATAAGATTACAAACCATGAACTTAGAGAAAGAACTAAGCAGATACCAGGGGAGAAAGAGTTACGGACGAGGCGCTGTTGGTGGATAGAAGACACATTGGAAGACCGTCCGGAAGCATTGCAAGAGAGGTAATGTTTTGGAACCCGCAGAGAAAGAGGAGTACGGGAGGCCTAGACATACTTGGAGAAGAGAGCTGGAGACTGATACGAAAAGGATAGGTAAAACATGGAAAGAATTGAAAGCGATGGCAGGAAAGAGGAAGAGCTGGAAGAAGTTTGTTGAACATCTGTGCTCCATTGGGAGTTGAAGATCTGTGCTCCGTTGGGAGTTGAAGATCTGTGCTCCGTTGTTCTTCTTACTTTTCAACTCCCAACGGAGCACAGGTCTTCAACAAACCCTTCCAGCCATTCCTCTCTCTTGCTATCCCCTCCAATTCTTTCCAGTCCCGTCTATCCTTCTAATATCAGTCTCTCCATCTCTCCTCTCCAGTCATCTCTAGGCCATCCTTCCCCCACTCCTCTTTCCTGACGGGTTCCAAAACAGTACCTGTCCCGCAATATCTCTCAAGTGTGTCCCTCCAGCGTCACGTTTCTAGCTCTTCTTCCTCCTGCATCTGCCTAGCTCTCTCGCTGAGTTCATCGTTCGTAATCCTATCCCACCATCTCAGTCCCTACACTTCACATAAACATCCATCTCATTCCTCCGGTCGTTTCCTTTGTTGTCCTCCATGTTTCCAAGTCACAAAAAAGCACTTACTTTACATTTGACTGAAAGACTCTCAGCCTTGTGTTTGCATCTTCCCCGACTTCCATACACCACTCAATGCAGCAAAGTTTCCCTTTCCTTCTGTATTCCCATCTTGACATCCTTGTCTGCTCCCCTTGTGTCCATCCGCCACCAAGAGATATGCATTACTTCACAGCCTGCAGAGCCGCCCCCCTCTAGCACAATCTGGTCTACATTCACTGCATCCACTCTCCTGACCCCAGTCCTTTCCCTGTGTATCCTCAAACCCAGCCACTGGGATTAATTATCCAGAATGTTCACTTATCTTTAATCTGTGTTGGACAGCAATGCCAGGTCGTCTGCAAAATCCTTTGCTGAATTACGCAAAGCTAAAAGATAATTGTAAAACACAATCCCTCTCGCAACATTATGCTATGAGTGCCAAACGAGGGGAAAAAATTAGTCGCGACAGAGGTGAAGTGTCTACGGAAAAGGCCGGAAGTATCAAGAAGAGACCGGTTGAGAAATGAAGACATCAGGAGAAAAAGTGGGTACAACATCAGGACTGAACTTCATTAAGAAACTACACAATAAATGGTTCGACCGTATAAGCAGCGAGCCCCAAAGAGCAATGTTACTCCGATACAGTGGACACAAAGCAAAAAGCCGTCCACGCAAAAGATGGATCTTATAAATAATATAATTAGTGAAAGACACCATGTACGAAGTGCCCGGAAGTGCACACAAAATCCCGTTCTATAAATCTCTTCGTATCATGACGATGGGAGGCAAAACAGGGTTAGAGAAAAGAAAAAAGATGTATGCTTTTCAATAAAAGTATTCACTGGCACCATTCCTGATGATTGGATTCACATCTTTCTGAGAGCCCTGATTAAACTTGAAAAAGATCCCACTCGCACAAATGGATATAGAACAATAACCATGCAAAACAATGTTTACAAACTGCTTGATATGGCCCGTATGATTTCATATATAATGGAGAATTTTAGAGTCGTTATGAATTTATCGTCTGATTCTATATGTTGTGTGTCGTGTAAAAAGTGAATTTCTTGACTTCTATTATATCCTTTGCTTGATAAATGCCTTTTGGATCGAAACTTTGCTGCGTATTGTTTAAAAAAAATAATACTACAGCACTCTGTTTTTACATGTTTCGCCATTGCTACATACTTTTACTGCAGTCTTTCTTTATATCGATAATTTGTAATAGAAATACAAGAGCAATATAACCCAACTGAAATTATTAATGATGAAAACGGCCATGCTCTTAATGATCCGAAAATTATAATTAACAGATGGCGACAATACTTTAATGAACTTCTCAACCTACAACAAGAAGACCAACTCAACACTCAAGAACACACAGTAAACGTACCTGCAGAACTAGAACCAAGTATAACACTTTCAGAGATTGGAAATGCTGTAAACATGACCCCCATCGAACAAAACACCAGGTCCAGACAATATCCCTGCCGACCTACTCAAAGCAACTGAAGAGGAGAAATATGCTGGTTACACAGACTATTCAACCAAGTCTGGATCACACAAGAAACACCATACGATTGAAGGAATGCAACAATAGTTCCCATCTGGAAAAAGAAAGATAGAAAGAGGGACTGCACGAAATATAGAGGAATATCGCTACTAAGTAACACCGGAAAAATATTTTGTAAAGTATTAGAAAAAAGGCTTCACCATATCATCGGGCCACAGCTTAACGGCTCACACGGGATTCCGGAAGAACAGAAGCTGTACAGACTCTTTTTTCGCCCCCAGGCAGTTAGTGGAAACGACTGTCGAATCCGACAAACACCTGCACGTTGCTTTTGTAGACCAGGAAAAAGCATTCAACAGCGTAGACAGACAAACGTTGTGAAAAGTATTATCAAACTATGGAGTTAATAACCATTTAATCAATCTATCTCTTTATAAATAGATACCGCTAACAACTAAAGCAAATCTTAGAACGATTTTCTGGCCAACACTATGTTGTGCCAAACATGGTCAATAACAACAGCTAATGAGCGGAAAATCATAACGACAGAGGTGAGGTGTCTTAGAAGAGCTGCAGGTGTGACACTAAGAGACAAAATTAGAAATGAAGAAATCAGAAGGAGACTGGATGTGAAACCAGTCATGCAATTCGTAAAAGAACAGCAGATTAAATGGTTTGGATACCTGACCAGAATGCCCTGGTATCGCCTACCACAGAGAGCCACAGAGAGAAAAAGTATAATGAGTACAAAGCAAGAGGAAGACCACGCAAAGATGGAGCGACGGCATCAAGAACAGCCTTACAAACATGAATATCAGCTTACAAAGTGTCTTAAAACAAGCACACACAAGATCACTACGTTTCACCCACAACACTTCTATAAAGAAGTAAATGGTGGAAGAGAAGAAGAACAAGCACACACAAGATCACTACGTTTCACCCCAACACTTCTATAAAGAAGTAAATGGTGAAGAGAAGAACAAGCACACACAAGATCACTACGTTTCACCCCAACACTTCTATAAAGAGGTAAATGGTGAAAGAGAAGAACACACAACACAAGATCACTACGTTTCACCCCCCAACACTTCTATAAAGAGGTAAATGGTGGAAGAAAAGAACAAGATCACTACGTTGCACCCCGGCAACACTTCTATAAAGAGGTAAATGGTGGAAGAGAAGAAGAATCAATCTATGCAAGAGCTTCTATATAAACAGCCAGTGTACGATTTGAACAAACACATGACTATCAGAACAATTCCACGTTGGGTCAGGAGTAAGACAAGGTTGCGTACTATCACCGCTGCTGTTCATTACATATATTGATCAACTCTGTAAAACAGCTAACATCAGCGAAAGAAACAACCTTGTAGAGCTCTTAAACGAATTTCTTTTTGCAGACGATCAGGCAATCATCTTATCAACAACAGAAGAACAGTTACAGCAACACATTAACGGACTCCAGTTAACATGTAATGAATACAATATGAGAATAAACATCGACAAAACCGAAGTAATGACATTCGCTAGAGAGGAAAACGGAATCAATATCTCCATTGACAATCGCCCATTAAAACAAGTCAAAGACTTTACTTATATAGGAGCATTTTTTCAGCAAATGGAAGAATAACTAATGAAATCCAACACAGATGCAACAAAGCAAATCAAATGGTAAGACAAATGGCGACAATTTCAAAATGCAAACATGTCACCATGAACACAAAAAGAGCAATGTTCAACATAACCTTTCTCCCCACATTATGCTACCAGTGCCAAACCTGGACGCCGACATCAAATGATATAATTAAACTAGTCACGACAGAGATGAAGTGTCTACACAGAATGCTGGGGGTAACAAGAAGAGACCGATTGAGAAATGAAGACATCAGAAAAAAGTGGGTACAACATGAGTACTAAACTTCATCAAGAAACAACAACTTAAATGCTTCGGCCACGTAAGCAGATTATCAACAGAATAATGCGCCTCAAAGAGCAATGCTACTTCGATACAATGGACACAAAGCAAAAAGCCGTCCACCCAAAAGATGGACTCAGAGATAACAGAGGCGACGAAAGACACTATTTATGAAGCGCACACAAAATCCGTTCTAGAAATCTCTTCTTATCCTGACGCTGTGAGGCAAAACAGGAATGGACAACAACAACAAAAGATAATAGAAACAAGCGGTCTCCTCCATTCTTGTCAACTATTGCACGAAAAAGTATGAAATATTATTGCGTGAAAATATGTTTTCAGCGTGTGTCTACTGCGAGTTAAACAAAGTAGATCTTTTTTTTTTAAAAGAAAGAACCACTGTACTTAAACATAGATTTATGTACACAGTCCAATGTACTTTAATATATTCACGCTACTTTATAACAACCATTTGGTTGTTTACAATGAGTGCATTCTTATTTTTATTATTTCTATGGCCAATATGCACTGATGATAATCTATGACTCGCTTTTTTAGATTGAAAGAGAGTGTCTCTGCTTAACGATGTTTTCATTAACGATATTAAACAAACAAGCAAACGTAGCTGTTCTGCATTTATTTCTCTTTGAAATTATTATTCAGTTTCACTTTGTATCTCAGTGAGGGGCGGAAATGTAAGGATCATCTGTGAACTTTGTCAAATATTAAGCTATGCTGTAAAATATTCTCAAAGTCCGATCGACAACTAATGATGAACAAAGATAGCTAGCTAGACTAAACAACAACAGCATTAGAACATGACATTATTGAGAAGCCTGGCAGTTACTGGTACAGTGACAATTTCCATTGACATTCTCTACAGCCTTGACTTTGACCTCTCACAGAATACATGTCATATGCATGGAAGTAGGACATGGTGTTACTAAATATAACTTCTGTTTGTTTATGTATGACAGACATCTTTGTTGATGACGGTATCTGATTGGTTGAGTCTTTGTGTTGTCTTCTCGTTTGCAAAACTAAGAACAGTCCAGCAGAAGTACGCTAGCAGTAGTAGCAGAGAGAGGTGCAAGATTCGTTTACTTGTTTTAATTGTTTGTTTCTAAGATGGGAATATCGTCAACACTGAAATAACAATCATTTATTATTATGAATTATACAAATAAATTTAATGATAATGGAACAGTATCGTGTGCTCGCTCTTCTTGCGAGTTTAAGATTTAAGGTGCTCGTCAGAAATCATGAGCGATGGTTTGTCACTTGTGTGTGTGGTTTAAAAACGTCAACATCAGGCATGAGTACGCCGTCTAGTGACAAGTGGGGCTGTGTCGATAATTATTTTATATTACTCAAATTCAAGACTTTGAAAAAGTCTAATTATTTAATTGTTATTTCAGTGAAATATTTAAAACTGGTATAGTTGTTAAATATACTTTGTATGTGCCATGTGGTGTAACTACTAGAGTGTATTGTGTATGACTGTATAATCTTTCAAAAATTCGCTGCAAGTTTGCCCTTTACAAAAAAAAATAAAAAAGGATCCTGAATGATAGTGAATGGCGCATTTTCATGCCTTTTGAGGTTTCAATTATTTTCATGGTGTATAGTTGTCGCGTGGTGTATACTTCAATCTTCTTATTTGATGCTACAAATGAGAATGAGAAAATTGAAGTATTTTGGCTATATAAAAGACACGAAGGGTTGGGGAAGATCATTATGATGGAAGGAGACATGCCGGCAAAGAGGAGAATGGGAAGACCACGGAGATAAAGATGGATTCAGGATGTAAATCACTAAATTTTGATTTGAGGATGACGGCTGCAGGGGCGGGACTTCTGGTCTATGAGAGAGAAATTCCGAAGGGCTGTTAGGGTAGCAAAGCTCTGCCCAGGACAAACTATTTGATGATGATAGTTCTTGCATCAAATAGGTTTTCAAATGATTACCAGACATTTCAGGACTAAAGGAAATTCATTTAGAAAAATCACATCTCCTGGTTGAAATTAATTGTAATAATGTTTTCAATTGCTTAAATTACTATAATTAGTTGGTTTAAAAAAAAATTTAATGTACATGAAAATCACAAAAAAATAATGAAAAAATTGAATTGTTTTACAGGTGCTAAAGAACATTCATGGAATAATATTGTGCAGTACAACATTTGCATATGCTACGTAGTACAGTTTCAACAACATGGTTGTAACAAAGCTAACCGACTTGGTGAAGCACTACAGTCAGTGCAACAATACCAGATTCCGAAACAGAAGCAACATTTTAACAAATACTGATGGGTTTGTTGGTCACATACCTTTAAGTATTGCACCAGTTCGTAAATCATCCACCAGCAGTAATGATAGTTTTGATTCTGACGGACAGTTGTGCACAGAAGAACACTGTGTCATGGACTGCAAGAGAACTATCAGGGAAAAAACTGCAGTTTCAGAAACGCAGAGACAGAGTAAGGTAGATGGTCTCCATCGTACTAACACATCTCATGCGATTCGAAACAAGGAACAGTTAAGGATAAATGATTCCAAGAATAAAGCTCAAAACTGTGATACTTTTCTTAAAGTTCAGACTCATGGACAATTGTGTAAGTCATGTGGGGAGAAATGCAAAAGTGCTTTCATATGAACTTCACGATGAGCAAAAAACTCTTATTGGATACAGAAAAACATTAAAACAGAAATTATCAAAGTTTGTTCCATGTTGGCTGTCAGAACCGGAGTACATGGTGCATCCAAAGCCGAGAGAAAAGTCTGATCAGATCTTGTGAGTAGCATATTATGTTATTATTATTATTATTGTCTGTCAACTTTTGAGTTGCTAGATATAACTGGCAAGAATTTGATCCTTAACCTTTGAACCCGCCCTCCCGATATTACGGTATTATCATTAGTACATGTATACCCGGGTGCCTACATATCGGGATGAGAACCCCTCCTCGTTATTTGTCAGTGTTCAGCGATAACTTGTGTACTAGTGTGACGACAAACACAGGAAATGCTTTCCTTAAAGGTTTATCTAAATGGCGGTTTGCATCGTGTTTTGAAACTCTATGATTTGATATTTGTTTATTAATTTTAAAAAGATGAAACGACACGCTGAAATTTTCGGAAATGGTCACTCGAAAATAATAACCACAGAGCAAGCTGTTGAACTTCTTTTAAATGATTCTGAAGATGAATTAGACTTAGAATTTGATTATTCTGATAACGAAATCGAAAGTGAGTCGGATGATCATTTCGAAGAAGAATTATTTGAACCGTCTGATGTTCAAATATAGCAAACATGTCAGTGACTTTCCAAACATGGATTACAAAGACAGACCAGTCAAGAAAGTGAAGACACAATTTTGGTGCAAATTTTGTCAAAATTTCCTATGTCTAAAGGAAGGATCTACATGTTGGGAAGACTGGCATAGTAAGCAGGAATACTGGAGATGATGGGGTAAGTCAATACAAAATTATAGGACACTTAATTCTGCCAATCTATCTTGTTTTTCAAACAATTCTGATATGTGCTGTTTTTGTTCAGGAGCCCAGGGCGAGGGTTTTAAGGTATAGTTGGCCAGGGTTCAAAGGATTAATTGAAGTCATACTTTTTTTCTTAGATTAAATCAGTTCTTAGGTCACTCAAATGGGCCCCTAGAGATAGAAGTAAAGTTGACATGTGTCATGTTAACCACATCATCCTTCATGTGCTGTTGATCACAGAAAAAAATTGTCCTTTTTCAAATCACCATACTGCAATACTGTACTTTCCAGGTATACAAAATCCTGAACTTCTAGGATTTTATTTTGTATCATAATTGGTTTTTCTGATTTTTTTATATTTCTAATTACTTACGTTTTTGCAAAGTTAACGTTAAGTCTATTGTTTGAGCTCTTCCGGAAAGTGTATCTATGTTTGTTTGAACATCCTTGTATTAAAACAGAAAACCACAACATTGCGCAATAACCCTGTAGCAGTGTGACGACAAAAGAAAGAACAAAAAAAAGATCCTTGTATTGACTGGCTAAAAGACAAATAACATCTGCATAATCCATATCTTCCTGAAGGAACTAAGGTACTGATGGACACTGGTCCATCGATTGGCTTTGCTGTTATCCTTTATGTTTACCCTCATCAACCAGTCTATGACAAGATTAAACAAGAATAGTGAACGAATGCACCCCTGTCTAACTCCTGTTTTGACCTTAAATCACTCTGCCAGATGGCTATTGCAAACTACTTCACACTGAAAGTCTGCATATAATGCTTTAATTACACTAACTATTTTCGTTGGTATTCCATATGCTGAAGTATGTTCCATAGAGATTTTCTGTGTACGTTATCAAATGTCCTTTCAAAGATGGGTACTATGGTCTGTCCCGTAGCGAACAAGTTGTTATATCCCTCCTCCGTACCGGCCATAACAGACTCTGGGTCCACATGTACAACAAGTTTTAAATTGGCACAATTAACCTGTGCCACCGCGAGAGGGTGGACATGATGGTAGAGCACATACTGCAATACTGCCAATTGCTAGCAGGCCTGAGAAACGAAACCTGGCCGGAAAATACAGAGTTTAATGAAAAGCTATATGGAAGGAGGGATGGAGTCCCTAAAAATAACAGCAGAATTTATGAGAAAATCTGATACATCAGTCTAAGCGGGATCGCAAGAGAGAGAGAGAGAAATGTCTTTTCAAATTGGAACATCAAGAAAGTAAGTTATACTTTCACCATGTTGAACAAAATCAATAACGCCAAAGATTAAATCTTAAAACAAAACCTAAAATATATAAAAGCAGTGTCCTGGGAGTGTTATTATACAGTAGTGAGCACTGGAAAATGACCCACAACGTCATACACAAGCTGGAGACATTCTAAAATAAATGTTTAAGAAGGATCCTGCAAATATTCTGGCCAAATACTATAGCAAATGAAGAGCTTTTAAAAAAATGAACTGTGCATCATTAAGAGACGAAGATGGAGGTTGATTGATCATGTGGGTCGCAGGCCAGTAGGGACCTTGGCTAGGACAGCTCTCTGATGGATAGCGGATGGGAGAAGATAGCCTGGGCGTTGAAAGGGAGTTGAAAGATTGTTGCTTGACTTGGAAAACAATTGGTAGAAAGGCAGCAGAACGGTAACAATGGAAATCTTTTGTGAATCTGATGTGTCTTAACGAGATACACAGAGGATATGGATAGATAGAACACCGTATTCCTCAGGATACGACTTGGTACAAAAACAAGTTATTTATTATTTTGTAAAATTCTTATTTGATTTATTCACAGAATACACAATCATGCAGATTCCCTCTTCAGCACCAGCAGTGGCTTCACAAATTATTATGGAATCCTAAACCTTTGCCTTATATTGCTGGTGAGCACTTACTTTTCTACAGTAGCTGCATGGTTTATTGTTTCCTTCCTTCTGAAGTAGCAGTAGAATATAGTGTCCTACTTACAGAGCCTGCGTGACGAGCACACTAATCTATGATATCGTCTCATGGTCACTACACCCATTGCGGGAGAAAAGGATTAGTTCATTCCGCAACCATTGGTTGAGCCGCTAACTCTAGGGGGGAATGTAACACACTTCCTTTATCATTAAGATGTATGCAAGCATGACTTGAAGGTTTCAGTTTGGAATAACTTCATTGCATTCCGGACATAGGTGATCTAATCTTCTTTGCAATATCTTCAAAAGCGTCAAGCAACTATCTGTACCAGTTGATGTTGATTGATGAGTCTATTCATACACCTGTTGTTCTTCTCCTTTCTGACCGCTCCATGTTTATGCAATCTAACAGTTGATGAGGATTGGTTTAGATGAAAGTATTTTTTGTGGCCACATGCCATGAGAGCGTTCCGAATGTCAGCTCTATCCACTGGATGACACTCCCGACTTGAAGATAAGATTAAAAAGTTAAGTAAAGGAACCCTTTTTATACCTCAAGGTATCTTCTTCTTTTGTCGTCACACTGCTATCGAGTTGTTGCCCAGTGTCGTGGTTTTCTGTTTTTGTCTTGGGTGATTGTTATTTTTGCTCTTTGACAGGATTCTGCTATACCATCTAACCATCTTTTCGGGTCTTCCTCTCGCTTCTTCCCTGATGTTCTACCTCAAAGTATATAGGGCAAGGGTAATATAGTGTTAGGCCCGTATTTTTCACTGACTATCTGCACACGATGAGCGATGTGGTCAACATCACGCCAGCTGCTCTACTTCCAAGTGCTTTTCCTGGTACCCAATTCAGGCTGGGTCGACCTGAAAACCGTTGCAGTCAGGAAAATATTCCAAGCCTACCGTGGAATTGAACTCAAACCACTAGGCTAAGAAGCGAGTTCACTAACAACTACGCTACTGCGGCTCTCCGACTTGAAGGTACTTGGTATGAATACACAGAACCGGAAGAATCTCAACAGGAACATATCCAACTGGAGCCAGACTCTGAAAACTGGTGATGCCAGACTTGATGAGGTCATCGTCTGTAGCTCCAGAAGTACAATCCACCATTGTCTCTTAAGACAAACACAATGCCATCATCAATCAATCTAAAGTAGCTACATGATTCCATGATATACTTTTTCTAATTTAATTAAGTTTTGTAGGAATTTTCCTTTTGAAACTATCAATATAAGGGGAAAACTGCAGTAAAACTATGTAACAATGGCGAAATACGTAAAAACAAAATAATGTAATTTTACAGAAACAATATAAAACGTTTTTTTTTTGCTTTTGATAAAGAAATTGTGGTTAAAAACGTTGCTGTATATTGTTTGTACAGGCGTCCAAAGGAAACATGGAGAAGAACGGTGAGAGTTGAGGAGTGTGGCCTGACGTGGAAGACGGTTGGTAGAAAGGAAGCAGAACGGCAACAGTGGAAGTCTCTTGTGGAAGCCTTATGTGTCAATCGGGACACAAAGAGGATATAGAATAGAAAACTTGTTTTTACGTATTTCACTCTTTTTTAATCTATAGATTTCCTCAGTTTGTAACCATTATCATATTTTGTTTCATTCAGGTTTTGGGAAATGCAAGATTATTCTTGGAGAACATTATCAAGTAATTTGTTTTGTTTGTTGTTCGTATATTGTTTCTGGCCTGTGTTGTGCAAGGGGAGAAAAGAATAGTAATACTGCAACCTATAAGGCATTTTGTAAGAGGCTACTGAGGTGGGGGCCTAGGAAACTACCCTAGTAAGTAAAAAGCGTAGCAGAAATCAGATGTGCTGGCCTACTTGTAGGCACATAACTGGCACAATGTACAATTGATCTTAGGCTCGGATCACATACAAATCACAAAGAATGGTTAACAAGTGGTCGATATGGAGCGTTCGAAGAAGAAAAAGAAGATATTGTTTCTTAGTTTGATTCTTGAAATATTAACGTAACTACTCTCTGTCAGTCATTTCACACATTGCCATCTGCTCCTAAGGGAACATAAGGCTGTACTTTATCTCTAACCTTTACCTCTGAAGTTGGAGTAAGACTCGCCTGAACAGTGAGGGATGCTTGTCATAAGAAACACAAGCCTTCAGGCAAAAATCAGTCAGAGGTGTCATATAAGTCATCATGACTACACCTGAATTTATAGAGGATGAACTGGAAAGAAAAAAGTTTGAAGTTGCGTGCCCACGTGGTACCAGGGTCCGCACGGGAAGCAAAGAATAGTACATCTGCAACCTACAAGGCATGTCATAAAAGGCGGCTGAGGTAGGGACCTAGGGAGGCCACTCTAGTAAATAAAAAGCATAGCAGAAATTGGATGTGCTGGCCTACTTGCAGGTGCATAACTTGCCCCATGTACAATTGCTCTTGGGTCCGATCACATACAGATCACACAGAGAGGATAACAAGTGGTCGATTTAGAGCGTTCAAAGAACCATCAGCTAGCTGTGGGAGCCATCAGTATACATACCTTTCTACATCTGCTGGAGAACACTGAGCACCTATTTGTCTGTCAGTTTGTTGTGATATCAGTTTAGTAACCAATGTGGAGGGTCTCTGTGGTGTAGAGGTTATGTGCTCACCTCTCATTCTAAATATACTCAGTTCGTTCCCTCATGGAGCCATCAAGATATCTTTCCAGAGATCCCTGATCTCAATGTAGGTGAGATCAAGTTCCTAGTTCTATCGGAGACAGATGATAAAACATAGGTTCAAGTTTAGCCCGTAAAAGAACCATTGGCAGTTCAAAATCGAGAAGAGCAGGCAGGAATGCTGCTGCCTGGCAAAATTCATTATAAAGATAAAATAATAAAATTCCTACAAAATATTTTTTACCATCTTCTAAATTACATCTGGGAGCCTCACCGGTGCTGCAGAGTTCAGGCACTGCAGCTGTGAACTTCCTGTGTAAGAAAGAGATCGGAGCACACATGATTACTCAACCGAAGTGCAATGATAATGATTGTATCTTATCTTAACCACATTTGCAGCGAAGCATCGTGGGGAGAGTTAGTTTTCTATCTTGTGCCAGGCGTGTTGCGCTTGACGTCAGTCCATGATTTCGCAGGTACTCTTGAGATGTTATCTATCCATTGTGTTCTTGGCCTGCCTCATGCTCTTCGCCCTGAGTGTCGATTATTGTAGACACGTGATGGTAGTAAATGTGGTTCCATTCTCATTAGATGGCCGAACCACTTGATTCTTTGCTTCTTGATGTACTGTATGCATGGTATAGTACTAACAATGCTTCTGATATTTTCGTTTCTCACTCTATCTCTCCTTGTAACGTTGACAGCTTTTCGTAGACATCTCATTTTGCATGTTGTAATCTTTCTTTCTTGTGTCTTAGCCAGGGGCCATGTTTGGCACTGATAGCAGAGAGTTGGAATAAATATGCAGTTTATCAGTTGTCGTTTGACTGCCATGTTAATGCTTGGATATTTTAATAGTGGTGACAGTTGGTATGTCACTGCGTTTGCCTTCTGGCATCTAGTCTCGATTTCTCTGTAATGATTGTATCAATCAATCAATATAGCAATCTTGTGAAGTAATTATATGTTTATTATATTCCACAGATATGGTATACTAATTAATCTGTCGTTCACCAAATGGTTTTCCGAGAACCGATCAACTGGCCAAATCTTCTACTTACTCTATGTAAGTCAGTTAGTTTTACAATGTTAATTTCTTCATTTCATACCTTCATTGTTTGTTACATTACAAGCGATTATATTTAGTTATAAAATATAATTCAGTGTACCACATTTTTTATTTTTCTGTGTGCCTGCTATGAATTTAGGTGTAGTCATGGCGCCTCTGTCTGATCTTTTACATGAAGTCTTGCTTTCCTTATCACCAAAGTCCTTTGCCATTCAGACGAGCCTTACTCTTCTTCTTCTTCTTTGCGTTCATTCTTTACGACCAATTTTAATCACTCTTTGTGATATGTTTGATCTTTGCCAAGAACGTGTATACGTTGCATATTGGTTTGGTAGGCCTCTTTTTTTTTTTTTTTTTTTTACCGTCCATTTTCAACTCAGACGAAGTTTCATCTCTGAAACTGATTTTTGCGTGAAAATCCGTTTTCCAATTTCTTACAATGGCAGCAGCGTGCACATTGTAAATTACTTTACACTGGCAGCTGTGTGCTCAATGTACTCGTAATTAGTATTCCTCGCCATACAGGCAGATTTTCTCCGACTTCAGAGGTACTCACGTTATTGTCCTGAGTAAGACCAGGGGACTCGAACAAATGCCGGACAGTAGGTTCGAACCCGAGCTATGAGATGTCTCACAGCTAGCAGGCCGAGCTACTATCAACTACTCTAGGCAGTCCCCCGGTAGGCCTCTAAACGCATAGACTTCTACACGTTTAGGACACATGCATCCAATTTCAGCCAAACCTCCTTAGTCGCCTCTTACGACATGCATGGCAGGTAACAGTGGTTCTATTCTTTACACCCCAATTTTGGGCCCCGGTAACCACTTGGGCGAAGCCTACCTAATTTCACAGGTACTTGTAATTTAGATCCCCAAGTAAAGATCAGGTTTTTTTGTAGTCGAATCGTGTAAAGCGTACACACCACAAATTTTTGTAGTTGAACCGTGTAAAGCGTACACACCGCAAATTTTTGTAATCGAACCGTGTAAAGCGCACACACCGCAAATTTTTGTAGTAGAACCGTGTAAAGCGTACACACCACAAATTTGTGTAGTAGAACCGTGTAAAGCGTACACACCGCAAATTATTGTAGTCGAACCGTGTAAAGCGTACACACCGCAAATTTTTGTAGTAGAACCGTGTAAAGCGTACACACCAAACTTTTGTAGTAGAACCGTGTAAAGCGTACACACCGCAAATTATGTGGTCGAACCGTAAGCGTATACACCGCAAATTTTGTAGTAGAACCGTAAAGCGTACACACCACAAATTTTTGTAGTCGAGCAGTGTAAAGCGTACACAACACAAATTTTTGTAGTCGAACCGTGTAAAGCGCACACACCCAAATTTTTGTAGTAGAACCGTGTAAAGTGTACACACCCAATTTTTTAGTAGAACCGTGTAAAGCGTACACACCACAAATTTTTGTAGTAGAACCGTGTAAAGCGTACACACCGCAAATTATTGTAGTCGAACCGTGTAAAGCGTACACACCGCAAATATTTGTAGTCGAACCGTGTATAGCGTACACACTGCAAATTTTTGGCCCAAGCTGGCCTCGAACTAGTGTAACATGTTATTCATTTTTTGCTATCGTTGCCCACATTCTTCTTTGCCCATCACCCCTTGGGAGGCATAGGTCTGCACACAAGGTTTTTCAAGTTCTCCTATCCAAGACTATCTTTTCCAGATCTCTCTGCGCTCCCATTTTCTTGCATTCCGTTTCCAACTACCGCCTCCAGATGTTCCTGGGTCTTCCCTTACCTCTATTACCCTGGGGGTTTCATCTGAGGGCCTGTCTCATGATGCTGACCAAGGCGTTTACCCCATTACAAGGGATGAAGACAGCTCTGTCCATCCAATAGATATAAAAATTTATTTGGTTCAAGTCAGTCTATGGAAAGAGGGGGTGACAGATCATCATCACTGCACATTGAACCAATTAACGCATTAACACATAGGTACTCCAAACTCTTTCTTAGGATATCTCTCAGCATGTAGCAACTGATCACACCAGTTCTCTCTCTCCCCCCTAAAATCTTATGCTACCTTCTGTCTTGGTACTTGTTTTCCATGTCTATGAATTGACACACATACATTATTTACAGAGTATATTTGAATGTACACTTTTGTCTGTTTTTGTCTGTTGCTAATTGCTACCATATCTCCTGATTGATACCAGTTCCTGACTCGCAAATCCCTGTTTTGTATATTTCAGCCATAATCATATACCCAGTTATTGCCTTGGCTACAGAAAATGCTCTGTCAAAGGTTAGTTCCTGTTTTGTTCCTTATCTTACAATGCACATGTTCTTTTGTTATAGTTTTTTATGTTTTATTCTCAGCTTAAAGTTCTTGAAGTAAAAAGTTCACTAGAACAGAGTTCCTGCATTCAAGGGCTTCTTGGTTAGCGTGCATGGTAGGGTTGTTGCAGAGTGAAATGAAGCATACAGGACAACTACTTTAAGTACACGATGGAGGTTGAGGAAGTTAATGCTGCCCTCCATTTTATCTCTAGGACTTCGGTTACTGGGGCCGGTGTTGTTTCAGACTCTCAGTCAATGCTTTGGAAGATCCAGAATCGCAGGTTACAGTATGAGTTGATGTCATCTATAGAGTCTTACAACACCCAGAGACTCACATGGATCTACTGTCCTGGCGGATGTTCACAGCAACGAGAGAGCGGACAGGCTTGCATCAATTGTTGAGGAGGTTAGAATGGATAAGGGGGGTTGTTCTCGGTCTCTTGGATGACACTAAAATTAACGGTGAATCAATCCAACGATTTAAGGAGTTTGGAATTACAAGCAGATCATGGGATGGATTAGCATAAGTTTTCGACTGTCAACTCAGACACAATGTGGTTGTGAGTTCAATCCTACACTCAACGTTTCACACATGAGGAAAGGAATTGACCCTCTTGCACACTAAGGCCTAGAAATGTGAAGTGACTTATACCATAAGATCTGAAAAGGCTGCGGGAAATTTTATTTATTGATACAAGTAGAGCTGGATGCTTTAGGGGCAGAGAGAGGAGTGTGTTCCACTGGAATCATGAGTATGCATACCCTTTGACATAGGTTGCGGGAGACTGAGTACCTATGTGTCTGACGAGAGAGCTGCGACTCCAATTCAGTAACCAATAGCCAAGTTCATGCATTCAGTTATGCTAAAGATGCTTAGCTCCCCTTCAATAGATTATTACTGTGATAATATCATGAAATATCCAGTGTCTGTGGCGATTCAAAATCAATTTTCCAAACTTAAGTATCTAGTATCTAAAAGCGAAGGATTTACTTTATTGCACAGAGTATCCCCATATGACTGCTCCATCCCTCTCTTCAGGAGTAGCAAGCCACATACCGAGAGTATTGCACAAAGTATGAACTCAGTAGCTCCCGCAACAACCTTAGGAGTCTCTGGAAAAATGCACCGTGAACTGAAAACTGAAAGGGATCTAATTACAGCTGAGTCAACTCTAGCCATAGTCATAGTAAGTGCACAGTTGGGTTGAGAAGCCAGCTTCTAACCACTTAGTCATGCTAATGTGTTCAGCACAAGCTCTGAAAAAACATGCATGATCTTATTGTTAGTTGTAATTTTATTGTATTTTGTCTTTGTATATTGTTCTCCTATTTCTTTTTTTATGTGGCACTGCATGTAATGTTTATATGTACTTATTCATTATTCATAATATGCATCAACTTTCTGGCATCTGTTTATCTAGGGACTTTTTGTTTGCATGGTTTTGTTTGTTTACAAAGATGTGATAGATTGGCAACTGCGCTACATGATGATAGACCATGTTGATAGATTGACAACTATGCCGTGATGATAGATTGACAACTATGCCGTGACGATAGATTGACAACTATGCCTTGACGATAGATTGACAACTATGCGTGAGATAGATTGACAACTATGCCATAACGATAGATTGACAACTATGCCGTAACGATAGATTGACAACTATGCCGTGACGATAGATTGACAACTATGCCGTGACGATAGATTGACAACTATGCGTGACGATAGATTGACAACTATGCCGTGATCGATAGATTGACAATAATGCAGATTTATTGGCAACTATGCGAATAGATTGACAACTATGCCGTGACGATAGATTGACAACTATGCCGGGACGATATATTGACAATAATGCCGTGACGATAGATTGACAACCATGCGGTGACGATAGATTGGCAACATGCGGTGACGATAGATTGCAACTATGCCTGACGATAGATTGACAAACTATGCCTGACGATATATTGACAACTATGCGGTGCGATAGATTGACAACTATGCGATTTGATAGATTGACAACTATGTCGATAGATTGACAACTATGCGATATTTCATAGATTGACAACTATGCCGATAGATTGATTGGCAACTATGCCGATAGATTGACAACTGTGATGATAGATTGGTAACTATGCCGTGGCGATAGATTGACAACTGTGATGATAGATTGGTAACTATCCAGGCGATGATTGGTACTACACCATGACAGTAGATTGGCAGATACATATTGATGATAATAGATTTTATTCTCGCATGTTGAAAACTTTGTTGTTGATAATGTCAGAAACATCATTTCATAATTTACAAGTAGGGAGATGTGACAAACGGTATTGAAGATCAATTTCAGCGACAAACTGTAGCGACGAGGAACAATTGTCAACCAATCTTCTATATAGAAACGTGTTTTCCAGCTTATCTGATTAGAGTTATTGAAATAACTAGCAGACGGTGACTAATCGTGTCGCGTAACCATCGTCTACCAAAAACGAGCGCTATAAATAAACCAGCGTGTCAGCATTAGATAAGCTACCCCGGGAAGTTTATCATGGAGTTTAATGACCTTGCCACTGCATACTGTCCAAAACTGTATTTAGCGTGTCGACAGTCATTAATATCTGGGTGGTTTTTTTTCTTCAAATATCAATATGTGGTTTCTTGTTGTTAGAAAAAAGTGAGGGTCCCTACCTACCCATCCACAGTTTTCATCATCATCAAGTGCGTATCCTTTATAGGACGTTGCTCTCTTTGCAGCACATATGAAATTCACTCTGTCTCTAGCCAGTTTACCCACTTGCGATGGTCATATTCATGGTTTCTTTAATATCTTGTAGCCATCTTCTTCTTGGTCTGCCTCTTCGTCCTGGGACCCTGCCCTCTAGTATTGTTCTTTCCAGGTCACAGTTTTACTTATCCAAAATGATCAGTTATCAGTTATATGAGGACTATCATCATAGCACTCCAGACATGTCCATAGGTGCTCCGATCTCCGCCTCAGCAAATCCAGCAGCGTCCAGCGACCCAACACGCCAGTTCGATGTTGATTAATCAATCTCTTTGCATATTTAGTATGTCGTTCTTTTCGGGCTGCACCAATATTGACACCCATCTCTTTTAATCGGGTCAGCGAGTGGAGTCGAGCCCTGAAACTCCTCTTTTCGGAAAGACTCTCAATGCGTGAAGAATGTCACTTCAATCCATGGCAGCTTCCTCTGATATTGTAGCCAAACCAGCCAATCTATCAGCTCGTTCATTACCCCTAACTCCTGCGTGCCCAGGGACAAAAATGAAGGTGATTTCTCTGATCATTGTCTGTACCAGTACCTCCACCCAGTTGCGTCTCACCATACCTGATTCGACTTACGAATCATGCTCATGGAGTCACTGAGTATGAAAACACGAGAGTAATTGTGAGATGCCAACCAGTTCACCGCCTCCGTAACCTCCTGAACATCCATTGTCAAGCTACTTGTGGTTGTTGCGTAGGCCCCACTGGCCTCTCTTATTATTTTTCCTCCTGAGCGTGCTGAAAAGCCCACGCACAGCATTGTTGGCGAATGACTGAACCACCAGTGTAAATAACCACATCTGTATCATTGATGATGTCATTCAAGAGAGCCTCCACGTTTAGCAGTGATAGATTATCCAAAATGATCGTTTGTGCTAAATGATTGAGATCAACGATGGACATCTACTAACCTGGTGGTCTCTGTGGCGTAAAGGCTAATTGCTTGCCTCTCTTTCCAACGGTACTCTTTTGCTCCCGTGGAGCCATCGAAATATTTTTCCAGAGATCCCTGATTTCAGTGTAAGTAAGATCGAGTTCCTAGTCCTATCGCAGACTGATAATAAGACTGAGATCCTGTGTTCGAGAAGAGCAGGCTGGCTGGAAAGCCTCTTCCCGGGTTAAATTCATTTGAAAAGATTAAAAATAAAATTCCTACAAAATATCTTTATCATCTTCAAATTACATTGGGGACCCTTGCCGGTGTTACTGCCACTGAGCTCTTCCTGTGTAAGAAGAGATCGGATCCCACATGGTTACTCAAGGAAGTGCAATGATGATGGTCCTATCAATCAGTTTTACAAACGAAAACCTTTGTCCTGAATGATCAAGACACACACCGAACACGACAACGGACATGTACTAACTTAAAAACCATCACCATGTAATCAAAACGGGAACCCCTGCTGTTTCCTTTGTCTTCATAGTTTCATGTATTATTTTTTTTTTATGCTCTGTTGAAGGTTAGTTTCTGTCTTGTCTTTTATCTCTCAATTAACACATTTTTATGTTATATTTCTATGTGTTACTTAGTTCTCAACTTATCTTTTAGATAGTCTTGTGACATCTACTTCAAGGTTATACCTGATCTATAACTTCCAAGACCTACTTATAAGAGCTCATGGGCTTCTAGGATTTGGGGGGTCAAGGTGAATCTTAAAAATGTTAGTTGGCAGTTTACTATGCGGAAATGGATAAGACCAGATTTGTATAAAACTTTTATCAAAAGATAATTTTCTAGGGTGGGCTCTTCCCCCTCCCCCTCTCCGCCACCCCACATCATCCTCTTTGACTTAAAGTATGGACACCCATGATAAACACACCGAGACATGTTTTACCAGACACCCTAACATTTAATAATGTTGATAGTGGCAAAGTAAATCTCATTCTTTCTTCCTGAAAAATGTTGATTGATACTTTGTGACTCAGTTTACAAAGAGGAGACTGTTAGATCTGGCCCTTTCAGCCCCCACACATTCATTTGCATGAAAACACTCCTGGCAACGGGTTTGCATTTTATTTTGTATACCTATTTGTTTAGCTAATCTGCAGTGATGCAGCCTGATACCAGGGTTAACTATTGTAAGTGGAGTAAGATCTTAGTCAGTTCAGGTTCATCGACTTCTGTCCTCTCATTCACTGTGTCTTAGACAAAGATAAAGTAAATAAAAAATATGCACAATTATGTATGGAATTATATGAATATGATTAAATGTACTTCTAGATCTCGATCTCTCTTGCGATCACAGCCCAGACCGATGTACCAGACTTCCCCATAAATTCTATTCATGTGGAAATCTGATTCATGCAGCCTTAGCATTGTTGTGTTTTACGTCACATCTTCAGCACCATTTGGAGCTCTGTTGCTTATCCTTCGGCGATGTGTCCGGTTTCAGCCAGCGTTTACTTGGTTCGCTATCCGTTCTGTAGCCATCTAGTGTTTTTCACGGTGTGGAGTAGCTAGCCCCACGTCTTACCTCCTTAGTCGCCTCTTACAACATGCGTGGCAGGTAACAGTGGTTCTATTCTTTACACCCCAATTTGGGCTCCGGTAACCACACGGGCAACTTCTAGATCTGAGTCTCACGTAGAACCACTGATCTTATATCTTCCATACTCCAGAGACATATTTTTTTCTTTGGTTCTTCTCTGCTTTTTTCCCGTTAGGTGTCGTAGGTTGCTCTCTCTCTCGATCGTTCGTTTTGGTCATTTTGATCATTCTCATTGTGATATTTAAACAGCTTTTGCCAAGAACGGGTTTTTACGTCACATCATTCAGCGCCATTTGAAACCCTGGTGCTTATCCTTCAGCGATGTGTCCGGTTTCAGCCAGCGTTTACTGGGTTCACTCTCCGTCAGCTTTTGCTGTCCCAGCCTACCTGCAAGGCAGCAGGTTTAACTGATGATCGGTTTCCGAGACAGTGCATGCTCTGTCACTTGATATACTGTGGTATTGGAAATTTAAGATGTCTGTAACTCCATAAATCCATCTTTTTGTGGTCTGCCCCTTCCTCTTGATGATTTCATTTTCAAGTTGTACACTCTTGCAACTGGTGTAGTCTTGTTCATTCTCACCAAGTGGCCGAACCATTTGAGTTTCAGCAACCCATTTGAGTTTGTTTTTAATGAATCTAATAGCAGGTGTTGTTCCGACTGTTCTTCTAATTTCCTCATTTCTTATATGGTCTCTTCTTGTTTTATTTACCTCTTTCCCCAAGCATCTCATTTCGCATGTGGTAATTTTCCTTTCTTGTTCTTTTGTCAGTGTCAATGTTTGGCACTGGTAGCACAGTGTTGGTATGAAGATTGCATTTATAATCTGTCTTTAGTCCCTACTGGAATTGCTGGATGTTTCAAGATTGGGGTAAGTTGGTATGTAACGTTGTTAGATTCTAGTTTCGATATCTCTGTCCAGTCTACTATCAGAGACATATATGACTCCTAACAAGAACCAATGACTATGCTCATATCTTTTATACTCCACAAGATGAATATGATCCCCAAGAGGAACCGCTCGTCTTACTAACATCTTTTATTTGTTATGTAGGGGATTTAAGCCGAGTCACGCCCTTCCAACATAAGGACAAACCATGTTTTGGTTATATTAGAATGTGTAGGCAATTCAAGTAGTAGCAGGTCCCATGCAGAACGTCACTTTCATCATGCAGCCGAAAAACTCTCTCTCTCTTGCAAGTTCTATCTACCGCCTCTTCCAGCGTCATGTTCAATATTTATTTGACGTCCTGCTGCCACCTTCGTCGTGGTCATCCCCTGCCTCGTACTCCAATGAACCATGCCTTCTATTACCGTTCTCTCCAAACTACTGTGACTTTTAACATGGCCAAAATATTTCATCTTCCGGGACATGTAGGCCAACAAACATGAAAAATAAGAATTAACTCCTTTCGGAGAATCCAATGGTTTGACTAATATCTCCCATTTTCCAGAGATCTGTATTTACCCATAGAGAAGAGATTCCCAACCTGGGATCTGTATATACCCATAGAGAAGAGATTCCCAACCTGGGATCTGTATATACCCATAGAGAAGAGATTCCCAACCTGGAATCTGTATATACCCATAGAGAAGAGATTACCAACCTGGGATCTGTATATACCCATAGAGCAGAGATTACCAACCTGGGATCTGTATATACCCATAGAGAAGAGATTCCCAACCTGGGATCTGTATATACCCATAGAGCAGAGATTACCAACCTGGGATCTGTATATACCCATAGAGCAGAGATTACCAACCTGGGATCTGTATATACCCATAGAGCAGAGATTACCAACCTGGGATCTGTATATACCCATAGAGAAGAGATTCCCAACCTGGGATCCTCGCAATGGGCATGTCAAAGGTGCGAAAAATATATAAAAATGTAGTAGTGTATGCGTAATAGAAATCCTGGATACAGATATATTATCTTATCAGAGAGATGGTAGACGAATACTAATCAAATATATCATAGAGGTGAAGGTTGTGTGTACAATGTTGGAAACCCCTAGCACTAGGTAGAGGAACGCTGTTTTGTTTCTTCCCCCGCACTCGAGGAATCGCTAATGTTTTGTTTCTTCCCCCGCACTTGAGGAACCGCTAATGTTTTGTTTCCAGTTCTCTTGCACATCTCCCGCCCCTTTAAAATAACGTTTTGTCACTTCCATCAAGCTTCGAAGTATGTCAAGGTCAGATGTAAGTTTACAGAGTAAGTCTAGATTGTAGCAGCGATTCTAAAACTATCAGTTAATGTTGTTTGTTCATCATCAAGGCTGATGAAGACCACTCAATTGATAACCAAACAAATTACTTGCGTCGAGTAGATAACTGATTAACCCTGTGTGAATTTGGAAGGTTTTTGGACAGTTTAGGACTGGATATGATTATGGAAAGGACTCCCTCAAAAACCTAAGCAGAACAGACCAGGTCATTATATTTCGACTACGCACAGGACACTGCAGACTCAACAAACACTTATATAGACTAGGAATAAGTCAAACAGCTCTCTGCCAGTGTCAGCAGGCGGAACAGACACCAGAGCATATCCTGCAAGACTGTCCTCTCCTGTGTGAGCTGAGAAGCAACATGTGGCCACACCCAGTCGACCTGAAAACTAAGCTTTGGGGAAACCTGACAGAACTGAAGCTGACTGCCCAGTTTGTGGTCCACAGTAAATTAAGCACATGACCAGAGATCGCTGAAGAAGAAGAAGAACAATTTAGGCAGGAAATGTTTGTAATTTGTGGGTGTATTACGTTAAATGACATTGTGGTTTGGAGAAAACGGTAATGAAAAGCATAGTTCCTGGAGGTAGAGGCAGGGGAAGACCAAGACGAAGGTGGCAGCAGGGCATTAAAGAAACCTTGAACATTACGTCTTTACACCCCAAATTTAGGCCCGGGTAGCCACCGGGCGGGCTGAATACAAGCATCAACAATTCACAGTATTACTTTCATATTTTGCACACGCCACTATAGTGGTGACTAGTATCGAATGAGTTAAATTAATATCTTTTAATGGATGTTTGAGCGTCCAACTGTTTATATTGGTTGTTGTGTGTTGTTGTGGTACAAGATGTCTGCATGTTCTGCTTTAAGATGTTCAGTATCTGCTGCTGTTAGTGTTACTTGTATTGTTTGTCTATTCTTGTCATTGATTGTCCATGTACCATATAACCTTGCATGCTTTAACTTTAGCAACTCAAGTTTTGCATATGTTTAATGCTTTAACTTTAGCAACTCAAGTTTTGCATATGTTTAATGCTTTAACTTTAGCAACTCAAGTTTTGCATATGTTTAATGCTTTAACTTTAGAACTCAAGTTTTGCATATGTTTAATGTTTAACTTAGCAACTCAAGTTTTGCATATGTTTAATGCTTTAACTTTAGCAACTCAAGTTTTGCATATGTTCTTAACTTTAGCAACTCAAGTTTTGCATATGTTTAATGCTTTAACTTTAGCAACTCAAGTTTTGCATATGTTTAATGCTTTAACTTTAGCAACTCAAGTTTTGCATATGTTTAATGCTTTAACTTTAGCAACTCAAGTTTTGCATATGTTTAATGCTTTAACTTTAGCAACTCAAGTTTTGCATATGTTTAATGCTTTAACTTTAGCAACTCAAGTTTTGCATATGTCATTTAGATCTGCTTTCCTGTTTTTCTTTCTTTGATCAGATTAAGGGTATCTGTTGTTATCCAATCTTTATTTTGCCACTCCTTATCTCCCAAAACCATGTATCCTTCCATATATTTTTATCTGTTGCCAATGTTCCTCAATGTTCATATCGTCTACTAGCTGTTCAAGTACTTAGTACTTGTTTGATACTGTGACTGCAGATCTGTCTCTTACTTCCTGGTTCTTAGCTCTTCTACTTTGAACTGCTTTCTATAATTTTAGTTTGTTGAATCTTTTAAGTTTCAGCCTGATTTTACTTAGCAGGAGGTGGTGATCCAATGCTACGTCTGCTCCTCTGTACACTTTAACGTCTTGTAATGATGTTCTCAATTTCTTATCAATACATATGTGGTCTATCTGGTTAGCTGTTTTGTGGTCTGATGATATCCATGTGGCCTTGTGTACTCTCTTATACTGAAATATGCTGCCCCCTATGATTAACTGGTTTGAGGCACACAAATTTGCAAACATTTCCCCATTCTCATTCATTATACCAGCCCATGATTTCCATGGTCTCTTGAAATTATATTATCTTCTCAATCTTTGCGTTAAGTCCCCATCAGAATTGTAATATCTTTTTTCTTCTTTCTTTCCATGATACTTTGTACTTTGGTATAAAACCTCTCTTTAACTGTTCTCTATCATTGGTTGATGCATAGCTTTGGATGATCTTTATGTTAATTTTCTTTTTGTTAGTTCTGAATGTTGCTGTTATTATTCTAGTCTGATTGTTTCCCCATTCTATTAGTGCTTTTTGTGCTTCATTGGACAACATGAGGACAACTCCTTTACTGTGATGTATGCTTTCTTCTTTTTGCCCTGAGGACAACAGCATTTCGCCTGTGTGTAGTTTAACTTTTTCTATCCATTTCCATCTTGTTTCAGAGATTCCCATAATGTCTTTTCTGTAGTTCTTCATCTCTGTTGCGAGCTGGGCTGTTTTGCCCTGCTCCAGCAACGTTCTCACGTTCCAGTAACCAATTCTGGCCGTTTTCCGACAGGAAAGAAGGCTAGTCGGCATCACCGGATCCTTTCAGGTTTCCGGCGATACGTCATTTGTCCCCCTATTGGGGAACCTTCCCTGGTTCGGATGGTTGTAGGTTCTTTTACATGCTCAAATTGAAGACTAGGAACTCGATCTTACCTACACTGAGATCAGGGATCTCTGGGAAATACCAGATGGCTCCACGAGGGGCGAACATGGTACCTTTGGCACGAGAGACGAACACCTGACCTCTACGTCATAGATCCCTTGGAATATTTTCCATTGCACCCTAGCTACCTTGGCATCCAACCCTCCTCCTTTTCCCTGTAGTACTCCGCACTGTGCGCACATATCATTTTCCAAAACAACCCACCAGTTGGAATGGGACAGACGGCAATCACGGACAAATCTATATTTGTTGTCCAAAGCTGTGCACGTAGGATCGGGCTAACGAACAGGATGTGTCTTGCCAGTTTGAATTTCAAAGCTGTCAATATTAGATAAGACACCACAATACGTGATAATGGCGGGTGTGAACCCCATGCTTAATTGTGGTAACCCTTGGCAAAAACGGCTATATATAACACGTCCGTTCACTGTCTGCAGCACGAGTGTCTCGCAATGTCTGCCAGCGTGGCATGCACGTGAAATGTGCATTGACATACCGCGTTGAAAATATTGAGATTACCTGGTCGATGACCCCTAACTTCCAGGCTAAAGTTCACCGGGTCATGGTCTCGGTATAATAACAACAACAACACTCTTGTTAAAGGGCGTTATTACTTCTATTGTTATAACAGCTGTCTCAAGCTGTCGTTCTTATCGCCTTATGAACTTGCAAGATTTGAAATAGTTATTTTGCAAGATAACATTCAGCAAAAAGTAAATAATTGTCGTCCTACATGTTTCCGCCAAAGATAAAAATTGAATAATTGGAATGGAAATTTACAGATTACAAAAACATGATACAATAACATGATACAATTTCAGGACATGCCCCAAAGTGATGTCACTTCAAATGATCTACTACGCAGTTTTGTTTTGTTTATTTTTTCGTGTGAAATGAAATGCGCGAGGAAGGGAGGGGATCACCAGGAAAGATTATGAAATGAGGACATCAGAAGCAGAGTGGGCATAACTTCAGTGGCGTCACTGGGTTGGTGTCACCCCTAGTGACGCCTGTGATAACTTCATGCAACAAATGCATTAGTTTGGACATTTAATGAGAATGGAATACAACCAACGACCAGTAACAGCATACAATAAGAGAGATCAGGATATAGAGCCAGAGAGAAAAAGATGGATAGACAATATCAAGACAACACTAAATAAACACGGAAATAACACCACAACAAGGAGGACTCACCTGGAACACAAATTAAAGCTCCTACCCTACGCTAATGGTAAGAGTGGACAACCAATTCCATCATTCACCTGGGGAAAGACAACAGATAATTTGTTGGTGGGGAGGGAGGGGGTGTCTTTAGATATGATTATTTATTTTAGCCAAAAATATGATGCACATAAATTAGTTGTCTGCTTCTTCTTGGAACACTCTATATCAACCACTTGTCTGCTTCTTCTTCTTTGAACACTCTATATCAACCACTTGTCTGCTTCTTCTTCTTGGAACACTATATCAACCACTTGTCTGCTTCTTCTTCTTCTTGGAACACTCTATATATCAACCACTTGTCTGCTTCTTCTTCTTCTTGGAACACTCTATATCAACCACTTGTCTTCTTCTTCTTGGAACACTCTATATCAACCACTTGTCTGCTTCTTCTTCTTGGAACACTATATCAACCACTTGTCTGCTTCTTCTTGGAACACTCTATATCGACCACTTGTCTGCTTCTTCTTGGAACACTATATATTGACCACTTGTCTGCTTCTTCTTCTTGGAACACTCTATATCGACCACTTGTCTGCTCTTCTTGGAACACTCTATATCAACACTTGTCTGCTTCTTCTTCTTCTTGGAACACTCTATATCGACCACTTGTCTGCTACTTCTTGGAACACTCTATATCGACCACTAGTCTGCTTCTTCTTGGAACACTCTATATCGACCACTTGTCTGCTACTTCTTGGAACACTCTATATCAACCACTTGTCTGCTTCTTCTTGGAACACTCTATATCAACCACTTGTCTGCTTCTTCTTGGAACACTCTATATCAACCACTTGTCTGCTTCTTCTTGGAACACTCTATATCAACCACTTGTCTGCTTCTTCTTATTGGAACACTATATATCAACCACTTGTCTGCTTCTTCCTCTTGGAACACTATATATTGACCACTTGTCTGCTTCTTCTTCTTCTTGGAACACTATATATTGACCACTTGTCTGCTTCTTCTTCTTCTTGGAACACTATATATTGACCACTTGTCTGCTTCTTCTTCTTCTTGGAACACTCTATATCAACCACTTGTCTGCTTCTTCTTCTTGGAACACTCTATATCGACCACTTGTCTGCTTCTTCTTGGAACACTCTATATCAACCACTTGTCTGCTTCTTCTTCTTGGAACACTCTATATATCAACCACTTGTCTGCTTCTTCTTGGAACACTCTATATCAACCACTTGTCTGCTTCTTCCTCTTGGAACACTCTATATCAACCACTTGTCTGCTTCTTCTTCTTCTTGGAACACTCTATATCGACCACTTGTCTGCTTCTTCTTCTTCTTGGAACACTCTATATCGACCACTTGTCTGCTTCTTCTTGGAACACTCTATATCGACCACTTGTCTGCTTCTTCTTGGAACACTATATCGACCACTTGTCTGCTTCTTCTTCTTCTTGGAACACTCTATATCGACCACTTGTCTGCTTCTTCTTCTTGGAACACTCTATATCAACCACTTGTCTGCTTCTTCCTCTTGGAACACTCTATATCAAACACTTTTCTTCTTCTTCTTGGAACACTCTATATCAACCACTTGTCTGCTTCTTCTTCTGGAACACTCTATAATCAACCACTTGTCTGCTTCTTCTGGAACACTCTATATCAACACTTGTCTGCTTCTTCCTCTTGGAACACTCTATTACGACCACTTGTCTGCTTCTTCCTCTTGGAACACTCTATATCGACCACTTGTCTGCTTCTTCTTGGAACACTATATCGACCACTTGTCTGCTTCTTCTTCTTGGAACACTCTATATCGACCACTTGTCTGCTTCTTCTTCTTGGAACACTCTATATCAACCACTTGTCTGCTTCTTCTTGGAACACTCTATATCAACCACTTGTCTGCTTCTTCCTCTTGGAACACTCTATATCAACCACTTTTCTTCTTCTTCTTGGAACACTCTATATCAACCACTTGTCTGCTTCTTCTTCTTGGAACACTCTATATATCAACCACTTGTCTGCTTCTTCTTGGAACACTCTATATCAATCACTTGTCTGCTTCTTCCTCTTGGAACACTCTATATCAACCACTTGTCTCTTCTTCTTCTTGAACACTCTATATCGACCATGTCTGCTTCTTCTTCTTGGAGACATCTATATCAACCACTTGTCTGCTTCTTCTTCTTCTTGGAACACTCTATATATCAACCACTTGTCTGCTTCTTCTTCTTCTTGTAACACTCTATATCGACCACTTGTCTGCTTCTTCTTGGAACACTCTATATATCAACCACTTGTCTGCTTCTTCTTATTGGAACACTATATATTGACCACTTGTCTGCTGCTTCTTCTTCTTGGAACACTATATATTGACCACTTGTCTGCTTCTTCTTCTTCTTGGAACACTATATATTGACCACTTGTCTGCTTCTTCTTGGAACACTCTATATCGACCACTTGTCTGCTTCTTCTGAGACACTATATCGACCACTTGTCTGCTTCTTCTTCTTCTTGGAACACTCTATATCGACCACTTGTCTGCTTCTTCTTGGAACACTCTATATCAACCACTTGTCTGCTTCTTCTTCTTCTTGGAACACTCTATATCGACCACTTGTCTGCTACTTCTTGGAACACTCTATATCGACCACTAGTCTGCTTCTTCTTGGAACACTCTATATCGACCACTTGTCTGCTACTTCTTGGAACACTCTATATCAACCACTTGTCTGCTTCTTCTTCTTGGAACACTCTATATCAACCACTTGTCTGCTTCTTCCTCTTGGAACACTCTATATCAACCACTTGTCTGCTTCTTCTTGGAACACTCTATATCAACCACTTGTCTGCTTCTTCTTATTGGAACACTATATATCAACCACTTGTCTGCTTCTTCCTCTTGGAACACTATATATTGACCACTTGTCTGCTTCTTCTTCTTGGAACACTATATATTGACCACTTGTCTGCTTCTTCTTCTTCTTGGAACACTATATATTGACCACTTGTCTGCTTCTTCTTCTTCTTGGAACACTCTATATCAACCACTTGTCTGCTTCTTCTTCTTCTTGGAACACTCTATATCGACCACTTGTCTGCTTCTTCTTGGAACACTATATCGACCACTTGTCTGCTTCTTCTTCTTCTTGGAACACTCTATATCGACCACTTGTCTGCTTCTTCTTGGAACACTCTATATCAACCACTTGTCTGCTTCTTCTTGGAACACTCTATATCAACCACTTGTCTGCTTCTTCCTCTTGGAACACTCTATATCAACCACTTTTCTTCTTCTTCTTGGAACACTCTATATCAACCACTTGTCTGCTTCTTCTTCTTGGAACACTCTATATATCAACCACTTGTCTGCTTCTTCTTGGAACACTCTATATCAATCACTTGTCTGCTTCTTCCTCTTGGAACACTCTATATCAACCACTTGTCTGCTTCTTCTTCTTCTTGGAACACTCTATATCGACCACTTGTCTGCTTCTTCTTCTTCTTGGAACACTCTATATCGACCACTTGTCTGCTTCTTCTTGGAACACTCTATATCGACCACTTGTCTGCTTCTTCTTGGAACACTATATCGACCACTTGTCTGCTTCTTCTTCTTCTTGGAACACTCTATATCGACCACTTGTCTGCTTCTTCTTGGAACACTCTATATCAACCACTTGTCTGCTTCTTCTTGGAACACTCTATATCAACCACTTGTCTGCTTCTTCCTCTTGGAACACTCTATATCAACCACTTTTCTTCTTCTTCTTCTTCTTCTTCTTCTTTGAACACTCTATATCAACCACTTGTCTGCTTCTTCTTCTTCTTGGAACACTCTATATATCAACCACTTGTCTGCTTCTTCTTGGAACACTCTATATCAACCACTTGTCTGCTTCTTCCTCTTGGAACACTCTATATCAACCACTTGTCTGCTTCTTCTTCTTCTTGGAACACTCTATATTGACCACTTGTCTGCTTCTTCTTCTTGGAACACTATATATTGACCACTTGTCTGCTTCTTCTTCTTCTTGGAAACTATCATATTGACCACTTGTCTGCTTCTTCTTCTTCTTGGAACACTATATATTGACCACTTGTCTGCTTCTTCTTCTTCTTGGAACACTCTATATCAACCACTTGTCTGCTTCTTCTTCTTGGAACACTCTATATATCAACCACTTGTCTGCTTCTTCTTGGAACACTCTATATCAACCACTTGTCTGCTTCTTCTTGGAACACTCTATATCAACCACTTGTCTGCTTCTTCTTCTTCTTGGAACACTATATCAACCACTTGTCTGCTTCTTCTTCTTCTTGGAACACTATATATCAACCACTTGTCTGCTTCTTCTTCTTCTTGGAACACTCTATATCCACCACTTGTCTGCTTCTTCTTCTTCTTGGAACACTCTATATCAACCACTTGTCTGCTTCTTCTTCTTGGAACACTCTATATCAACCACTTGTCTGCTTCTTCTTGGAACACTCTATATATCAACCACTTGTCTGCTTCTTCTTCTTCTTGTAACACTCTATATCGACCACTTGTCTGCTTCTTCTTCTTGGAACACTCTATATATCAACCACTTGTCTGCTTCTTCTTCTTCTTGGAACACTCTATATCAACCACTTGTCTGCTTCTTCTTCTTGGAACACTCTATATCAACCACTTGTCTGCTTCTTCCTCTTGGAACACTCTATATCAACCACTTGTCTGCTTCTTCTTCTTGGAACACTCTATATCAACCACTTGTCTGCTTCTTCTTCTTCTTGTAACACTCTATATCGACCACTTGTCTGCTTCTTCTTCTTGGAACACTATATATCAACCACTTCTCTGCTTCTTCTTCTTCTTGGAACACTATATCAACCACTTGTCTGCTTCTTCTTCTTGGAACAATCTATATCAACCACTTGTCTGCTTCTTCTTCTTGGAACACTCTATATCAACCACTTGTCTGCTTCTTCTTCTTGGAACACTATATATCAACCACTTGTCTGCTTCTTCTTCTTCTTGGAACACTATATCAACCACTTGTCTGCTTCTTCTTCTTGAACACTATATCAACCACTTGTCTGCTTCTTCTTCTTGGAACACTCTATATCAACCACTTGTCTGCTTCTTCTTCTTCTTGTAACACTCTATATCGACCACTTGTCTGCTTCTTCCTCTTGGAACACTCTATATCAACCACTTGTCTGCTTCTTCTTCTTCTTGGAACACTATATCAACCACTTGTCTGCTTCTTCTTCTTGGAACACTCTATATCAACCACTTGTCTGCTTCTTTTTCTTCTTGGAACACTCTATATCAACCACTTGTCTGCTTCTTCTTCTTCTTGGAACACTCTATATCAACCACTTGTCTGCTTCTTCTTCTTCTTGGAACACTCTACATCGACCACTTGTCTGCTTCTTCTTCTTCTTGGAACACTCTATATCAACCACTTGTCTGCTTCTTCTTCTTCTTGGAACACTCTACCTTAACCACTTGTCTGCTTCTTCTTCTTCTTGAGACACTCTATATCAACCACTTGTCTGCTTCTTCTTCTTGGAACACTCTATATCAACCACTTGTCTGCTTCTTCTTCTTGGAACACTCTACATCGACCACTTGTCTGCTTCTTCTTGGAACACTCTACATCGACCACTTGTCTGCTTCTTCTTGGAACACTATATCAACCACTTGTCTGCTTCTTCTTGGAACACTCTATATCAACCACTTGTCTGCTTCTTCTTCTTGGAACACTCTACATCGACCACTTGTCTGCTTCTTCTTGGAACACTCTATATCAACCACTTGTCTGCTTCTTCTTGGAACACTCTATATCAACCATTTGTCTGCTTCTTCTTCTTCTTGGAACACTCTACACTCACCACTTGTCTGCTTCTTCTTGGAACACTCTACATCGACCACTTGTCTGCTTCTTCTTGGAACACTCTATATCAACCACTTGTCTGCTTCTTCTTGGAACACTCTATATCAACCACTTGTCTGCTTCTTCTTGGAACACTCTACATCGACCACTAGTCTGCTTCTTCTTGGAACACTCTATATCAACCACTTGTCTGCTTCTTCTTGGAACACTCTATATCAACCACTTGTCTGCTTCTTCTTGGAACACTCTACATCGACCACTTGTCTGCTTCTTCTTGGAACACTCTATATCAACCACTTGTCTGCTTCTTCTTGGAACACTCTATATCAACCACTTGTCTGCTTCTTCTTATTGGAACACTATATATTGACCACTTGTCTGCTTCTTCTTCTTCTTGGAACACTCTGTATCAACCACTTGTCTGCTTCTTCTTCTTCTTGGAAACTTGTATCAACCACTTATCTGCTTCTTCTTCTTGGAACACTCTGTATCAACCACTTGTCTGCTTCTTCTTCTTCTTGGAACACTCTATATCAACCACTTATCTGCTTTTTCTTCTTGGAACACTCTGTATCAACCACTTGTCTGCTTCTTCTTCTTCTTGGAACACTCTATATCAACCACTTGTCTGCTTCTTCTTCTTCTTGGAACACTCTGTATCAACCACTTGTCTGCTTCTTCTTCTTCTTGGAACACTCTGTATTGACCACTTGTCTGCTTCTTCTTCTTCTTGGAACACTATATATTGACCACTTGTCTGCTTCTTCTTCTTCTTGGAACACTCTATATCAACCACTTGTTAAACCACTCTTTGTGATTTGTGTATGATCTCAGCCTAAGAGCGATACTACGTTGTGCCAGCTACGCGCCTACAGATAGGTCAGAAACCTGATTTCTGCAACACTTTTTATATACTGGTAGCTTCCTAGGCCCCTACCTCAGTCACCTCCTACCTTGAAGGTTGCATTGTTACTATTCGTTGCTCCCCTTGTGAGCCGCGGCAACACACAGGCGCTCAGAAATTAGTTCAAAGTAAAATATTGTTTGTAAATATGGCTCAAATATAACTACGATATGGCGGGAATTGAGAATTCAGGCCGATTGTAATGAGAGTAACATTTATTAAGCCTACAAGACCGGCATATCAAAGAGCATTGGCTCATAAATAACATCATGTCCTGGAAGATGAAATATGTTGGCCACGTTAAATGTCACATTAGTTTGGAGAGAATGGTAATGGAAAGCATGGTTCCTGGAGTATGAGGCAGGGACGACCAAGGCGAGTTGGCAGCAGGACATCAAAGCAACCTTGAACATGACGCTGGAAGAGGCAGGAGAACTTGCAAGAGATAGAGAGTTTTCAGGCGGATATGATGAAAGTGATGTTCCGTAAGTGACATCAACTACTACTTGATCATAAAGAAATGACATGTCCCCCTTAGTGACACGGATTAGCGTAATGCTTAATTTTTGTCTATTGACTAGGACACATGAGGGTTGTGAGTTCATTCCCTCCACTCGACGTTTCACATGTGAGGAAAGGAATTGTCCCTCCTACCTCCTGCACACTACGGCATAAAAATGTGAAGTGACTTTATACCATAATATCTGAAAAGGCTACGAAATTTTTTTTAAATGTATCATGTTCCCCCTTATTGTTCTACAATTCTTGATTACAACTTTCAGCTGTTTTTATTTATGTATGAAATAAACACACAGATCGAAAAATCTCTGAGGGCCAGAGATGTGGTTTTATAGAAGAATGATGAGAATCCCATGGACTGCTAAAATACTAATGTTGAGGTGTTGAATGTGATAAAGACACAGAGAAAGCTTATCATCAATATAAGAAAGAGGCAGTCATCATTTTTGGGCATGTGATGAGGAGGTTTAGAACACATTGTGACAACCGGTAAAATTGAGGGTAGACGAGACAGGAAGACAGAGAGAGAAAATTGTGGATAGCCTGACTTCATGGTACGGTGGAGCGTCAACATCTGAGTTGATAGCAAACACCAAATACAGAGATTTGTGAAGATCCATGATCGCCTCGCTAGCGGCACAGCACCTATCAAGAAATGCTGTTATTTACTACTTGTATTTTTTGTCTATTGCCAGAAATTGATAAGCAACAGGACAGGAGTCATTATTTATATTATCAACTTAACCATTCTACTACTGCTACCTGCTGGGGTTATCTACATCTTTCATCCTATTATTGGTAAGTACAGTTAACCTTGTTCTTGTTTTGTCTTGGATCAAACTGAGAGTACAGAACAGTAACTTGGTAACTTAGCATTGAAGATCCTTCCTTTCGTTTGCTTGAAATATTGTCTATATTGAAATATTGTTACAATGTTGTCTCTTGTATAAACTTCACTCACTGTCTTTTGTAGCTCACACAGAGGTCCGTGTAGTTTTCTGTCAAGTGTTGTTTCACTAGGTCAGTGAGTTTGCCTCAGTATATCACATTCGGGGCAATCTTGAGGTATGTGCTATGCAGTCTGATGTGCATGTACACATGGCTGAATTATCAATCTTGAACTTTGTATACATGTGGCTGCAATACATGTGGCTGCGGAGTCAATTGTGTCCTGTTCTAAGGCGCAGAATGACAACTGTTCTATCTGCTCATAACATTGAAGATGATAACAAACTGGGAGTACAGAACAGTAACTGGGTAACTCAACATTGAAGATGATAACAGACTGGGAGTACAGAACAGTAACTGGGTAACTCAACATTGAAGATGATAACAAACTGGGAGTACAGAACAGTAACTGGGTAACTCAACATTGAAGATGATAACAGACTGGGAGTACAGAACAGTAACTGGTAACTCACATTGAAGATGATAACAGACTGGGAGTACAGAACAGTAACTGGGTAACTCAACATTGAAGATGATAACAGACTGGGAGTACAGAATAGTAACTGGGTAACTCAACATTGAAGATGATAACAGACTGGGAGTACAGAACAGTAACTGGGTAACTCAACATTGAAGATGATAACAGACTGGGAGTACAGAACAGTAACTGGGTAACTCAACATTGAAGATGATAACAAACTGGGAGTACAGAACAGTAACTGGGTAACTCAACATTGAAGATGATAACAGATGGAAAATGAAAGTTCAGAAGAGAATATAAACGGTTGAAAACATGTAGTAGACTGGAAAACAAACACTGGATATGGTTATGGAAAGTTTTGTTTAGTCGTCAGATCATCATCACTGCATGTCGAACCAATTAGTCCATAAATTCTCCGATCTCCTTAGTATATCTCTCAGCGTGTGACAACTAACGACACTTGTTCTTTGTTGGCTTTCTATTCTTCTTTGGCTACTAGTATAGTGTTCTTGTCTAGCTACACCACATTTGACTTGGTATTCTTGCAGTCTGATTAGTGTTGTAGATTCACCACCATTACTTGAATCATGTACACATCTTCTCTCCCATAGGAATTTATAATATCAGCCTGGTCCATTGCTCGCCTGCTTTTTACAGACATTATTAAAAGGACTTTCTCAATGACTTCAGCAGAACAGACCAGGTCATTATATATTGCCTACGTGCCGGACACTGCAGACTCAACAAACACTTACATAGACTAGGAATAAATCAAACCAGTGTTAGCAGGCGGAATAGGCTCAACATGTCCCGCAAGACTGTCCTATCTTGGGTAAGCTGAGTAGCAACATGTGTGCCATACCCAGCATGCCTATCAAGCTAAACTTGGGAAACCTGACAGACCAAAACAGATGTTTGTCTTCCAAAACGTGATATTGCACTTATTTGGTAGTCTAACGCATATTTTCTACCTTTGGAATGTGACTCCAGATTAGCCAATTCTTGTCCTTTAAACATCTGGCAAGTAGACATTGTTCTATTCTTATATCCTAAATTTGGATGCTCGATAACCACTTTGGCGCCAGTGCTGGAAGAGAAGTGTATATATCCAAACAAATAACAAACAAAGATAAAAACTTAGCAATTCACACTATATTCGTTATTGTAACCATGGTATCTACTAATTCATCACCCTCAAGGAATCACAGAAACACACTCTCTGGCAGCAGGAGAAACATGCACTACTTTAGACAGGCAATAGTCTTCTTGCAGCCAACAGATTCTCAACGACCAGCAAGTGTCAAAAATATTGCAGTCTTTGCGACTCAAGATCCGTCTCAGGCTATTCAAGTCCCAGACAAGACAAGCTCATTAGGACATACTGCAGAAATATCAGCATTGTTGTCAAAAAAATTCGAACTGGTCTTACAGTGGATACCAGCTCACTGTGGCATACCAAGAAACGAAAAGGCTGACAAACTCCAAGGCGGGAGCCTAACACAACACCAACCAACACAAAGTTTTACAGAAGCAAAGACTCTCCTGAAACAATCCAGGAAAATGATCTGGAGAAAAACAAATGGAGGATACAGGCCAGAGCACGACAGTATAAATACACTAAACAGAAAAGCACAGACCACAGTCTTCAGACTTAGAGCGGGACACTGCAGTCTCAGAGCACACCTCCACAGAATGGGTCTCAGGGACTGGCGGCCTGCACCTGTGGAGCACCAAAGCAGTCCCCAGAGCACATCCTGCAAGACTGCCTAGTCTGAGTAGTGAGAGATTGGAGATCTGGCCAACAGAAACAACACTACAAGACAAACTATGGGAACCGGTGAAGACCTCAGCGCACCGCCCTGTTTATGACACATACGGAGTAGTCGCATAGCAAAAGTTGAGCATGAAGAAGAAGAAGAAGGTAACCATGGTTCCAACTTCATGGAGGCAGGTTGCTCCACAAATGCTCAGTTCTTGTGCGATTGCAGCGACAGTGCACGAACTCATTAGCACCAACAAGGTTCCCCCATGTAATATGACGGCGTAATTTTTGCCATAATTTTATTTTAATATTCTTCCGCAAGTGTGGTGTCGAGACCATAGGAAGCAAAGAATAGTACCACTGCAACCTACAAGACATGTCATAAGAGGCGACTGATGTAGGACCTAGGAAGCTACTCTAGTAAATAAAAAGCATCGCAGAAATCGAATGTGCTGCCCTACTTGTAGGCACATAACTGGCCTAACGCATAATCGCTCTTAGGCTAAGCTCATATACAAATCACACAGAGTGGTTAACAAGTTGTTGATATGGAGCGTTCAAAGAAGAAGAAGAAATGAAATTTGCTCAGGCGGCGGCTTTGCAGCCTACTGTTATGATTCTGTTTGTTCCTTACGCTCCACAGTATTCTCCTTACTAACACTGGGTACTGTAACCATCTGTTTCCTCAAGTTGATCTCCTATGCTCATGTCAACTACTGGTGCCGAGAACTAGCTACCTTAAGTAAGCACAAGAGACGAAGCTCAAGTAGTGGATATACATTACAAGGTAGGTCATTATCAGGTGTTTACAATAATTGTGTACATAGGGTTATGTTTGAAGAGAGCCGCAGTAGTGTAGTTGTTAGTCAACATGCTTCTTAGGCTAGGGGTTCGGGTTCAATTCCACAGTGGACAGAATTTTTCCAACCATAACGGCTCTGCTTCACCCTTCACTCCTAGGTGACATAAGTCCACTACCAAGGTTTTCCCAGCCCTCCTATCCAAGGTCATCTTTTCCAGATCTCTCCACTCTGTCCCCATTTTCTTGCATTTCGTCTCCAACTCCTCCCTCCAGGTGTCTTGGGTCTTCCCTTACCTCTATTACCCTGGGGGTTCCATCAGAGGGCCTGTCCCATGATGCTGTCTCCTAAGTGTGTCCTATCTATCGCCACCTTCTGCTCCTTATTACTTTTATCCACCTGTTGTCCTGTTCTATCCCACAGTTCCCTGTTTTGTGGTCCTCTTATACCATCGCAGATGGAGTATCCTCTGAGTCATCTATTGATGAATCTTTTACCTTAGTAATAAATTATGAATAAAGTTGATTGTCATGATGGGTGACTGAATGATTGAGATGTGATGGTAGGTTTGTTGTATTTTTTGCTACAAGTTTGTGTCATTATTTTTGTACTTTTTATGTATGTCATTTGACCTGCAGAAGGTGTTTTCACTGAAATATCAAATCATTTTTCTTAACTTAGTCATTTTTTAGTATTTATATTTTTGCAACATCAAATATGGTTTGCACTTGGTGAACAGATCAAGTACCATCTCCACATCGCAGGTTGACTATAACAGATCTTCCAACATTTTTATGTCCATTTAAAGAATCTGATCAGGTGCCATCTCCACATCGATCTTTGAATATAATAGATCTCCAACATTTGCCCTGTCACTTGCCATATTGATACATTCTATCAAACTATTATTTATCCATCCATCTCTCCAAGTTTCTCTCCCACTGATATCTTCTTCCTCTTTGCGTTCGTTCTTTACGACAATTTTAATCACTCTTTGTGATATGTTTGATCTTTGCCAAGAACTTGTATACGTTGCACATTGGTTTGGTAGGCGCCTAAATGCATAGACTTCTACACATTTAGGACACGTGCTTCCGATTTCAGCCAAACCTCCTTAGTCGCATCTTACGACATGTGCGGCAGGTAACAGTTGTTCTATTCTATACACCCCAAATTTGGGCCCCGGTAACCACTCGGGTGACTGATATCATTGCCACCCACTTTGTTTTTCATTCAGTACTATTAATTTTGAACACACTTTCCAACATGAATTTGCTACCAACCACATATTTGATTTCAGGACTTAAAACTATAAATGGTGTCAGTACAGTTACCAAGCAGATATACCCAGACAATTTGAATATCAGAGGTAAAATATGAATCTGACTGTTTAGTCTGTTTTTTTTAATTTAAAAAATATTTAATAGGTTATTCTCGTATGGTTTGTAGCTTTTTAGCACATGGGATGCCTGATCGCTTATATCGGTACAGTTTGGGAATTAGCTCAAGGGATGCTAGATCACTTATGTCGGTACAGTTTGTTAATTAGCTCAAGGGATGCTAGATCACTTATGTCGGTACAGTTTGGGAATTAGCTCAAGGGATGCTAGATCACTTATGTCGGTACAGTTTGTTAATTAAAATGACAATCACATGTGGTCAGTTTGTTAAATTTGCTCAGGATGCTGATCACTTATGTTGGTACAGTTTGGGAATTAGCTCAAGGGATGCTAGATCACTTATATCGGTACGGTTTGTTAATTAGCACAAGTGATGTGTGATTGCTTACATCGGTACAGTTTGTTTACTTTATTGGCTGATTGATAGGACCATCATCATTGCACTTCGGTGAGTAACCGTGTGTGCTCCGATCTCTTTCTGACACAGGATGCTGGCTCATCAGTACACAAACTCTGTAAAACAGTTGAGTGTACTTGATGTAATTTTGAAATGGGGGACAGTTTTTATGGGAATTGTTTTTAAATCTTTTTTAAAATGAATTTTGCATGGGCTGCATCTTTGCAGCCTTCTCTTATCAATATTCAACTGCCAAGGGTTCATCTTGGCATGACTTGTAGCACCTTCTAAGACAAAAAATCTCTTTTTCTGCATTCAACCATTGGTCAACCTTTGCAGTGCACTCCAAGTCTGATTCTCTCCATCTCTGCTGTTCTCTGCCAAATTATCTTTAATATGCCTTTCTTTTATCTTTCCTTCTATTGTTTTCTCTCCAAGTTAACTGCATGGCAATTTTCTCTCCTGAATCTTCTCTCCCATCCACTGCATGGCAGCCTCCTATGATGATCTATTGATCGCTTCTGAGTATGTGACCTATCCAGTTCCAGCATCTACCTTTGATCGCTGTGTGCATGTTTAATATTTGCATCTGTTGAGCATTTCTTGGGTGATGAATTCCTCAAGAAGCAGAATAAAGTTATTAAAACCAAACTTACACACCATGGACTGGCAGAACATCAAAACCTCCTTTCTCGCTCTCTCTAAAATGTCCCCCTCCCTAGTGGTCATAAAGGGGTTTCAAAGCCGAAGAATTGACTTCATTGCACCGGGTTTGACCCCATATGGCTCGGTCCTTCTCCACAGAAATGGCACACCACCTGCCGTGAGTATTACACAAAGCACGAGCTCCATAACTCCGGCAACAATCCTAGGGTTCTTTGGAAAAAATTGCACTTGTGAACAGAGCGGCGCGGTCCGGATTTGAACCACGACCTTGACTCACAATGCAAAGGCCTTAACCACTTAGCCACAGAGACCTGTAACATAGATATATATGTGTGTGGTGTGGGTACATGCTATATGATGCTTATTTATTTTTGTCCTCAGACTTGGCCTATTTTTTGCTTGCCCCAACACTTTGTTACGAGTTGAATTTCCCAAGATCCGCACGAATCAGGAAACGTTTCCTGGCTAAACGTCTTCTAGAAGCGGTAAGTTTTATTTCATTCTGTCTACTTCAATATTCTGGTCAGTTGGTCATACTAGATCCTAGACTTTTTTAGCCAGGACAAAGTTCAATCTTTTCTAGGTCCAGACGGCAGTCACAAAGCTTCTGCCGGAAGTAAGTTATTCAACTCTGCCTTTCTTTCTCCCCGGCGATATGTTAACTTTTAGTAGTGAATCAGGGCAAAAGCCATGTTTTTACAAGACATTTGTCTTTAGAATAAAAAATGCCATATAGTGTGGCTCCTGGTAAAAAGGTATCCAACCTAAAGCCATAGTGTGACGTAGTGTGGCGTTTGGTCCACAAGGAGTTGACAGACACATTCGTCACTAGGTCACGTCTTTAAAATTCATCTCCTGTTCTAATGTACCAACATTAGCTCTTAGCTTTATTGACAGTTATTGTTATTATTTTATTCCCTCGTCCGTTATACTTTACATAGCGCCGGCAAACAATTTCTCCAAACTGCTTTATCCTGGGCAACTCGTTCAATCTTATCTATGGAGGCGAGTTCGATATTTCTTGCCTCTATTAGTATCTCTCAGTATTGCATCTCTCATGGTTACATAGTTTCCCTAGATGTTCTTTCTTTCTTGAACTGTTTTTCTCTCTGACTTCAATGCCTGCTTTGTTATTTTTGATCATTTCTTATCAGAGTATGCCCAACATATCTTCTCTTTATTGTATAACAGTTGTTACTAGTAGATAAACAATATAAAGAAGAGTTGGAGGGATCTGCAGGAGATAGCTAGAGAATAGGAAGACTTGGCATCAGTTAGTTGAGGGCCAATGCCCCAATCCAGGGTAAAAAGGCAAAGAGAGAGAGTTGTTATGACATTGATTTCATGGTTGACCAGACATTTTTCTGATTTCATCATCCTTTTCTGAATTTGTTCCATTTTATGTTTATTATTTTTTGCAGACATCTTAGTAATTAAAGGTTAAGTCACCGCTTTGTGTTCTGAAGGTCATAGGTTCGAATCAGAACAGCATCGACAAGTTCACAAAATGCATTTTTTTCCAGAGATCCCTAGGATTGTTGCAGGAGCTATAGAGTTTTTGCTTTGTGCATTACTCTCAGTGGTTGATGTGCCACTTCTGCAGAAAGGAACCAAGCCATATGGTGTAAAACCCATGCAAATTATATCAATCTTTTGTTTTAGACCTTTAATGATCATTGAAGCATGTCTATACAAATTCATGCTGAAATTGAATGTGTTGGATTGAAACATGTGAAATATAGCGGCATAACCAGAATCTGAGCGGTTATAAGTGGTTATTTTACAATTAACCACAACAAACAAACATCAATACAATAATAACTGTCATTAAAAAAAACATGTTACTGCATGTGGTACCGCTTTTTAGAGCGGTGTAGGACAGGCGGGACGAGAGCATGAGAAATTTAATGGCCCCATGGCTTGTGCAGTTGCCGTGAAGCTGTTCAGGTTATAATTTTTCATTTATGCACATAACAGAAAAAATCATTGAACTTACTGTGAATTGAGCATGGGAGCTGCTCTCTAATCCATTCAGCCAGATGCTACTCTTGTAATAACATATTGAATAAATATTATTTATTAAAATGTACTTCAGTGTTTCTTCGTGATAAATCTACTTGTACATTTCTAATCCAGGTTTTCCTATCCTGGTTATTGGTTGCTCTCGTGCAACAGGTAAGTTGAAACTTATTGCAATTTAGATCATTAGTTCTGTCACAATTAGTCATTTAACATAATTAGACATTTAACATAATTAGTTAGTTAGTGAATCACCAACATCAGCATAAGAAAGAAAGTTGGCACAAACCGTGCTTGAATTATATAGATAAACAAAGAATGAAGTGGTTTGGCCACTTAATAAGAATGCATCCAAACTCCACAGTATACAGAGTCTTCTACAACAGAACATCGGGAAAGAAGGCAAGAGGAAGACCACGGAAAAGATGGTTAGATGGCGTGGCAGCATCCTGTGAAAGAGCAAAGATAACAATCACACAAGCCACCAGAACAGCGCAAGACAAAACAGAAAACCACGACACTGGGCAACAACCCGGTAGCAGTGTGACTGGGCAACAACCCGGTAGCAGTGTGCGACACTGGGCAACAACCCGGTAGCAGTGTGACGACACTGGGCAACAACCCGGTAGCAGTGTGGCGACACTGGGCAACAACCCGGTAGCAGTGTGACTGGGCAACAACCCGGTAGCAGTGTGCGACACTGGGCAACAACCCGGTAGCAGTGTGACGACACTGGGCAACAACCCCGGTAGCAGTGTGACGACACTGGGCAACAACCCGGTAGCAGTGTGGCGACACTGGGCAACAACCCGGTAGCAGTGTGCGACACTGGGCAACAACCCGGTAGCAGTGTGACGACACTGGGCAACAACCCGGTAGCAGTGTGACGACACTGGGCAACAACCGGTAGCAGTGTGACGACACTGGGCAACAACCCGGTAGCAGTGTGACGACACTGGGCAACAACCCGGTAGCAGTGTGACTGGGCAACAACCCGGTAGCAGTGTGCGACACTGGGCAACAACCCGGTAGCAGTGTGACGACACTGGGCAACAACCCGGTAGCAGTGTGACGACACTGGGCAACAACCCGGTAGCAGTGTGGCGACACTGGGCAACAACCCGGTAGCAGTGTGACGACACTGGGCAACAACCCGGTAGCAGTGTGACGACACTGGGCAACAACCCGGTAGCAGTGTGACGACACTGGGCAACAACCCGGTAGCAGTGTGACGACACTGGGCAACAACCCGGTAGCAGTGTGGACGACACTGGGCAACAACCCGGTAGCAGTGTGACGACACTGGGCAACAACCCGGTAGCAGTGGGGCGACACTGGGCAACAACCCGGTAGCAGTGTGGCGACACTGGGCAACAACCCGGTAGCAGTGTGGCGACACTGGGCAACAACCCGGTAGCAGTGTGGCGACACTGGGCAACAACCCGGTAGCAGTGTGACAACACTGGGCAACAACCTGGTAGCAGTGTGACGACACTGGGCAACAACCCGGTAGCAGTGTGGCGACACTGGGCAACAACCCGGTAGCAGTGTGGCGACACTGGGCAACAACCCGGTAGCAGTGTGGCGACACTGGGCAACAACCCGGTAGCAGTGTGCGACACTGGGCAACAACCCGGTAGCAGTGTGACGACACTGGGCAACAACCCGGTAGCAGTGTTGCGACACTGGGCAACAACCCGGTAGCAGTGTGACGACACTGGGCAACAACCCGGTAGCAGTGTGACTGGGCAACAACCCGGTAGCAGTGTGCGACACTGGGCAACAACCCGGTAGCAGTGTGACGACACTGGGCACAACCCGGTAGCAGTGTGACGACACTGGGCACAACCCGGTAGCAGTGTGACGACACTGGGCAACAACCCGGTAGCAGTGTGGCGACACTGGGCAACAACCCGGTAGCAGTGTGGCGACACTGGGCAACAACCCGGTAGCAGTGTGGCGACACTGGGCAACAACCCGGTAGCAGTGTGACGACACTGGGCAACAACCGGTAGCAGTGTGACGACACTGGGCAACAACCCGGTAGCAGTGTGACAACACTGGGCAAAAACCCGGTAGCAGTGTGGCGACACTGGGCAACAACCCGGTAGCAGTGTGACAACACTGGGCAACAATCCGGTAGCAGTGTGGCGACACTGGGCAACAACCCGGTAGCAGTGTGACGACACTGGGCAACAACCCGGTAGCAGTGTGACGACACTGGGCAACAACCGGTAGCAGTGTGACGACACTGGGCAACAACCCGGTAGCAGTGTGGCGACACTGGGCAACAACCCGGTAGCAGTGTGACGACACTGGGCAACAACCCGGTAGCAGTGTGGCGACACTGGGCAACAACCCGGTAGCAGTGTACGACACTGGGCAACAACCCGGTAGCAGTGTGCGACACTGGGCAACAACCCGGTAGCAGTGTGACGACAAAAGAAGAAGAAGAAGTTAGTTAGTTTGTTCCTTTCGTGCCAAAAGCGGCACATAGGACAGAGGTTTTAGATCTCCATGTGATGCAGTACGTTGCTAGTAGTTGGAGATCTTGTATGGTTTACATCCCAATAGTTTACTTTCTTCTTCTTCTTTGCGTTCACTCTTTACGACCAATTTTAATCACTTTTTGTGATATGTTTGATCTTTGCCAAAAACGTGTATATGTTGCACATTGGTTTGGTAGGCCCCTAAACGCATAAGACTTCTACACGTTTAGGACACATGCATCCGATTTCAGCCAAGTTTACTTTCTTGTTGGATGGTTCTTCGAAGAGTGGTCTTTGGTCTTCCACGTTTTCTTTTCCCAACTGGTGACCACATAAGGACTTGGTGATTTAGTCTCTTTTCGTCTGATCTAAGAACATGACCTAAATATTTCCACCTTCGTTTCCTTATAATATTTGATACTGGTTGTTGGTGTGTTCTATCTCTCACTGTGTTGTTAGAAACGAAATCACTCCATGTTACTTTTAATAATTTTCAGAGACATTTATTCTCAAAGCTGTCCAGTTTCTTGGGTTGCTTGTGTGGTTGAATTCAATATGGCCACGTCATCGGCAAAGTCAAGATCAAATAGTCTGCTGTTATTAAGCCATTTGATGCCTAGTTGATCATCTTGGGTGTATTTGCGCATGATCCAGTCTATAGCTATCCCAAAAGCATAGGTGACATAACGCAGCCCTGCTTCACACCCTAATTGACCGTGAACCAGTCTGAGTTTCCTGCATCTGTTCTTACACAGCAGGAGGCTTCAGAATAGAAGGCTTTTATAATGTTGATGTATTTTTCCTGAAAGCCGTAGGTCTTAAGAATCTCCCAGAGAGAAGAACAATGAAGACTATCAAACACTTTCTGAAAGTCTATAAAATTTATCACTAGTGGTGACGAATTCAATTGATTCTTCTATAATGGATCTCAGCGTGAAGATATGATCGGTACAAGAATGATGTGGACGAAAGCCAGCTTGTTCTTCTCTTAGCCTTGCGTTGACGGCTTTTTCAGCCTCTCCATCAAAATGCTGCAGAATAGCTTGCCAGGTGTTGATAGCAGAGTTATTTCGCGCCAGTTGTTGCAATTTGACAAATCGCCTTTTTTGGGAGCTTGAATATCACTCCGTCTTTCCAATCTTTTGAAGGGTCTCATTCTGCCAAACATCGTTTATTAAGTGTAGGAATCTCATTGATTCCTCGTCAGTTGCTTTTAGCATCTCTCCTGAAATATCGTCGCTACCGTTGGCTTTGTTGTTTTTCAGTATCTTGATGGCTGTTTCATTTCTTCCATTGAGAAGTCGTCAATGGGTGCATTTAATGATGGCATTTGTATTTCTGTTTCAAAAACTGGTGTTATCGCTGGGTTGGGTCTATTTAATACCTCTTTAAAATGTTCAGCCCATCTTTTCGATTGTGCTTGTTGTGATGGTATGGATTCGTTGTTTTTCCCTTTCACATGACAGCTTGCCGTCAGCGGATGATTCGTTAGCTGTTTCATAATATGAAAGAGTGTTTTGTTTTTCCCAGTTTTGGATGCTGTTTCTGCCTCTAAAGATAACTTCTGGATGTTATCACATTTATCTTCTGAGCATTTGCTTTAATATCTTTCTTGAGTTGATAGCATTCTTAGTTTAACTTCTTTTCTTTGACATAATTAGTCACTTAATATATTTTCAAAGTGTGTAAACTTTCCAGCGATCCCTGATCTCAGTGTAGGTGAGATTGAGTTCCTAGTCCTATCGGGGACTGACAATAAAATGTATGTCCTGTGTTCAAGTTAAACACATAAAGGAACCCTTGGCAGTTTCAAATCGAGAAGAGCAGGCTGGAAAGCTGCTGCCCAAGCAAAATAAAGAGATTCAAAAATAAAAATTCCTAGCAAATATTTTCACCATCTTCAAAACTACATCATTCTGTATGTACTCCTATTTATAAGTTTAAAATAAAGTTATTTCTTGGTTGTATGACTAGTTCTGTTGTTCTGTCATCTCCAGTGGATTGTGCCAGCATTGAATAATGCAAGACAACCCTTGGCTGAGATGGAGGTGTTCAAGATGGTTGAACGTCTGCTTAAGTTGGCAGTAAGTAGATATTGTCCCTAGGTGGAGCATGTTATGACAGCCTTTATTATGTTACGTTCATTGTTTCTTTCTTTGTATGTACAATGTTACCACCTCCATTGTCTTAGGTTCAGAGAGGTGGTACATGTAGGGTTAGAGTTAGAAATAAACTAAAATTATACTGTGAGTGCTTTCCAGACAAAAGTTTCAGGGTTGTGAATTCCAGTCGCTGACCAGATTCAGAGAGATGTGTGTCGATATTGGTACAGCCCAGAAAAGATCAACATATCAAATATGTCAAAAGATTGATTAATCAACATCAAACTGGCGTGTTAGGCTGCTGGATTTGTTGAGGCGGAGATCGGAGAACCTATGGACATGTCGTGTATCTTGGACAGAGAAGAGAACAAATAGATCTATCTAGAAAGAACTCAAAATCAAATAAAACTGGCTAATGCTACAAATATGAAAGAAAATTGAGGTATTTTGGACATATAAAAAGACACGAAGGGCTGAAGAAGACATCATGGAAAAAGACATACCGGCAAAGAGAAGAAGAGGAAGACCACAGAGAAGATGAATTCAGGATGTAACTGATGGTTTGAACATCTCCTCTCTTTAGCCTGTTACGCCCTGGCGTTTAGGGCAGCAACAAACGTACACCATTCTTCCTGTTCATGGCCTTCCTCTGTATTGTGTTCCAGCTATGATTCATTTCCTCAGCTCTTGCTCTATCGTTCTCCTCCAGGTCGTCTTGGGTCTTCCACGCTTTCGCCTACCCTCTGGAGTCCATCTCAGTGCAGTTTTCGTGTCGGAGCCAGTCTCCATGCGCATCACATGTCCAATCCATCTCCAGCGTGTCTTCGGATGATAGTGCCCATATTCTCTTGTTGGCATCGTGCAAGCAATTCTTGATTCGAGATAGTAGTCGGCCAGTACACGCGTAAGATTTTTCGCAGACAAGTTGTATGAAAGGCGGAGAGTCTGGACATATCCTGTTCTGTCATTCTCCAGCATTCCGATCCATACAGCAAAGTTGACAGCACACAGCTGTTATAGATACTAGTCTTGGTTCTGATGCTGTATTGGGCAGATTTTCAGGCGGTCTGAAGGGTCATGAATGCACTGCGTGCTTTAGTTTGAACATGACAGCTGATAATATATGTTCCAACTATGAGGCAGAGATTATAGCCATAAAGACCGCTGTAGAACTAGTCCACCAGCAGTTTGAACTTGGAGAGAATATTGTCCAAGACATGGTAGTATTCACTGACTCAGTCCACACTACAAGCTTTAGAACAGCAGAATCAGTCAAGCGAGGTCCAGTCATTGACATCAGTCATCCACAATCTGATTTCCTCCTTTGATATTAATGTCATTCTACAGTGGATTCCTGGGCACATAAATATCCCAGGAAATGACAAGGCAGACCATCTGGCCAAACAGGGATCATCAAATCCACAAATAGACAAATCTGTTAGCATACAAAGTATAAAACAGATTCTGAAAAACAACTCCAGAGAAGATTGGCTGAACCGATGGGCTATGGGGACGACTGGTCGGGACATGTATGCAGAGATGAATAGACCAACCCCAAGGACAATATAAATCTGCTACAATGAAAAGATCAAAGCACTATCTTTCAGTTAAGAACAGGACATGTTGGACTGAATTACCACCTACACAGAATAAACCCCACACACCTACCACACTGTAGAAAGTGCAGTCATTCATGTGAGACAGTACAACATATCTTGCTTGAATGTCTTGGACTGCATAAAGCTAGACAAGAACTCCTCCCACCACACCCATCTGTTCATAATACCCTTTACACTAGTCTTCCACAATTACAGAACACATGCAGATTCTACAAATTGGCATTGGCTGCCCAAGAGTGAAAACTGGCAGCCCTGGTTAGAAGAAGAAGAACATAACAGCTGCAGAGGCGGGACATCTGACCTATGAGAGAAATTCCAAAGGACTGTTGGGGTGGCAAGGTTCTACTCAGGACAAGCTATTTGATGATGATGGACATGTCCGAAGTGCTTTGATGATAGTCCACATATAACTGATATAACTGTGAGTGAAGGCTAGAGAGACATCTGCTCTATAATTTGAGTTCAGAATTAAACATAAAATTGTGGTTAATACTGTAAATACTAAAAATGAAATTATGATATGAATTGTCAAAGCAACATCAGCTTTTAAAGTTCTAAATAAAATATGGAACTGCAAGTTATATAGTTTTAAAACTAAATTACGAATTTTCTATTCAAATGTTGTATCAATCCTAACATATGCCAGCGAGAGTTGGAAAATGACTAAAGATATAGAAAGTTAAATGCATTTAAAAATAGACGTCTGTGAAAAATAACGAACATAAAATGGATGAATTCAGAAGTGATGAAATCAGAGACATGTCTGGTCAACCACTAGTAATATCTGTTATTAGAAAGAGAAGATGGAGATATGTTGGCATACTCTGAGAAAAAGTGATCAAAGAATCAGAAAGCATGCATTGAAGCGAGAGGTGAATGGTTCAAGAAAGAAAGGACCACTAGGGAAACCCTGTAACCAACTTTGCTGAGAGATGCAATAAGTATCAGTCTCAGTTCCATGGAAGAGATTGAATGAGGTACCCAGGATAGAGCGGTATGGAGAAATTGTTTGCATGTCTTATTTAATATTTAACAGTATGAGAAAAATATTAATAACTACAGCTGACATAATAGTTAATATTGTAGCTACTTCTAAAATGTTGAGAACCAGTCATGATCTAGACAAGCAGTTCCCAAACTGGGGTCCGCAAAGTACTCAACAAGGGGTGCTTGAAGAAATATTATGATCTTTGACATTTCAAACAGAAAAATTAATGTTAAAAACATGTATTATTTTTTTTTCGATCCAGAAGCACGAGCTGAAAGCTCTTCGGCTCGGTGTCATAGACATCATAACCCTTCAGCTCGGTGCCACGAACACCGTAAATCTGGGAACCTGTAGCTTTTCTGCCAGTCCGCGGAGCTGAACCCGCACTTACAGAGGACTAGTCACCCGTAGTCCAACGCGCTACGAACACGCTGGGCACGCGGGCTAAAAACATGTATAAAAACAGTGGTAAACTAGTTCGCTGCGAAATCAAAGGACTCGGACCAGACCGGAGTCTAAATGTCTGACAGAACAAAATGAAAGATCATTTGAAGTTTCACGCAGTCTGAGAAATTGGAGCCAGCTTGACTGTTGGTGTGGTGTAATAATAACTCCATCGCTAGAAGAATTAAATTTAAGTAAGTATTTGGCTGAAACAATCTTGGGAAAGATTAAATAACGTTGGCATGCACTGGATTTTGCTACAATATATTTTTGTCTGAGCTTCAGGATAGATCGCTCTCTGAAATTGAAATGGAAATGTACCGATGATGCTAATGATGACGCATCTTGTTCAAGGCAAAAGGAAACCTCTTCCTGTTTATTAAAATGTTAAATCACAGACATTGTTTACTATTGTAACACACAGATAATTCATTCCTGTCCATTTTCATATATAGAAACTTTTGGGGTCTGTGGCATCGAAATGGATTTAAAAAGGCGACTGCGGTAATGCAAAGTTTGGGAACCGCTGATCTAGACAAAACTAACACACTACACGTATAAACCAGAATGAGACCATATGAATAATCACCAATAATGGATGTGTATGCGTGTCTGTTGCAGATTCCAAATCATTTGATCTGGCTGGTGTTTTTCTATTGGTTCTTCCACTCATGCTTGAATGTTCTTGCTGAGTTATTGAGATTTGCTGACCGGGAATTCTATAAAGATTGGTGGTAAGTATTTTTTTAAAACTTTTTCAAATTTGTAATAACTTTCAGGTAAAGAAACTATTACCTAACACAAGCAACCTTTCTTTTGGTTTTGGGGGTGGTTTTTATAAGTGTTTGATAGAACACTGTAATATTTTCTACAATTTTACACAATTCTACGAACCCATGGTTATTTATTGCAGAAAAATATAAATAACACTGATATTCCTTATTGTTAAACTGAACTTGTTACATAATATAACCTTGATTTAGCATGCTGTTATGTTGTTTTTAAAATGAATTTGTCTTTATCTAATAATACTGGAATGCGAGGTCACATGACGGTTGTGGTATGATTTCCAAGAATTTTTATCTGACCCAGTGGGCCTTATGTTATCTGACGCCACAACTGAACACAGGTGAATATGGAGGGTAGTTTCATTCGGTGCATGACACAATTTTTTTATTTTACGCTCTGCCAATATTACCCACCCTAGTCCCAGCATCTCACCTCTGCTACAGAGTTTACTGAAGACTTCCCTTGCTTTGATGACAGACATGTTGCATCGACATTTGACAAGAGTCTTGCAGAGAGCTGACAAATATGGAGCAACCAATTAGTTGGGGACTTAACTTTACAGACTTTTCGTTGTACCATTTCCGTACTCAATGTATCGGTTATTTGTACTACATTTGTGCCTGCTAATCGTCTCTAGACTTCAGCCAGGAGACAAATGTAGACACGTCCACTCTGGGATTCTGCTTGTTTGTATTGCGAACAGATTTCATAGCATTTGGTACTGTGTACACACACTACCTCACCGCAGGTAGCTCTCCTTCAATCCCCACCCGCTTTGCCAGAATACAATGTCACGGTCTGTTTCCAGGGTAACCACATGGAGGAGGGCTAGGGTCTTGGTCAGTGCCAGTTCACTGTCTTGCCCAGCATTCTCACTTATTGTATTGCACCTCTGTAGTTCACCGTCTTGCCCAGCATTCTCACTTATGTTTGCACCTCTGTATCCAGTGTAAGGTTCAGAAGAGTTGATACACATATTTGTTTTGTTTTTTTACAGGATTCTGCTAGACCATCTAACCATCATTTCCGTGTCCTCCTTCTCACCTTCTTTCCTGATGTTCTCTTGTAGAAGACTATACTTTATCCAAACTTTAATTGTTTGATTTCATCCACACTGCAACAAATGTTCAATCTGTTGATCTAATTTACAAGTACTTCTGAAGTCAAAGTAAAACTCACCTGAATGGTGAGGGACACTAGTGATAAGGAAAGCAAGCTATCAAGCAAAAATCAGTCAGAGACACCATATTAAGTGGTATGACTATGCCTGAATGGCAAATTATAAAAAAAATTTACACATTGGTTTTTTTTGGTACCAGGAATGCAGAAACAGTGTCGGAATTTTGGCAGAACTGGAATATTCCTGTCCATCGATTTGCTGCCAGGTAAGAGATGGTCTATTTAATTTTCTTATTCTTCTGTGTTCACATTGTTGACAGTGCTATATGTTCACGTTGTTGACCGTGCTATATGTTCATGTTGTTGACCGTGCTATATGTTCACGTTGTTGACCGTGCTATATGTTCACGTTGTTGACCGTGCTATATGTTCATGTTGTTGACCGTGCTATATGTTCACGTTGTTGACCGTGCTATATGTTCACGTTGTTGACCGTGCTATATGTTCACGTTGTTGACCGTGCTATATGTTCATGTTGTTGACCGTGCTATATGTTCACGTTGTTGACCGTGCTATATGTTCACGTTGTTGGCAGTACTGTATGTTCACGTTGTTGACAGTACTGTATGTTCATGTTGTTGACAGTGCTGTATGTTCCTGTTGATTGCTGTAGGTTCACTGTTGACATGCTGTATGTTCACATTGTTGACAGTACTGTATGTTCACGTTGTTGACAGTACTGTATGTTCATGTTGTTGACAGTGCTGTATGTTCACTTTGTTGACCGCAATGTATGTTCACATTGTTGACCGTGCTATATGTTCACGTTGTTGACAGTGCTGTATGTTCATGTTGTTGACAGTGCTGTATGTTCACGTTGTTGACAGTGCTGTATGTTCACGTTGTTGACAGTGCTGTATGTTCATGTTGTTGACAGTGCTGTATGTTCACGTTGTTGACTGTGATGTATGTTCACGTTGTTGACAGTGCTGTATGTTCACTTTGTTGACCGCAATGTATGTTCACATTGTTGACCGTGCTATATGTTCAGACGTGACCTCAGAACAGTCTTAATTAATTACAGTTTTTTCTTCTCTCTCTCTCTCTACGTCTTTAAATTGAAATCACCAGCTAGATTGGAGATTTGTTCCTAACACAAACAACTCTCAGGTTCATCTAGTCTCATACGGATAACAGATAGACGCTGGGAAGTAACGGCTGCTGGCGACATGTTGATCACATCATGTTTTGTGTGTCGACGGTTAAAGAAAAACCAAGAACCATACACTATATTCCCCAATAAACCACATGGTATGAAAAATATATTCTCTTTACTTACTTTTAAAATCTACCATACTTGTTTAAGTTTTTTTTTACAGGCAGAGATGGACTCAGATTACAGAAAGTCAAAGATATACAACTGAAAACTAAATATACAAATAAAATGTTTGAAATGTAGAAATTTTTTCTCTCTCTCTGTCTGCCTTTTTAACCCGGATTTTAAAAAAATATACAGAAAAAAATAGATAAAGTATTAATGTGTCATCGTCCAGTAGCTTGTTCTGAGCAGAACTTTGCCACCCTTACAGTCCTTTGGAATTTCTTTCTCTCAGTAAGCGATATGTCCCGCCTCTGTGCAGCCATCGTGTTCAAACCATCAGTTACATCCTGAATTCATCTTCTCCATTGTCATCCTCTTATTTTTTTGGGCCCGGATAGGTACTTCCATAATGGTTTTCTCTAACCCTCGTATCTTTTTATATGTAAAAAAAATACTTTAATTTTCTCTTTCTTATTTGTAGCATCAGCCAGTTTTCTTTGATTTTGAGTTCTTTCTAGATAGATCTATTTGTTCTCTACTCTGTCCATGATAGGCAGAGGACTCTTCTGTAACACTTATATTCAAAAGCACATATGTTTCCCACTGCCTTGTTAAATGTCCATGCTTCACACCAATACGTTGACACTGGGAATATGCATACTCTTAGTATTCTGATCTTTGTTTTCCTATCAGTTCCATTCCATACTGTTTTTATTTGTTTAAATTTAATAAGTCTATGCTTGTTCTTCCAACAACAAAAAAACCCTAAAAATTAAATTGTCTGTGACATTTCTTTGAACTGTTCCCACAGTATATTTGTTATAATGTTTTTGTTATTTCGATGTATTTTGTTTCTCTCTCTGTGTGTTAATCATTTGTTAGATTTGTTTTATTCATTGCTTTCAGACATGTCTACAAGCCATTGTTGAGAAAGGGAGTACCCAAACTTCTAGCAGCGACCATCGTCTTCATGTTTTCAGCATTCTTTCATGAGGTCAGTCTTAGTGTATCAACTTTTTATTGATTTTATTCAAGTTGTCATTTGTTATTGAACTGATGTTGTTGCACTCCGAGCGGACCTATAGGTGCTCATGTCTTGTTGTCATGTGCACATAAATGTCTTGTTTTTTGGAGGGGTTCATGTATGAACTGTCACATAATATTAAATTATGGAATAGTCACATGGTATTCAAGTATGAGCTGTCACATGATATGAAAGATATGTTTGTCACATGATATCCAAGTGTAGGCTGTACAGAACTGAATAACGAAGAGAAACATTATACAATATATATTGTATGGGGGAGATCTATAACAACATAATTAGTTTAGTTTAGTCATCAGATCCGCCCTTGTGGTGCTGGGGCCCGCAATGGAAGCAAAGAATAGTACCACTGTGACCTACAAGGCATGTCGTAAGAGGTAACTGATGTAGGGCCTAGGAAAGCTACCATAGTAAATAAAAAGCATCTTAGAAATCGGATGTGCTGGCCTCCTTGTAGGCGCATAACTGGTACAATGTAGAATTGCTCTTAGATCACATACAAATCACACAGGGTGGTTAACAAGTGGTCAATATGGAGCCTTTCGAGGAAGTTGTCACCAGATCGTCATCACTGCATGTCGAACCAATTAGTCCATAAGTGTTCCAATCTCTTCCTCAGTTTGTCTCTCTGTGTGTGGTGGCTAACAGCACTAGTTCTTTGTTGGTTTACTATTCTTCTTTGTCTACCAGTATAGTGCTAATGTCTAGCTACACCACATTTGACTTGGTATTCTTGCAGTCTAGTTAGAGGTGTAGATTCACCATTACTTGAATCATTCACACAGCCTCTCTCCCTTAGGGAATTCAGAATATCAGCCTAATCCATTGCTCACCTGCTTTTTACCACAAAATATTATAAGCATAAACTGTGATGAGACAAACTCTACAATGTTAAAACAGTTCTGCTGTATGGATCAGAAACATGGAGAACGACAAAAATAATAACTAATAAATTAAGAACATTTATCAACTAGTGTCTGCGTAGAATAAAGGGACTGAGAAGATATGATCATAAATGAAGAACTTATATAGAGAACAAAACAGATTCCAGTGAACCAAGAGATGAAGAAAGACGCTGGAGCTGGATAGGAAATACCTTGAAACCCAAGGGAAATATAACAAGAAGGGACCTTTCCTGTAAGCCATAGGAATATCAAAAGAGAGGAAATACAAGGAGAATAGATTTGATGGCATAGATTATAGATAAACTGATGGAAGAGGCTGCAAGAGATAGTTAAAGATAGCAAGACTTGGCATGAGTTGATTGAGGACCTATGTGCCAATCGGGGTTAAAAAGGAGCGAGACGGATAGAGAGAAAGCTGCTACCTGGGCCTATATTGAGATATAAATGTCCTTGCTACCAAATCTACTATCATGAAACAGTCGAGAGACCAAACCCAAACAAAAAGTGTATGAAGAAATCAGATTGTCGATATCACAGATTTTCTGTGTACTTACCGACAAATCACAACAAAGAGATGTTTATCAAGCGGATACACTAGAGTGAACACAGACAAAAAAGAAGTACCTAAGTGTGTCACACAAGTTCTTGAGGAAGATGTACCTAAATGTGTCACACAAGTTCTTGAGGAAGATGTACCTAAGTGTGTCACACAAGTTCTTGAGGAAGATGTACCTAAGTGTGTCACACAAGTTCTTGAGGAAGATGTACCTAAGTGTGTCACACAAGTTCTTGAGGAAGATGTACCTAAGTGTGTCACAAACTCTTGGGGAAGAAATGCTTAAGTGTGTCACACAAGTTCTTGAGGGTGTTTCTTTTGTAGTCATCGATTTGATAATGCTTTGAATGCTTATATTTCTTGTTTTCTCATCTTGTTACAGTATCTTGTGAGTATCCCTCTGCGGATGTTTAAAGTCTGGTCATTCTTTGGAATGCTGATGCAGGTAAGTTGATCCTCTTAGTAGTTCTTTGCTGTCTTTCCTGAGGTATAGATTAGATTTGGGGGGAAGTGCATTTTCCCAGGGCTCTCAGTTCTTTGCCATCTGTCCTGGGATATAGATTGAGTGTGTGGAGTAGGCATACATGTATAGTCCCAGGGCTGCATCCAATCTTGGAGCCAGTGAATACCATACATGTATAGTCCCAGGGCTGCATCCAATCTTGAAGTCAGTGAATACCATACATACTAAAACTTCTGACACCATGCTACAGTCTAAAGACAAAGGATTGACTTCATTGCACATGGTTGCCTCATATCGCTTCGCCCCTGTTGACAGAAATCTACCAAGAGTATTGCATAAGGCACAAACTCCATAGCTCCAGCAATAATCCTAGGGATCTCATGAAAACATTGCTCATGGAACTCAGTCCGGATTCCAAAGACCTGCATGTTACCGTAGAACTCAATAGCTGTGCTGCTATAATGTTTGTTTTTATGTTACTAAAATCTTATCACTAACCTCTTGTGTAAATGTATGTCCTACTGGATAAAATCTTCCTTCCGGTTATGGAGAAAGTCTCCATCCGGCTATAGATAAAATCTCCCTCCAGTTATGAATAAAAATTCCATCCAGCTATGGATAAAATCTCCCTCCAGCTTGGATAAAATCTCCCTCCAGCTGTGAATAAAAAATCCCATCCAGTAAGCAATATGTGTGTTAGAAAAACTATTATAAATATTTGTGGTAACCCTATGCTCCATTGGGGACAAATGAATATGTGAGATATGGTTTCAGATTTGATTCTTCTTCTTGAACGCTCCATATCAACCACTTGTTAACCACTCTGTGTGATTTGTATGTGATCGGAGCCTAAGAGTGATTGTACATTGTACCAGTTACGCTCCTACAAGTAGGCCAGCACATCTGATTTCTGCGATGCTTTTTATTTACTAGGGTAGCTTACCTAGGACCTACATCAGTCGTCTCTTACGACATGCCTTGTAGGTCGCAGTGGCACTATTCTTTGCTCCCCTGGCACCAAGTGCGCGGCAGGTCTGATTGACTCTAGGGGTAGACCATCACAACAGACTTATGCTCACTACACCTAGGCTCCTATAACCTAGGCTCACTGCACCTAGGCTCACTACACCTAGGCTCACTGCACCTAGGCTCACTGCACCTAGGCTCACTGCACCTAGGCTCACTATAACCTAGGCTCTGTATAACCTAGGCTCCACATAGCTCATAGGCTCACTATAACCTAGGCTCCCTAGCCACTAGCTCACTATAACCTAGGCTCACTATAACCTAGGCTCACTATAACCCACTGGCTCCTACACCCTAAGCTCACTATAACCTAGGCTCACTATAACCTAGGCTCACTATAACCTAGGCTCACTATAACCTAGGCTCACTATAACCTAGGCTGACTATATTCATCTAGATATCACCTAGATATGTTTATTATTTACAATATAAATTTGATTTATTTTAACAGTACTAAATATGGGTTCTATTAAATATAAATAGCAATGTGCCTCACCATTCAGGTAAGTCTTACTCCGACTTCAGAGATACTTGTAATTTAGATCCTCAAGTAAAGGATCAGTTTCCTGTAGATCAACCACGTACTGTGTACTCACCAAGAATTTCTGGCCTAAGTTGGACTCGAACCCTGAAATTTTAGCATCCTGGGACCACTAGCACAGCATGTTATCAACTCTACAATTGGCAATCTCACATTTACAAATGAATGATTGATTGATTGGATCATCATCATTGCACTTCAGTGAGTAACCATGTGTGCTCTGATCTCTTTCTTACACAGGAAGATCTCAGCTGCAGTGCACAAACTCTGTAGCGCCGCGAGGGTCACCGATGTAATTCAGAAAATTGTGAAGATAATTTGTAGAAATTTTTTAAGCCTTCTAATGAATTTTGCCCGGGCAGCAGCTTTCCAACATGTTCCTCTCGATTTTGAACAACAAAGGGTTCTTTTACGTCTTGAACGTGGGACCTATGTTTTATCGTCAGTCTTTGATAGAACTGGGAACTTGATCTAATTTACACTGAGATCAGGGTTCTCTTGAAAAATATCTTGATGGCCTCTGAGGGAGCGAACTGAGTACCTTTGGGACAAGAGGCATGCACCTAACCTCTACGCCACAGAGACTCCCCAATGATATTTGACTAAATATTATTATTCTTCAAACGCTCCATATCGACCACTTGTTAACCACTCTGTGTGATTTGCATGTGATCTGAGCCTAAGAGCGATTGTACTTTGTGCCAGTTACAAATAGACCAGCACACCCGATGTATGCGATGCTTTTTATTTACTAGGGTAGCTTCCCTGGGCCGCCTCTTACAACATGCCTTGTAGGTCGCTGTGATACTATTCTTTGCTTCCCTTACGGGCCCCGACAACACACTGGTTTGACTAAATCTAAATTTTAACATTTTATTCCCTTGCTAAATTTTTTTTTCATTTCTAGGTTCCCAATGCTTATATCACCGGCAAATATATTCGAGGCAAGTGGGGCAACATTATCATGTGGCTGTCGCTAATTCTGGGTCAACCAGTAGCCATACTTGCCTACCTGCACGATTATTATATTGTTCATTCCCTGCCTCTGTCTCCATTCAACATCACCCAGCCATGAACAGAGAAGCAATGTAAGCGGGATCGGAACAATATATTATCCGTTTGGCTCGTCCAAGCAAAGTGTAAGAAGATGCCATCATTGTTTGGAATATCTCTATATACTCTGTGATTGTTATGTTGTCATTGTGTTGGTGTGTGTGTGTTCACAGATTTGTGATACACTTTGATAACAATTTAAACGAGAGACAATCAGACGAGATAGTTGATGACTTCACTGTCAAAGTGGAACTATATTCAGAAGGAGGATTTTAGTGGTGATGTGAGTTTATTGAGACAGAGGATTTTAGTGGTAATGTGAGTTTAGAGGATTTTAGTGGTAATGTGAGTTTGAGACGGATGATTTTATTGGTAATGTGAGTTTAGAGGATTTTAGTGGTAATGTGAGTTTAGAGGATTTTAGTGGTAATGTGAGTTTAGAGGATTTTAGTGGTAATGTGAGTTTAGAGGATTTTAGTGGTAATGTGAGTTTAGAGGATTTTAGTGGTAATGTGAGTTTATTGAGACAGGATTTTAGTGGTAATATGAGTTTATTGAGACGGAGGATTTTAGTGGTAATGTAGTGTGACGTTGAGGTGGTTGATTTTAGTAGTAATGGGGTACATTGAAATGGATGATTTTAGTGGTAATGGGGTATGTTGAAACAGATGATTTCAGTGGTAAAGAGGTATGTTGAAACGGATGATTTTAGTGGTAATGGGGTATGTTGAAACGGATGATTTTAGTGGTAATGGGGTATGTTGAAACGGATGATTTTAGTGGTAATGGGGTATGTTGAAACAGATGATTTTAGTGGTAATGGGGTATGTTGAAACAGATGATTTTAGTGGTAATGGGGTATGTTGAAACGGATGATTTTAGTGGTAATGGGGTATGTTGAAACGGATGATTTTAGTGGTAATGGGGTATGTTGAAGCGGATGATTTTAGTGGTAATGGGTATGTTGAAACGATGATTTTAGTGGTAATGGTATGTTGAAATGGATGATTTAGTGGTAAAGGGTATGTTGAAACGGATGATTTTAGTGGTAATGTGATGTATTGGCGCAAAAGTATAAATTTAGTTGTAATTTGAATATGTTGGAGCACTGACTTGATTCATACTGTATACAATATGTATATATATATATATATATATATATATATATATATATGGCATTTTTCATCTTTACAGATTGTCAATTGGCAAGTGTTTTACTGAGACAACTTCGGAGTTTTCGCTTTTCTCTCTTGTTTTTCAGCTCATCACTAAGTCGCTTTTCAAAAGATTCTGTGCCTTTGTGCAATATCGTTTTCCACACAACTCTGTCATCATCTAGTTTTTTCCATTTGTTGGGACTGATAGAAAAGTTCTTCATTGAAGCCTTGCAGACATCTTTATATCTGAGCAGTGGTCTGCCCTGGTGTCTCTTCCCTTTCGAAAATTCACAGAACAACATTTGTTTTGGTATGCAACAATTTTCCATTCTTCACATATGCCCTAAATATCTTAGCCGTCTAGAGGACCCTCACCGTTGCTATGGAGTTCATGCACTGCGATCTTCCTGTGTAAGAAAGAGATTGGAGCACACATGGTAACTCACCGAAGTGCAATTATGATGGTCCAATCAATCAATCTTAACTGTCTACTTCTGAGCATGCCCATGATTGAAAGGCAGGTTTGCACATTGCAGTACTTCAGACTTGGTTATCTTAAGCTCCACCGGATGTTCATAATTTTGCTGAAACATTGAAGGTGAAAGATGTTAAGTCTCCTCTTGTGCCTTACTCAAGCCAGGCATGAACTTAGACATGCCTGGTCTTCAGTCATGGACTTAGGTTGTCCATGTTTCTGAACCATATAGTAAGGAACTAATTACACAGACTTGATAGATTTGAATCTTCGTCAAATATTGCAGCGTAATTGTTATATTAATATAACAATATTAAACCAACACAATGTAAAAATAATAACCAAGCCGAGAACATGATTTCATACCATGGAGTATATCGAGAAAAGTGGTGTTTGGTCAACACCATGTCGGGCTTCATTACTTCACAGTTTTTCTTCTTCTTCTGAATTTCCCCACTATAAATTCAGACGTAGCCATGGCACCTGGTGTGGCGATTCTGACTGATTTTGCTTGAAAATCTGCTTCCTGTTTATTTATTTCCTCGACATACAAGCGAGCTTTCTCCAAATTCAGAGGTGGTACCTAATTGAGACTCAGTCAACCTGAAAATGGTTTGTGGTTGAAGAAATTCCACCCTGACTGGGGATCAAAACTGAGATCACCCATCTAGAATGCAAGTGCCCTAACCACTGTACATACTGCACCTAGCAGCACAGTGTACTTGAACTCACAACTGATAACTTTGGTACAATATGGTACATACAAAGATGAACAAGAAAGCCTAGTGGTTGTTGAGGCAGAAATTTGGCACATAAAACTTTCACAAAATGTTTTCCATTGTTGTCGTTCTTCACCTCTAGACAAATTATTTCTTATGTCAGGTCACAATCTGTCAACTCTCTTCCACGATTCTTCTCCATGTTTTCTGTAGACGTCCAGCCTTCTTTTCCCACTGGCTGTCTATCAAAGAACTGTCTTTTTGTAATAACAAAAAGTATTAAGGGCTGATTCGTTAGTATGGGGATCATGAAGCTATTTTCGTTGTTTTCACATTAATGTAAAATTTGTATAAGCATTTTGAAAGATTATGACTTAGGATAGTAGAAAAAATGTCAAAGGTGCCATGGAAACAATACAAAATTTGCTGAAAACATAATTTCAAACCCTGAGGCTCTGAATCTAATGAATGTAAATGAATTCTGTTTTCACTCTATAGGGCAATTGTAATATCTAAAATATTACATGATTTTTAGGTTACATTAAATATTTAATTTTATAAATTTGTGAAAAAAAGCTGTGAGATTACCCAAAATTCATAACAAATGTAATATTTAATATATCCTAAAAATCATGTGTAATTTTTAGATATTACAATTGCTCACCTTAGAGTGAAAACAGAATTCATTTATATTCATTACTTTCAGAGTCTTAGGATTTAAAATTGTGTGTTTGGCTGCCATTTTTATTGTTTCCATGGCAACGCTGTGACATATTTTGAAAACTAAACTTTTTCTACTCTAATAAGTCATAATATCTCAAAATTATAATACAAATTCTACATTAATATGAAAGCAACGAAAAGTTTCCAGACCAGAATCCCCCTTAATTAAGCAAAATGTATAACTACTAAGGGTGCGAGCCGTAGTCAAAAAGCTAGTTATTGCTCCCTATTGATTCTTCGAAGATGTACATACCGACTACAAATGGCATGTTATTGTTGTTTCAGCTATTAAATACTTGTACTTATTTTATAGATTTTATATATATATATATATATATATATATATATATATATAAAATTTTTTATAATAATGTTGTGTGTTGGGTCTCTATGGCAAAGTGGTTAAGATTTACCTTACATCTTAAACCAGATGGTTGTAGGTTTGAATCCGGAGCAAGTCGTATGTGCAATTTTTGCTGCAGCTCCCTAGGTTTGTTGCTGGAGATAAGAGTTTGTGCGTTGTACAACATGCTGACAGTCGGCTTGTCATTTCTGCAGAGAGGGACACAGCCATATGGGGAAACCGGGTGCAAGAAATTGAATCCTTCACCTTTAGAGTCTTTTATATAAATATATATATATATATGTTGAGTTGATCTTTAGTTGATGTGAGAGATTTGAGAACATTTGTTTCTGTTGACTTGCCACCTTTAACTAAATTCATTACTACTGGCAACATTTGTTGCACATATTCTCTTGGTAAAGTCGAATAACATTTGTTGCACATATTCTCTTGGTAAAGTCGAATAACATTTGTTGCACATATTCTCTTTGTAAGGTAAAGCTCTGAAGATACATGACCTGGATATTAATATTGAGAAAATAACAATAAAGTTGAATAAAAACAAGGAAAATTAAATATATCGGACACATCAAATGACATGAGTATCTAGAGAAGATACTTTTGGAGGGAATGGTGCTGAAGAAGAATGAGAGGAAGATCTAGAAGATGATGGGTGCAAGATGTCATTGACGATCTGAGAATGACTGCTGCTGACACCAGTCATCTTGCACTGAATAGAGTTTTTCAGGGCTGCTGCCAGGGAAGCCAGGTTTTGGAAGGGACGAGCTACTTGATGATGAAAATAATGGTAATTAGCAAAACAAGAGAAAGAAAGGCATTGAATATAATGGTAGATGGAGAAAGACTTGGAACAAGGCTCAAGTATTATATAACTTGGCTATATAATAACACTAGATGGTAGATGTGAAATGGAAGTGTGGAAGAGAATCATCATCCAATAGCTTGTCCTGGGCAGAACTTTGCCACCCAGTCCTTTGGAATTTCTCTCTTTCATGGGGTTTCCTGGTGTCTGCAGTCGTCATGCTCAAATCATCAGTTACATCCTGAATCCATCTTCAATGTGGTTCTCCTCTTTGCCAGGATGTCAATTTGTCGGAAGAGAATAGGAATGACAAATTTCCATGTATATTCATCATTATTGTATGAAGTGAAAACGTGAATGTACAAAAATAGAGCGAGTGCCATGGAAAGAGAAAAAACTAACAAACAAGTACTTCAAGAACTAAGAGGGTAAACTGCTCAAGGAGATAGAAATATGGACGACAAATGAGATAGTTAGATCACACTAAGAGACACATAACACACTGTTGGAAACCATCTTGGAAGGGAAGGCAGAAGGGCAAGACAGTCTTCAGACATAGAACGGGACACTGCAGTCTCAAAACACACCTCCATAGAATGTGTCTCAGGGACTCTGTTACCTGCACCTATGGAGTACCAAAGCAGTCCCCAGAGCACATCCTGCAAGACTACCCCAGTGTGAGAATGGAGATCTGGCCAACAGAAACAACCCTTCAAAACAAACTATGGGGGACCGGTGAAGACTTCAAGTGCAACACCTTGTTTTGACACATACCAGCGTTGTCGCATGGCAGATGTTTATCGCAGAAGGGCAAGACAGAGATACACATGATAGGGAAACATCAGAAAATGAACAGGCAATAATCTGGCAAGAGTTTACCACCAGGTCAAGAGATGGCACATGTTATTAATCATTCATTGTATTGTTATTGTAAAACTACAGTACTTTGTTATTATGTGTTTCATCGTTATACAGCCAAACTTTTGTTTGATGTAGAGATGGCACATTGATCGATTCTGTTGTTGAATAAAGAAATCATTTTTAATGTTGTACATGTGTAATTGTTGTTGGAGAGGCATTGACTTGGGGCATAATTTGTTGTATTATGTATTTTTAGATCCTTTTTTTGGATGAATATACGGTAGAAATATGTTGTATATATCTCGTTGAATGAATTCAGACTGACTACAGCAAAGCTGACTCTTTTCCTCAAGTGAAGCATAGAGCTGCTACTGAGACTTTATCTAATCCTATCCTGGTTCATCATGTTTTAGTCTATGAGGATCTGACATCTTTTATGCCAGGCATTCTTTGATTTTCACACTTTTCTCTTCTCTTGTGGATTCCAGTCAAGTACATGTCTGGATATATTCTGCGGTTGTTTCCAGAGAGTAAGAAAATCAATCATGAGTTTTCTTTCTCCAACATCCGAATGTATTGATGTTATTATTTGATGTATATGTGAGGTTGTTGTTTGAATATATCATGAGATTGGTCATGTCGTTGAAGCTCAAGAGAAAGCAAGCTGTGCAAAAAACATAGGACACAACACCCACATGTCTAACCTTGATCACATATGCCCCACATGTGGTAGGGGATTGTTTTAAGATTGGACTCTACAGTCGCAGCAGCATACGTTTGAGACTGTTATCATCGCTAGCGATAATAATTCCTCTTGTACCGTTATACCTTATATAGGGCCTGCAAGTAATTTCTCCATACCACTCTATCCTGAGCAACTAGCTCAATCTCCTCCATGGAACTGAGACCGATATTTCTTGCCTATCTCAGCAAAGTTAATTTCAGGGTCTACTTAGCTCTTCTTCTCTTTCTCGAACCCTCTACATCCCACTTCAATGCTTGCTTTGCTAGCGATGGGCGGATATTATTATATGGCATATGATGGGTCTCTGTGGTTGAGTGGTTAAACCTTTGCCTTGTGAGTCAAAGGTCGTGGGTTCAAATCCAGACCGCACCATTCTGTTCAGAGTGCAGTTTTTTCCAGAGACCCTAGGATTGTTGCTGGAGCTACGGAGTTTGTGCAATACTCTCGGCAGGTGGCTTGTCATTTCTGCGGAGAGGGACCAAAGTCATATGGGGTAAAACCCGGTGCAATGAAGTCAATCCTTCGGCTTTAAAACCTTTTTTATGATGTACATCTGTTTCTGTTGTATGAACATATGGTATCGTTTGATCATCGTGTGGATGCTGGGGTAACAAAGACTTAAAAACCAATGTCGCATGTCTAAAAAGATGACTAAGATAGGTCGGATTGGGGGCGGTGACTACACTGTCGATACAGACAGACAAACTGCTCATGGATCAAGTGCACATTTTGATGTTGATTCCTTAAGTGCCATGTAGTCTGATGATAGTGTTCAATATATACACACAACACACATATACATATATATAAATAATTTCCCCGGGTCATGTTTTCACCGTTTGTGTGTGATTACTTGTCAATCATTGATTGTATATAATATATATATTTTCTGATCAATCATTCAATGCTTTATATTTTCTGATCAATCAGTCATTAAATGCTTTATAATTAAATGCTTTATATTTTCTGAGCAATCATTAAATGCTTTATATTTTCTGAGCAATCCTTAAATGCTTTATATTTTCTGAGCAATCATTAAATGCTTTATATATTTTATCATTCATTAAAAACGCTTTATATTTTCTTTTGATCAATCATTGCATAAAGTAGTGAAACCTATTATTCATGTGTCCGGAATGTTTGATTTATACGGGTTAATTCTGATAGAAGTCACAATTTAATGAGAACTTTTTTCACATTGTAATTTTTCGTACCTTTGACTAGTAGAGGCCATTGACCATCACATTCTTTGAGTGACCAGTCCTGGATGATGTCATGAAGGTGAAGGATTGACTTCATTGCACAGAGTTTCCCCATGTGGCTTCGTCCCTATCGGCAGAAATGGTCCGCATCTGCCGAGAGTGTTGCATGAACTCCGTAGCTCCAGCAACAATCTTAGGTATCTCCTTAAAAAAATTGCACGTGACTTGGTCCAGATTCAAACCTACAACCTTCAGAAAGACAGGCAAATGTCTGTCACTTCGACATACGACAGGCAGCTGTCTTTGCCAAAATACGCGATAAGACAGGCAAACGTTTTTGCCACTACGCCATAAGACAGGCAAACGTCTTTGCTACAGAGATCCACTTGTGTTACCTCTAATTCCGGATTAACAGTTTACTTTCTATAGTTTTTAAGTGTATCAGAACATGAAGGCAGAGCAGGTCAGTATGTCTGCTCTCTTACTGCCATCGACACCCCATGTGCCCTGGAACGAAGATGAATGTAGTTCTGCCAATTGTTGGCGCTGGTAAAAACTGATTCAGTTCATTGCCTACACACCTATGAATATGGTATTCCAGCATGTATACTAGTCTCTCTCGAGATCCCGCCAGTATACTAGTCTAATCTTCTTCTTCTTTCGTCGTTCTTTACCACCAATTTTAATCACTCTCTGTGATATGTTTGATCTTTGCCAAGAAAATATATACGTTGCACATTGGTTTGGTAGGCCCCTAAAAACATAGACTTCTACGTGTTTAGAACATGTGCATCCGATTTCAGCCAAACTAGTCTTAATATCACTCAGCAGTTTCTTCTAACCAAACTGGTATAGTCCAGCCTATCTAGTTTCTACTGGCTAATCAGGCCAGCGAAACTAGAGAAAATTGTCCCAAAGATTCTAATAAAATGTACACCCATTTCACTTGTTTATTATACAACAGCATTATTTCTTTACAAAATGTTTTGTTTTTACTGTTAATTGATTGACTGGACTCGCTCGTTTTGAGATGTTTTTACTAACAGATGAAATAAAAACGTGTGTACAGAGAAATTGAGCTTTGTTTTGTTTATTCACTTGCTAGTCAGTGGCCCCCTCAGCATCGTTCACCCAAGCAGCGAGTCTTAGCACATCAACTAGCTAATCTCTCTCTCTCCTTACTTCTGTTAGCCTATGCTGACCATCCTAGAAGTGCTGCCATCGCAATTCCCCATTGTTTGACAAAGCAGTGAGAACAACCATCGCTTAGCACTGTAACAACTATCTCTCATCTCCACTTCTCTTAGCCTATGCTGACCATCCAACAAGTGCAATCATTGCAACAAGCTCGCTCCACTTTGCTCACTTACTCTGTGGCTATTGTCTAATCTCTCCACTTTGCTCACTCTGTGGCTATCGTCTGATCTCTCCACTTTGCTCACTCTGTGGCTATCGTCATATTTCTCCACTTTACTTACTCTGTGGCTATCGTCATATTTCTCCACTTTGCTCACTCTGTGGTTATCGTCATATTTCTCCACTTTGCTCACTCTGTGGCTATCGTCATATTTCTCCACTTTACTTACTCTGTGGCTATCACATCTTATAGGGCCGCCAACATCTACCCACATCTTGTAGGTCTGCAACAAATTGCACCAGATTTTACTCAACCGGTGACCAACTTTTCCCTGTACGCAATAATTTACATCCACCCACATCTTGAAGGTCTGCAACAAATTGCACCAGACTTTACTCAACCGGTGACCAACTTATCCCTGTACGCAATAATTTACATCCACCCACATCTTGAAGGTCTGCAACAAATTGCACCATACTTTACTCAACCGTTGACAAACGTATCCCTGTACGCAAGAATTTACATTCACCCACATCGTGTAGGGCCGCCAACATCCACCCACATCTTGTAGGTCTGCAACAAATAACACCAGACTTTACTCAACCAGTGACCAACTTATCCCTGTACACAAGAATGTCCCAAAATAATAAATAAATTAGTTTGCAAACAAATGTATTCTTCAAATGCTCCACGTCTACCACTTACTTATTAACTTCTGGTAGACCAAATGCCACATTACATGGCTTTGGTTGGATGCCTTTTACCAGGAGCCACACTAGAGGGCGTTTTTATTCTAAAACAAATGGCTTGTAAAAACATGACTTTTGCCCTGGTCCACTAGAGGTAAACCACTCCTTGTGATTTGTATGTGATCTGAGCCTAAGAGTGATTGCATGTTGTGCCAGTTATGCGCCTACAAGTAGGCCAGCAAATCAAATTTCTGCAACACTTTTTATTTACTAGGTAGATTCCTAGGCCCTACCTTAATCACCTTGTAGGTTGCAGTGGTATTATTTTTAGCTTCCCTTGCTGACCCCATCAACACACAGACGAAACAAATGTATAATTCTACAACACACAATAAAAATGAAGACATACCCAACATTATTTTACACATCCATTTTATATAACAACACACAACAGAATCACATTTATTAGGTAATCATTAACTAAACCAATAACATCTCTTATCTCTCGCGATCATTCTTAGGCCGCTTTTAACATTCGATTGTGATATATAAGCAGCCAAACATCAAGAACGGATGTACTTTTCTCTTATGAATACATTATCAGGAGAAGAAGGTGTTTTTTCTTCATCAAGAAGTCAAAATCTCTAATCAAAAAAACATATTTTCCTCAGATTTGGAAATCAATTTGTGAGGAAAAAATGATTGAGAATATGATGACCAGATTTCAAGAAATATTTTTTACCAAAATAGTTCATCATCAGTTATTTCAATATAACCTTTAATATCAAGACTACACTAAATAAACACATATAACAGAATATGGGCGACTCATCTGGTCCTGGAACGCAAATTAAAGCTCCCACTTTAACTCTGCTAACGACAAGAGTGAACAACCAATTCTATCATTCACTTGGGGAAAGACAACCGACCTTAATGACGTAATTGCCAAGTCATATTTGTTTGTTTGCGTTCGTTCTTATCAACCAGTCTAATTACACTTTGTGATATGTTGGTTTAGGGCCAAGAACAACTAAGCGTTACGCTCGTTCAGAGGTCCCTACAAATGTAGGGCAGGCACATCAGAAACTGTCAGCCTAAAGTCAAAACTATATTACTTGAAGATATATTCTCTGAGATTCATAATTTCTGATAGGTTTAACAATGAGCAAAAAATAAAATGCAGAACCAAGTGGAAAATCTATAGAAAATTATTCCAGTAGCTATTCCAAAAACTTAATAAACAAAAGAATAAAAACAGGGTCCAAAGTCAAAGGAAGATTGACTTCATTTCGCAGGGTTTTATCCAAAATGACGATCCATTTCCACAGAAATGGCACCGTAACCTGCCGAGAATATTGCACAAACTTTGCAACTTCTGCAACAATCCTAGCGGTTTCTGCAAAAAATGCATTTGTGAACAGAATGATGTGGTCCGGATTCGAACCCACGACCTTCAGAATGCAAGGCAAAGGCTTAAGCACTTAGCCACACGAGACCCTCTAACAAAAGAATTTATTTTACTAACAGAACAGTCAATTAAGAACACATACAGTTTGCCAGTTTGTATTAACTGAGACTAAAAATTCAATGAATTAAAGACATTAATAAATGCAATTGATAAACACAACTGACTTACTTGAATTGTTTCTATTTTATATACAAACTTTTAGAGCTCATGATGGAGGATGTGAAGGTCACAACATAACTAGTACTACAAAACTTGTATAGGTCAGGAGATGTCAACTAGGTCACAATTAATTTCAACTAAGTCATAGGATACAGTTGCGATACTTTTAAATGGAAAAGCAATGTCACAATCTAAAAACACTGACCTATTTTACAACTTAGTCATTGTCATGAAACAAACTATCAGAGGAGAAATCCAAGAACTTCGGTGAGTAAAGAAATATATTTAGACAATTACAATTGTTTGTTATGTCTCGTGGATTAAAGCCTCTTTAAGCTGAGGCCCGCCCTTTCAACCTAAGGATGAACCTTGCTTTGATAATATCAGAGTGTGTAAGCCAACAAATATGAAAAATAAGAATGAATTCCTTTGGGAGAGTCCAAGTTCCTAACACTATCTTTACAAAGAGAGGACATTGAGGTTTTGAGGTCAGGGGTGAAGGGTTAACCTAGGGTCACAACAAACAGACAACTCTAATATTTTCATAGATCAAGGGAAATAACCAAAGAAATATGAAATGCTCAACAAATTGTGCTGCCAATGACTCCCGACAAATCATGCTTCTCATGATATCTCTATAATATCATTAGTATCTCCAGCATCTAACAGCTTTTTCTTCTTTTTCTGGGTCCCATCCTGATCATCTGTTGTTTTAGCTGGGCGTTTGCGACTTCCTGTAGGAACTGGGCTCGCAGTTTCAGTAACAGCGGTGTCACCATCTTCTAAAATAATTAAGTCGTCAGCATCATCGTCCTTTACCTTGCCTGTAAGAGAAAGAAATCATTATAGAGAAGTGATTTGTGGATACAGATAATCTTCTTCTTCTTTGCGTTCATTCTTTACCACCAATTTTAATCACTCTTTGTGATATGTTTGATCTTTGCCAAGAACGTGTATATGTTGTACATTGGTTTGGTAGGCCCTAAACGCATAGACTTCTACACGTTTAGGACACATGCATCCGATTTCAGCCAAACAAACCTCCTTAGTCGCCTCTTACAACATGTGTGGCAGGTTACAGTGGTTCTATTCTTTACACCCCAAATTTGGGCCCTGGTAATCACTCGGGCGGGTATAGGAAGTGATTGTGGATATAAGAAATTATTGTGGATATAGGAAGTGATAGCGGATACAAGAAGTTATTGTGGATATAGGTAGTGATAGTGGATACAAGAAATTATTGTGGATATAGATAGTGGATACAAGAAATTATTGTGGATATAGGTAGTGATAGTGGATACAGGAAATTATTGTGGATATAGATAATGGATACAAGAAATTATTGTGGATATAGGTAGTGATAGCGGATACAATAAATTATTGTGGATATAGATAGTGGATACAAGAAATTATTGTGGATATAGGTAGTGATAGTGGATACAGGAAATTATTGTGGATATAGATAATGGATACAATAAATTATTGTGGATATAGGTAGTGATAGCGGATACAAGAAATTATTGTGGATATAGATAGTGGATACAAGAAATTATTGTGGATATAGGTAGTGATAGCGGATACAAGAAATTATTGTGGATATAGATAGTGATACTGGATACAAGAAATTATTGTGGATATAGGTAGTGGATACAAGAAATTATTGTGGATATAGATAGTGGATACAAGAAATTATTGTGATAGTATAAATGAGTGTGGATATTCTTCTTTCTTCTTGCTCGAGTGCTACATATCGACCACTAGTTAACCACTCTGTGTGATTTGTCTGTGATTCAAGCCTAAGAGTGATTGTAGGTTGTGCCAGTTATGCGCCAACATCTAGGTCAGCACATCCGATTTCTGCAATGCTTTTTATTTATTAGGGTAGCTTCCTAGGCCCTACATCCTGAGACACTAAAAACAGCACAAAACTACAGATTCAATATACTAACAGCCGTAGACACACAGAGCGTAGTTGTTAGTGAACTTGCTTCTTAGGTTAGTGGAGCAGGTTTAATTCCACAGTGAGCGTGGAATATTTTTCCAACCGTAGCAGCTCTCAGGTTGACCCAGTTTCAATTGGGTACCAGGAAATGAACTAGGCAGTAAAGGTGACCAACTTAATCCAACATGTACAGAAAATCAATGAAAAATACAGGCCTAACACTATTACCTAATATATGACACACTACCTTGACAGCCTTACACACGCTGCACAGACAGCCTGCCACACTGCACAGACAACCTGAGACATGCTGCACAGACAACCTGGGACACGCTACACAGACAGCCTGAGACACACTACACAGACAGACAGCCTGAGACACACTACAGACAGACAGCCTGAGACACACTAAACAGACAGCATGGGTCACGCTACACAGACAGCCTGGGACACACTACACAGACAGCCTGAGACACACTGCACAGACAACCTGGGACACACTACACAGACAGCCTGAGACACACAAGAAGCTAGTATCCATTAAAGTCAAACAGTAAACAAACCTTTTGAAGATGATGGTTCTGTACCATTGGTATGATCCTTATCAGACTTCTGATCACCATCTTCTTTGGGATGGAACTCGGACATATCTCCTACAACTTCAAACTCCTTTTCTGCATCCAACTTTTCCCTGAAAAACACACACACAGAAGAATAATTACAATCAGTGTGCCATGGCTGCGCAACAAATTAAAGCAATAATTTAATCAGTGAAACTCTCAGGTAACTCATACACCAAACATATGTTAAACAAGGTATATAAACACGTCTACTTTATCTCGAGTTCGTCTGCTATGAATACAGACGTAGCCAGGGCACCTGGTATGCATGAAGACCTGCTTTGCCCACCTGCCCAGCGTGTTCGCAGCGCGTTGGACTGCGGGTGACAATCCCTCCGTGAGTGTGGGTTCACTTTCGCGGGCTGGCAGAAAAAGTCACAGATTCCCCAGATTTACAGTGTTCATGGAATCGAAGGGTTACGATGTCCATGGCACCGAGCCGAAGAGCTGAAAGCTCAAGTGCTTCTGGATTGAAAAAAAAACCTTTCCTTATTATCAGTGCCCTTATCGTTGTCCCTTTTATTTATTGTGCTTGTAGCCCCATATGAAGATCTCCGGAAACAAACACTAAACACAGTTTCAGTTTGGAATATCTTCATTGCACTCCAAACATGTCCATAGGTGCTCCGATCTCCTTCACAATATCCCCAACAGCGCCCAGCGACTAACCAGTTCGATGTTGACAGATGATCCTACTTATATGAGTACAACAGATATGTACCCCGACAGATGTGTGCAGCGAGATATGTACCCCGACAGATGTGTGCAGCGACAGATGTGTGCAGCGACAGATGTGTGCAGCAAGATATGTGTGCAGCGATATATGTGTACAGCGAGATATGTACCCCGACAGACGTGTGCAGCGAGATATGTACCCCGACAGATGTGTGCAGCAAGATATGTACCCCGACAGATGTGTGCAGCGAGATATGTACCCCGACAGATGTGTGCAGCGACAGATGTGTGCAGCGAGATATGTGTGCAGCGAGATATGTACCCCGACAGATGTGTGCAGCGGCAGATGTGTGCAGCGAGATATGTGTGCAGCGAGATATGTACCCCGACAGATGTGTGCAGCGAGATATGTACCCCGACAGATGTGTGCAGCGAGATATGTACCCCGACAAATGTGTACAGCGATAGATGTGTGCAGTGAGATATGTACCCAGACATGTGAGCAGCGAGATATGTACCCCGACAGATGTGAGCAGCGACAGATGTGTGCAGCAAGATATGTACCCCGACAGAAGTGAGCAGCGAGATATGTACCCCGACAGATGTGAGCAGCGACAGATGTGAGCAGCGACAGATGTGAGCAGCGACATATGTGTGCACCGACAGATGTGTGCAGTGACAAGCATGTACAAAGATGACAAACAAAGACTCACACATGAGCAACTGTAATGTTGAGACAATAATTCTGTCGAAAGTCGTCACACTTGAGTCTAGTGTTGTTGATGATTGCAAAATCAGACAAAAACTTGTCATTGTTTTCTGTAAGCAAATTATTCAAATATTCTGTAAACAATAAGTAAATGACAACATGTTTTGATTATCAATTCTGATGCAGACATTTTCAACATCATTCTTCTTGTCCATTTTTGTTCTGTTGTCCATGTGTGCCACATTGCATGTCTTGTCCACCTTTTTGTTCCGGTGGTGTCCCCGGCACAATATTGCATGTCTTGGTTATCTTTTTTTTTCTGCGGTGTACAGGAGCGTAACATTGCATATCTTGGCTATAATTTTGTTACTGTGATCAACAGTGGCACAACATTGCATGTCTTGGCCATCTTTTTGTCGCTGTGGGTCAGCGCACAACCTTGCATATCTTGGCCATCTTTTTGGTCCCTGTTGGTCCGCGACACAACACTGCATGCCTTGGCCATCTTTTTTGTCTTTGTGGGTCCGCAGCGCAACCTTGCATATATTGGCCATCTTTTTGTCCCTGTAGGTCCATGCGCAACCTTGCATATATTGGCCATCTTTTGTCCTGTGGTCCATGAGCGCAACCATGCATATGTTTGGTCATTTTTTTGTCAACATTGCATGTCTAGGCCATCTTTTTTTTTTCTCCCCCTGAGCACATGTCCAGTCCAATCGTCATCATCTCTATTATACCTGTTTTTTTATTTCTTCCATAGCTGTTTGTTAAGTTTGATATTGCTAATCTTATCTTCCCAGGTATAATAATAATAATAATTCCTCTCGTACCGTTATACGTTACATAGGGCCTGCAAGTAATTTCTCCATACCGCTCTATCCTGGGCAACTCGCTCAATCTCCTCCATGGAACTGAGACCGATATTTCCTGCCTCTCTCAGCAAAGTTCGTTTCAGGATCTCCTTAGGTCAACCTCTCTTTCTTGAACCCTTGCATCCCACTTCAATGCCTGCTTTGATATTCGTTGATCATTTCTCCTCAAGGTGTGCCCAACATATCTCCATCTTCTCTTTCTTATAACAGTTGTCACTAGTGGTTGACCAGACATGTCTCTGATTTCATCACTTCTCCTGAATTCGTTCCATTTTATATTCATTATTTTTCGCAGACATCTATTTTCAAATGCATTCAACTTGCTTTCTATATCTTTAGTCATTTTCCAACTCTGCTAGCATATGTTAGGATTGATACAACATTTGAATTGAAAATTCGTAATTTAGTTTTAATACTATATAACTTGCAGTTCCATATTTTATTTAGACTTTTAAAAGCTGATGTTGCTTTGCCAATTCGTATCATAATTTCTTTTTAACATTTCCTGTGCAATCAAAATTGCTACCCAAATAGGTGAACTCCCAGGTATACTCAAGTATTATTTTAAGAAGTCTGTACTGGCATATACAAGACAATTTAAATCGTGGCATATTCTTTACAGGATGTAGCCATCAACCACAGTAAATAAGTCGATATTCTAGGCACCACTTATACGTTCTGTAGTTTGCTATTGATTTCTGAACGGTTAGATCTATTTTACCATTCGTAAAAATCCACTCGAAGAAATTTGCTCCCAAACTGACAGCCGCAAAGTTTGAACCAGGTACTCTTGGGTTGTGATTGAGATCACTTCTGCATTCATCCGCTGTGAATTCGGCCGTTAGCCATAACGCCGGGTGTGTCGCTTCTGACTGATTTTTGTGTGAAAGTCTGCTTTACCATTTGATTGGTGTCCCTTGCCATGCAGGCGGATCTTTGTCGACTTCTGAGGATGATTTAGCTCACTACCTCTAAGCCACAGATGCTCAGCCCACTCCCAGGTATACCCAAGTATTATTCTTCTTCAAACGCTCCATATCATCCACTTGTTAACCACTGTGTGATTTGTATGTGATCTGAGCCTAAGAGTGATTGTACGTTGTGCCAGTTATGCATCTACAAGTAGGCCAGCACATCTGATTTCTGCTGCTTTTTATTTACTAGGATAGTTTACCTAGGTCCTACATCAGTCACCTCTTACGACATGCCTTGTAGGTCCCAATGGTACTATTATTTGCTCCCTTCGAGCCATGGCCCCACACGGCAATGTATTAATCTACAAAGTCTTTAATGGCATAGCAGACAATAATAAATATTCACTCTCTTTTTTCTTAATGACTCCATGAGCATGATTCATAAAGTCAAATCAGGAATGGTGAGACGAAACTGGGTGGAGGTACTTGTACAGACAGGGATTAGAGAAATCATCATTTTTGTCCCTGGGCACACAGGAGTTAGGGCTAATGAACGAGCTGATAGATTGGCTGGCAAGGCTGCTGTATCATGGATGGATGGGGGGGTTGACAATGTACCGAAATGACATTAACGCATTGAGTCTTTCCTAACAGATGAGTTTCAGGGTTGTGAATCCCACTCGCTGACCAGATTGAGAGAGAAGGGTGTTGATATTGGTGCAGTCGAAGGGAGCGACATGCCAAATGTGAAAAGAGATTGATTAATCAACATCGACCTGGCATGTTGGGACGCTGCTGGATTTGTTGAGATCGGAACAGCTATGGACATGTCCAGAGTGCTATGATGATAGTTCTTATATAAATGATAACTGAATAAATATTAACTGAGTATGTTACTTCACTGAGAAGCTTCCCTTACCTTCAGTCTCTCCTTCCTCACTGGAAATGATGATAGTGCCTGCAAGTATAAAGATATGAAACTGGTAAGGATAAGAATGAGCGTATATTTATTTAATAGAACATTAACATGATTAGTAAACAACGACAGAGATAATGTCGGAATGCTGGGAGTATCTAGAAGAAAACTAGTCACGACAGAGATGAAGTGTCTATGGAGAATGCTGGGAGTATCAAGAAGAGACTAGTCACGACAGTGATGAAGTGTCTACGGAGAATGCTAGGAGTATCAAGAAGAGACTAGTCACGACAGAGATGAAGTGTCTACGGAGAATGCTGGGAGTATCAAGAAGAGACTATCAGAAGAGATGAAGTTTCTACGGGCGATGTTGGAGTAACAAGAAGAGACTGGTAAGATACACAGGAAAAAGTAGTACAACATCATACTGAATCATCAAGAAACAACAAATTCAATGGTTAGGCTACATAGATGATTCTACACAGACAGTCCCTCAGGAGTATCATACATGAATTCAAGCAAAAGTAGTTTACAACAGAAGTTGACTCAAAGAGCAATGCTACTGTTTAATTGAATACAAGCAAAAGTAGATTACCAACAGACAGTGACCTCAAAAAGCAATCTCTCTAAGTACATTGATACAAAGCAAGTAGATTACCAACAGACAGTGCACCTCAAAGAGCAATGCTACTCTGATACATTGAATACAAAGCAAAAGGTTGTCCAAACATAAGGTGAACTTCAGGAATAAGTGAGGAGGTGAAAAACATTTATGAAGTGCACACAAAAAGCTGTTCTAAAAATCTCTTCTTATCCCAACACTGAGAGGCAAAACAGGAATATGAGAAAGAAAGAAAGAAAGGAGACATAGAATATATGGAAGGGGATAAGAGATAATCAATTTCAAAATGTAAATTATAAAATGCGCCCAAGTGGTTACCGGGACCCAAACTGGGGTGTAAAGAATAGAACCACTGTTACCTGCCATGCATGTTGTAAGGAGGTTGGGTGTGGGGACTAGCTACCATATCCCGTAAAAACACTAGATAGCTACAGAAACCACAATCAGGAAAAAATCATAGCTTGCCACCCGAGGAAGTAGAAGGACTCCGCAGAGAGGACTCATGAAGCGACCCGGTGAAATCCAAAAGGGAAAATGGGGAGAGAGTGAAGAGATATGGAAAAGATGGCCTTGGTTACAGACTTTTGCCTCCTAGGGCGAAGAAGAAGAAAAATATACAATGATATAAGAGGTCAAAGATTTCAAACACAAAATCAAATATCTGGTAGAAGATCAATTCTATTTCTAAACTGGTTAGAATAGTAGTAACTTCACTGATGACACCCCCATATGTGCACAGTCTTGTTCAACTGTGCTCTTGACGACAGTATAAATCTTAATATATTGAGATTTGAGATACACAAGACAACGCTATCTTCAAGAACATGCAGTACAAGTTATTGAAAATATATATAGTTTATCTCTATACCTTTCCCATCATCAATTTCTACATCAGGTGCTATCATGTTCAGGTGCCCTTTCAGAATCTGCAAATACAAGAAGAAATATGAAATATCAGACATATGGGCTATTAAAAACATGCTGGAGTGCAGGGTAATGAGTGTGCTGACTTTCTTGCAAACAATGTCCTGACTCAAGCGGGCAGAAGCATGTGCAGAGCAGATGTCATCAATGTGATATGCTCTCATTTATGTGATATGGGCAAGTCTCAGACACTGGAGCAGTCCGAAATTAGGAGTTAAATTTGGACATGCCAGAGAGTGTCGTCTTCGTGGTAGAAAGCGAAGGTATACTAATCAACTTCTCATGGGTATGGTGAGCAAATGGACTTTCGGATGGCTGTGGGGGACAGAGCATGAATGGGAATGCCCACAGTGCCATGATGTCGATCGCATAACATATGAGCTATCAAAAATATAAATTATTGGAAATATGAACAGAACAAACAGACAACAACAAACATGGACATCTGTGATTATGGATCTCTCTCCATCATGTGCCGTAGCAGATCTCCACCATATCATATCATCTAGTTCTAGTTTTGGCTTTCTTCCATATCATGAGATTGCAAACTGTCCTTTAACCTCTCTCCATATTGTACCTTGTTTTTCCATTAACTTTGCTTGTTCTTGTGACCCTTTTTTTTCTAAACAAGAGCAATGTTAGTCTTTCCCAAACTTCTTGATATGTTGATTGTATTGTTTCTAGTACTTTCTCATAGTCTTTCAGCACCATCTCTAACCACTGGTCCTCTAACCACTGTCCCTAACCACTCGTCCTCTAACCACTCGTCCTCTAACCACTCATCTACACCAACTCTCGAACAAATTGACTGCACAAATGTTTGAACCACTAGATTAAACTAGTGCTCTAACCTTCTTCACCTTTCAACTCAGCTCTTACTCGCTCCTGCCATCCCTTCCAAGTTTCACCTATCCTTTTCATATCAGTCTCCAGCTCTCTTCTCCAGGTATGTCTACGAGGGCTCTAACCACTCAACAAACACCTCACAGTGATATGAGAATACTGTTTAACTAACAACCAGTCGCCATCACTATACCAAATACTACAATATGACTCAAGCATACTTCTACTTCTTCTTTGCGTTCAGTTTCATATGCTCATCTAAACCTTGAGATGAGTTGCTTCTATGAAGCTGCATGTCAGTTGTTCTACAAGAGTTCCCCATAGCTTGTTCTGTAAACTTTGTTCATGAGGCCATGTTTAATTTCGTTGGTGTATGTATGATGGACATGACTCTGGAGTCTGTGTTTCTGTCTGGCATGCACACTGTGCAGTCTGAGCAGGCTTTATTCTGTGCATGTGGTGGTTGAGCCTGCAGTGGCCTGTTCTTAGGCGAAAGATTGTGTGCTGTTTTCTGTTTTGTTTAGTCTGCATTCAAGCATACAAAACTCACCTTATCTTGGAATGTTCTGACTGTGACCTTGGTTGTATTGAGTACAACTGTACACTCAGGTTTAGCAGAACATACATAACATTTAAGGGTTAGGACTTTCCAGTACACAAGGTACTAGCAGACGTTTGCGATCATTCGGAAATTTGTTCAAATATATCTGGGGATAAGATCAAATATATATATATGTATACATATAAACTATACCAAATCTCAATATATATATACTATAAAAGACTAAATGCTAAATAAGGTGGGAGAATTTGAATACCTTGGAAGTATCTTCACATCAAATAGTAGACTGGACAGAGATTTTGAATACCTTAGAATATCTTCATCAAAATAGTAGACTGGACAGAGAGATTTTGAATACCTTAGAAGTATCTTCACATCAAATAGTAGACTGGACAGAGAGATTTTGAATACCTTAGAAGTATCTTCACATCAAATAGTAGACTGGACAGAGATTTTGAATACCTTAGAAGTATCTTCATCAAATATAGACTGGACAGAGATTTTGAATACCTAGAAGTATCTTACATCAAATAGTAGACTGGACAGAGAGATTTTGAATACCTTAGAAGTATCTTCACATCAAATAGTAGACTGGACAGAAAATTTTGAATAACTTAAATATCTTCACATCAAATAGTAGACTGGACAGAAAGATCGAAACTATAACATCGATAAGAATGATCGAAAAGATAACAGTTATTATCAGATCAATAAACAATGACAAAGACACTTCCTAACATTATCCAATAGTTCAACACTTCTGAGATTACTGAATTTGGCATTGGCTAACAGAAGGAAGTAACACTCTGCAGTTGAAATTAAAATTGTGGCATACCCTTTACAGACGTCGCTTTCAACCTCAGTAAACTAGTCAATTTTCTACACCATTATATGTTCCATAATTTGCCATTGCTTTCTGAATGCTGAGGTCTATTTTACGTTCGTAAAGATTCACGGTACAAATTAGCTTCTAAACTGCTGGCCGCAGAGTTTGAACCAGTTACTCTTGGGTTGTGATCGAGCTCCTCTACCGCTAAGCCACAGACACCAATTTGGCAGTTACACATAATAAAAACACATCTCTCTCTTTGCCTTTTTTACACCGGGTTGGGGCATAGGCCCTCAACCAACTCATGCCAAGTCTTCCTATCTCTAGCTATCTCCTGCAGCTCCCTCCAGCTCTTCTTTATATTGTTGATCTCTGCCTCAAATCTCGTCTCCATGTATTTCTCGGCCTCCCCTTCTTTGCTGTCCCTACGGGTTCCAGGCAGGACCCTTCTTGTTATATTCCCTCTGGTTTACTTAAGTGTGTCCTATCCAGCGCCAGCGTCTTTATTTAACCTGTTCGTTCACTGGAATCTGTCTTGTTCTCTCCATAAGTTCCTCATTTGTGACCCTATCATACCATCTTATTCCCTCTATTCTGCGCAGACACCAGTTGATGAATGTTTGCAATTTATGCTATTGTTTTAGTTGTTCTCCATGTTTCTGACCCATACAGTAGAACTGCTTTAACATTGAGTTAAATATCCGAATTTTGTTCTAGATTTGATTTCTTTGGACTTCCAAATGTTTCCCAGTGCAATGAAAGCTCCCTTGCCTTCTGTATTCTTATTTTAACATCTCTATCTGTTCCACCCTCTTTGTCAAGTTGCTGCCCAAATATGTGTATGATTCTACCTCTTGAAGTAGGATTTCCCCAGGGAGATCGAGGTTGTCGTTGCTTAGTTAATTCTCAATATCTTTGTCTTTCCCTTATGAATGTTCAGCCCTAGTTGCTGGGACCTTTGATTCAATGTGTTAAGCTTATCCTGCATCTGATTTTGTGTATGTGACAGAAGGGCTATATCATCAGCGAAGTCCAGATCATCTAGTTGCTCTGTCAGAGTCCATTGGATTCCATTTCTGGTGTTAGTTACTGTGGTCTTCATAATCCAGTCTATTGTCAGTAAGAACAACAAAGGTGATAGAAGACATCCTGCGCACTCCTGTTTCTTTTCCCAGTATCTGTTAGTTTACCTTCATGAAGAACTCTACATTTCATATCTGTATATGTTGCTTTTATTAGGTTAATAATTTTCTGTAGGATTCCATAATGCCTCATTAATTTCCAAAAGGTTTCCCTATCAATACTGTCAAAAGCCTTCTCATAATCCACAAATCCGATATAAAGTGGGGATTTCCATTCAATACTTTGCTCTATTATTATTCGTAATGTGGCTATCTGGTCAGCACAGGATCTATTTGGTTGGAAGCCTGCCTGTTCATCTCTTAGCTTTATATCGATGGTATCTCTCAGTCTCTCCAGGATGACTCTGCGTAGTATTTTCCCAGGTACTGACAACAGCATTATTCCCCTATAGTTTTCACACTTCTGAAGGTCCCTTTCTTTGGTAGCTTCACCAGGTATCCTTCTCTCCAGTTTGCTGGTATTTCTTTGGTCTCCCAGATTCTGCTAAATAATTTATACAGTATTTCTGTGGATGTGTTTATGTTGGCTTTAACCGCCTCTGCTGGAATACCATCTGGACCGGCCGCTTTTCCATCTTTTAAAAGTTTAATGGCTTTACTAATCTCCTCCTTGGATGGTTTCTCACAGTTGATGTCAAGTCAATTTCTGCCGGTTGGATATCTGGGGGGTTTTTAGGTGCTGGTCTGTTCAGGAGTTCCTTGAAGTATTCCATCCATCTTTCCATTTGGTCTCTAACATTAGTGATAGTTTCCCACTACTATTTTTGATCAACCATTTGATGGTCTGTATTTCCTCACTTTCTAGTGATATTTACAAATGCCTAATTCCTTCTTTCTGCTAGCTTCTACTTGCTTCTCTTCTGAATCTTCAAACTTGTCTTTTAAACTTTTCAATTTATTGTTTTTCCATTTCTTGCTGCTTCTGTGACCTTTTCAACAGGCTGTTAGTCTTTCCCAAATTCTTGATTTTGATTGTAAATTGCTTTCCTCTTTTCCTTTCTTCTATTTCACCATTTACCAGTTATCCATGCCTCTAACTGTCTCAACCCTCGTCCTCTAACCACTCATCTCCTCTGAATATTTCATCAAATATTTATAGATTAAACTGTGCTCAGCCTTCTTCACCTTCACTCGCCTACTCTCATCTTCAAGTTACCTATCCCAAAAGCCTCTACTATATGCTAGAGGCTTGACCTGAACAATCCCTGTGATATGTCTGTTGACTTCACCAGTATCCTACATAATGGTCTATGTTCAGGGATCTTTATTCTCTTGCTTCAGTTTCAATTTCTAACCTTATGAGGCTATGGCTGAGTCAGATCTCTCTACAAGAGTTCCCCATCTTTTTTGAGAGATGACCTGAATTTTGTTTATGCATATGATGGACATGACTTGAGTTTTCTGTCTGCATGACACTGTGATGAGCAGGCTTTATGTATTGGTTTGAGTGCAGAGCACTTTCTATAGGCGTATGATTGCTGTCTGTGTAGTTGTTAGATAGAATCTCCTTATTTGATGTTCATGTGACCTTGTTGTAAGTCACTGTCACTCAGTTCGAACATACATAACATAGTTGGATTTAGTCCGAAGTACCTATTTTGCGATCATTGGAGATTTGTTCAAATTTCTGGATGTTCAATTTTCTGATTATATAGTATTTTAATTTATATAAAGATTCAATCTTTTAACTTTCTCTTATAAAATGTAGATGGAAGGAGTTTTGAATACACTGAGATCTTACTTTCAAAAAAACTCTTTTGTTTGGTATTTCTGAAATAGTGCTGACAGGATTTGAATCCTTTAGAGACTCACTAAATTCGACATTTAATACTTGAAGTATTTTCATCAATGTGACTGGACAGAGATTTTGAATATTAAAGTATCTTCACTAATAGTAGACGGACAGATTTTGATCCCTTTTCTTCCATTATAGACTGGACAGAGATTTTATCCTCTAGGTATTTCAATCAATTGTAGACTGGACAGAGATTTACACTAGTTCTCACATAAATATAGATGACAGAATCGAAATTACATCGATAGAATGATTGTAGTAACTTATTTAGATAAAATGACTTGCTAACTTTTCCAATAGTTCAAATTCTGGAGCTTTTGCATTGGTAAGAGGAAGAAAATCTGCAGTTGAATTAGACTCCTGGCTTTCTCTGGCATCCTTCAACCTCTAGAAAGCTATCAATTTTTTTAGGCACCATTTATTTATATTTGACATTCTGGTTTGAATGCGAGTGGCTATTTTCTACTTCGAGATTAGGGTACACTAGCTTCAAACTCTGGCTGCAGGTTTGAACAGTACTCTTGGGTGTGATGAGCTCCTCTAGCTAACCACAGGCCCTTTGGCAGTTACCATAATAAAAACACATACATTGACATATATTCTCTGTTACACCTACCTGCTTACACTTGGAGATATTGCCAGCTAAAATCTTTAAAGCCTCAATAACTATCAGACCTGAGATGATGGCGTTGGTGGTCGCTATTGCAGGAATGATGTTGCCAGCCATTGCTGTTTGAAATAAACAATATTCATCAAGAAACAACAAATGAAATGGTCTAGCCACATAGCCAATTTACCAACAGACAAAGGGCAATGCTACTCATATACAGTAGATATTAGGTAAAAGGTCGACCCTGCAATAGGTGGACTACAGAGTTAAAAGAGGCATTGTTAATTTGAGGATCATCATCAGACATGTCCATAATTGCTCCGATCTCCTCCCAAGCATGTATTTCAGAATGTTTAGACTAACAACTCCCGTTCTGTGTTGATTGATGTATCTACTGGGGTTTCTATTGTGGTTTTCCCATCTTGCCCAACTATTGGTATGCGCAACTATCAGTATGCACAACTAAACCGAGATAAGAGAATACCCTTTATCTTCATCATTGAAATCTTCAGAGTGTATGTTTTCTCTTAGAGTGTTGATGATGTAGCTTTTGTCCATAGAGACCCATTTTTGATCGCAGCATTGCTGCAGCATATCCACTCTCTCATTGCCCTTCATCCCAGAATGGCCTTGGAACAAAGACGATGGTAAGTGTCTGGATTGTCGCATTTTGTATTAATTGCATCCACTGTCTTCGTACACAAGCAGTCTTGATCTTTTGTTTCATGCCCATAGAGTTGCTGAGCATGCATGCATAGGTAAATGTTTGCGTCTGTAGCCACTCCAGGGATTTTGTCACTGCCATGACCTCCATAGTCATGCTGCTGGTTGTTGTCTAACAGAGGCAATGAAAGACATCATGCAAAAGCACACAAAGCCCATTCTAGAAATCTTCTTATCCTGAGCGCTGTGAGCAAAACAGGATTAGAGAAGCTCATACAAAAGTCTACTCTTGAAATGTCTTATCCTGACACCGATAAACAAAACAGTATTCGAGAAAGGAACATAGAAATAGTTTGATCAAATTTGATCACATCAACAGTTGATGTTATTTACTTACATTTGATATCAAATCTGGACTTGAGTGGAATGCCAAAAATGTGGGCTCGTATGTCAGCGCGCAGAGTCACAAAGTCCATGGCATGATGGTCATCCTAAATATACAGGACAGAGGTCAAGTTAATGAAGCAAGAAATCAACATAATGTGAGTGTAAATTGTAATACAAAAATGGTGTTATGCAAATGAGGAGAGTGCATTGAATGATGGAAGATTTAGCAAATGAGGAGAGTGCATTGAATGATAAGGAAAGGGAGATGCAATGATGAAAGATGAGAGGAGATTTGCATGATGGACATGAATGATGAAAAGAGTGAAAGTGAATGATGGGAGAGATGTGGGCTGCGAATGATGGAAGAGAAGTGCAGAAGAGGAAAGCGAGAATACGAATCTTGATTTATTTGAAACAAAGTGATATGGGTGAAACCGACACATTGTGTTTGCAGATTTATTATACAAAAAAGTATAGATTCATGAGTGTGAGTGAGTGAAAGAGTGAGTAAGTGAAAGAGTGAGTTAAAGTATGAGTGACGGTGGTGAGAGAGAGAGTGGGTGAGATAGTGAGTGAAAGAGTGAGAGTGAGTGAAGAGATAGTGAATGAAGAGTGAGTATGAGTGAGTGAAGAGTGGGTAAGTGTGAGTATGCTAATTTAATTTCAGACACATGTCCGCACCTTGTCCCAGACTAACATGGCATCATCTCCTCTAGCAGCCAAATCTTGCTTGAGAGCTGTCAGACACTGACTAAAGACATCTGAACACTCCTGCACTGACCACAGTCTCTGATCTCTCATCACTGAAGTGTTGATATTTTCTCCTAAAGGTTGCACCATCAATAATAAAGACATTGAAAATGTTACAAATTTGGAAATATTTATCTTCGTAATTAACAATAATGGAGATTGTAAAAAAGTATTCAGGAGACAACAAATCCAATGTATCATTAATTTATATAATATAACAGATCCACGATGAACTTCCAGTATGAGGATGGACATTGAGGTCATTACTGCTGCCCTCCATTGGCTATCTGAGACTCTGTTCGCTGGAGCCGTTGTATCTCTCTCTCGATCACCGTCCAGACCGATGTACCAGATCTCCCCATAAACTCTATTCAGTTGGAAATCTGATTTATGCAGCCTTAGTATTGGTGTGTTTCCGTCCCATCTTCAGCTCCATTTGGAGCTCTGGTGCTATCCTTCAGCGATGTTCGGTTTCAGACAGCGTTTACTCTGTTCCCTCTCCGTTCTGTAGCCATCTGAGTGTTTTTACGGTGTGGGGTAGCTGCCCATGCCCAACCTCCTTAGTCGTCTCTTACGACATGCGTGGCAGATAACAGTGGTTCTACTCTTTACACCCCAATTTGGGCCCGGTAACCACTCAGGCAGTTGTATCTGACTCTCAGATTATGCTTCACAAGGGCAGATTTCGGTATGAGTGGATGTCGTCTATAGAGGTTTCTAACCTTCAGTGACTTCCGTGAATCTACTGTCCAGGGCATGCAGATGTTTGCGGCAATGAGAGAGCAGACAGGCTTGCATCAATAGCATTGATTGTTGCGTAGTTGAAGATGGATAAGAGGTGTCTCTTCTTTGATGTAGAAGTAGGATGGTGACCGATTAGAATTGCAATCATTACCGACACACCGCTTTTGCCATATTTTGAACACGGCAGACCAGGGTAAGTAGAACCCTCAAACATAGAAAGGCATTCTGTCTATGGGAGGAAGCATCAAGAAATGAAACCTCAACAGTCAGTCAGAAGATGCATGCTCAAGCAGCAAGGAAATAGGAAAAGGGTGTCTATGCACTAAAACTGAAGCTATGTAACAAACACTACTCCTGTATGGTATCATTCATACAGGGCGAAGCCAGGTAGATACTAAAATGGGCTTCCATCCCAAGACAGGAACCACAATTCCTGACTCTCTCAGAGCAACCAGTGAAGACCAAGGGCAAACCTAACAATAATAATCCTCTCGTACCGTTATAACTCGCTCATTCTCCTCCATGGAACTGAGACCAATATTTCTTGCCTCTCTCAGCAAAGTTCGTCTCAGGATCTCCCTAGCTTGTCCTCTCTTTCTTGAACCCTTTTCATCCCACTTCAATGCCTGCTTTGATCATTTCTTTTCAAGGTGTGTACGACATCTCCATCTTCTCCTTCTTATAACAGTTGTTACTAGTGGTTGACCAGATATTTCTCTGATTTCATCACTTCTGAATTCTTTTCATTTTATGTTCATTATTTTCTGCAGACATCTATTTTCAAATGCATTAACCTTGCTTTCTACATCTTTAGTCATTTGCCAACAGGAATAACTCTTCAGAACAAACTATGGGGAACCAGTGAAGACCTCAAGCACACCGTCTATTTTATGACACATACCGGAGTAGTTACATAGTAGAAGTTGACTGCAGAAGAAGAAGACGAATCTAAGAAGCAAGTACACTAACTACTATGTTATCACAACTTTCACCAACAGTGCACATGCAAATCTTACCTTTACCAGGTAAATTATTAAAGTCCAAAGGTTGAGGTGGCCTTCTCTTTTTCCATAAAGTCTCCATACATAACAAGTACTTGATATCGTCTCGGAACAGCTTAGAATGAGACACAAATCATTTATTCATAAACGAGCACCATCTATACTTGAACATAAAACCACCCCTGCATCGAGGAGTGAATTTTACGAACATAAAAAGCGCAAAGAATGCCAAACAAGCATATGATGTACATATAACCCATAATTATAGCATGAACCTCCACTTTTACCAACTGGAGATATCGCTGTTTTAAGTTAGACATTTTTGCTATTTAGAAGGGTCACATTGCAAGAGGCATATCTACAAAACCTATCAAGTTTGAGATTTCTGGATGCCATTGCTACATAGTTTTACTGCAGTCTTCTCTTATATCAATAATACCATTATCTGACAAACTTTATGTGTTTTATTAACTTTGTAATTGGTTAACTGTGTGTGTTGTAGTGTAACAAACAAAATCTGCTGTATTGCCTTTAGTAGAGAGCCTGAGGAATTTAATGACTGCATGGCTAGTGCAGTCGCTGCAAAGCTGTTCAGGTTAGGATTTCAACAGAAAAAATCCTTGGCCTTACCGTGAATTGAACATGGGTATCCTGTATAGGAGCCACGCTCTAATCCATTCAGTCAGACGCTCCTCGTCTATGTTATTATCTTTGTTAAATTAATTTTTTTGTGTTGTATCAACTTTTGTGTGCTTGTTAATGTTATGTTTTATTAACTTTTTATTTTGCTAACATTGTGTCTTGCGTTAACTTTGTGTTTTGTTAATTCCTTCTTATTCGTTGCGATCGGTTTCGTATGGTCGTCTAAACCATGAGATAAGTTGCCTCTATGAAGCTGCATATCAGTTGGAGTTCCTTGAGAGTTCCCCATAGCTTGTAAGCTTTGTTCATGAGGTCACGTTTCGCCTTGTTGGTGTATATATGATGGATATGACTGCAGGATGTGCACTGGAGTGTTTCTGTCTGACATGCATACTGTGCAGTCTGAGCGGGTTTTATTCTGTGCATGTGATGGTTTAGCCTGCAAGTGTCCTGTTCAGAGGCAAAAGATTGTTGTGTCCTGTTTTCTGTCCACTCTGCTGATGGGATCTTGTGGGTGTTTGCTGTGGGTTTGTTGTCTCCACAACTCTTTGTATTTTTTGTTTGAGATATGTTTTGATTTCTGGTAGTGACACTGGATGTTTGTTTTGTTAATTTCTTCTTTTTCTGCCTTCTCCTGCTGTGAATTCAGGTGGTAGCTATGCGCCTGGGTGGCGCTTCTGATTTTTGCGTGAGGCTTGCTTTTACCATTTGACTGGCGTCTCCCACCATACAGGTGAGCCGTTGCCATCTTCAGAGTTACTTCAAGATTAGATGCTTCAAGTGTTATCTTTTCAGGAAACCTGTAGTCCGAACCACTTGCCGTGAAGCCAGCGACAATTAGTGAAGTTCCGACTTCTCTATCGGATTTCCCGCCATTTTGTGCCTGTGGTGAGGTCGTTCCTTTCCATCGTATGATAAACACTCTTTTAATGATCTTTTTAATGCCTTTTGTTAATTTAAGAATACTTAAATGGTATAAGTACATACCTTGTTAAAAATCTTTTCTGCATCATAGTCTGTTTCCAGAGCCCATACCCTTGTTGATTTGCGCTCAATTCCACCCACAGAATCTTTCTTTGCATCTGTTGTCAGCGCTGTCTGGCCGGCATCAGCTAGGAATAAATATAGTTGACAATGCGATGGGTATGTCATTTACATAACTTGAAAACTAATCAGAAAGGTGGACCTCACAAATCTTTCTTCTTCTTTGAAAGCTCCATTTCGATCACTTGTTAAACCACTCTTTGTGATTTGTATGTGATCTCAGCCTAAGAGTGATTGTACATTGAGCCAGTTATGTGTCTACAAGTGGGCTAGCACATCCAATGTCTGCTATGCTTCTTATTTAATAGGGTTGCTTCCTAGGCCCTTGTAAGCCAGTGTTACTATTCTTTAGACCCTGTGAGGGCCCTGGCAACGCATAAATAACAGAGACGGTGAAAAACACTATTTATGAAGCGCACACAAAAGCCAGTTCTAGAAGTCTCTTCTTATCCTGACCATGTGAAGTAAAACAGGTTTAGAGCAAAGAAAGAAGGAAACTAGTCGGGCTGCACCAATATCGACACCCATCTCTCTCAATCTGGACAGCGAGTGGGATTCACAACACTGAAACTCTTCTTTTTGGAAAGACTCAATGTGTTAAGAATGTCATTTCGGTCTATGGCAGCTCCCTCTGATATTGTAGATATGCCAGTCAATTTATCAACTCGTTTATTACCACCGACTCCTGCATGCCCAGGGACAAAATGTTGATCAATCAATCATATAAAAGGTGTACCTGTCAGTTCTGGATCCTCTGTGTCTGGTGACACATCTTCATCTGGGTCATTCTCCCCAAAAAGTTGACTGCAAAAAAACACACCAAAAAAAACCAATAAACTATAGACACCAAACAAAAAACATGGACTGGAAATATGACAAATCAAGCAAAATAAAAATATAATGGCAGTATAAAATGATGTGTCTGAACAGTTTGTTTTTGTTCTTATCAACCAAGTTAACCATTATTTATCTTCTTCGAATGCTCAATATTGATCACTTGCTAAACCAATCTGTGATTTGTATGTGATCTGAGTCTAAGCGCGATTGTACTTGTGCCAGTTATGCGCTTACAAGTAGCTCACATCTGATTTCTGTGACGCTGTTTATTTACTAGGGTAGCTTTCCTAGGCCCCTACCTCAGTCGTCTCTTACAACATTCCTTGTTGGTCACAGTGTTACTATTCTTTGCTCCTTGCGCGCCGGCAACACACGAGCGCGATCTAATCCTAAGAGTGATGGTATGTTGTGCCAGTGATAAGCCTACAAGTAGGCTGTACGCATCGTATGATAACCACTTTTTAATGATCTTTTTAATGTTGTATATTTGGGCTTGGATCTACACCAAAGAGCATTTACTACTTTGCAACCTTCCTGACTGGGTGAGGTTGTTCCTGTTTAGGAGCAGTCTCAACTCTTCTAGGGCTAGTCCTTGGAACAGCTGCTTCGTGTGTTCATTGCTCTTTAACTATCATTTTTCGCCATATGTTTAGGCTGTATGATCTTCGCTAAGAGTATATCTACTCTATCGTCCTTTCTGACTATGTGAGGTCTTCGAACTTGACTGTATTATTGCTCTTGTCTCAAATTCTCTAACTACGTATCATGTGTTACTCTGTTCTAGATGGCTACTAAACACAGATATGATATAATTATCTTCTTACTTGAAGAGGTGTTTAGCCCAAACAACACAGTGGATTGGTTCTGATGGGGTGTTCCTGATGGTGCACCCTGGGAAGGTTTTCTGTGCAGGCTTGGGTTGACATTCAAAACATTCAGTCAATCCCTATAACAAAGTGATCAAACAAATAGAAAAATGTTCAATCAATCCCTATAACAAAGTGAACAAATGAATAGAACAAAGTGAACAACGAATAGAAAATGTTCAGTCCTACCTATAACAAAGTGAACAACGAATAGAAAAATGTTCAATCAATCCTATAACAAAGTGAACAACGAATAGAAAAATGTTCTCACTCCCTATAACAAAGTGAACAACGAATAGAAAAATGTTCATCCTCCTATAACAAAGTCAACAAACGAATAGAAAAATGTTCAATCAATCCCTATAACAAAGTGAACAAGCGAATAGAAAAATGTTCAATCATCCCTATAACAAGTGAACAAATGAATAGAAAAATGTTCAATCAATCCCTATAACAAAGTGAACAAACGAATAGAAAAATGTTCAATCACTCCCTATAACAAAGTGAACAAACGAATAGAAAAATGTTCCATCACTCCATATAACAAAGTCAACAACGAATAGAAAAATGTTCAATCATCCCTATAAGTGAAATTAAAAGAAAATGTTCAATCAATCCCTATAACAAAGTGAACAAAGCGAATAGAAAAATGTTCAATCACTCCTATAACAAGTGAACAAGCGAATAAAAATGTTCAGTCAATCCTATAACAACGTGAACAAATGAAGAAAAATGTTCAATCAATCCTATAACAAAGTGAACAACGAATAGAAAATGTTCAATCCTCCTATAACAAAGTGAACAACGAATAGAAAATGTTCCGTCACTCCTATAACAAAGTGAACAACGAATGAAAAATGTTCCGTCCTCCTATAACAAAGTGAACAAGCGAATAGAAAATGTTCCGTCACTCCTATAACAAAGTGAACAAGCGAATAGAAAATGTTCCGTCCTCCTATAACAAAGTGAACAAGCGAATAGAAAAATGTTCAGTCATTCCTAAATGAAGATTTCAAAAGAAACATATCAAAACTATATTCTTTTCTTTCTTTTGTTGTCACACTGTTACTGGGCTGTTACCAGTGTCTGGGTTTATTTTTGTCTAGTGCTGTTCTGGTGGCTTGGTGATTGGTTTTTTACAGAATTCTGTTATGCCATCGAACCATCTTTTTTGTGGTCTTCCTTTTGCTTTCTTTCCTGATGTTCTATAACTTTTGTCACTCTCCAAATAAAGATGTGGAAATACTTGCAGTAAAAGAATCCTTTTCATACCTGGTAGTATATTGAGCAATATGGTGTTAGGACCATATTTTTCATTGACAGTCGACACAAGATGGGTGATGTGGTCAACATCACGATGGCCACCTTTACTTCCCAGACCTTTTCCTGGTACCCAATTGAGGCTGGGTCGACCTGAGAGCTGTTACTGTCTGGAAAAATATTCCACACATACTGTGGAATTGAACCCGGACCACACATCTAAGAAGCAAGTTCACTAACAACTAAGCTACTGCGGCTCACTACATCATGCCATTTCCTTAAAAAGGTGGAAGCATATTTTTGAAAACATTTGAGTATAATAATATTAAAGTCTCAACTGCGATAGATAAAGAACAAAATGTGGCAGTTCTACAGTAACAGTCCATGAGTTTTTGTTTCTACCCAAAGGTTTTCCTTATGCAATTTTCTTTTTAGCGTTCGGTTTCGTATGCTCGTCTAAACCATGAGATGGGTTGCCTCTATGAAGCTGCATGTCAGTTTGAGTTCCTTGAGAGTTCCCATAGCTTGCTCTGTAAGCTTCATTCATGAGGCCATGTTTCGTTTCATTGGTGTATGTATGATGGACATTATTATGAGTGTGTTTCTGTCTGACATGCACACTGTGCAGTCTGAGCAGGCTTTATTCTGTGCATGTGATGGTTGAGCCTACAGTGACCTGTTCTTAGACGAAAGATTGTTGTGTGCTGTTTTCTGTTTTGTCTGCTGATGGGATCTTGTGGGTGTTTGCTGTGGTTTGTTGCCTCCACAACTCTTTGCATTTTCACTTGATATGTATCTTGATTTCTGGTAGTGACACTGGGTGTTTGTGTTGTATAAGTTTTGTTCCCTCCTTAGCCAGTCTGTCTGCTCTCTCATTTCCTGATACACCATAGTGAGTTGGTATCCACTGGAGAATAATTTGGTTGCATTCTGAAAGCTTGTTTAGTTGTAGTGTCAGCTCTCTCTCCATATTATCTTGTGGTTCCCTTTGTGTGGCCTGCAGGACTGACATGCAGTCACAAATGAAGACAAGTTTTTGTTTTATATGTTTATTTGTTGCAGTAATTTTGTGGCATCGACAATTGCTTGTTGTTCGGTTCTAAAATTTGCTGAGAGTTCTCAGGAGTATGAGGCATTATGCAATCAAACATACACAAAATACTGTAAAACCATTCATATAATGTAGACATGAAAATAATGTCCTGGTATGCCTACACAGAGAGCCACACAGAAAAAGTAACTAGTACAAAGCAAGAGGAAGACCATGCAAAAGATGGAGCGACACCATCAAGAACAGCCATATGAAAATGAATATCAGCTTACAAAGTGCCTTAAGACCAGCACACACAAGATCACTATGTTCCCCACACTTCTATAAAGAAGTAAATGGTGGAAGAGAAGAAGAAGAAGATGAAACAGACAAACAATGTATCATGAGTATGTGTAAACATGTGCTGGGATGGGAAATGGTACCAGAATTTGTTGGCTGTTTTTTTACGTTATAAGTTGCACAACAACTGACCTTTTTAATGACGGTAACTTGACCTAGATAACCAGCAGTCCCGCTCTCTATCAAAGGTACATCTGCTGCTAGGCACATCGGTTGACATGGTTTCGTGCGCTAAGTAACATAAAATTAAACAATTTACACAATCTAGAATGTATTGTCAAAATATTACACTAAAAATATATCTTTGGTTAAAGTGTTCTGTTTGGAGGCAGATCTTTTGCTTCAACGCTCCATATCGACCACTTGTCAGTCAGTCTGTGTGATTTGTATGTGATCTGAGCCTAAGAGCGATTGTATGTTGTGCCAGTTATGCACCTACAAGTAGACCAGCACATCTGATTTCTAGGGTAGCATCCCTAGGATCTACATCAGTCGCGCTTACGACATGCATTGTAGGTTGCAGTGGTACTATTCTTTGTTTCCCTTGCAGGCCCCTGCGTCACACAGCATGGAGGCAGATAAGAATATACCTCTGGTTAAACTATTCGCGGTGTGTTGCCGGGGCTCACAAGGGAGCAAAGAATAGTACCACTGCAACCTACAAGACATGTCATAAGAGGCAACCGAGGTAGGGGCCTAGGAAAGCTACCTAGTAATTAAAAGCCCTTTCCGGGTCTGGACAGCTTCTTTCTTGATACCCACTGGCTCGCAGACATTAATCAGAAGCTAGTAGCATAAAAATCTACCCACTGGCCAGACATATCAGCTAGTAGCATAAAAATCTACCCACTGGCCAGACATATCAGCTAGTAGCATAAAAATCTACCCACTGGCCAGGCATTTCAGCTAGTAGCATAAAAATCTACCCACTGGCCAAGCATATCAGCTAGTAGCATAAAAATCTACCCACTGGCCAGACATATCAGCTAGTAGCATAAAAATCAATCATCCTGTCAAAGGTTGGACTGAAGAGGAAACACTTAGACCATGTGATATTTTTAATATTTAATAAAGGTTTCATTGATTGATTGGACCATCATTAGTGCACTTCAGTGAGTAACCATCTTTCTTACACAGGAAGATCTCAGCGGCAGTGCACTGGAATCCATCTTTCACCGGAAGATCCACTATGTAATTTCAGTGAAATAACATTTTTTCAGGAAGATTTATTTATAACTCTTTCACAAGTAAATCTCAGAGCAGTAACTTCTGCAACATCTTCTTCGGAAGATTTTGAGCAGTGCACGACTCTTTTATGTGCTCACTAGATTTGAAAATAAATATTTCAGATTTTATTAACTCCAAATTAGACTAGGAACTTTCCAACGCCTAGATTTGAGACGAGAAGTCTCTGGAATAAATACCTGATGGTTCCAATGAGGACTAGAAACCACGAGTCGACATATTTGGAGTGACGAGTAAGCAAGAGCACCTAACCTCTACCTCACATAGACCCTCCAAAGTTTTCATACAAGTATATAACAGACCGATATTGGCTACAAAAGTCAAAGGTTGCACATCCCTGCCCTAGATTGAACTAAACTACTAAAACAAACTCAATGAAATACATACCATTATTGTCAAGAGCATTCAAGACCAACTGGAACTGACTAAAGTAATCAAGTCCAAATTCTGGACTGTTTTAGAAGAAGAAGAAGAAGAAGAAAACAAACAATTATTTATACAAAATCACTAATAGTCAAATTCTATTCTATAATTCCTGTTTTGTCTTTCAGCATCAGGTCGAAAAAGGAGACACCTGGGCGAGCCTCTCTATGCACCTTGTCTTTCTTTCTCTTCTCCAATCCTGATTTGCCTTACAGCTTCAGGGTGAGAAGAGATTCCTAGAAATAGGCTTTTGTGTGGCTTCATAAACAGTGTCTTTCGTCGCCTCTGTTATCTCTGACGTCCACCTTTTGCCTGGTCGGCCATTTGACTAATATTAATATTACAAAAGTCACATTCATTAATATTGCATTAGTTTTAAATAATCTTTTCTTTCTTCTTCTTCTACCCTCCACCCCACAGGAACCATAGGTCCCCCCCAGCCAAGGCCTTGCAAGCTCTTGTGCACTTGGTTGCAGTTTTCTTCCTTTTCTCAAATCCTGTTTTGTCTCACAGCGTCATGATAAGAAGAGATTTCTGGCTCTTGTGTGTGTACATGGTATTTTTCCCTGCCTGTTATTTCTGTGGTTCACTTTTTACCTTGCATCCACTGCATCTGAGTAGTATTGTCCTTTGAGGAGCCTTTGCATTGTCTGTTGGTAATCTGCTTGCTTGGTTGAATCATTTAACTTGTGGTTTCTTGATGAAGTTAGTACCCATGTTCTCCTTTTTAACTGTTGTCTTCATTCCTAAATCGGTTTTTACTTGATATTTCCAGCACTCTGCGTAGATAGACACGACATCGCTGCCGTGACTAGTTTTCTTACATTGTTTGATGTCATCGTTCATATTACATATCCATAGTCCGTAGAATTTCACATATAATGGAGACAAATGGGCTTTTCCCTCCACTCTCGGCGGCTATCATCCAGGAAAGGACACCGGTGCAATGCAGCGGTTTTTGCATGAGGGGTTTCAGATGGGGATGGAAACGCTGCAGCATCCATTAGTTGATTGATTCACAACCACAGCAAGTGCTAATGAGCCTTCCTCAGGGATCACACTCTCGCCAGTCCTGTTCAATGTATACACAGTCAGGGTAACCAGCATACAGAGGGTCGGACTTGGCAGAACAAATTCTTATGCCGATGATATTCTGGTGTACCGAATGGACAAGGACAGAAATAAGATCGCAGCTGCATTGCAGTGCGCACTGAATAAGATTGATGACTGGTGCAACGAGTTCGAGGCGAATGTGAATCCGGCAAAGGCTTCTCTGACATGGTTCTCTCTTAACACTCACATAGTAAAGATGTCTACTCCAGTTGTCAGCATGTGTAACAAAGACATTGACAGAAGCGAAACACTAAAATATCTTAGCATAACAGTTGACAGAAGCCTGTCATTTAAGTCATGTTGAGAACGTAATCCTAAAGCCAAAAAAAGGACTAACCCGCTCTCAAAGTTATGCCGGAGGTGGATATTGAACAACGCCTACTGCTTTTTCTTTATCACTTTACCAGGGACTAGTGCTGAGCGTGGTGGACTATAGTCTTCTGACAGTAAGCAGAACATCACTGGAAAAGTTAGGATCCAAAATGAAGTGATGAGGCTTATACTCAGTTGCACACATGACACTTCATGTGAGGTGTGTTCTTGGCTTGCCAACGATTACCATGAGACACAAAGTCGCACAGGTAAAAGATTATCTGAGAGTTTCTGCGGACACGAATCATCCTCTGCACAAATCCATAAATGAAAATACGGGCAGGCGATTGAAGAGAGGCAGATCCTGGATGGTCAAAGCAGAGGATGTTATTAAACAGGTCTGTACTCTAGAGGAGCTGAGGGATGGGGAAGAATGAATGCCTATATCAGAGAATATGATTGATTACACCAGGGTTGTCAAAACACTTGGAGAATGGGTCCAGCGTCGTCATTGCAAAGATTCTTTCACTCATGGATCAGCACTCCCATCCAGGTGATATTATCTACACCGATGGCTCTGTCAGACGCAGAACCCGATCTTCGTGGTCTTATTTAGCACAACGAAATGGTAGCACACCTCATGAGGAGTGCGGCGCTTTCGAGACAATGACATCGAGCATGACTATGGATATCACCACTGCCTCCAGGGCTCTGTCATGGGTGGCTGAGCAACAGGTAACCCATACGATTATTATCATATCAGACTCAATGAATATGCTTCAAAGATTGAACCTGGAAGTCTGTGTGCAAATGGGTGGACATCATTCGGAGATCACATCTCAAGAAAATGACTTGGCTGTACACACCTGGACATGCTGGAGTGCAGGGTAACAAGCGTGTTGACTTTGTTGCAAACAATGCCCCGACTCAAGCGGGCAGAAGTATGGACAGAGCAGATATCAATGCGGTACGCTTTCATTTATGTGACATGAGCGAGTCTTAGACACTGGACCGAGTTCAAGAATTAGGTGTTACGTTTGGACAGTGTCATCTTCGTGGTAGAGAGAGAAGATATACTAATCAACTTCTCATGGGTACAGTGAGCAAATGGACTTTGGGATGGTGGACAGAGCATGAATGGGAATGCCCAATGTGCCATGACTCGATCGCATAACATAACATATTACTTAATAATCACTTGAACAGAATTCAATCACAACACACTTCAGAGTGCCAGCTATGTGCACATCATCACGAAACCATTCACCACCACCTCTTCAGGTGCCAAGCGTTAGATGATGTCAGGAAGATCCTTCCTCCGAGGTCAGAAAAATGGAACACATTATGTAGAATAAAAAAAAAACTTACAACACATACAGGTAACACTACATAGCATTGAGCCAAAAGCCCAGCTGCCGCTGAATCATTGTTGAAGATGTCATCGTCCAAGTTTGGAAGTTTGGTACTGATAGCATAATGTCAGGAGAAAGGCTATGTTGTACAATGATCCTTCAATGTTTTTTAAATAGTACCAGCACATTATTTCAGTTGAAAATTGTCAAAAATAAAGTGATAAAATCAATGGTTATCATGGGATGACAAATAATCAACCATGATTCGTGTACACAATGACAAAGAAAACAAGTAAATGTAAATAAGAAGATCAACAATGTATCCTACAATCTTTGTTGACAATACTTACTTGAAAATATTGCTGTGATTAGCTACAATGTTGGCATTTGGATTAAACTTTTGTGCACTTTCTTTAGCAACCTGTCAATGAAACAACAAGAAGATATTCAGAGATACCACACAGGAAATAAGGGTTGCTAAGGGTTACATGCAAACAAATTAAGACTTCTGCAATCAAATCAACTGTACCATCTCAAATTATCCTATTATTTTTTTGTCTTTCTGACCACGGCGGTGAGTTTTCACTCTTGAGTAGCCAATGCCAAGTTGTATAATCTACATGTTTTCTGCAGTTGTGGGAGACTACCATAAAGGGTATTATGAACAGATGGGCATGGTGGGAGGAGTTCTTGTCTAGCTTTAAGTAGTCCAGGGCATTCAAACAAGATATGCTGTACTGTCTCACATGATTGACTGCACATTCTACAGTGTGGTAGGATGGGCATGGTGGGAGTAGTTCTTGTCTAGCTTTAAGTAGTCCAGGGCATTCAAGCAAGATATGCTATACTGTCTCACATGATTGACTGTACTGTCTCACATGATTGACTGTACTGTCTCACATGATTGACTGTACTGTCTCACATGATTGACTGTACTGTCTCACATGATTGACTGCACATTCTACAGTGTGGTAGGTAGAAAGAGTTTATTCTGTTTAGGTAGTAATTCCATCCAACATGTCCCATTTTTAACTGAAAGATAGCAATCATATTATTTAACCCCTTGTTTACCAATTACGTGAGGGTGACGTAGTAGGAATGCGTTTGGTGTCTCCCAATTACGAGACCTTGACATAGTAAACTCATCGTCAAAATATGTGTAGTAAACGGGAAACTACTGCCATAATAGACTATTTATAGCATTGAGGACATCTTCCCTTATATAAAACATTGTCATTGGTCAATTTTTCGCTCCGTATGAAGGTTATTTATATCTTTGAAAGAGTGATCTCTTTGTCAAAAATTGTTCAAGCAAAATGGCGTGTAGGAAATCTATCAGGACGATTACACTGACAGAAAAAGCTTTGGCGTTGTTGTTATATGGTGCTGACGACATATTTAACGATGAAGATAGGTGGAGATGATGATATATTCTCATCAAGTGAATCTGTTCACTCAGATTCTGAAAATTCTGGTGTACAGGTGAGAGACACTGATGACGAAAATAGTGATATGAATGTGATTTACGTCCAAGCAAGCGTTCTAGAACCGACCCTGTCACAAGTACTAGTACTGAGCCAGTAGCAAGTACTACTAGTACATAGAGCAGTACAAACACTATCAAAACATATACATACATATTTTATTTCAAAATACCTAATTTCAAACAAATATTCCAAAAAATAAGTTATTATTAAATTTTCAAATAAGTTGGTAGAAATGCAGAAAACGCTTGGATGTGCTGTGCGGTTCAACCTATAACGCCAGGTAAACACGGGGTTAATATAGTACTTCCTGTGACTACTACACAATTCCAGTGAGCAACCAGCAACAACAAAATAATACCCTCAGAACAGACTAGGGTTAAACTGTGCACCATAGGTTAGCTAACCCATACGGTTAACAGGGAGGGTCTATGGAAGATCATGGAAAATTTGGATGCCCAAGGAAATTCATCAAGATCGTTCAACAGTTTCACGAGGCATGATGGCACGTGTACTTGACGAAGGGGAGCTGTCGGAAGCCTTCCATGTCACCAACGGCGTCAAACAGGGCTGTGTACTGGCCCAACACTCTTCAGCATGATGTTTGCTGCCATGCTCACGGATGTCTTTTGGGAAGGCGACGAACATGGGGTAAAGATTAGATACAGGACAGACGGTAACCTATTCAATCTTCGGAGGTTAAAATCCTCCACCAAGGTAAAAGAATCAACTATCTCAAACCTGTTGTTTGCTGATGACTGTGGCCTCGCTACCAACTCTGAGGAAGAAATGCAGACTTACATGGACAAGTTCTCAATGGCCTGTGATAGGTTTGGCCTCACCATTAACACCAAAAAAAACAGGTCATGTTCCAGCCCGCCCCTAGAGAACAGTATTACGATCCAGTCATCAACATTAAACACCAGCGGCTCCAGTCAACGGACAACTTTGCTTATCTTGGCAGCCTCCTATCCAGATCGGCAAACATAGATTCTGAGGTCCACAATAGGATATCCAAAGCCAGTGCTGCGTTGGGAAGGTTACGTGTCACTGTGTGGGAACGGAAGGGATAAGCATAGTCACAAAGCTGAAAGTTTACCAGGCCATAGTGCTAACCAGCTGCTGTACGCAAGTAGACATGGACAGTGTATAGCAGACACGCAAGAAAATTAAACCATTTCCACACAAGCTGTCTACGCAGAATACTAAAATAAACTGGCAGGACAAAATTCCAGACAGCGAAGTCCTCACAAGAGCAAAGATCCCAAGCGCAACACCCTGTTGCAGAAGGCCCAACTGAGATGGGTCGTCACGTTCTCGAATGCCTGATAAACGCATCCCAAAACAGTTGATGTATGGCGAGCTTGAAGGGGCAGACGTTTAGCTGGTGGACAGAAAACGCTTTAAAGACACTCTTAAAGTGTCTCTGAAATGCTCGATATAGACAATACGTGCAGAATCCCTTGCAAGATCGCCAAATGTGGCGCTGTAACAACAAAAGAGGAACCCGAATAGCTGAGAATCATCGTATTGTTGAGTCACAGAGAAACGAACAGCGAAAAGACAGAGCACACAACACCGACATGTCTAACCTTGATCATGTATGCCCCACCTGTGGTCGGGATTCTGTTCTAGGATTGGACTCTACAGTCACCTCCGAACACACCAGAGAGGTGCAACAGTACACGTCTGAGATTGTTGTCATCATCGCTTTGCGATGGACGGCTATTATAACCCAACAGAAACATCTGACAGAGCAAGTCTTTCAAAATATGTGGGTGATACAAGACCCACCAGTGCATACACACATCCTGATTCGCTAGGGAAGCATATCCGAACATAAAAAGCAAAGAGATGGCTACTCTTTAAACGGATGCCTTGCTGGCAATGTTAGAAAATACAAGAAAACATGTATAACACAAAACCTGTATTACAAGAAAACATGTACACATAAATACAAGAGTCATGAAGACTTGACAACTTCTAACTACAAAGACAGAACATGTCATAGTTCAGTAACAAGTGTGGATACCTAGCAATTCAAATAGTAAATGTATGCACACCACAATTATTGACTATATATCACCCTCTCTCTGGTGTGGTTTTTTTAAACACCAGTTGGGACAGAGACACTCAACCAACTCATGCCAAGTCTTCCTATCTTTAGCTATCTCTTGCTTCTCCTTCCAATTCTTTTGTTTATCATTAATCTCTACCTCCAAATCTCTTCTCTGTGTATTTCTAGGCTTCTTTCACTTTTGCTTATCTGAGGCATCTAAACTAACAGAAGTCTTAACAAAAATTGCATCCAAGAACACTAACTAGGGACGTGCAACAGTTGCAATATTATACAACTATAACAACAGAGAAATCATGGACATGCAACAGTGGCAGTATTATGCAACTAATGGAATAGAGGTCTCACAGAGAAATCATGGACATGCAACAGTGGCAGTATCTCATGTATCCTGAAACATAATAAAAGGATGATTATAATGTCAACTAACGACTTTTCACTAAAATTGTTTGTACCTGAGCTTTTGATTTTCCAACATGTTCTTTTCGAAATAAGAACTGTCTGTTGAGATTGCTGACATCAATGGTGTCTAAATCAATCTGAAACAACAATAAAAACCAACAGTTAAATTTTATATTTTTTGTACACCTTTCTGTCATAAATAGTAGCATCGGAGAGAAGGGTTGCAGCAGCACTGTGTTTGAATTACATTGAAATACAGAGAATGAACACATTGAGGAGACCTGACAGCATCATGAGACAGTTTCTCCGATGGAACCATCAGGGTAATAAAGGTAAGACTCAGGAACACCTGGTGGAGGAAGTTGGAGACGGAATGCAAGAAAACGGGGAGAGAATGGAGAGATCTGGAAAAGATGGTTTTGGATTGGAGGGCTTGGAAAATCTTGGTTGCTAGTCTATGCCTCCCTAGTGATGACAGGTGAAGAAGACAGAGAATGAAATGATCTGGCCACCTGGTAAGAATGCAGCAATAATGCACTGTCTATAAAGTCTTCTACAGCAAAATATCTGGGCAAAAGGAAGACCAAGGAAAAAATGGAGAGATGGAGTGTCTTTATCATGCCAAAAGTTGCAGAAATCCATCACACAAGTCATCCAAGAAGCGCAAGATAACATAGAAGACTACGACACTGGGCTACAATCCGGAAGCAGTGTAACAACAAAAGAAAGTACATATTTATCAAAAGATAAGAGAAAAATCAAAACTAGAATTCTAAAGAGAAACATAAACTACCAGATAAAACCAATCTTGAAATGTCAAAATATAAAAATGTGAAAAAAAACCGATAGAGGCCATATTAGTTTCTACACAATACTAGGACCTGAGTAGTCTGTGTAAGTCATAAATGCAATCTTTTTCTTCCATCTATCTCGTTCTCTTCCCCTGCATATTGTACAGTCACAATCTAATCAAGTTTCACTCTCATAACATGTCCCGCCCTAGTGTTGCCGGGGTCAGCAAGGGGAGCAAAGAATAGTAACACTGCGAGCTACAAGGCTCCTTCGTAAGAGGTGACAAAGTGTTCAAAGAAAAAGATAACATATCCAAAGAATGTTCATTGTTGTTTTTTCGATGTCTGATGATTTTACAAGCGATCTGTTCCTGTCTGCTTCCTTGACAGCATTATCACTTATCTTTTCTGTCTGTGATATACTTACTCATCATCTTCTATAAAACAACATTATCAGTAGCATCTAATAATTATTATTCTTGTTATTGTTAGTTTTGTCGCGATCATCATCATCACTGCACATCAAACCAGTTTTGTCATCGGATCATCATCATCACTGCAAATCAAACCAGTTTTGTCGTCGGATCATCATCATCACTGCACATCAAATCAGTTTTGTCGTCGGATCATCATCACTGCACATCAAACCAGTTTTGTCGTCGGATCATCATCATCACTGCACATCAAACCAGTTTTGTTGTCGGATCATCATCATCACTGCACATCAAATCAGTTTTGTCGTCGGATCATCATCACTGCACATCAAACTAATTAGTCCATAAGTGCTCCGATCTTCTTATTTATTGTCCATAACTCACATCTGTACGTGAGAATTGTTCCTACATAGCACTGTAATACTCTCTCCCTTCCAATGATGAGCTTTTATTACACAACATGTTAAGTTCCCATTAACGTATCTTAAATTGTTTGATCCGACTTTTTATTTCTACATTACATTTACCATCAAATGTTTAATTGTTACACCGAGAGGTATTTCAATTGCTTTTCTTATTGTAGCTGTTCTCTTTTTCCCAATTATTCATGTTTTAGGTGATGTCTTTGAATATAGAAATAGGGGAAGACTGCAGTAAAACTTGGTAAATAGTGAAACACGGACAAACAAAGTACTATAGTTTTACAAAATACATAAACAGTGACGATAAACAGCAACGTTCGACCAACAAGGCCTTTATCAGCAAACGAACAAACAGGAGTGACAAATTAAAATGAAACACAAATGGACGACCAAATACCAACGTATCTAAGGAAAATCTTTGAATATATAACTATTTCTTTTTTGTTATTTATACTCAGACTAGCCCTGTCCTAGGCACTGATAAAATTGCTATTTTTATGATGTAGGGCTATTATAATTATGATAAATTTATAATAAAAGTACCTACTCTTACCTTTTTGTCTTTCTTCCGTCATTATTATCATCTTTTAATAACGTTTACAAATGTCATAAATTTACTAGAAATATTTAACTCCCTACCGGCCTACCCTTCCTAGTCTTACTACACTAACACTTACAATAGGAATAGTATTAGTATAACGTATAAGTTATTAACTTATTTTGCGTTAGGTTTAACTTAGTTTAAGTTACAAACACTAACAGAGTCGAAGTTAAGGCATAATTCCAAGATCCCTCCACTTTGATATTTGTTGCTGGAAAAGTCCTCAGGCAGAAAGTGATCATACTTCAAAATTACCCAGGAGTTTAAAACCTAATATATTAATAATATAATAATGAGATTGAGACGAAATCTTCTGCGTCTATTTTAATTTTTAATAATTATTATTCTTTGTTGTTTTTTTAAACCCACGGAGATAATGAATGTTCGGTTCTTTGCCATCAGCAAAATATTACCAATTCAATTTCAGTAAATCCTGTGAGAACAAGGTTTTTTAGCAGTTCACAACCAATTCCACCTGCGCCAACCATTAAAAGTTTGCACGTTTTCACGTTTTCTTGCAAGCTTTTCTCTAACACACCATTCATAGCAGCCGCCATTTTGATCAGCTTCAACTTCCGCTTGGCTGACAGATAAAGCGCCAAAGACGTGAATTCAAAAGCAAGTTACTATTACTGTTGATGCGATGTACGAAAATCTACAAGTCTTAGGTGGTCAAACTGGGCTAGATCAGATCTGGAGAAAACCGTGGGGGAAGCTGCGGTATTACTGATTACTATTGACTAAATTATCCTCAAGGAGTCAATTCTTATTTTTCGTGTTTATATGGATAACACGCCATGATATAATCAAAACATGCTTGTTCTTATGATTAAAGGCGCGTACCTTGGTCTATCAGTTATATGAGGAACATCATCATAGCACGCCGGACAAGCCCATAGGTGCTCCGATCTCCGCCTCAATAAATCCAGCAGCGTCTAGCGATCCAACACACAAGTTCGATGTTGATTAATCAACTTTTGTGCATATTTGGTATGTCGTTCTTTACGAGCTGTACCAATATCGACACCCATCTCTCTATGTGGGATTCACAACCCTGAAATTCCTCCGTTCGGAAAGACTGAAAGAATGTCATTTCGGTCAATTGCAACTCCCTCTGATGTTCGCTGATAATGTGAAGGTAAACAAATATCAGGTGAATGACTGTATATGAGGACCTCAAAGTAACGCCGTGGCAGAGCTAAAGAAGGCCCAAAATATATTTCGATGGAGAACGAAGAGTGACAGCGCGCCCTATGTTCAAATAGTAACAAAAAGTTTGAGTAATAGTAGCAGTAGTACTAAAGATGGATTCTGGATGAATAGAAAGATGACCATTAAAACAGAAAGCCATGTATATACGGGATTTGTCATCAATATGCCTACACTTGTATATGGTAGTGAAACATAACATCACAAATATCGACCATAGTGAAGAATGTATACCTGTGCCTTCAATATACGGGAATATCTTTTCAACCATCATTAAATTAGACAACAGTTGCAGGGGAATCCTTGAGGTTGGTGAAACGTCAGGCAATCGTGAATGAAAACTGTAATACAAGTATTTGAGAGCTTACTTTTTCCCATGGTAACATATGGTTGTGAGACATGGCCATTGACAAAGTGGCGAAGAAGATCATTAAAGCCGTTGAATGCAAATGCTACAGAAGAGTACTTAGAATATCATGGATAGAGAAAAGAACAAATGATTATGTTCTACAACAGCTTGATATTAAATAAAGTTGGCTATTAAAGAGCGTAGAATCAAGGAAAATTAAATATTTCTGACACATCAAACGACATGAGCGCATAGAGAAGATAATTTTGGAGGGAATGGTGCACGGAATAAGAATTAGAGAAAGACCTAGAAGACGATGTGTGCAAGATGTCATTGGCGATCATTGATTTCGCTGACGCCGGTCAACTTGCACAGAACAGAGAGTTTTTCAGGACTACTATCATGGGAGCCAGGTTCCGGAAGGAACAAGCTACTTGATGAATACAAGTGACGTTGTGGTTTACACGGATGGACCGGTAGTTCCCCACGAAATTCCACATGGGCCTTCTCTGTAAGCTCATACGACAGAATGGTCAACTACGCCAGTGGTGCATTTGGTATGACAACAAGCAACCTGGCAATGGAAGAAGAACTGGCGGTGATTAAGGCACTACTCTGGCTGGAGTCACAAAGCCACACTCATGCGTGCATAATCCGAAAGGTGGAGACTGGTTCGGTGCACAGGCAATGGACTGAATCACTACAAAGGTAAAGAATTTGCAGAGTTACGTTCATCTACGTTCTGGGGCACATTGGTGTTGATGATAATGAGAGAGCAGACTGGCTCTGTTACAATATCAGGGGGTCAGCCAATGGATAGAGCTGACATTTTTAACGCTCTCATAGAGTGTGGCCGTAACGAGGACTTTGGTGGACATGTTCGGGGTACAATGGGTGCATAGAGTGTGACCGTAACGAGGACTTTGGTGGACATGTTCGGGGTACAATGGGTGCATAGAGTGTGGCCGTAACGAGGACTTTGGTGGACATGTTCGGGGTACAATGGGTGCATAGAGGTGCCGTAACGAGGACTTTGGTGGACATGTTCGGGGTACAATGGGTGCATAGAGTGTGGCCGTAACGAGGACTTTGGTGGACATGTTCGGGGTACAATGGGTGCATAGAGTGTGGCCGTAACGAGGACTTTGGTGGACATGTTCGGGGTACAATGGGTGCATAGAGTGTGGCCGTAACGAGGACTTTAATGGACATGTCCGGAGTGCAATGAAGATATTCCAAAATAACAATGAAGCACAACTGCTTTAATGATTATCTTATCAGAACCCATGAATATGCTTCACATGAATGTGTCCAAAAGTCTTCGTATGGAATGGGTGGACAGAAATTGGCGTTCAAATCTCGAGACTCTTGTTTAGATGTACACACCTGAACATGTTGCATTTGGGGCAGCAAGTGTGCTGATTACCCTGCAAAAATGTCCTTTTCAAATTGTCATAAATATGGACATAGTCATTAATACAATACGTGACTAGATATTGGATAAGGACGAGTCACATACACTTGGAACGATTAGTAGAATTGAAAGTTAGGTCGGAATAGACTAGAACGATTAGTAGAATTGAAAGTTAGGTCGGAATAGACTAGAACGATTAGTAGAATTGAAAGTTAGGTCGGAATAGACTAGAACGATTAGTAGAATTGAAAGTTAGGTCGGAATAGACTAGAACGATTAGTAGAATTGAAAGTTAGTCGGTAGACAGACGATTAGTAGAATTGAAAGTAGGTCGAATAGACCAGGCAATGTCGTCTTCGTGGTAAAGAGAGAACGTACAATAATCAACTTCGCGTGGGGACGGTGAGCAGGTGGATTTTGGGAGGGATGCATGCTGGCAACGGAGGACGGAAAGCCAACATGCAGCCCTCAGCAAGCGACATATATACGAGTAGTTGTCTGCCTAAGATGGATATACGTGATAAAGGCGTTGAAGTTGGTTATTATGGACATTAGGTTACAAATAGCAGTGAATGGAGGGAGGAAAATCATGTGGAATAAAGAGAGATTACCCCTGAAGCCTGAATGGCGAGGGACACTGATGATAGGGAAAGCAAGCATTCACACAAAAATCAGCCAGAAGCACGACACTGGACCACGCTTGAATTCATAGCGGGCGAACGAGAAGAATAAAGAGATATTTATTGCAGAGAGTTTAATAGCTGAACTCTGAAAGAGACACTTCAGGGCACGACAAAATGGTTACAATTTTCCTGGAATACTATGCAACATTTGTGCAAGACTTGTCACAACGCAGATTGGATTTGATAATTACAAACGTCATTGCTATATATTGCAGTTTTTATCTCTTTAGAGCACAGAATTTATAACACTAACGTCAGCAAAGACGGAAAGGTGCCAACAGTATATTCATTCCTAGCTAGGCTCTATGCCAAAGGTTATAACGCCTTCATATAACAGTTGCCGCGTGCGTTTCTAAAAATAAATACCTCAGCGAATCGCATCAATGCATTTGGTTTTCTTCATCCGGGTATTTGGAGGTCTGCGCGTGAGTGATCACTACACAAGTACGTGCCCCTAACACCATATATGGAAGTTGACCTTAAAATTATGTAATAGTTTGAACTTTGGGGTCATAGGTAGCCAATGAAATGGCAGTAAATATTCATACGTAAACAAAGCGCTGACGCTTTCGCTGATGGTCGCTGGAGTTGATCAGCTGTTCTACGTTTGAGTTATCAAATTTCCTCCACAATTTAAGTGTATATATTCGAGATTTGTAACAGTTGCCATATTTATTTGTTACTAGTACTTCGTCGCAAAGTCTATATCTTTATAGGTAAGTGGACATTCACGATATCATTAACGAATTCCGTTTCCAACGATCACGTAATGAAATGGCCGTGTTGTAACAGGTCGATTCATTATAATTAAATTAATTATTATGTTCAGTGATTCACTGTAGCCATAGTCAAGTGTATTCTTACAGTCAGTGAATACATCAATTATTATCACATTCTAACGTATCAATGTAGAATATTGATGTTTTGCTGATCTATTTCTCTATTTTAATTCATCGAAATGTATTCATCCTACTCTTGTCTATATTACATAATATATGTATAGAGAGCTTTGTTGTTGTTTGGATTGCAAGTTGACGTAAATGGAGCAATGCCCTTCAATTCAATACTTCGCGATGTAGGTCGACTGAGGTGTTATCGTTATACTTATATTCTGTCATTGTTATACAGAACATAAACACATTACACAGTATATTATCATATAAGTGATCTAACCTTTTGTAAGGACGATATAAAGTTCAAAAACTATGCTATTTAGTTTCAGTACGTTAACCTTAGTTGACCTGAATTCAGCAATGTCCTAATAAATAATTGAGGCAAGATAGGTTATAGATTTTTTTTAGCCTGTGTCATTAATCGATCGTCACGTTGAGTTTATGGTGCCTGAATACAAATAATGTGATGGAATAGCATAATTTATGTAAAATATTTTTTATAGTGCAGCATATAAACGTATAAATAAATATCATAAAGGTGATAGTCCCTAAATAATGGACGAGCCCAAATATGTAACTTGTTGAAGTTCAGTTAGGAACAGTATATTAGGTCATCGTCATCATTTACCAAGTTGGTGTTTATGATTTGCCAAGTCTGCACTTTAAAATTATATGCTGGTGCGAACATTCAGGAATTTTCACACACACATATGTACTTTGTACGGTAAGTAAAAGGACCCGTTTTCATACCATGAGGTATATGGGGTAATAGAGTATTATGCCCTTATTTTTCTTTGACCACACAGGATGCACTACATTTACTTGCCAGTGCTTCTCTTGTACCTAGGTCAATCTGTGAGTAGATATGTTCTGAAAAAAGTCAACTCTACTGTACGCCAGTGTGTTGCTGGGGCCACGGGAAGCAAAAATAGCAACTCTGCGACCTACAAGGCTGTGACTGTAGTAAGAGGCGACTGAGGTAGGGCCTAGGGAAGCTACCCTAGTAAATAAAAATCATAACAGAAAACAGAGGTGCTGGGTGCATAACTGGCACAACATATAATCGCTCTTAGGTTCCAATCACATACAAATCATAAAGATTGGTTAAGAAGTGGTCGATATGGAGCATTCGTTGAAGAAGAATAAGATGACCCCTACTGTAGAATTGAACCCTGGACTATATGCTTATGAAGCAAGTGTACTATTAACTATGATGTCGCGGCTCACACAGTACTATCTATAGTGTATAATACTTTTTAATTTTTTCCGATCCAGAAGCACTTGAGCTTTTCAGCTCTTCGGCTCGGTGCCATGGACATCGTAACCCTTCGGTTCGTGCCACGAACACCGTAAATCTGGGAAATCTGTGGCTTTTCTGCCATCCCGCGGAATTGAACCCGCACACACAGAGGGATAGTCACCCGTAGTCCAACGCGCTACGAACACGCTGGGCAGACGGGCAGTGTAAAAGGGCTTAAAGAAGGAAAGGATAAGTCAACATACCAAAGGTGACAGAGACCATACTACACTTTCAAGTGGTGACTGGGGTACAGATTGCATCCACCACATTTACTTTTTGCCTCTGTTCTTGTTCATTTGCCAACAGTATCCACATTTCCTTTTATAGAACCCACATACAGTTTTTTTTAAAAAAACCTGTAATTTTTCTTGCCAGTTATTCATGCATGAATGAAGCCTAGGCTTTTATTAGTTCACCTAGTCGTTATGGGATATTGTTGTCTACTTATGGAGGTAAGATAGGAACACTTTGGCTAAACTTGCTATTTGCTTGGCTGATTATATGAAGCAATGTTATCATTATAAAATAAATATCTTTGGCATTTTTCATGTTGTGTGGGAGGGAATCTTCACAACTTTTAGTAGTCTGAGCTGTTTTTTTAATTTTTCAGTTCTATTAAAAACATTTTTGTCACTCGCCCCCTTTGAATTAAAATGTAGTCAGACACCTAATATGGCACCTCTGAATGAGTTTTGCTTGAAGCTTTCTTTCTTTATCACCAGTGTCCCTCGCCAAAGGCAAGGCTTACTCTGAGCTCGGAGGACTGTCTTTCATGTCATAATGTTATTAAAAGCCATCTCATACTTTTTCTATTTTAGTTTATCTATTCTTTTCTCCCTTCTTCTTCTTCTTCAAATGCTCCATATTGACCACTTGTTAAACCACTCTTTGTGACTTGTGTGTGATCTGTGCCTAAGAGCGAGCATGCACTGTGCCAGTTATTCGCCTGCAAATAGGCCAGCACATTCAATTTCTGCAATGCTTTTTATTTACTAGGTAGCTTCCCAGGCTCCTACCTCAGTCGCCTCTTACTACATGCCCCGTCAATATACAGGTGATAAACTTAATAATGAATCAAACAATAGTACAGTCTGTAGCACATGACTAAATGAGACAAACAAACAGGTTCAGCCTGCAACATATTTTAAGGAACTGTCTTCTTCTTTGCCCCTCTCCACTAGGGAGGTATAGGTCCACAACCAAAGTCTTCCAAGCCCTCCTATCAAGGCCAATTTTCCCAAATCTCTCCACTCTCTCCCCATTTTCTTGCATTCTGTCTCCAACTCATTCTTCCTCGGGTGGCAAGCTATGAATTTCACTAGTTGGGGTTTCTGTAGCTATCTAGTGTTTTTTTAAGAGGTAGTGTAGCTAGCCCCATGCCCAATTTTCTGTCACCTCTTATGACCTGTGTGGCAAGTAACAGTTGTTCTATTTTTTACACCCTTAATTTGAGCCCCAGTAACCACACAGATGTTATGCAACTGTAACAATACAAATATTTCTGTCTAATTTTACAATGCACATATTTTATTTTGACAACAGCCAACATGCTGAATTCTTTGGCAACGTACCTCTGGGGCAGTACCGCAACTGAGGAGCAGGATTGTGCAGGCAACGTTACACTAGAACAGCATTGTGTCAATGGAGAAAATCTGGAAACCCTGCAGGAGGAGGACTGGGTAGTTGTCAAAACAGCCAGTAAGATACATTTATGGTTTTTTCCCTAAGTATTTTTGTGTTATTAGTTGTGATATTAATTTGACTGGAAGACAAATACTGGATATTATTATGGAAAATACTTCCTCAAATACCTAAGCAGAACAGACCAGGTCATTATATTTCGACTACATACCGGACACTGCAGACTGAACAGACACTTATATAGACTATAAATAAGTCAACCAGGTTTCTGCCAGTGTCAGCAGGCGGAACAGACACTGGTGCATGTCTTGCAAGACTGTCCTCTTCTGGGTGAGCTGAGAAGCAACATGGGACCACACCCAGTCGACCTGAAAACTAAGCTTTGGGGAAACCTGAAAGACCTGAAGCTGGCGGCCCAGTTTGTGGTCCACAGTAAATTAAGCGAGTGACCAGAGATTGCTGAAGAAGAAGATATTAATTTAGAATGAAATACATCATTGTCTTAAGAAACTACAGGTTTTGGGTCATGTAGTGTGCTCGTCTGTGGCTTAGTGAACTTGATCACAATTCAAGAGCACCTGGTTCAAACTTTGCGGCAGGCAGTTTGGAAGCAAATTTGTTTCTGTGGATTTTTACGAACAGTCAGAATAAACCTCACAGTTCAGAAATTAATAGCAAAGTACTGAATGTTTAAGTGGTGACTAGAAAATCAATGATTCTTTTAATGTGGTTGATGATGATGTCTTGTAAAGGATATGCCACGATTTTCATTTCAGTGTGCTCTGTGCAGTCACATCACCTGTTGTTGCTGTAGAAACCTATTCTGGAGTAGCAATCTTTGCCACAGCTGCTGCAGTTAAATCCGGTGACTAGAGCAGGTGTAGAAGATGGACTCTCTGCTCTCTTTTTTGCCTTGATATGTGATGGCATTGCTCTTCTCTCACATGTTTGGGAAGCGGGACATGAACAGATGGAAGAAGCAGTACCAAAATGCAAAAAAGTCAGTCAATTAATTGACCAAATTACACTGATATTCAATTGCAAAAAAGTATTTTTGCACAGAAAAAAGAGCCTTATACAATACAATCTTTATCCCAAATTTGCGCAATCAGTGCCAAAATTGAACACCTACTTAAAAAGAAAAATTACAACAAGAGATTAAATGACTGCAAAAATTAGAAGATAACAAGGAGAGATAGGATAACAAACAAGGCTATTAGAGACGATAGGAACAACATCAGTACTAGAAACACCAAATCAAATGCTTCTGCCATTTAATGCATTTATCACCCAACAACGATTCAGGTACAATGGTTTTAAGGCCAAAGGTTGGCCAAGCAAATGATGGATTACATAAATTTTAGAGGCGATAAGAACCACCACGCATGAAGCGTACTCAAGGGCCAGAACTCTTGGTATACCTTGAGGCTGAACGGCACAACAGGAATATAGAAAAGATAGATGTTTGTTGCTGTTTGTTTGCGTAAGTTCTTCTCGACCATTTTGATAATTCTTATTGTGATATATAAAGTCTTTGCCAAGAACGGTTAGAATGTTGCACACCTACTAGTATAGGACAGGCCCATTCTAAAAAGTTTCTGACCTAAAAGAAAGTTTCTTTGCTCCTATCTTTGAGCCATTCCTCACTGCCGCTCGCCATGCCTGCTTGCCTTTGGCAAACTGCTACCAATTTTCTTTGGTCTGTGTGACATAATGTTAGATCACACCTGCTATTGTCCATGAAGCATAGTAATGTGCACCTATCCTGTCTAGTACCAGTTGCTAGTTGGCCTTGTAGGATGTCCTGTAAGATTCAACCATCTTTCATGCGGTTAATGTGTCTTAACCATCCCAGTGGTCACTAACTCAGCAAAGTACTCAATCGTGGAATGCCAAGAATTCCATACTGAAGTTGTGGTCTTACCAAGAAATTTTCATAACATTTCACGCTTTTCCTGATACTGCCTCACATCTCCCAGGTTGAGAACTACTGCTCAGAGATTTTTAAGGGAAACTTCCTCCAAATACATACCAGCTTGCTAGAATACTTGTTGGTAAAGTACACATTATTTGTTTATCTGTCCTATTTTTTTTTTCATTTGTTGATTTCCATTTGTCCCACAGGTGAAATCATCACCAGCGACCAGCAGGAGGAAAGAGAGAATATAGAGGTCAGTGAGCAGCCCTTAGAGAACGATCAGTTACTGAATGATGAAGGTCAAGCTTGGACAGAAAGCAATGTTCTACAGCAGAGAAACCATCTCAACCATGCAGCCGTCCATCATGGTCTAGTTTCGGAAGAACAGCTTGTTAGAAATATACATTTGGCTCAACGTCTGCAGTACAACAAAGTTCAAAAACTTATAAGTAACACTAAATGCGAGCGTCAGAACAAAGTACGAGAAGGTCAGAGTACTTGTAAAGGCAATAGTCGAAGGAACAAACGTATACGCCCTTCTGGCTTTCGTTCTTCCCGTTTCAACCAACGATTTTAATGCTGGATTAACTTAGGCCCTATAATCAATTATATTCCAGTTATTTCAACCTAGATAGTCTAAAGTGATATTTATTCTTAGTTAAATATTGTTCTTATCCATTCTTTTATTTATTTCTCCTTCATATAAACATTATTTGGTACAGAACCCATCCAAATTATGTTTAATTTTACCTTCTGTTAGTACAAAGTAATGTCTAAGACTAAAGTCACCTCTAGCATACAGCCAATTAGCTTTTTTTTTCTTTATCATTCACCCGTTATGAATTGAGGCGTAGTCAGGGGACCAAATATGGCAACTTGGACTGATTTTTTTGTGACGGCATACTTTCCTTATCATCAGTATCCATTGCCATTTTAGGCGAGCGTTACTCCAACTCTGGGTACTTGTAATTTAGATCCCCAAGTAAAGGATCAGGAAACCTGTAGTTCAATCGCATATTATATGCATACCAAAATCCTTTTTGCCACATTTGTTCTCGAACCCTGGAATTAGCACCGAGAGTGGTTATTAGCGAAACGTGTGATAATACCTTATTCCCCAATATACCACAAAGTATGAAAAAGGGTTCCTTTACTTTTTTTTCTGAATTATCAAACATATTTTTAAAATCAGCAGACTTCAATGGGAATTTCGGATTTCCAGATTGAGCTAGTTGAGCTTATGCTAAAGCTGGCACTGTCTAAGACTTCATACATCTGTATTACATGTTGTAGAACTAACTACCTTGACATATTTATTGTACTTTTGTTTTTTTAAAACCCCAGAATATAGTCCACGAGAACTCTTATCATTTTATATGTTGTACAGTCTATTACAGGCTCCATATAAGAAAATAGATCAAATATGCAATCTGTATAAAGTTCAGCTACAATCGGTGCTATCAACAATTGTGTATGTGTAACTGCTGTATGACAGCCGTGTACAAGTTGAAAAAGCAAAATTGATGTGCTTGTCTTTAAACATACTGGTTTTTATCATATTTCCAGATTATTGCATTTTTTGAGTATATGTCAATCTTCAATATGAAATTTGTTATGATGACTTGTAATTTTGCTCCTTTCCTTACGTGGAAAATAAAGATCTCATGGCAAAATGTAATACTTTAGAGTTTATTGATATTTATTGTTCAGAAGTAAGCAAGGGGAAACTTTATTGCCTTGAGTAAAATATGGAAGTCAAAGGGAGGAAAAATAATAGGAGAGGAAAGTGGGGCTTATGTTACAACCACATGTAGCTTGTCAATGGAGATACAGGTGGTTACAGAGGCGATGACGTGGTTGGCATCTCATGACTTCGCTCATGTTTTTATACTGCATGAGTATGATTCGTAAAGTTGAAACAGGAATGGTGAGATGAAACTTGGTGGAGGTACTGGTACAGACAGGGATCAAAGAAATCACCTTCATTTTTGTCCCTGGGCATGCAGTAGTCAGGGGTAATGAACGAGCTGACAGATTGGCTGGCTGAGCACGAAGTAGTCAGGGTAATGAACGAGCTGACAGATTGGCTGGCTGAGCACAGTAGTCAGGGTAATGAACGAGCTGACAGATTGGCTGGCATGGAAACGGTATAGAGGGAGCTGCATAAACCAGTCTTTTCAAACAGAAAAGTTTCAGGGTTGTCAACCCATCTGCTGGCCAGATTAAGAGAGATGGGTGTCAATAAACCAGTCTCTTTGCAAACAGAAAGTTTCAGGGTTTCAATCAACTGCAGATGGCAGATTAAGAGAGATGGGTGTCAATAAACCAGTCTTTTCAAACAGAAAAGTTTCAGGGTTGTGAATCCACTCTGCGGCCAGATTAAGAGAGATGGGTGTCAATAAACCAGTCTTTTCAAACAGAAAAGTTTCAGGGTTGTAATCCACTGCGTGGCCAGATTAAGAGAGATGGGTGTCAATAAACCAGTCTTTCAAACAGAAAGTTTCAGGGTTGTGAATCCCACTGCAGAGGCCAGATTAAGAGAGATGGGTGTCAATAAACCAGTCTTTTCAAACAGAAAAGTTTCAGGGTTGTGAATCCACTGCAGGGCCAGAATTAAGAGAGATGGGTGTCAAAACCAGTCTTTTCAAACAGAAAGTTTCAGGGTTGTAGAATCACTGCTGGCCAGATTAAGAGAGATGGGTGTCAATAAACCAGTCTTTCAAACAGAAAAGTTTCAGGGTTGTGAATCCTACACTGCTGGCCAGATTAAGAAGAGATGGCTGTCAATAAACCAGTCTTTTCAAACAGAAAAGTTTCAGGGTTGTGAATCACTCATGCGGGCCAGATTAAGAGAGATGGGTGTCAATAAACCAGTCTTTTCAAACAGAAAAGTTTCAGGGTTGTGAATCCCACTCAGCTGGGCGCAGATTAAGAGAGATGGGTGTCAATAAACCAGTCTTTTCAAACAGAAAAGTTTCAGGGTTGTGAATCCCACTCGCGGGCCAGATTAAGAGAGATGGGTGTCAATATTGGTGCAGCTCGTAAAGAATGGCATACCAAATATGCAAAGAAACTGATTAATTAACATCTAACAGGCGTGTTAGGTCGCTGCTGGATTTGTTGAGGCGGAGGTTGGAGCACCTATGGACATGTCCTCTGATAACTGATGGAAGTCAAATGAGATCAAAAGAAACACAAAAGCTGAGAATCTTTCAATCAAATGTAAAGTCAGTGATGCTCTATGGCTTGGAAACATGGAGGAAAACAAAAGAAACTACCAGAGAACTACAGACCTTCATAAATGGATGTTTACGTAGAATAGAGGGACCACCAGAACAGCGCAAGACAAAAACAGAAAACACGACACTGGGCAACAACCCGGTAGCAATGACAAAAGAAGAAGAGGGACTGAGATGGTATGATAAGATTACAAGTAAGGAACTCAGAGAAAGAACTAAGCAGATACCAGTGGAGAAAGAGCTAAAGAAGAGATGCTGGCGATGGATAGGACACACATTGAGAAGACCGATGGAAAGCATTGAAAGACAGGCACTGTTTTGGAACCCACAGGAAAAAAAGGAGTAAGGAAGACCTAGACATACCTGGAGAAGAGAGCTGGAGGCTGATATTAAAAGGATAGGTAAAACATGGAAAGAGTTGGAAGGGATGAAAAGAGAGAGGAAGAGCTGGAAGAGGGTTGTTGAAGACCTGTGCTCCGTTGGAAGTTGAAGACTGAAGAAGATTGTTAAGAAATATTGCAAAGTTTTTATGTTAAATTACAATCACTGTAAGTAAAGTTCAAATTACGCAACGGAGGCTCAAGCACTACTACATGAAGCAATCATGATCAACAGCGCTAACTCTGACTGCCAACAAGTGTTATTTTGTACAGACGCGCTATCTGTTTTGCAAGTCCTCCAGAATAGACTTCATCCCTGAGAATAGAGCCCAGCAAGATTTCTACCAACACGGGAGTTACGCTCCAGTGGGTATCATCACACTGTGGAGTGCCAGGTAACAAGAAGGCAGACAAACTTGCAAAAAAGGGAGGAGAATGTGAACGCGTAGAAAACAAAATCACATACTTTAAAAAAAAAAAAAAAAAGCTATCCTGGACATTAGGAAAGAACATAAACTATCCCACGATGACTACCACACACTGAACACGACAAAGACAGACCATCATCGTCCCACTCAGGACAGAGCATAACCGACTGAGATAACACACATGCTACGATTGTCTCCTTCGCCTCTGTCTCACCACTGATCAAACCATAGAACATGTCCTGCAAGACTGCTCCCTCAACAGTAAACCAACATAGAACTGGTGCCATTGTTTACCACGCGCCGATGGAAACACTGAATAAGAAATCGGAACCCTTATGGACTAATTGATTTTATGTGCATTCGCCATGTGTTGCCGGTGTTCGCAAGTGGAGCAAAGAATAGTAACACTACAACCTACAAGACATGTCGTAAGAAGCGACTACAGTAGAAGTCTAAGGAAGCTACCCTAGTAAATAAAAAAACATCGCAGAAATCAGATGTGCTGGCCTACTTGTAGGCGCATAACTGGCATAACGTACAATCGCTTTTAGGCTTGAATCACATACAAATCACAAAGAGTGGTTTAACAAGTGGTCGATATGGAGCGTACGAAGAAGATGTGCATTTGTCGAATAAAGTAAACTAAAATAAGGAACCTTTTTCATACCTTGAGGTATATTGGGTAATACAGTGTTAGGCCCGTATTTTTCATTGACAGTCTGCACACGATGGATGATGTGGTCAACATCACGTTGGCCACCGTTACTTCACAGTGCTTTTCCTGGTACCCAATTGACGCTGTGTCGACCAGAAAGATGTTCATCATCATCAAGGTGCATATCCTTTATAGGACATTGCTCTCTTTGCAGCACATCTGAAATTCACTCTCTCTCTCTCTCTCTCTAGCCAGTTCACCCTCTTCGTCCATGGTCATATTCATGGTTTCTTTAATATCTTGTAGCCATCTTCTTCTTGGTCTGCGTCCTGGGACCCTGCCCTCTAATATTGTTTTTTCCAGGCCATCATGACGCTTAATGTGACCAAAGTATATAATTTTTCTGTATAGTATGTTGTTTATCATGTTACGTTCGTAAAAATATTCCACACCCACTATGGAATCGAACCCAGACCACGCGCATAAGAAACGAGTTCACTTACAACTACCCTACCGCAGTTCTCAAACTGAAATAAATTAAGCTAATATAAAATATTGCCACTTCTTATTTTACCGTTAATATTCTCATTTAACTTCCTTCCGCAGACCAACACAATGAACTGCTCTTTGCTGACGACCAGTGTTTATTCCATAATAATATTGAACAGCTTCAAGAACACATAAACTTACTCAACAATAGCTGCCTCAAATACAACATGAAGATCAACATTCAAAGACAGAAGTCATGAATATAAGCAGAGAACATAAAGATATCAACATACAAATAAATGACCAAACGCTAAAGCAGGTGAGAGAATTCAAATACCTTGGAAGTATCTTCACATCTGATAGTAGACTGTACAGAGAGATCGAAACTAGAATCCAGCAAGCCAACAACATTACATACCAGCTTACACCAATTTTGAAACACCCAGCTATTCCAGTAGTGACTAAAAGACAGATTATAAATTCAATCTTTATACCAACATTGTGCTACCAGAGCCAAACATGGGCACTGACAAAAGAACAAGAAAGGAAAATTACCACATGCGAAATGAGATGCCTGAGGAAAGCAGTTAATAAAACAAGAAGAGACCATATAAGAAATGAGGAAATTAGAAGAACAGTCGGAACAACACCTGCTATTAGATTTATTGAAAAACAGAGACTCAAATGGTTTGGCCACTTGGTCAGAATGAACCCGAATACACCAGTTGTTGCAAGAGCGTACAACCTGAAAATGGAATCATCAAGAGGAAAGGGCAGACCAAGAAAAAGATGGGTTGATGGAGTTACAGACATCTTAAAACTCCACAATACCACACCATATCAAGCGACCGAGCGTGCATTATCTCGGAAACCGAGCATCAGTTAAACCTGCTACGCCTAGCGGCAAAAAAGCAGAGAAGGACAAAAGAAAGAAAGAAAGAAAAGAAAGAGAAAAAGAAAGAACTTCCTTCCGACTAATATTATTATAAGTGAGCACGTTTGAAATTGATTTTCTCGAAAACTGCCTGTTGGATCTCAGTGATTTTTGCAAGCAGCCTTAGAATATCCATGACGCTAGAGAAATATTTTTTCCAAGAAAATTTGATGTAGTTTGAAATATTTCTTCTTCAGGTTATATTAAAATCAACCTCACCGGATTGTACACAATAGTAACAGATCAACGGTACACAGACGCGTTGTTCTAAAAATACATTATGGTAACATGAAATCCGTGCACCTAACCCAGTCGACTTTGAAAGCGGAAAGCATATGACGTTATAATTGGGATACCGTTGTATAGTTATAGGTGTATCTCGCTATTTTTATGAAGCTATTGTATCATATTTGTTGGCTTATCAAAACTGACATTAATATCACATTCATAATGAGTCTGAAGTGCACATTTATAACAATGCAGAAGGTTACAATTTTACTATACCAACACTTCCGTAGGGAATCTAAGAGAGGTCATCTATATTTGCGATATTCATAACCCTGAGAAACGAACGCAACTGGCGCTTGGTCTGAATAGAGAATCCTTTTCCCGATGGATTAAACAGGACACAAAGTGCACTAATGTCAAGCAAGGAAGGAAAAGAACAATTGACGACTTTGACATAGATGTCATAAGACGGGAGCTCTTGAAAATGTTTGCGACAAATCAACTTGTTACTCTCAGGAAACTGAAATTAAAACTGCAATCAGATTGCAGCATAGACATTTCTAAAAGTACTCTATGGAAAATTGTAAGAGCCGCCGGCTTCACCTTCAGAAAAACTATAGGCGGCAGGAATATTATTTGTGAAAAGCCACATTTAATTGCTACCCGAAGTAAATACCTGAGGCAGATCCGTGAGCGCGGAGGCAAGGCTATGATATTGTATATTTGGACGAATCCTGGGTCAATGCTCACCACACCAATGCTAAAGAATGGCAATCAGTAGACGGTGAACAGAAAGAAAAATACCAAGCAGCAAAGGCCAGCGTATTATACTAACACATGCAGGAAGCAGTGAAGAAGGTCTTGTCCATGACGCTGGACTTATTTTCCAATCAAAAGTACCGACGGTAGGGACTACCACACATAAATGAATGGACATATTTTCAGGCACTGGATGGAGAAAGATCTACTTCCAATTCTAAAAAGACCATCATGCTTGGTAATGGATAATGCATCCTATCACAACGCAGTATCAGCGGAAGACAAAGTACCAACTGCATCACATACAAAAGATCAAATTAGGACTTGGCTTGCTAAGGAAAATGTCAGCTTCGATGATACATATTTGAAACCCGAGTTGTTGCACCTGGTGAGGATGACAAATAAGACAAAGGTGTTTCATATTGACAAAATCATTGCGGAATACGGCCACACGTCTTTGCGACTACCTCCATATCATGCTCACCTCAATCCGATAGAGCTTGTCTGGGCTAAAGTAAAAGGGCAAGTTGCCGAACAGAACAGGACGTTTAAAATGTGTGATGTTGAAGTTCTGACACGTGAGTCCCTCTCAATGATAGACATGCAGTTCTGGAAGAAGTGTGTTGAACATGTGCTCCGAGAGGAAGACGAGTACTGGCACCGAGATGGATTACAATTTGTTCAGCCAGTAACAATTATCAACCTCATGGAATCGTCAGATTCGGGATGATACAAATCATATTTTGATTACAGACTGAGAAATAGCAACGTATACATTTCCATATCCAAATGCGTCTACCATCATACAATTTGTGGTGAAGTTAAGTGCTGAATATACAGGGTGTTCAACTTAAAAGCAGCCCATGAATGGAGCTAATCTGGCATATATATATGGAAATAAGAAGGTTCAGTTATGACGTAGTATAGGTCAAGGTTGTGTGATGGTGTGTAATTGTAGTGCGGGAAGGGCGATGAACAAATGTGACGTAGGACAAGCTAGTCAGAACCGGTTTAAATAGTAAATAGACGGAGATGCAATGCGTACCTGGCAAATTTCTATTTATCAATGGGGCTGCTTTTAAGTTGAACACCCTGATTTTAGTTACGCGAGATGAGATGGCCTGGAACCGATGAAAATTGGTTAGCGGATTAACTTTCATTTACTCAGAGAGATTTCTGGTCACCCACTATTAACAAAAGTTATAAGAAAGAGAAGATGGAGATGTGTTGGGAATACTCTGAGAAGAAATAATCACAAAACAGACATTGAAGTGGGAGGCAAAGAGTTCAAGAGAGATAGGGTGTTCTATGGAAAGCATGAAACAAACTTTACAGAGAGAGAGATGAGTAATATACAGGGTGGGCCAAAAAAATGAGAACATCGCGCAACATATGCGCTATTTAGAAATGTTATTTAATTAAATTATATTGTTTCATGTAATTTTGTTTGCCAAGTATTTACTTACTACTACTTAATCCCGTCATGCCTAGTGACACATGGGGCTTCAGAAAGGACTTTCCATGCTCTCCTGTCCGTGCAACCTTCAGCGCAGAGCCCCACGTCAGAGATGCGGTGTCCAGTTCCTCTTCCATCATGCGCCTCCATGTTGTCCGTGGTCTGCCTTTCTTTCTCTTTCCCTCTGGTGTTCAAGTGAGGGCTATCCTTGCAGGCATTTCTTGTCTCATTCTCATAACATGTCCGAGCCATTTCCATCTTCTCTTTTGAGTATGTCATTCATTGCCTCTGTCTTGTGTCTTGAGTAGTTGGTTTGGATATATTTACTGGCCAAAATATTCCCAAGATTCTGCGAAGACAAGAGTGGTGGAAAACTGACAGCCTGCTAGTATCTCCTTTGGTCATCCTCCAACACTCCGATCCGTAGAGCAAAACTGGCAAAACAATGCTTTTATAGAGTTTAAGCTTTGTGGTCCTATTGTAGATTTTGGACTTCCATACTGGTTTCATTCTGGCAAAAGCGGTTCTGGCCTTACTCAGACGTGATTTTATATCTTCCTCTGTGCCACCATTTAGTGTCAGTACGCTACCAAGATATGTAAACTGCTCAACCCTTTCCAGTGTTTCACTTTCTAACATTACTGGTTGTTGGATTTCACTGTTTGTCATAATTTTTGTTTTTCCTGTGTTTGTTTTGAGGCCTACTGTCTTTGCCGTGCTGTGAAGTATTGTACTTTTCTCTTGTACATGTTCATATTTGTGTGACACCAGGGCTATATCGTCTGCAAAGTCCAGGTCCTCAAGCATCTCGAAAAGGGTCCATCTTATTCCTCTTGGTGCTTGTTGTTTTATGGCATTTTTAGCACCCAGTCAATTGTAATACTAAACAAAAGAGAGGACATTACGCATCCCTGTCTTACACCAGATTTTACTGGGAATATTTTGTTGGAATTCTTTAGGTTGCAGGAGAAATCTTTATAGAAGAGGGCTATGATGTTGACAAGCTTCTGCGGTACGCCGTATTGCCAAGTATTTAGCTAATCAGAAATCATGTTCAATTTTTCTAAGCATCAACGCCACTCGTTTAATCAGAATACAGTCTTCCGAAGTAATTTTGTCATTCTTGGTAACAAATTTAAACCTGCAGATGTAAACAATTGGCATATTAAAAATCAAAGATTGTGCCTGGAAATTGTCGAAATAAAAATATCATATAGCTAAATAGGTAAGTAAGTAAATGAGTAAACAAGTTAAGCTATTATGGAGACAGTTAAAACAATTTTGATGTAATTAGATTACTTTTTACACGATGTTCTCATTTTTTTGGGCCCACCCTGTAGGTCTCATTTCCAAAGATGAGATTGCCCATGATACAGCGGCTTGGAGAACTCGCTTACATGCCCTATGTAACGTATAATGGAACAAAAGGAATATAATAATAGATACCATAAAAAAGAGCATATTATAATACGATCTTTCTACCGACATTATGCTAGCTGTGCCAAACCTGAACGCTCACCTCAAACGATAGAAGAAAACTAGTCACGGCAGAGAAGAATTGTCTGCGCGGAATGCTAGGAGTATAAAAAGAGACTGGTTTAGAAATGAAGACAATAGGTAAAAAGTGTGTACAACATTAGTACTAAACTTCATCAAGAAACAACAAATGAAATGGTTCGGCCACATAACCAGATTTTTAAAGAAAATGGTCCAAAGGCGAAGGATTGACTTCATTGCACCGGATTTCCCCATATGGCTCCGTCCTGTCGACAGAAAGTGTTACACAAAGCACGAACTTCATAGCTCTGGCAACAGCTCTAGGGATCTAATGAAAAATTGCACACGTGACTCGGTCCGGATTCCACAACCTTCAGAACGACAGGCATAAGTCTTAATCACTTCGCCATAGAGACCACCTAACCAGGTTACATTCTTATTTCTCTTCGAACGCTCCATATCGACCACTTGTTAACCACCCTGTGTAATTTGTATGTGATCTGAGCCTAAGAGCGATTTACGTTGTACCAGTTATGCGCCTACAAGTAGGCCAGCACATCCGATTTCTGTGATGCTTTTTATTTACTAGGGTAGCTTCCCTGGGTCCTACATAAGTCGCCTTGTAGGTCACAGTGGTACTATTCTTTGCTTCCCTTACGAGCCCCGACACCACACGGGCAACCAGGTTACCAACAGACAGTGCGCCTCCAAGGGACATGTTGATCAGATACGGTGATTACAAAGCGAAAAGTCGTCCACGCAAAGGAGGACATCGAGGGCGCATTGAAAAGTAATGCCTCCAAGTCCATAACTTTGTTAATATACATAATTTACAAATGAAACATACATTTTCAGAAAGCTTGAGATGTCCACTACACAATAGAGTCATTATTTTTCGACATAGTCACCTCCACGTTTCACACACACACGCCAACGTCGAACTAGTTGTTGCATCCCGTCGAAGAAAAATCTGATGATTTTCACGAAGCCAGGTACGCACATCTGCTGCCACATCCTCGTCAGAAGCATATCTGTTTCCCTTGAGATGTTCCTTGAGCTTTGGGAACAGGAAAAAGTCACAAGGTGCCAAATCAGGGCTATATGGTGGGTGCGCTAAAATGTCGTCAAAATTGAGACGCTCTAATGCTGCCGCTGTTTGTCTACTGGTGTGTGGACGAGCATTGTCATGTTGAAGGACTGCGTCTTTCCAGGACGAACACGTAGCAGTCTTGCCCGTAGTTTCTTTCATCGTTTCCACATACCGATCAGAATTGACAGTATTGCCGCGTTCCAAAAATTCTGTGTGGATTACGCCTGGCAGTCCCAAAATGGTCATCAAAACTTTTCCCGCTGACGCGACAGTTTTGAATTTTTTGGGGTGGGTGAGTTTTTGTGCCTGTATTCCATAGACTGGCGCTTGTTTTCAGGGTCGTAATGATGCACCCATGACTCATCGCCAGTGACATTTCTGCAGATAAAGTCATCGCCTTCTCGTTCATATCGCATCAGGTGTTCCTGACATTCCTGATGTCATCAGATTTTTCTTCGACGGGATGCAACAACTAGTTCGACGTTGGCGTGTGTGTGGAACGTGGAAGTGACTATGTCGAAAAATAATGACTCTATTGTGTAGTGGACATCTCAAGCTTTCTGAAAATGTATGTTTCATTTGTAAATTATGTATATTAACAAAGTTATGGACTTGGAGGCATTACTTTTCAATGCGCCCTCGTATAAATAACAAAGCCAGTGTAAGACACCAAGTATGAAACGCTCTCAGGAGCCATTTCTAGAAATCTCTTCTTATCCTGGCGTTATGAGGCAAAACATGAGTAGAGAAATGAAGAAGTTAGTCTAAAAGGTTTTGATAAAAATTGTTAAAATCCCGTCTCAAAAGTGCGCGAAAATCCCGTCTCAAAAGTGCGCGAATGAGAACGAATCAAATATGAGATTTAGATGAAAAAAAAATTGCTGGTATGATAAAGTATTCTATTAATCATATATCATAGGTGTAACAACAGACCGTTAGTTAGTTGCTGGAGGTTGTTAGAGATATTGCGAAGGAGGGAGCACATATGGACATACAAGCAACCCATATGATTATCATAGCAGACTCAATGAATATGCTTCAAAGGGTTGAATCTGGAAGTCTGCGCGCGGAAGACATCATTCGGACGTCACATCTCAAGACAATGAATTGGCTTACACACGTGGGCATGCTGGAGGCAACGAACGTGCTGACATTTTTTGCAAACAATGCCCCGAGTCAAGCTGGCAGAAGCACGAAGTATGGACAGAGCCGATGTCACTATGTGTGATGTGGGCGAGTCTCAGACATTGAAGCGTGTGCGAAAATTAGGAGTGAAGTTTGGACATGCCAGACAGTGTCGTCTTCGTGGTAGAGAAAGAAGATATACTATATACTAATTAACTTCTTATGGGTACGGTGAGTAAGTGGACTTTGGGATGGCTTCTGCAGCGGTGGACGGAGAGCGCATGGGAATACCCACTGCACCGTAACGTCGATGGAATAACATAACCCATGAACATGTCCAGAGTGCAATGAAGATATTTCAAACAGAAACAAACTGCTGACATGATCAAGTAGATTACTAATCATATCATAGGTAAATAACAAACAATAGTCCCATCATCTCCAAACTTCATACGTAGAATACAAATTATGATGATATTAGTCTTATCTTTCAACCTATATCACACACACATTAGTTAGCAATATTTATTTTCGTTGGCAAATAAATGTACACAGCAATTACAAATTATACAACAGAAACTATTATGTACTAAAATCCCAATAATAATTGATTTATAAAATGTACGACTGGTTATTACTCATACTTTTGTGACAGGTGGAAAATAATAACCAAAAAAAACCAATATGTATATTAAAATGTTATACAGATTTAGTATAAATCTTTTAGCACTTGTTTTGTTATTATATCAACCCCGCCCACTGGGTTCATAGGCATGCGCAATGGCGATGCAATTTAATGGAGAACAACCTACAACGCCCTCAAGCGAGCGTGTTGAAATTTGGGTAATATAATTTGTGATTATTTATTTTAACGAATTTTGATCACGTAAAAAGTAAGAAATTTTAAAGAAGAGTTGAAACTATTTTGAGTTTACTGTATAAATGCGTTGTATAATAATTACTTTGAAATAACTGACTGGGTGACTAAGTTAAGTAGGATAATAAGATCAGCAGGATAGACGGACGCCATTTTGAATATTTGTGTCCGGACATCGCCTGTCCACATACATTGTGAATGTATTACAAGGTTTGCAGTGTTCACGACTCCATCGACTACTTATTAATTCATTGATAACAAAGGAAGACACTTATGAGTGTTTTTACATATTAACGCCATTAGCCAGTGTAAAAATCAATACATGGATGGAGTGGAGTAGAGCTGACGAGCGTCCGTTTCCGAGCAACACCAAAGTGCAGGTGGCGCTTGGAAGTTGATGAGGGCGCTTGCTGCTAAGGACACCCCTAGCGGTGGCACTAGTTCTTTTTAGGCCTACTTTGGTGTCTACTCCAAGACATTTCAAACATACCCAAATCTTAAATAAACAATCGCACGTAGAATAATAATCTACCAAAATGGCTAAGATCAGTATCAAATACAAGTTCAAAATGGCGCTCATGAATGAAAAACGTCAGAAGTACGGTGTTAGATTTGACACTAGTAAAGTACAATCGTACGTCATTGTTCATGATAATACTAGTAATCAATTTAATCATGGATTCACACTAAAATAATCATTCATTTTATTACAATATCATATTTCACTCATATCGTGGAACTACGAAACATGATTGATTGTATGCCATTGCCAAGTTAGTTGGAAATAAAGAATACACAGTACCTGAGTACCGGGGCTGATAAGTCAGCTAATGTAACAGACGTATGTCATACAGGTCCCGATATATTCTGTGTATCCCACCAACATAACATTGACATCAAACATATATTTTATATTACATAATATATTTATATTTCTAATATCAAAACAATGCTTTCATTATTAATTATATTCTCAATAAAAACTATATAGACTTTGTTAAAAACAGGCTGCAAGCGATGCACATTACACTTGTAATCTATTAAAACATATGCATTGAAATCATTCCCCAAAATAAAGGTGATCGGCCTATCTGAGAAATACATAATTAGTGGACAGCCTACTCAAGGCATGAGAGAGACTTAACATTTTACCTTCAATGTCTATGCAAGGTTATGAACATCAGGATGTACGACAAGAAGTACTGCAAAATGCAAACTTGCCTTCAATCATGGACATGCTCAGCAGTAGAAGACTAAGATGGCTAGGGCATGTGAGAACAATGGATAATAGCCACATACCACAACAAGTGTTGTTCTGTGAATCTCGAGGGCAAGAGACACCAAGGCAGACTACTGCTCAGATATAAGGATATCTGCAATGCCTCAATGAAGAACTTTTCTATCGTCCCAATAAATGGGAAAACTAGCTGATAACGTTACATGGAAAGAACATTACGCAGGTGCAGTCTTTTGACAAGAAACTTAGGATGAGTAAAAGGCAGAGAGACAACCACAAACTCAGAAGTTGTCACAGTAAAACACTGTCAATTGACCGTCTGTTAAACTTAAAAGGCCATGCATATATGGCCCTTTTCATCTTTACAGACGGTCAGTAGGCAGTGTTTTACTGTGACAACTTCGAGTTTCGCTTTCTCTCTGTGTCGCTTAGTCATAAGTCTCTTCTCAAAAGACTCTGCCTCCTTCCGTAATTGGCTTTCCACACAACTCTGTCATCAGCTAGTCCCTCCCATGTGCTGGGATCTATAGAAAAGTTTTCATTGAGGTTTTGCAGACATCTTTATATCTGACAGTGGTCTAGCCTCCTTTCCTCCGAAGTTCACAGAACAACATTTGTTTTGGTATGCGATAAGTTTCCATTCTTCTCACATGTCCCAACCATCTTAGTCGTCTACTGCTGAGCATGCCCATGATGGAAGCAGATTTGCCGCTTGTATACTTCAGAGTTGGTTATCTTGTCGTATCACCTGATGTTCATAATCTTACGGAGACATCGAAGGTGAAAGATGTTAAGTCTCCTCTTGTGTCTTGAGTAGGCTGTCCATGTTCTGAGCCATATAGGAAAGAACTAATTACAGGCTCGATATATTTGAGTTTTCGTCTGCAATGTCAATTTTTGTTGTCCCACGCTCGCTTTGATAGTATGCCGAATGTAGTAGCCGCACTCCCTATACGAGTTGATTTCTTCATCAAGAGAAAGGCTGGCAGTGACCGTGACCCAAGATAGCAGAATTTTTGCACTGGTGTTAGATGGTTACCATTTAAAGTGATATTTGATGTCTTACCTCCCTGACATAATACAACTGTTTTGGAGACACTTATTGACAGAGAAAAGAGGTCGCATGCCTTTGACAAATTATTAATTAGACATTGCATTGTAGTCTCACTGTGGGCGACTAAGGCAGCATCGCAGCTAAAGGAGGTCCTTGAGAAGTATTTCCGTCGTTTTTGTCTTGGCTCTTAGCGAGCCAAGTTAAACAGTGAACCATCAGATCTAGTGCGGATGAAAACATCACCATCAGCGTCCCCTAAGGCGTGGTTCAAAAGGACTGCGAAGAAGATACCAAAGAGAGTGGGGCAAGGACACAGCCCTGCTTGACTCCACTCTTAACCTCAAAACTATCAGATGTGCTGCCATCGAACTGTATGCTGGCTTTCATGTCCTCATGGAAGGAAACAATCAATTGGAGCAACTTTGGGGGACAACCAATATACTTCAATATTTTATAAAGACTTGGCCTGCTGACTGTGTCAAATGCCTTAGTCAGATCCACGAAAGCAATACATAGAGGCTTGCTCTGCTCTCTGCACTTCTCTTGTAGCTGTCGAAAGGTAAATATCATGTCAGTTGTTGACCGTCTAGCTCTGAATCCACATTGTGACTCTGGAAGAACACGCTCCGCCAGTTTCTGTAGTCGTTTTGAAAGGACTAGTGCCAAAGCTTTGCCTGTTACGCTTAGAAGGGAGATGCCTCTGTAGTTGTTACAATCCCCCTTATCCCCTTTGTTTTTATGTGTCACTATCTTTGCATCCCTCATGTCCTGAGGAAGTGTTCCCTCTCTCCAGCACTGAATAAGGAGATTGTAGAGGTGGGGCAGCAGGACATTCCTATTGTATTTGAGGACTTCTGCAGGAATGTTGTCTAGTCCTGATGCCTTGCCATTTGAAAGTTTGTTGATTGCTTTGGAAAGTTCCTGCTCCGTGGGTTCGGTATCCAGCTCGGTTTGGTCATGATGTTCTCGTATGATCTGATCGAGGACAGGGTGTGCTGGTTTCTCCACAGAGTAAAGATTGGAATAGTGTTCCACCCATCTTTCGAGCTGTTTGGTCATATCTGTTATTGGCTCACCTGTTTCTGATCTTAGTGGTGCAATTTTTGTTATGTTTGGTCCCAGAGCTACTCTTGATATTTTCGTACATTGCCTTGGTGTTGCCCATATCTGCAGCATTTTGTATCGAGAACATAGATTTGACCAGTATTCATTTGCACACCTCCTTGACTCTCGTTGCAATACTGATTTTGTGTGCTGAAGATGGTCCTTTGAACTTTAGAGGTTTATTTTTGTAATTTATTAGAGCTCTTTTCTTTTCCTCAAGTAGAGGCTTAGGTTGTTTCATTTTGTTCTACCCAGTCTTTGTTGGAGAATTTCTTGGTGCCAAATGAGTCAATGGCACAGTCCTTTATATGTTAGATTTTAGAATGTTCCACTTTTCGTCTACTCTACATTCTCCCATTTCATTCTCACACAGAGCAGTAAACGCCTTTCTGAAAGTCTCCCTATTCTCTGTCATCCCCATTTTGGTGACGCTGACTTGGGTTTGGGTGGTCTTCTTGTTGAATAGGTTTTCATTGGAAGTATTTTGACTTTGCTGATAACTGTGCATGATCTGTATCACAGTCAGCTGTGGAAAGTACGTGTGATTTTCACTGTGTTGAGGTGTTGTCTGCGTGTGAGTACAAAATCAAGCTGGTGCCAGTGACCTGATCTTGGGTGGCACCATGACACCCTGTGTCTGTGTTTGACAGAAAAAACGTATTTGTCACACATATGTTGTTTTGGTAGCAGAATTCAAGCAGTCTTTGACCATTATCGTTGATATTTCCAATGCCATGATGACCCAGGCATACTGGCCATGACTCGTGATCAGATCCTATGCGTGCATTTAAGTCGCCCAATATAAACAGTTGCTCATCTACTGGAAATGAATTAACGACATTCTGTAATGAGTCATAAAACTTGTCTTTATCTTCTGCAGACGCTGCTAGGGTTGGTGCGTAGACACATATGATGTTTAGGAGTCCACTTTTACATTGAGTCGTAGTGATATTACTCGTTCTGATGCAGCTACTGGTGTATGAATAGCTTTCACAAGTCTATTGTGCACGGCAAAGCCGACTCCATACAGTCTAGGTTGATTGGTGCTTAGGCCCTGCCAGAAGAATGTGTAATTATTTTCTTTTACTGAGCCACAGTCTGGAAGCCTGGTTTCCTGTAGCACGGCTATGTCTACCTGCAGTCTCTCAAGTTCTCTGTCTAATATATGTATATATATATATATATTCAAGAAGTAGCATGTTCCTTGCGAAATGTCACATTCGTCACAGTCCGCCTGAAAAGATCTGTCTCTTGCAAGTTCTCCGGCCTCTTCTAGCGCATGTTCAAGGTTTCTTTGATGTCGCTGCCACCTTTGTCTTGGTCTCCGGCCTCATTTTCCAGGTACCATGCCTTCCATTACCTTTCTCTCTGTGGCATTTAATGTGGCCAAAGTATTTCATCTTTCGGGACATGATGTTCTTTATGAGCCAATGCTCCTTGATATGCAGGTCTTGTAGGATGTGTTTGTTTCTCTCTCTATCCAGGATGTTCTAAGAACTTTCTATAGCATCTTGTTTCAAAAGCTTCAATTTGTGTTTTTAATGTTTGTGTTATGGTCCACGATTTGCATCCATATGTTGCCACAGAGAATATATATACATATAATGAAATTGTATGTATGTCTGCTGACATTAATTGAAGATATCTGGACATCCTACGGACTTGAAATTTGACAAGAGAGTAGCTTTCATAGATGGGAAGATGTAAAAATTATAAAACCGGACTATTGGTTCGTCTCAATATCTAAATTCCAACGGATGAAATGGTCTGAAAACTTAAAAACCAAAAAAACGGGCTAGACGAGTTAGGGCAGAATGGATACTTTTTAAAACAGTACTGTTAGAATTCATATAAAGGGAGTCGTATATTTTGAAATTGGTGTGAGTATGAAATTGTGTGAGTATGATAAGGTTAGGCATGAAATGATAATTTTGTTGAGTTTTATTGACACTTAAATTGACTGTCTAGCAAAGAGTGTAAAACCAAATATAAAATGGAAGTATTCTTTTGTTTCATGTATGTTTTACAAATTGGAATCAAGTTTCAAAATTTGTCATTCATATTTCTACTTCAATCTGGGACATCAGAAAGTTCTCCTTAACTGAGTGTAATGGACACAGAAGATGAAAGTGGGTCAGGAGGTCAAGGTCAGAACCTGCATGACCTTCAGAACTATCTGTCCACTTTCAACAAGGAGATCGAGCCTGGAGATGATGTTCTTTCTAATATGGATGTGGATGCTGGTGTGGGTGATGTTGGTGATCTGTACAGTTCGAACCCAGAAAATCCTATGCAGGAACCTGGAGATGGGACAGTTGTCTCACAGTTTTCTTCTGGGTTCTATTCAGAGCAAGGTGAGTAGTGTACATGTCAGTAGACTGGTTATTATGTTCTTATGGACGTACAAGTAGGCTGGTTAATATGTTCTTATGGACATACAAGTAGACTGGTTAATATGTTCTTATGGATGTACAGGTATACTGGTTAATATGTTCTTATGGACATACTAGTAGGCTGGCTAATATGTTCTTATGGACGTACAAGTAAACTGGTTAATATGTTCTTATGGACGTACACGTAGACTGTTTAATATGTTTATGGATGTCATAGGCTGTTAATATGTTTATGGACGACAAGTAGACTGGTTAATATTTTCTTATGGACGTACAAGTAGACTGGTTAGCACATTTTATGGACATACAAGTAGGCTGGTTAACATGTTTTATCACGTACAAGTAGGCTGGTTAATATGTTCTTATGGACGTACAGGTAGGCTGGTTAATATGTTCTTATGGACGATGTCAAGTCACTGGCTAACATGTTCTTATGGACATACTAGTAGGCTGGTTAATATGTTTTTATGACATACAAGTAGACTGGTTAGCATGCTTGTATGGACGTTCAAGTAGGCTGGCTATATTCTTATAGACATACAAGTAGACTGGTTAGCATAAAATGGTTTTTAAACCAAAGGATTGACTTCATTGCACCGGGTTTTACCCCATATGGCTCAGTCCCTCTCTGCAGAAATGGCATGCCGCCTGCCGAGAGTTTTGCACAAAGCACAAACTTCGTAGCTCCAGCAACAATCTTAGAGGTCTCTGGAAAAAAATGCACTTGTGAACAGAACGACGCGGTCCAGATTTGAACCCACAACCTTCGACTCACAAGGCAACATTCGTAACCACTTAGCCGTTTTTATGGACATACAAGTAGAATGGTTACAGTATACTGGTTAACACAGTCTTTATTTACATGATGCTCGTCCATCATGGGTGATGATGACCACCATTTTTCATCTAGAGATGTAGTTGCATTATGTTTGTCTGTGTGTGCGTAGATGACTAATGAGACCGATGCAGGCTTGAAATGTTCTTTTGCAATGTGAGCAAGGAATACTTGCACTTGTGGGAGTTTACTGCCTTTATATTTTGACGTTTTTGTTCCATCCGTGCAGTTCTACCTGTCTCACAGGCCGAAGAACTGTGAATGTGAATGGGTGACTTGTGCAATGATTTTGGTTTCTCTCTCTCTCTCGATCGTTCTTTTTCAGCCATCACTTTTTATAACTTTTATTGTGATATATAAACAGCCTTTGCCAAGAACGTATTTTTAAGTCATATCATTCAGCGTCATTTGGAGCTCAAGTGCTTATCCTTCGGTGACATGTCCGGTTTCAGCCAGCGTTTACTGGGTTCGCTCTCCGTTAGCCTTTGACGATCCCAGCCAACCTGCAAGGCAGCAGGTGGCTATTTTCTTCAGGAGCGACCCTTAGACGACCTACCCTCCCGGGTTGTTGAGCGTCATCTACCCAGCTTACCGGTCTTTATTTGGACTACTTAGTTGCCTGCCGTCCAGATTTGTATACAGCTTACTCCGCTAGCCTTTGATTGTCCCCAATCAAACTACAGGGCAGTAGTAGTTCCCTGCTAGCGGAAACATGCACTGGATTCGAGCCTCTGCTGGGCTTTTCAGTTTTCCTGCACATTTGGGTGGCCCTCTCACTCCTACGCCTGCACGCTCCTCTGCGCCTGTACTTCTGCCCCACCGTTGGGCCCACCCGTGCATTGTCCACATGCGTGTTCGCTCTGCTTCTGTGCCTGCCCCACTGTGTCTATTGGTTCTCACCATGCACACATTTGCCATGCCTCTAACGTGTCCAGGCACACAAGGCTTGACTCGGGCTCGCCACCTCAGAGCTCTGAGTTTCACCCTATGTGGGCCCACATGCAACTCATTTCGAGCCCAAAGTTTTGCTCCACGTGGGCCCACGTCTCTTCTCTGGATGCACCTCCCATCCCTTTATGTTTATTCTTTCAACTTTTCCCATCGGCCGGGAGAGATGTGCATTAATAGTCACTGGGATTCCGTTGCCTGTGTTGCGAGCGAATCTTATCCAGTGTGACTACGTCTGCAACACTACTTAAACCAGAGTAGCTCTCCCTCGATCCCTACCCGCTCAGCCAGACAAGATCGGTTATCTGTTACCATTGTCACCACATGGAGGTGGGGTAAGATCTTGATTAGTGCCAGCTCACTAATCCTGGCGCGGCATTGTCCCTACACACCTTTGACCCCTGATTTTGGTTTAAAGTGAGAAAGAGTGGCGCAGTTCGTCAATCTCGCTCTCTCTCCCAATTCCTTCTATGTCCAGTGGTAGAACAAAGTCAAGACAACTGGAAAGGATCCGGGGAGTGGATGACCAATGCGGTCGACGTGCCTGGCCATGCTCACTACGCTCTGCAGTGCGTTGCTGGAAGACACCCTCTTGCCTGTTGGACCAGAGTATGGTTCTTCTGCAGTCTACTGAGTGCAGTCTTCGCATGCAGGGCATTCCCCGATTCACTAATTGGTTTAGTACTGAATCGGTTACCCGAGCCTGGTTTAGCCGGCCTGTCACAGCCTTTGCCCGGAGGAGGCCGCTGTCAACATACTAGTAGACCGTTAACATGTCTTTATTCACAATATTAATTTCATAGTTTTGTTAGAGTTTACATATAAACTAAATATTTGTGTATCTTTATGTCTGCTTCTTCTCCTTCTTCACCTTTCGCCCCTAGGGAGACATTTGTCCGCAACCTTGCATTCCACCTCCAACTCTCATCAAGAAGGTGTTCCTGGGCTTCCTTGCGGGTCCTCTTCTTCGGGTGCGAGCTCGGATTTCCCTGGTTGTGGTTTCTGTAACTATGTAGTGCTTTTGCGCGGGTAGCTAGCCCCACATTAACCTCCTTAGTCACCTCTTACATGCATGGCAGGTAACAGTGGTTCTATTCTTTACACCCTAATTTGGGTCCGGTAACCACTCTGCATTCTTTATGTCTGGGTTCAGATTTATTGTGATAAAATAAAATTAGCTGATGATAACAGGGTAGTGGGGAAAGTCACGGTCAGACATGTTAGTACCAGTCTTTGGTCTGTCTAGCTTGAACAAGAATAGCAAACTACTAAGGACATAATACAGGAGAGAGATACGATCATACAACTGTAACACCAGTCTTTGGACTGTCTAATTTGAGGAAGAAGATGAAAATGAAGACAGCCACTGAGAGATACAGTGGTTATCAGACATCTTGAACTCTAGTCTTCTAGAGTGAGCTTCTTCCCTTGTTGTCCTTGACCTACCAACTTCAAAGGATACTTCTTCTTCTTCTTCTAACCAGAGCTGCGAGTTTTCACTCTTGGGCAGCCAATGCCAGTTTGTAGAATCTGCATGTGTTCTGTAATGTGGGAGACTAGTGTAAAGGGTATTATGAACAGATGGGTGTGGTGGGAGGAGTTCTTGACTAGCTTTATGCAGTCCAGGACATTCAAGCAAGATATGCTGTACTGTCTCAAATGAGTGACTGCACTTTCTACAGTGTGGTAGGTGTGTGGGGTTTATTCTGTGTAGGTGGTAATTCAGTCCAACATGTCCTGTTCTTAACTGAAGATAGTGCTTTGATCTTTTCTTTGTTGCAGATTTATATTGTCCTTGGGGTTTGGTCTATTCATCTCTGCATACATGTCCGACCAGTCGTCCCCATAGCCCATCGGTTCAGCTAATCTTCTCTGGAGTTGTTTTTCAGAATCTGTTTTATACTTTGTATTCTAACAGGTTTGTCTATTTGTGGTTTTGATGATCCCTGTTTGGCCAGATGATTGTCATTTCCTGGGATATTTGTGTGCCCAGGAATCCACTGTAGAACGACATTAATATCAAAGGAAGAAATCAGATTGTGGATGACTAATGCCAATGACTGGATCTCGCTTGACTGATTCTGCTGTTCTTCTAAAGCTTGTAGTGTGGACTGTGAGTCAGTGAATACTATCATGTCTTGGACAATATTTTCTCCAAGTTCAAACTGCTGGTGGACTAGTTCTACAGCGGTCTTTATTGCTATAATCTCTGCCTCATAGTTGGAACATATATTACCACAAGGAGCACAGTAACTATAGGTAGTTCCATCTGGATATTTCAGGTATATGCCGAAGCCAGCGTAAGTAGTGGCTTTGAAAGCTGAACCATCAGTGTAGGCATGGATAGAGGAAGTTGGATAACTGTCATTGTCTCCAGTGCGAGGTTTTAAGATCGGTGCAAGTGTTGCTTTGTTTATAGTTTTGTCAAGGAGGTATTTCTGGATTACTGGTTGTTTTATGTTTAGCCATGGTGGTGGGCCAGGGCATCTTGTGATCGGTTCTCTGTCAGTTGGGAGATGGTAGTGTTCTTGAGATTTTTCCAACTTCCAGCAATGATTTTGCTGGATTCTTTGATTGGATTTCCACCTGTCAATAGTTTGTCTGTTGGGATGGTTTTTTTATATTCTTTTATATCGCTCGACTGCTTCTATTAGTGCCCTTCGTCTCCTAATATCTAGTGGTTCGATGTTGGCGCATTTCAGCAGCAGTTGGGGTCGTTCTCATTCCCCACATATAAACCTGAGACCCTGATTCTGCACTCTGTCCAGGGATGTTGTGATGTGCTCACTTGCTATAGCTTGGAGAGGAAGGCAGTTGTCCATTGTAGATCTTACATAGCCAAGATATAGTTGCCTAAGGGTGCTCTTGTCTGCACCCCAGGTGGTGCTAGCAAGTCTTTTAACCATGTTGAGTCTTTTAGATGCTTTTTCTTTTATGTTGTTAATGTGTTCTGTCATCCTCAGTTGTTTGTCTAACTTGACTCCCAGGTAAGTCGGGTTTCCTTTTTCAGCAGTGCTCCATTCATTGTAGTCAAAGGTTCTTTGAGTTGTTTTGGGGCTGCGGAGAAGTAGTATACACAGTTTTCTGTTCATTGACTTTAAGCTTCCATAGGTTGCAATATGTTGAGATTATGGCAAGGGTTCTATTAAGTTTAGCCAGTTAGTCAAGGTATTTCTGCTTGTCCATATTACAAGGTCATCAGCAAAAGGGCTTTCTGTGTGTTTAGAAGGGATGGGAGGTCATTGATGAAGATGAGAAAAGGGTGCAGCTAGGCAGAGCCTGAGGAGGCCTTCCTCTAGTGTTCTCTTGGAGGACATTGTTCCACTAAAAGATGTTCCAATTGTCCTGTTTTGGAGAAAAGCTTGTATCCATTGTAACATCTTTCCATGGATCCTCATATTGAGCATCTTCATCAAGAGGCCTTCCTCCAGACTCTGTCATATGCTTGCTGAGATCGAGAAAACCGGTTGTGTGTTTTCATTCTGGAATCCATCAATTGTATTCTGCACAAGTCTGAAGAGTTGGTCTTCTGTTCTGCAGCCCCTTCTAAACCCTGCCTGGGTATCAAGTGACTAGTTTTCAGCCACCAATAAAGTCGGTTATTAACCATTCTCTCCACTAGCTTTCCTAAACATGAGGTCAATGAGATGGGTCTGTAACTTAGGGGGTCATCTACTGGTTTCCCTTTCTTGAGGATAGGAGTGATATTGGCTGTTCGCCAAGCAGCAGGTATTTTGGCCTCCAAGTTCTATTTATAGCGAACAGCAATATCAACCTAGCCTTCTTGCCCATATGGCATAACATTTCATTCTTAATCTTATATGGGCCTGGGGCTTTTCGAGGTTTTAGTTTTTTCATTGCTGTTTCCATCTCGCATAGACTAAAATCTTGTTCAAATGCACATACATTCGCTACTGGTGCATTTTTTTACTTTTAAAGATTTTCCATAAAGCTTTATCCAGCTGTTTTCTTCTTATGCTTCTGTTAACGCTAGCAAAGTGCTTGTTGAATATTTCAGCTTTCTTTTTGCATCTATGATGGTTTCATTGTTTCTTTTGATGGGTCTGGGATTTTCTTTCTTTCTAGTGCCTGTCAGTTTGTTTATCAGATCCCATGCCTTGTGGCATCTTTATTTAGATCAAGTTTCTGACACGTGTCTTGCCACTTCATCTTCTTTGCTGCTTTAATTAGAAGGCAAACTTTAGCAGTCAAGCGATTATAATTGGTTTTATTAACTCGATTAGGTTCTTTTTCAGCTTGTTTTCTTGCTTTTCTTCTATCCATCACTGCTTTTTCTAGATCTTTGTTCCAGTATGGCTTATATTTTCTGGTGTTTCCATTTGGAATGGCCTTTCTTGCAGCTTCCAGTATTTTACAACATATGTTAGCAAAGACAGTATCGATATTTCCAGTGAGGTCAATTTTGTCCATGCCTATGTTGGTCTGGTTCTCGAAGAGCTGCCAGTCTGCTTTTCTGAAATTCCAGAACTTTCTATTTCTATAGACTGAGCTTCTGAGTTGCTTGGTGGTAACAGAGATAAGTATGGGGAGATGGTCGCTCCCTATATCATCCAAGACAGTGATAGTTGTTGCATCTATAATGTCAGCTGATACTATGGTAAGATCTGGTCTGCTATTCGTACCATGGGCTCTGTGTAGAAGTGTTGGTTTGGTTTCTGAGCTCTGCATTACCGTGAGGTTGGATGAGTTACACAGGTCTTCAATGTCTCTTCCTCTTTTGTTGTAATCTTTGTAACCTAGGGCTGGTGTGTGTGCATTAAAGTCTCCTGCAATAATTGTTCTGGTGTACATGGGTTCCTTGAATGGCTGGTCAGAGGTGCAGGTTGGTGGGCAATAGATGTTATGTACAGTATATCTCACTCCATCAAACCACACTTGGATGGTCTGGGTGTCTATGTTGTTGTGTGGTCTGTTGTGGACTTCTGCCTGCACATCATTTCTTATCAGTGTCATGAGTCCTTGACATCTGTTGCACTCGCATTTGTATTGGGTGTAACCTGTGATGTTAACTCCTCTTTGAGGTAAGATGGTTTCTTGTATAAGGACAATGTGGACATTATTCTGTTGTAGAGTTCTTTCGAGCTCCATCTTTTTATTCTGTAGTCCTGATATGTTTATCTGTAGTATATTAATGGACCCTTTACATATTTTTCACACGGAGCGAGGGCTTCACTCGGCAGCGGACCTTGTTGACCGAGGCGACGTCCGAGCTCGTATCTAATATATTTGTGTTGTATTGGCATGTCTGGAGTTTTGTTCACAATTTCATCCCAAAGAGGTTGTCAGACATAGATCTCTAACTTGATCTGGGGTAGTTTCGGGCAGATATGTGGTATCAGGGTGTCACTGGATCGAACTTAGGGAGGATACATTTCACCGCTTGAAATCCCGCTAGTCATAGGTGCACCATGCTTGCAGGCCTTTATCACTAGCTCTGGTTCTGGGCTATTCACTATGGCGTGCACGCATGTGCATAGGTGTTTTGCATCTCCACCCATCCAGCTATTCCCTTCCAACACACAGAGTCCGTCTTCACCATGGGTCTCCGCAAGCAGTGTGACCCTATCTGGCTCGGTGCAATGCCAGTGTCTTATCACCTCTTGTCGCAACTGGGAAGGAAGTGGGAAAGGGACATAAGGGGAAAATGGGGAGGGAAAATGGGGGACGTGGGAGGGTTAAGCAGGATTACTCCCGCCCACTCATGTTGTTTAGCCAGTCAGCCGAGACTGTTGCCCGGGTGTGGCACGTGGAGCCAAACGTGAGCTAGGTGAGAAGTGGGGACCAAATAGGATCATGACTATCCGTGGACACAACCAGGATATGGCTGTCATTTTCCGTGAGGTACTAACCCCTACTTCTCACCCAACACCCCTCAAAGGATACAATGATTGTTTACCTCTGAAGTCAGAGGTCACCTGTGTGTTGCTGGGGGCCCACAAGGGAAGCAAGGAGTAGTAACACTGCGACCTACAAGGCATATCGTAAGAGGTGACTAAGATAGGGGCCTAGGAAGCTACCTAGTAAATAAAAATTGTCACAGAAATTGGATATGCTGGCCTACTTGTAGGTACATAACTGGCACAATGTACAACCACTCTTAGTCTCAAATCATATACAATTCACAAAGAGTGGTTTAACAAGTGGTCGATATGGAGCGTTCAAAGAAGAAGAGAAGGCAAACTGTATGACAGGACACTGATAATAAGGAAAGCAGGCATTCATGTAAAACTCAGTCAGAAGTGCCATACCAGGCACTCCGACTACGTCTGAATTCATAGTGGTTGAACGCAAGAAGAAGAAGAAGAAGTGTGATACTATAACTGTTCTATCTTTCAAAGGATATACTTCTTCTTCGACCGCTCTATATCAACCACTTGTTAACCACTCGGAGTGATTTGTATGTGATCTGAGCCTAAGAGTGATTGTACATTGGGCCAGTTATGCACCTACAAGTAGGCCAGCACATCTGATTTTTGTGATGTTTTTATTTGCTAATGTAGCTTCCTAGGTCCTACATTAGTTCCCTCATGCCTTGTAGGTCGAGTGGTACTATTCTTTGCTTTCCAGTGGCCTCGGCACTACACGGGCGAAAGGATAGACAGAGTATGACTTGATAACTGTCTAGTTAACATAGTCTAACAATGAATAATATTTCAATCTCAGGTATCCTTGACACTCCACTCTCTGACGAGTCCGCACAACAGATTCAAAATTTGGTTGCTGAGACAGACAGAGACACAGATACAGATATAACAGCGACCATCAAACAGGAAGTAGGTACCATTGATCTGGAGTCAGTCCAGGCACAGATTGCAGGTTTCAGAGAATCTCAGTTGTCACATGGCATCGGTGACATCCATACCTCTTCCATGTCGCAGGTAGGTCTTTAAGAATTTGTGTCAAATGTTTCAATCTTGAGTTAGTTATATGCAGGTCACCAGTTTCTTCTCCAGTATGTTGTCGGGCTTGCAAGGGGAGCAGAGAATTGTAACACAGCGACCTACAATGCATGTCGTAAAAGGCGACTGAGGTAGGGGCCTAGAGAAGCTACCCTAGTAAAAGAAAATGCGTAGCAGAAATCAGATGTGCTGGCTTATTTGTGTACGCATAACTGGCACAACGTACAATCTCTCTTAGGCTTGGAGCACATACAAATCACAAAGAGTGGTTAACAAGTGGTCGATATGGAGCGTTCGAAGAAGACGAAGTCCAGGTGACAAATGACTAATCACTTTTTTGTAGAGAAGAAAGGTTTCAGATATATTTTCACCTCTGAAGTCGAAGGATCGCCTGAATGGCGAGGGTCACTGATGATAGGAAAGCAAGCCTTCACGCAAAAATCAGCCAGAAGCGCCATACTGGACGCGCTGACTACTCCTGAATTCATAGTGGGTGAATGAGAAGAAGAAGAAGATACATTTTCAAGATTGTTGTGCTGTAGGGCCAGCATCCCTTTCTAGGAAGGACATACAGAGGACATTCTTTCAGGACATGTTCTGTGATTTGATCAAAGATGCCACAGGGATTCTGAGGGGATAGAGACAATCGTAGTCTGGAAGTAATATATTAGAAGCTCTTTTCACCAGTGTGGTGCCAGAGCCCACAATAGAGCAGCAAAGAATAGTACCACTGCGACCTACAGGGCATGTCATAAGAGGCAACTGATGTATGACCTAGGGAAGCTACCCTAGTAAATAAAAAGCATAGCAGAAATTGGGTTTGCTGGCCTAATTGTAGACGCTTAACTGGCACAATGTACAATCACTCTTAGGCTCAGATCACATACAAATCACACAGAGTGGTTAACAAGTGGTCGATATGGAGCGTTCGAGGAAGAAGAAGCTAAAAAAAAAAATTCATGTCATCCATTTTCTTTTCTTTTCTACAACTCAATAACAATAGTAACCGTAACTGAATCATTTCTATGTCATCCTTCAGGGACTGGTTATGACTTCCTTAGCAGACAGTTTGGATCCCAGTGCTGGGAAAGTCATTCGAATAGTTTCTCTTGGTGAAGATGGCCAATATCTCTCTCTGGCAGATGGTACCCAGATGCAGATACTCAATCAAGATTTGGGCATTTCTTCAGATGCTCTCAGCACATCTCACTGTGTTATGGGGGTAAATACTTACAATTATTCACAATTTTAGATGACATTTTGAACTCCTCCCCCAACCACCACCACATGTGTCTTTACTACATGTGTTACCGCTTTTTATGGCGGTTTAGGATAGGAAGGACATGAGCCTGTGGAATTTAATGGCTAGTGTAGTCACAGCGAAACCATTCAGGTTCATATTTTTCTTTATGCTCCCAACAAAAAAAACTCCCTGACCTAATCGGGATCAAACCCGGTCTCCCATATGGAAACCACCGCTTAATCCACTCGGCCTGACGCTCCTCAGACATAAAAAACATCTTAAAGAAAGAACGTTAAGCTTGATAGAAAAATGAACACTGATAGTATATTACAAGAAATTGTTGGCATGAGTCAGCTCTGACGACCTCCCTATAACCAATCAGATCTCATCCCATGCTACAGTATAACTCCAGATGTGGTACTTTAAATTGAGATTTTTATGTTTTCAAAATCTTACTATTACTCATCACAGTTAAAGTGTGATCATTGCCGGTGCTACATTATATTAACTCTTAGTGGACCAGGCATTTTTTTCTACTATATAAAACACCACTTAATGTGGCGTTTGGTTGACAAGGAGTTAAGAAACAACAGGTCAAATGGTTCGGACACGCATTAAGGTTACCACATGACAGTCTTCAACAGAGAGCAATAGCACGCAGATACAGCAGCAATAGACCCAGAGGACTACCATGTAAACAATGGATTGATGGAATATCCTATGCACTTAATTCCACCTTTTACAAAGCACATTAGGAGATTTGTTCCAGGTGCCTCTTTTTTAGACCTGATGGCGTAAAGCAAAACAGGGATACTAGATAGATAGACAGTTACTCGTCTGTAAAAATTGATGTCCAAGACTTTTGTTCACTAATGGCAGTCAGAGCAGCTGATAATTGTGAAGTCCAGTCGTAGAAAATGATACTGTTGATATTAGTAACAATATAATCAATAAATAGACAGTGAAGTCCAGTCGTAGAAAATGATACTGTTGATATTAGTAACAATATATGGGGGACTGCCTAGAGTAGTTGATAGTAGCTCGCCCTGCTAGCTGTGAGACGCCTCATAGCTCGGGTTCGAACCTACTGTCCGGCATTTGTTTGAGTCCCCTGGTCTTACTCAGGACGATAACGTGAGTACCTCTGAAGTCGGAGAAAATCTGCCTTTATGGCGAGGAATACTAATTACGAGTACATTGAGCACACGGCTGCCAGTGTAAGTAATTTACAATGTGCACGCTGCTGCCATTGTAAGAAATTGGAAAACAGATTTTCACGCAAAAATCAGTTTCAGAGATGAAACTCGTCTGAGTTGAAAGCGGACGGACGAAAAAAAAAAAAAAAAAGTAACAATATAATCAATAAATAGACAGTGAAGTCCAGTCGTAGAAAATGATACTGTTGATATTAGTAACAATATAATCAATAAATAGAAGGTGGTCCAGTCTTTAGAAAATGATACTGTTGATATTAGTAACAATATAATCAATAAATAGACAGTGAAGTCCAGTCGTAGAAAATGATACTGTTGATATTAGTAACAATATAATCAATAAATAGACAGTGAAGTCCAGTCGTAGAAAATGATACTGTTGATATTAGTAACAATATAATCAATAAATAGAAGGTGGTCCATAGTCAGAAAATGATACTGTTGATATTAGTAACAATATAATCAATAAATAGACAGTGAAGTCCAGTCGTAGAAAATGATACTGTTGATATTAGTAACAATATAATCAATAAATAGACAGTGAAGTCCAGTCGTAGAAAATGATACTGTTGATATTAGTAACAATATAATCAATAAATAGACAGTGAAGTCCAGTCGTAGAAAATGATACTGTTGATATTAGTAACAATATAATCAATAAATAGACAGTGAAGTCCAGTCGTAGAAAATGATACTGTTGATATTAGTAACAATATAATCAATAAATAGACAGTGAAGTCCAGTCGTAGAAAATGATACTGTTGATATTAGTAACAATATAATCAATAAATAGACAGTGAAGTCCAGTCGTAGAAAATGATACTGTTGATATTAGTAACAATATAATCAATAAATAGACAGTGAAGTCCAGTTGTAGAAAATGATACTGTTGATATTAGTAACAATATAATCAATAAATAAACAGTGAAATAGATAGTATTAGGGGCTTCCGGAAGAAACAAATTACCAAAAACAGGATTCGAACCACAAACACTTAATTCTTACAGCACCCATTGCCTAGCCCTACAGACGAACGTTTTTAAAAAATCAGCCAGCTAACTCTCCCAAGGAAAGGCTTTGTTTTTTACAGAAGCCCCTAATACTTATTCACTATTTATGTCATTCTCATTGGCTTCGTGCTTCCTGAGGTTCTTAAAACTCCTTATTTTCCTATTATTGTCCCATGTATGCATGTTTGATATATGTGTATACATATATGTATGATATTGTCTCATCTCAAATATATACAAGCACAATAAGCTTATAGCATGTGTTTGTACAAACACTGTTTGATCAAACCTTACCTGATTATTCTGTGTCTAGCTAAAATGAAGTGTTTGTGAAAGACACTCCTCAGTAAAGCCATTTTTTAAAATGGCTTGCTGGTTGTGTCCGTGAGAATGCTCTTATTGCTAGGCTAGGCGATGGGGGCCGTAGGAAATTGAGATGTGGTTGGAATCTTGTGTTTGGTAGTTTGTTTTTTCGGAAGCTCTTAATACTTGTACACTGTTTATTTATTGACATTATTTTGCTATTAGTAACAGTGAACTATTTGTAATAATTGTTCAATCCTTTTTGTAACAGAGTGAAGTGGCCACTTCCAGCACTATGTCCTCACTCTCTAGCTCCATATTGACATCTGTGGCCAATGTTGTTATGGCAGGAAGGGGCAGTATCATGACATCAGCGACCGACAGCACCAGCAATACCATCACTGGAAATGCTCAACTTGTGGCAATTCAGAGCACATCTGACAGTGCCCAGCCACACTTGGTGACCTTATCCCAGGGAACAGCGTTGGCAACTGAAGCTTATCAGGTTATTCTCATTCATTCACTTTTCTCTCATTCATTCACTCATCATAGAAATGGTTTCAGTTCATCTGAACAATGAATTGAATCTTCTCTTTCAAGTTCAACTATGTGCACACAGATTTATATTTGGCATAAAATATCAATATTTTACTTGTCATAATTGTCTAGCTGTAACCTGTACTGAAAGCAATGGCATCTGAGATCAAATTGCAGCTGAGATAGCTTCCTGTGTAAGAAAGTAAGAAAGAGATCAGAGCACACATGGTTACTCACTGAAGTGCAATGATGATCTTCCAATCAATCAATGTTTCAGACTGAAAGCTACCATAGCTCACGCTAAACACTGCAACACACCACATTCCTTTCTTCGGACTCCATCCCGCTATAAAAAAGCGGAAGTGTGAGAGGAAGAGAAAAAAGATCACAACACGATCAACAGTTTAAGTACGGACAATTCTTTCATTTCATAACTGTCTGAAAGGAGATTTTATTTAACTTTTTTCCCGTTGCCAACTATGAGTGAATTCAAAGCGTAATCTCATTTTTGTGAAGGCTTGCTTTCCTTGTCACTAATGTTTCGCCATTCAGGCGACACAGTAGATGGTTGGACTACAGGAAATTCTGATCCTTTAATTGGGGATCTAAATTACAAGTACCTCGGAAGTTAGAGTAAAGCTTGCCTGAATGGCGAGGGACACTGATGATAAGAAAAGCAAGCTCTCATGCAAAAATCTGTCAGATTTGCCATATTAGGCAACATGGCCACCTCTGTTCAGAGACGGCATGTCTGTGTGTGTGGGGACTTCACTAAAAAATCAGTCAGAAACACCATACCGGCGCCCTGACTATGCCTGAATTCATAGCGAGCAAACACAAGAAGAAGAAGGCACCATGACAATGCTTGATATCATTGTCGTCAAATGACAAAAACCCTCCAAAAACAAACCTCCAAGCTTAGGAAACATTGCAGAAGAAGAAGCATGGTCAATTATTTCACTGACTTCTGAAAGTATACACAGAAGAAGAGACAGGGACCTCGCGGTGCTACGAGTTCGTGCACTGTCGCTGAGATCTTCCTGTGAAAGAAAGATATCGTAGCACACATGTTTACTTTGGCTGAAATCGGACGCATGTGTCCTAAACATGTAGAAGTCTATGCGTTTAGAGGCCTACCAAACCAATGTGCAATGTATACACATTCTTGGCAAAGATCAAACATATCACAAAGAGTGATTAAAATGGTTGTAAAGAACAAACACAAAGAAGAAGAAATGTTTACTCACCAAAGTATAAGGATGATGGTTCTATCAATTAAATACAATTATTTGACTGACCTCTGAAAGTATACACAGAAAAAGACCATACTTCTTCTTCTTTTGCGTCTTTTACAACCAATTTTAATAAATCTTTGTGATTTGTTTGGTCTTTGCCAAGAACGTGTACACGTTGCACATTGGTTGTAGGCCCCTAAACGCATAGACTTCTACACGTTTAGGACACATGCATCCTATTTCAGCCAAACCTCCTTAGTCGCCTTACGACATGCGTGGCAGGTAACAGTGGTTCTATTCTTTACACCCCAAATTTGGGCCCGGTAACCACTCGGGCGAAAAAAGTCTATACAATTGTGTTTGTTACATTTTTTTACTCCTTAACTATTTTTGGCCTTTCACATTCCAATTTCTTCCTCATCAAAAATTGAGTATTTCTTCTAATAATCAATTCTTGTCTGTTTCATTAGATGTCAAGTCTGCTGTCTGCAGACGGGACAATCAACTCTGACCTTGGTTACCAGACTATCACCATTTTACCATCAGAGCTGGGACAGAATGGAGATATGAACTATGTATTAATTATGACACCACAAGATGTTCAAAAAGATGGTATCCAGTCGTTAGCGCAAGTTATGGAGGATTTGAAAGTAAGTTAATTGTAGTATCACAGCTCACAAAGCTGAGAATCTTTCAATCAAATGTGAAGTCATTGCTGTTCTATGGCTCGGAAACATGGCAGACAACAAAAGAAACCATCATAAAACTGCAGACCTTCGTGAATGGATGTTTACCTAGAGTAGAGGGACTAAGATGGTATGATAAGATTACGAATGAGGAACTCTGAGAAAGAACTAAGCAGATACCAGTGGAGAAAGAGCTACGGAAGAGTTGCTGGCGATGGATAGGACACACATTGAGAAGACCAACTGAAAGCATAGCAAGACAGGCACTGTTTTGGAACCCGCAGGAAAAGAAGAGTAGAGGAAGGCCTAGACATACCTGGAGAAGAAAGCTGGAGACTGATATTAAAAGGATAGGTAAAACATGGAAAGAATTGGAAGGGATGGCAGAAGAGCTGGAAGAAGTTTGTTGAAGACCTGTGCTCCATTGGAAGTTGAAAGGTGAAGGAGAGTATCACAAGTCTCTGGGACATGAAGGTAAGCTGCCTCTCTCGCTCCAAAGGTACTTGCTTCGCTCCACACATGGAGCAACCATATATTTTTCTATTGAGACCTAATCTCAATGTAGATGAGATTGAGTTCATCATCCTATCAGAAACTGATGATAAAGTGTAAGTGTTGTGTTCATGTTGAGCACTTAAAAGAACCTGTGATGTTTGAAAATATCTAGCAGTAGGCTGTAAAGTCACTGCCCTGACAAAATTCATTAAAAAGATTAAATTTTATTTTGTACAAAAGTATTTACCTTCTTCAAAATTACACTGGGTAATCCCTCTCCTCGCAGAGATCTTCCTGTGTAAGAAAGAGATTGAGCACACATGGTTATTCACAGAAGTGTAATGATGATGTTGAAATATTCACAAAATAGATGAGACTGCCGTAAAACTATTTGATTGGCAAAACACGTAATCACAAAGTACTGTAGTTTTACAAATTACAAAAACAATGACAAAATACAGCAATGTTTCGACCAACAAGGCCTTTATCAAGCAAACGAACAACAGGAGTGACAAATTTAAAAAAACAAATGGATGACCAAAAACAAACGTTTCTAATGAAAATCTGGAAATAAAAACGAAAATCTGGGAATAAAAACGAATAACGAAATAATTGTAACACAAAAACACACATAAAAACTAGAAATAGAACGGAAGAGAAACAATGAAAAATCTAGTAAATATATAACTTGAATACATGCAACATATACCCATATAGATTACAAGGCATGGGAAGAGAAAGTACTAAGAAGCATAGTTCAGTAACTAATACAGTAGGGAAAATTAAGCAGGGATACATGTGTCCTTGTGGGGTTAAGTGGCTTTGGGAGAAGAAAAACACTAGAATATGTTCTCTAAGACAGATAGATATGTCTTCAATGGGGGAGGAGGGAGAACAAGCAAATAGTAAGAAGAATATACAGTTTAGTTTAGGTTATCAATGTTCTTTCTTCGCCTGATATGAATTCAGGCGTAGTCAGGGCACTTGGTACTTCTGGCTGAATTTTGCGTGAAGCCATGCTTTCCTTATTATAAGTGTCCCCCGCTATGCAGGTGGGCCTTCTGCGACTTCAGAGGTTAATGCTCTGTTTATTTCATTTTGTTGCAGCAAGAGAACCAAGAACTATCTGAGGAACTGCTCGAGATCAACGGAGAAATGAAACGAGTTTTACGAGTAGTTCCTAAGAAATTTATTACTGCCAACTTTGGTGCCCAGCTGATGTGTGATTACTGTGACTACACTAGCCCCAAGAGATATTTGCTGACTCGTCACATGAAGTCTCACTCTGACGAACGACCTCACAAGTGTAAAGAATGTGATCGAGGCTTCAAGACACCAGCCTCATTGATGAACCATATCAACACACACACAGGCACTCGACCACACAAGTGCAAGGTAGTTCTGTTTATCTCCTAGCTCTATTGGAAACTTATAAAAATGTACATGCCTTCTTCTTCTTCTTCACACTTCACCCCTAGGGAGGCATAAGTTTGCAACCAAGGTCTTCCAAGCTCTACTATCCAAGTCCATCTTTTCCAGATCTCTACTCTCTCCCATTTTATTGCATTCTGTCTCCAACTCACGTCTCCAGGTGTTCCTGGGTCTTCCCTTTCCTCTATTACCCTGAGGGTTCCATCGGAGAACCTGTCTTGCGATGCTGTCAGGAGCACACAGTCTCCTCAGTGTGTTTCCTATCCACCGCCACCTTTTACCCCTTATTTCTTGTTCCACTTGCCGTTGTCACGCTCTATACCACAGTTCCCTGCTTGTGGTCCTGTCATACCATCACAGATGGAGTATCCTGTGCAGGCATCTATTGATGAATGTCTGCAACTTTTGGTGTTCCCCTTAGTTGTTCTCCATGTCTCCGCTCCATTACAGAAGGACAACCTTGATAGCTCTATTGGGAACTTGTAAAAATGTATATGCCTAACAAGTTAATTTTAAAAAAGTAAAGATTCAAAGCTCATACCATGTGGTATATTAGAGAATATGGTATTAGACCTGTACATTTCTTGACTCCCTGGCACAGTATGTGTTATGTGATCAACATCCATGCCCTAATCACCTTGATTTATCTAATCTGTTCTCTTACTCAATTGAGGCTTAAGTGCACATGAGAGTCATTTCTATTTGACAAAAATCCCTCTTTAATTGGGAATAGAACCAAAACCAACCGTCTAGGAAGCCAATGAATTAACCACTGTGTTAGAACAGCCCTCATTTTCTTATCAAGCTGACACAATACAATTTATCTGGGGGTCTCTGTGGCTAAGCACCTTTGCCTAGTTCTGTGCCTAGCTCTGTGCCTAGCTCTGTGGCTAAGTACCTTTGCCTTCATTCCGTAGGTTGGGGGTTCAAATCCGGACCATTCTGTTCTTTTCAAGAGTGCATTTTTTGTCAGAGACCCAAGGATTGTTGTAGGAGCTACAGAGTTAGTGCTTTTTGCAATACTCTCGGTAGGTGGCGTGCCATTTCTGCAGAGAGTGACCAAGCCACATATGGTCAAAACCGGTGCAATGAAGTCAATCTTTCGGCTTTAAAATCCGCTTTTAAACGGATACAAATATTTTAGCATAGATTCAGAACATCAAATTACAATAAAGACTTGCTACAGAAGAAGAAGAAAAGAGGTATAAAATTAAGAAGAAACTATAGTAAGATATACACTACTAGAGCTCATTTGTGTGATATGGGCGAGTCTCAAACACTGAAACGAGTGCAAAAATTAAGTTTGGACATGCCAGACCACCTGTGTGTTGTCGGGGCTCGCAAGGGTAGCAAAGAATAGTAACACTGTGACCTACAAGGCATGTCATAAGAGGCTTCTGAGGTAGGGGCCTAGGGAAGCTACACTACTAAATAAAAAGCGTAACACATATCGGATGTGTTGACCTACTTGTAGGTGCATAACTGGCACAGCGTACAATCGCTCTTAGGCTCGGATCACATACAAATCACATAGAGTGGTTAACAAATGGTTGATATGGACCGTTCAAATAAAAAGGAGATGCCAGACAGTGTCGTCTTTGTTTTAGAGAGAGAAGAGATACTAATCAACTTCTCATGGGTATGATGAGCAAATAGATTTTGGGATGGCTGCTGCAGTGGAGGACAGAGCACTCATGGGAATGCCCAATGTGCCATGATGTCGATCACATAACATAACATACACTACAAGTAAAATATATACATCCATTAAAAGGACAGTATTCAAATCTTATTTTCAGACTTGCGAGGCAGCATTTACCACATCTGGTGAACTAGTTCGACATATTAGATACAGGCACACATTTGAAAAACCACACAGGTGTCCGAACTGTGATTATGCTAGCGTAGAACTCTCCAAGCTCAAGAGACACATGAGGTCTCACACCGGAGAAAGACCATATAAGGTAATGACCAGAAATTGTTACTTCTTTGTTCCGTTTGGTAAATATTTAAAGGATCTTCTTTTTTATAATTTTGTTTTGTCTCACAGTTTCAGGATTAGAAGAGATTTCTAGAATAAGCTTTTGTGTGCACTTATCCAATCTTGTTTTGTCTCACAGTTTCAGGATTAGAATAGATTTCTAGAACAAGCTTTTGTGTGCACTTATCCAATCTTGTTTTGTCTCACAGTTTCAGGATTAGAAGAGATTTCTAGAATAAGCTTTTGTGTGCACTTATCCAATCTTGTTTTGTCTCACAGTTTCAGGATAAGAAGAGATTTCTAGAACAAGCTCTTGTATGTGCTTTGTACATTGTGTCTTACACTGCCTGTTATTTCTGTGTTCCAGCTTTTGCTTTTCATCCACTGTATCAAAGCAACATTGCTCTTTGTGGCGCACTGTCTGTTGATAATCTACTTATGTGGCCAAACCATTTAATTTATTGCCTTTTGATGTTCAGTACTGATGTTGTACACACTTTTTTCCTGATGTCTTCATCCCTAAACCGGTCTCTTCTTGTTAACCCAGCATTCTGCGTAGACACTTTTCCTCTGTCGTGACTAGTTTACTTAACGCTTGATGTCAGTGGCCAGATTTGGCACTGATAGCATAATGTAGGGAGAAAGATTGTATTAAACAACGCTCTTTTTAGTGTTCATGGTGACATGTTTGTGTTTTAAATTTAGTGGCATTTGTCCTATGATTTGATTTGCTTTATTGCATCTACAAGTTGCATCTTGTATGTTGAATTTCATTAGTTATTTTTCTGTTTGCTGAAAAAATGCTCCCGAGATATGTAAAGTCTTTAACTTGTTTTAATTGTTTGCCGATAGAGATATTGGTAGTGTTTTCATACTTAGCGAATGTCATTACTTCGGTGTACAGGATTCATATTTTAAAGTTGCTGCTTTCTAATGTCGAGAAAACTGAGGGTCTCTGTAGCGTAGAGGTTAGATGCTCGCTTCTTGAGACAAAGCTAACCGGTTTGCTCCCGCGTGTAGTCATCGGGATATTTTTCCAGAGATCTCTGATCTCATTGTATGGATGAGATCAAGTTTTTAGTCCTATCATAGACAGATGATAAAACGTAGGTCCCCTGTTTAATTTGAGCACATAAAAGAACCTTTGGCAGTTCAAAATTGAGATGAGCAGCTGGAAAGTCGCTGCCTGGGCAAAATTCGTTAGAAAAGATTAAAAATAAAATTCCTACAAAATATCTTCACACCTAGTCAGTATTGTGTTCGTGCACTGCAGCTGAGATCTTCCTGTGTAAGAAAAAGATTGAAGCATACATGGTTACTCACCGAAGTGCAATGATGATGGTCCTGTCTTCTTCTTCTAACCAGGGCTGCGAGTTTTCACTCTTGGGCAGCCAATGCCAATTTGTAGAATCTGCATGTGTTCTGTAATTGTGGAAGACTAGTTTAAAGTGTATTATGAGCAGATGGGTGTGGTGGGAGGAGTTCTTGTCTAGCTTTATGTAGTCCAGGGCATTCAAGCAAGATATGCTATACTGTCTCACATGAATGACTGCACTTTCTACAGTGAAGATGGTCCTGTCAATCAAGCAATCAATCTATATCGAGTATAATTTAGTATTACATTTGATACAATGAGTGTAGGTAGAAAATGTAACTAGTATTTTAGAATGAGTAGTAGAAATGTAACTAGTATTTTAGAATGAGTAGTAGAAATGTAACTAGTATTTTAGAATGAGTAGTAGAAATTTAACTAGTATTTTAGAATGAGTAGTAGAAATTTAACTAGTATTTTAGAATGAGTAGTAGAAATTTAACTAGTATTTTAGAATGAGTATTAGACTATGAAGTTTTAGCCATATTGTCTAAATGAACTTGTGATTGTTCACAGTGTCCTCACTGTCCATATGCTAGCCCAGACACATACAAGCTGAAGCGACATCTACGTATACATACAGGAGAGAAGCCATATGAATGCGATATTTGTCATGCAAGGTTTACTCAGAGCAACAGCCTGAAGGCTCATAAGCTGATCCACTCAGGGAACAAGCCTGTGTTCCAGTGCGACCTATGCCCTACAACTTGTGGCCGCAAGACGGACCTCAAGATCCACTTTAATAAGCTTCACTCAACAGGTTCTCCTTTGGAGTGTAAGAAATGTGGACAAGTCTTCTCAGACAGGTAATGTGCTTCAATATATTCACAACAACCTTCTTTTCTTTTGCAGACTTTGTTTTTAGTCATTTGCTTACAATCTACTCTTCTTCTTCTTAAATGATCCAACAGCAGTCAGGCTCTTGCTCTTCGGCCCAATGCTATGTAGTGGTATTTGCATGTGTTTGTAAGCTGTTCTTTTGTTCCGTATAATGTGTTCTATTTATCTGATCTTGGAGGAAGAAGGATCTTCCTGATGTCATCTAGTGCTTGGCTCTTGCTCTTCGGCCCAATGCTATGTAGTGGTATTTGCATGTGTTTGTAAGCTGTTCTTTTGTTCCGTATAATGTGTTCTATTTATCTGATCTTGGAGGAAGAAGGATCTTCCTGATGTCATCTAGTGCTTGGCTCTTGCTCTTCGGCCCAATGCTATGTAGTGGTATTTGCATGTGTTTGTAAGCTGTTCTTTTGTTCCGTATAATGTGTTCTATTTATCGATCTTGAGGAAGAAGGATCTTCCTGATGTCATCTAGTGCTTGGCTCTTGCTCTTGCCCAATGCTATGTAGTGGTATTTGCATGTGTTTGTAAGCTGTTCTTTTGTTCCGTATAATGTGTTCTATTTATCTGATCTTGGAGGAAGAAGGATCTTCCTGATGTCATCTAGTGCTTGGCTCTTGCTCTTGCCCAATGCTATGTAGTGGTATTTGCATGTGTTTTAAGCTGTTCTTTGTTCCTATAAGTATACTATTCTCTGATCTTGGAGAAGAAGGATCTTCCTGATGTCATCTATGATGTTGGCTCTGAAAGCCCATGCTGGGCAGAATTGTTAGAAAGATTTAAAAATTCTATCAATTATCTTAATTGTTATATTGTGATCTTGAGCAGAGGATCTTCTTGTATAAGATTGAGCATACTTTTGACTCACGATGCAATGATGATGGTCTGTTTGCTTTCTTTTTTGCCGGTATAATGTTTTCATTTAGCCAATCCAATTGGTAGAATCTGCATGTTTCTGAATTTAAGTCTTTGGCTCTTGATTGGGCAAGCGATGGGTTGTGGATGAGTTTGTTAGCTTTATGTTGTTCATATAAGATATGTTATATCTGTCTGGAGGAAAAGACTCTTCCAGTGAAATGTCCTGTCTGGCTCTTGCATCTATCCAATGAGTATATTGTATTTATGTTTGTAAGGTGTAAATTGTTACTAGTATTTTAGATTGTATTATGAACTTTTAGGAAGAAGTCTCTGAATGTCATCTAGTATTTTAGCATGAGTAGTAGCAATGTAACTAGTTTTAGAATGGTATTTGAAATTTATAGTATTTCTGTGTAAAATTTAATTGTATTTTTAAATGAGTTAGAATTTAAAGTATTTTCACAATGATATTAGACTGAGTTTGCTTTGTCTAAGTATGAGTTGTGATTTGTTCTGTCTCTTTGTTCCTATAATGTGCCCTATTTATCTGATCTTGAGCGAAGAAGGATCTCGAGATAGTGCTGAGTTCTTTGCAATGCATGGTTTACTAGGCAATGCCTGAAGGCTCTAGCTGATCCTCAGGATAATGTGTTCAGTTACCTATGCTCGAAAAGGATCTCCTGATTCAGTCTAGTCATTTAATGCTTCACCAACATGTCTTGTAGTGTAAGAAATGTGAACAGTCTTTGTCATAATGTGCTTCATTATATTCACAAAACCATTTCGCTTTGTTTTTAGTCATTTACTTGCAACTTCTCTTCTTCCAAATCAGTAGTCAGTTTCTTTGTAATGCTTGTGTGTTTTGCATGTGTTTGTAAGCTTTTTTGGTCTTCGAGAAGAAGGTTCTTTTATCTGCTTGGAAAGGTCTTCCTGAAATAGCTGGTGCTTGAGTCTAAGGTTGATGTGAACGGTCTGGATGATGTGACAGTGCTTGGAGTGTGTTGTATTAAATTCTTTCAAGTGATTATGTGTTAGTTGGAGAGTCTAAAACTGGTGATCTGATCTCTTCTTATAAGGTGGTTGTGTCATTAAGGTTCGGCTGGCCATATGTTTAAACCTTCTTCCTGTGTCTCCCACAGCTCATCTGTTCAGCAAAATGTCTTTATTTGTTGTCATTTGGATTTTTCTTTCAATCTACTTCCAACATCCTTCTTGTCTTTTTGAGACTTCTTTCTTAGTCATTTCCTGTCAATTTATTTGATATTAATATTCATTTAATTGATGTTGAATCTATCCAGCGATTTAAGGAGTTTGGAATTAAATGTTGTAAAATTAGATCTGGATGCTTGAGGGGCAGAGAGAGGAGTGTGTTTAACCAGTGGGCCACAGGAACCATCGGTATACATACTGTTTGATATCTGTTGGGGGAGACTGGGCACCTATGGGTCTGCCGGAATGCTGTGCCATCAGTACAATAACCAATTCATTTAATTACTTAAATATTAAAAAACAAATAAACAAACTTGGCTGAGCAGATACTGGAAGAGAGGTCTACAGACACATGACCATCCCAAACCCCAAAAATAACATCAATGACCTTGGAAGGAAAGATCAGAGCACCATTTTTCTACTCTGAACCAAACACATACCACTTAATAATCACATGAACAGAATTCAACCACAATACACTACAGAGTGCCAGCTGTGTGCACATCATCATTAAACCATTCACCACCACCTCTTCAGGGGCAAGGGTGATGTTAGCAAGATCTTTCTTCCTCCAAGGTCACATAAATGGAACACATTATATGGAAACAGATCACATTTGAAGATCTAAACTGCAAGTGCTTCTGAAGTCATGCCTGTATGACGAGGGTCACTGATAAAAAGGAAAGTGAGTCTTCATTGAAAAATCAGTCAGAAGCATCATACCAAGCACCCTGACTATGCCTAAATTCATAGTGGGCAAACTAAGAAGAAGAAGAAGAAGAATAATACAGAACAAAACAACTTGCAAACACATGCAGATACCACAACATAGCTTTGAGCCGAAGAGCAAGAGCTGAAGTGTTGTTGGATCATTGAAGAAGAATACGGAACAAAAGAACAATTTACAAACACATGCAGATACCACAACATAGCTTTGAGCCGAAGAGCAAGAGCTGAAGTACCGCTGTTGGATCATTGAAGAAGAAGAAGAATGAATGACTTCAATTTGGTCAAAGAAAAATATGTGCCTAACCCTGAATTCCACTATACGGTATGAAAAGAAATTTTTAACTCTGTTTTGAAAATTCTGTATTGTTGCGTCTTCTTCACCCTTCACTCATAGGGAGACATAGGTTCGCAAGCAAAGCCTACCAATCCCTCTTATCCAAGGCCATCATTTCCTGTTCTCTCCACTCTCTCCCCATAGGGAGACATAGGTTCGCAAGCAAAGCCTACCAATCCCTCTTATCCAAGGCCATCATTTCCTGTTCTCTCCACTCTCCCCATATGGAGACATAGGTCTAAGCAAGCCTCCAACCCTCTATCCAAGGCCATCATTTTTTCTCTCCAACTCTCCCATAGAGGCATAGCTGAAGCAGAAAGCCTACCAATCACTCTATCCAAGGCCATCATTTACTGTTCTCTCCACTCTCTCCCATAGGGAGAATGAGTTAGCAAGACCTCCAATCCTCTTATCAAGGCATCATTTCCTGTTCTCTCATCTTCTCCCATAGGGAGGCATAGGTTCCAGAAGCAAAGCCTACCAATCCCCTCTATCCAAGACCATCATTCCTGTTCTACCACTTCACCCATGAGAACAGGCACATAAGCAAAGCGACTAAGTCTCTTATCCAAAGAGCCATCATTTCCTGTTCTCTCCACTTCTCGCCATAGGAGGCATAGGTTGACAGCAAAGCCTAACAAATCCTCTTATCCAAGGCATCATTCCTGTTCTTCCACACTTCCCCATGAGGAGAATGAAGTTCATTGCAAGAAAGTCCTACCTAATCCTCTTATCCAAGGCCATCATTTCCTGTTTTCTCCACTTCTTCCCCAATAGGGAGACATAGGTTCGCAAGCAAAGCCTACCAATCCCTCTTATCCAAGGCCATCATTTCCTGTTCTCTCCACTCTCTCCCCATAGGGAGACATAGGTTCGCAAGCAAAGCCTACCAATCCCTCTTATCCAAGGCCATCATTTCCTGTTCTCTCCACTCTCTCCCCATAGGGAGACATAGGTTCGCAAGCAAAGCCTACCAATCCCTCTTATCCAAGGCCATCATTTCCTGTTCTCTCCACTCTCTCCCCATAGGGAGACATAGGTTCGCAAGCAAAGCCTACCAATCCCTCTTATCCAAGGCCATCATTTCCTGTTCTCTCCACTCTCTCCCCATAGGGAGACATAGGTTCGCAAGCAAAGCCTACCAATCCCTCTTATCCAAGGCCATCATTTCCTGTTCTCTCCACTCTCTCCCCATAGGGAGACATAGGTTCGCAAGCAAAGCCTACCAATCCCTCTTATCCAAGGCCATCATTTCCTGTTCTCTCCACTCTCTCCCCATAGGGAGACATAGGTTCGCAAGCAAAGCCTACCAATCCCTCTTATCCAAGGCCATCATTTCCTGTTCTCTCCACTCTCTCCCCATAGCCCAATTTACTTTTGTCTTTGATATCTCCACTCTTTCCCTATTTTTTGCATTCCGTCTGCAACTACTATCTTACTTCTGGGTTGAAAGAAGTTGAGTCAGCAGCCTGATTCCCTTTCGGAGATCTTCGGGTAGCTTCATGAGTCCTTCCTTGCCAGGTCCTTCTGCCATGAGTGTCAAGCTATGAATTTCCTTGGTTGTGATTTCCGTAGCTATCTAGTGTTTTTTATGGGGTGGGGAAGTAAGCCCCACATTCACCCTTCTTAAGTCGCCTTTACGACATGTGTGGCAGGTAACAGTGGTTCTATTCTTAACACCCTCAGCTTGGGCCCCGGTAACCACTTGGGTAGTATTTTTACATTATTTATGAAATTAAGATAATTGCAAGAGCGTACAATCTGAAAATGGAATCATCAAGAAGGAAGGGGCAGACCAAGAAAAAAGATGGAGTTACAGACATCTTAAAACTCCACAATACTACAGCATATCAAGTGACCAAGTTTGCATTATCTTGGAAACTGATCATCAGTTAAACCTGCTATAATACCACAGCATATCAAGCGACCTGATTTGGGTCACTTGCCTGATAGCCTGACTTCATGGCACGTAGAGCGTCAACATCTGAGTTGATAACAAACACCAACGACAGAGATTTGTGGAGATCCATGATCGCCTACGCCAGCCGGCACGCACCTGATGATGATGATGATCAGCGACCAGCGTGCACTATCTTGGAAACAATCATCAGTTAAACCTGCTACTCCTAACAGCAAAAAAGCAGCGAAGGACAAAAGAATGAAAGAAACCTGATAAAATCTCAAAAGTCATTTATCTTAATTTGTCTTTGTCTTTACAAACATCAGATACTCATATAAACAACATGTAAGGGGACACGATGTGGAGAAATATTTGAAATGTGACCACTGCGATTTTGTCGCAAATACAGAACGAACATTAGATCTTCATGCAGCAGTTCATACAAGTGGTAAGAAGTTTGAGTGTGATACTTGTCGAAGCTCATTTAATCTGGTGCAAACATTGGAAAAACATAAACAATCCTGTCATCTTGGAGGGGAGTCCGGCATGGATTCTCAGTCGTCTTCTTCCGGAGACAAGGAGGTAAATAGACAATTTTGTATTTTGTTTCTGAATATTTCTTGAATAAACTCCCTAAGATTACAATATGTGTTACAGGAAACTCTCGACTGGACACAGATAAATGGCCATTGAGTCATTCATATGTGTTGATTTTCCAGAAAATCGTTCTTATAAGATTTGCTTTAGTTATTAGTGGTATCTCTTTATGTGACAGTTATCAGTTATATGAGGACTATCATCATAGCACTCTGGACATGTCCATAGGTTCTCTGATCTCTGCCTCAACAAATTCAGCAGCATCTAGTGGCCCAACTCACCAGTTCGATGTTGAGTAATCAATCTCTTTGCATATTTAGTATGTCGTTATTTTTGGGCTGCATCAATATTGACACCCATCTCTCTCAATCTGGTCAGCAAGTGGGATTCACAGCCCTGAAATTTCTCTGTTCAGAAAGACTCTCAATGTGTTAAGAATGTCATTTCAGTCCATGGCAGCTCCCTCTGATATTGTAGCCATGTCAGCCAATCTATCAGCTTGCTCATTACCACTAACTCCTTATGTGACAATAGTGGTGTAAACTGTCCCAGTACCTGGTTAGCCTTTGTGTATCGATTGATGATTTCCTTATCGATACCTCCGTTGGCAGTGAATATCGCCCACAAGTATTTTGACTCATTGGTTTGTTTAATTTCTATGTCTGGAGCTCTACGTTCTGTGATGTTGCATCATAAGGGGAATACTCGAATTGGAATTTAATCTACACAGAGAATTGTCTCTCTTACTCGCGCCTATGTGTTGCCGGGCCTTCAAGGAGAGCAAAGAATAGTAACACTGCGACCTACAAGGCATGTCATAAGAGGCGACTGAGGTAGGGGCCTAGGGAAACTACCCTAGTAAATAAAAAGTGTTGCAGAAATTGGATGTGCTGGCCTACTTGTAGGCATATAACTAGCACAACGTATGATTGCTCTTATGCTCAGATCACATACAAAGAGTGGTTTAGCAAGTAGTCGATATGGTGCGTAAAAAAGAAGAAGATACACACAAAATGATACACACAAAATAACACACAAAAGGATAACACACAAAATGATGCACACACAATAATAACACACAAAATGATAACACACAAAATAATAACACACAAAATGATACACAGTGCAGTTTGTTTGATCATTGCTATCAGTTTGACATAACCGTTTCTTATCAAAGATGTTCTCAAACCTGATATTTCAGCAGAATAAAGAGGATGGAGTATGCTCTCTAGGTGGCAGCAGCAGTAGTACTGCCACAGTAACATCTAGTCAGTTGATATGTGGACCTCTTGCCTCAGACACCCTACATAAGAACCTGCTTCAGGACATCAAGGCAGGAAAGCTGGGAGATGTCCCTCAAGTTGTTATTGTTCACCCAGATGGTTCATTAGAAGAAATCTCTTCCAAGGTACTAGAACTCTACATTTGGTATTTGCATACAAATATTTCTTGATTATATAATGTCCCCAATTTTGTAATATTTCTTAATTATATAATTTCCCTAATTTGTAATATTTTTAATTTTTATAATGTCCCCAATTTGTTATATTTCTTTAGGTATATAATGTCTCCAATTTGTAATATTTCTGAATAGTATAATGTCCCCAATCTCTATATATAATCCTTAGTGTCTGAGGTATGTCCGCCTATACACGGCCTCAGTTTACATCCAATATTCACCATATTTCATACAAATATTTTTCAGACTAAATTTAGATAGCTAAAGAAACAGTTTCTAAATCGGATCAATATTAGCTTTAAAATAAAATAAAATCGAATTCTTGATGTCCGATCCAACATTAAAATCCGCCATCTTTGTTACAACAGAACATGCGGTTAAGAAAGCTTAACAGTCAAAGGAATATAATCTCAAAATTGTCAGATGGCCTCTACAACATAGGCATGGATTACATCCCTTAATGTACCATTAGTTGCGTTGCTTTTTTTCATTTGCGCAGAATGTATAATTTTCATGTCATTACAGCTTCACTTTTCTGTTTCAAACTACACTATAGAAATTTTAAAATAATTAGGAAGAATGCAACGACGCTACTTTGATTAGACACGAAGCATTACAAGAACCACTCGAACCATTAAGATCGCTTAACGACGACATACCCGATTCAAACCACTTCTTAAAAATATCAGAAAATACAATTCATGCTATTAGATGACATCCTTTGGAAAGGCTTACCCAATTCCTCATCAAGGATTAATAACAACTTTCACCTGCAAGGAGCCAGGTTAATTAGCTAGTTTGTTATATTTTTTAGATATATAATGTCCCCAATTTGATATATTTCTTTAGGTAAATAATGTCCCCAATTTGTTATATTTTAGGTATATAATGTCCCCAATTTGTAATATTTCTTTAGGTATATAATGTCCCCAATTTGTAATATTTCTTTAGGTATATAATGTCCCCAATTTGTTATATTTCTTGAGGTATATAATGTCCCCAATTTGTTATATTTTAGGTATATAATGTCTCCAATTTGTAATATTTCTTTAGGTATATAATGTCCCCAATTTGTAATATTTCTTTAGGTATATAATGTCCCCAATTTGTAATATTTCTTTAGGTATATAATGTCCCCTAATTTGTTATATTTTTAGGTATATAATGTCCCCAATTTGTTAAATTTTAGGTATATAATGTCCCCAATTTGTTAAATTTCTGAAGAGTATAATATCCCCAATTTGTAATATGCTATCTCTAGAGGATATAATGTTCCATATTTATAAGATAACACAATATGGAGCAACACAATATAACAAAATAAAAAGAGATCGGGTACGAGCTAAGGGAAGACGGAAAAAGATGAATAGACAATATCAAGACCACACTACATAAACACGGATATAACACAACAAGGGCGACTCATCTGGCCCTAGAATTCAAATTAAAGCTCCCATCCCTACGCTTAACGGCAAAAGTGGACAGCCAACTACATCTTCCACCTGGGAATAGACAATTTATAAGATGTTCTGTCTAGATAACAAAATGATTCCATCACTTGATATACATCATCTCATGTTGTATCAATAACCAACATTCTATTATAATTCCCCACACATCATCCCCACAAATGTTCCTTATAATCATCTCCGCTATCCTGATACATCTCATCCCGATACATCTCATCCCCACACATCATCATCTGATGTTGTATTATTTCCCTAGGGGGATAAGCTGAATCTAGAAGACATTTTCTCAGCGCTTGCTCACAGCAACAAATCTGACAGGTCCCTCAAGTCAATAGACAGAAGCCAAGCTAAGGATAGTAATGATAGAGTTGGCAGCAACACCAGAATTGACACCAGAAAACGGAAGAAGGATGAAAAACAGAATCTATCTGATGATGAGGATGATCACTGTGATGATGGTGAGGAGGAAGAAGAGGAGGAAGAAAATGGTGAAGCCTCACAGGTTGGTCAATTCTTCAAAATATAGAATCATTTAAAAACAAATTGAACTCTTCAGTTTTAGTCAGTTTTAGTTTGAAGATCTTCATTGCACTCTGGACATGTCCATAGGTGCTCTGATCTCCTTCACAATATCTTCAACAGCGTGTAGTGACTAACCATACTAGTTTAATGTTGATTGATGAGCCTACTCATATACCTGTTGTGCTGTTATTTTCTGTTCTTCTTTAGCCCTTCTTGTTCCCTTTACATCTGTGTGTTGCCGGGGCTCGCAAGGGAGCAAAGAATAGTAACACTACAACCTACAAGGCATGTTGTAAGAGGCGACTGAGGTAGGGGCCTAGGAAGCTACCCTAGTAAATAAAAAGCATCGCAGAAATAGGATATGCTGGTCTATTTGTAGGCGCATAACTGGCAAAACATGCAATCGCTCTTAAGTTCAGATCACATACAAATCGCAAAGAGTGGTTTATCAAGTGGTCGATGGGGAGCGTTTGAAGAAGAAGTTCCCTTTAAATTATAAGACTGCACCTGCCAATCATTACTAATTTCTATTGTAGGACGACTTGAACTCCACCCCTCATGTCTTCAATTGGTGTAACTTTTCTTCTACTTGTTTCCTTGAATTTTCCCTAGATCTATCATTTGTTGATGAAATCTTTGTTATATTTCTTAAAGGGTTTAAACTTTTCTTCTACTTGTTTCCTTGAATTTTCCCTAGATCTATCATTTGTTGATGAAATCTTTGTTATATTTCTTAAAGGGTTTAAACTTTTCTTCTACTTATTTCCTTGAAATTTCCTAGATCTATCATTTGTTGATGAAATCTTTGTTATATTTCTTAAAGGGTTTAAACTTTTCTTCTACTTGTTTCCTTGAATTTTCCCTAGATCTATCATTTGTTGATGAAATCTTTGTTATATTTCTTAAAGGGTTTAAACTTTTCTTCTACTTATTTCCTTGAATTTTCCCTAGATCTATCATTTGTTGATGAAATCTTTGTTATATTTCTTATAGGGTTTAAACTTTTCTTCTACTTATTTCCTTGAATTTTTCCTAGATCTATCATTTGTTGATGAAATCTTTGTTATATTTCTTAAAGGGTTTAAAATTTTCTTCTACTTATTTCCCTTTAATTTTCCTAGATCTATCATTTGTTGATGAAATCTTTGTTATATTTCTTAAAGGGTTTAAACTTTTCTTCTACTTATTTCCTTGAATTTTTCCTAGATCTATCATTTGTTGATGAAATCTTTGTTATATTTCTTAAGGGTTTAAATTTTCTTCTACTTGTTTCCTTGAATTTTCCTAGATCTATCATTTGTTGATGAAATCTTTGTTATATTTCTTAAAGGGTTTAAAATTTTCTTCTACTTGTTTCCTTGAATTTTCCCTAGATCTTCCATTTGTTGATGAAATCTTTGTTATATTTCTTAAAGGGTTTAAACTCGAAGAATTGACATCATTGCACTGGGTTTTATCCCATATAGCTCGGCCCCTCTCTGCAGAAATAGCACTCCACCTGCTGAGAGCATTGCACAAAGCATGAACTCTAGCTCCGGCAACATTCCTTAAATTCTGTGGAAAAAATACACATGAGAACAGAAAGGTGCGGTCCGGATACGCACCCATGACCTTCAGAACGCATGGCTAGGGCTTAATCCACAGAGTCCCCTGTTATATTCCTTGTATTGCCATAATCTTTGATTTGATTGGTCCACCCATAAATCTGCCAATGTGACTTTCTTGAGATCTATTCTTGATTATCCTATTCTCTTCTGTTCATATGTCTCCTATTTCTCTGATCTATTCTTTATTTTCTTCAGCTTCCTCATTCTCCACGTCCCATGTGTGTCCAGCATGGATCTATTGTTCTTTTGTTACTTGCTGTTTCTGTTTCTTTTCCACATTATTTAATGTCCAGGTCCAGATACAATCTCAACATTGAGGTCTTTATGACGAAGTGGTGAAGACATTTGCCTGTCATTATGAAGGTTGTTGGTTCAAATTTGCACAGATTTACATGTGCATTTTTTCAGGAGATCCCTAGGATTGTTGCTGGAGCTACAGAGTTTGTTCAACACTTTTTCAGATGGCGTGCAATTTCTGCCGACATGGACGGAGCCATATGGGGAACCCAGTGCAAGGAAGTCAACCTTTTGACTTTAGACAACCTCAACATTACCATCACAACATTACCATCACAACATTACCATCACACAATCACTTGATGTTGTCTGAATTGATTCAGTAATTAATAGCCGTCCATCGCAAGCGATGAGGACAACAGCCTCAGATGTGTGCTGCTGCACCTCTCTGGTATATGCAGAGGTGACTGTAGAGTCGAATCCTCAAACACAATTCCCTACCACAGGTAGGACATACATGATCAAGGTTGAACATGTGGATGTTGTGTGTTGTCTTTTTGCGCAGCTCGCTTTCTCTGCACCTCAACAGTACAACAATTCTCAACTATGTGAGTTCCTGATTACATTGCCACATTTGACGATCTTGTGCAAGGGATTACCACCACTGATTAATTCACTGATTAACTCTTTTCACACCAATCACCGCAAACTGCACCACAGCATATTCCGTTGAACGCCATTCACCGTACACTGCGCGATTCGAGTTGTTTCGCTTATGAAAGTCTTGCTAGTTTTACTTCTACTATTTTACTTCACTACTTTATAACCTTGTTATTCTAATATATTGTCCAGTTTTCTTCAAATTAGTATAAAATAAGATATATATATATGTTTATTTATTGACGAGTAGTAGTTATGATTTAGAAAAAAAAGCAGCTTTCTTTTGCCTCCTTTGAATTAACTGTTTACAACTGAGGAAATAACTGCGTACAGAAAGAGTTAACTCCCAGTGGACCAGGACATAAGCCATGTTTTTACAAGCCATTTGTTTGAAGAATACAAAATGCCCTTTAGTTTGACCCCTGGTAAAACGGTGTCCAACCCATAGCCACATAGTATGGCGTTTTGTCTACAAGTTAATGTGATGACATTAGAACAATGCCAACAGAAAGTTATCTCCCATCAATGGGAAAATATGAGTATGCAACATGTTACAAATTTTGAGATGTTTTTGTTACTTTGTTTCATTATTTTCTGATTGTTTGAATTTAGTGTGAGGCCAGCACACAGGTAGAGCTGGAGTCTGACACAGACTCGGTCGACGATGATAGCCGCAGCGGAGACTTCCCGACACGTTTTTCTAAAGCAGCAGACAAGGTAAGGTAACTCTTGATTATTAACTTAAATACAAATCTTCACGCCTGTAATTTAGGGAGGCTTTCCATGTTGGTACTGTGTCAAATAGATATTTGTGTCGAATAAATATTTGAATAGAACAGATATTTATATAGAATAGATATTTGAATAGAATATATATTTGAACAGAATAGATATTAGAATAGATATTTGAATAGAATAGATATTTGAATAGAATAGATATTTGAATAGAACAGATATTTATATAGATATTTGAATAGAACAGATATTTATATAGAATAGATATTTGAATAGAATAGATATTTGAATAGAATAGATATTAGAATAGATATTTGAATAGAATAGATATTTGAATAGAATAGATATTTGAATAGAATATATATTTATATGAATATATATTTATATAGAATAGATATTTGAATAGAATAGATATTTGAATAGAATAGATATTTATATGAATAGATATTTAAATAGAATATATATTTATAGATATATATGGAGAAGAGATTTGGAGACATAAATCATGATATAAAGAAGAGCTGAAAGGAGCTGCAAAGATATAGCTAAAGATAGGAAGACTTGGCATAAGTTGGTTGAGGGCATATGCCCAAATCAAGGTTAAAAGACATAAGAAAAGAGAGAGAGTGAAATGTGTATTTTATGAAGAGTTTGATGATGATATTGTTCTATTTGTTCTTATTTATTTGCAGCGACAACATCTCATGATTAGTGCCCGATCAGAATCTACAGGGGACATGTCAGTAAGCTCAGATATGGACACCACTCCTGTACAAAACACAGATGCTCTTTCAACACTTCTACAAAATATTGCTACCTCAGCTACTCCCATATCTTCTGCAACACTATCATCTCTGCTACCACTATCATCAGATCAGGTTGCGTCCAGTAGTAGCCAGCAGTATGTTATGGTCAAGGGTTATACTTGTTTAAGCAACGATGTAGCCCAACCTACTCTGGTTAACGTGGCTGTTGATAAAGATTCTCTTCTGAAGATGTTCGCATCCTTGGCAACATCCGGTGAAAATGGCATGCATTTACTGACTGGAGATCTTGAATCATCCATTGCTCTTTCTATCGAGAACTCACAAACTACATCTCTACCGTTGTCTCAACTTCAGCTTCATCACTTGCATCATATCTGACTACACAGCCCCATGATTGTTGCAGGGAACTTTGACCACAATGGTGATTCTTCTACCACTATACAGGACCAAGAACTTATAAAAAATGAGTTGACGTCGACAAACTTCAAAAATCAGTCAAGTCCAAGTTTGACAATAGACACAAATGTGTCTACATCCATTGACCTACATCTCAAAGATACAGACGTACAATCAGCTGGTCACAAGCCAACCGAAACTAGCATTTTTGCTTTGGGTTCATCAGAATCCCGAACCATGAACGCCCACACAGAAAATACATCAACATTCTCATCAGATTCGACAACCATGAACGCACACACAGAAAATACATCAACATTCTCATCAGATTCGACAACCATAAACACCCACACAGAAAATATATCCTCGCCCTCGTCAGAATTTATCAAAGTAAGTTTATCAAATGAACAGTTAACCACAGTAGCACAGACTAACAGCGACGGTGATAGACCATTGAAAGCTGGTCTTTCATACGAACAAATTGAAACTGATAATGTAAATAGCTCTAGCTCTCACCTTGCAGCTAAGATCTATATGTCAGACAAACATATCACTTCTGAATCACTCCATGACGTCAAATGTAATTTGGGCAACATCAATACAGACTCGCACCCTCTGAATCAGGACAGCTCTCTGCTTACGCCGCAGTTACCCTTACGCTTACATACAGAGAGATCTCACAAAACTCTTCTGCTTGTTCATCTGAAGAGTCTTCAGGATTCCTACAGAATTTACACCACAGAAGTCTCATTCTATCATCAATGTTGAGAACCCTCCCGGATTGATGCTTTCTTCAGTTGTCAATGAAGAACTGACTCAGTCACAAGAAAAACAGAAAAGGTAAGTTCATAATTTCTTGTACACTTTAACATAGTGAATTCATGTCATCAATATTCCTGCCATTTCATAAAATGGTGAATTTTTACCATCAATATTTTTTGCTGTTTCATAAAATAGTGCATTTTCAGTTATATGAGGTCTATCATCATAGCACTCGGACATGTCCATAGGTGCTCCGATCTCCGCAAATCCAGCAGCTTCAAGTGGCCCAACACGCCAGTTTGATGTTGATTAATCAATCTCTTTGCATATTTAGGATGTCGTTCTTTTCGGTCTGCACCAATATTGATACCCATCTCTCTCAATCTGGTCAGTGAGTGGGATTCACAGCCTTGAAACTCCTCTGTTCAGAAAGACTCTCTCAGTGCATGAAGAATGTCACTTCAATCCATGGCAGCTCCCTCTGATATTGTAGGCAAGCCAGCCAATCTATCGGCTGCTCATTATCCCTAACTCCTGCGTGTCCGGGGACAAAAATGAAGGTAATTTCTCTGATCATTATCTGTACCAGTACCTCCACCCAGTTGACGCTCACCATTCCTGATTCGAATCATGCTCATGGAGTCACTGATAGTGCATTTTTTTAATCAGTAATTCTCCCGTTTCATATAATTTTTAATAAAAATATGGGGTGTTAGATGCAGTGACTGGGGTGTAAGAGGCAGTGACCGGGGTCTACAATGGAGTGACTGGGGCCTACAATGGAGTGACTGGGGCCTACAATGCAGTGACTGGGGCTTGAGATGCAGTGACTGGGGCTTGAGATGCAGTAATCGGTTTACGATGCAGTGACGGGCCTACAATGCAGTGACTAGGGCTTGAGATGCAGTGACAGGGTTATGATGCAGCGACGGACTTATGATGCAGTGACAGGCTTACGATATAGTGACTGGGGCTTACCATGCAGTGACAGGCTTGCGATGCAGTGACAGGCTTACAATGCAGTAACTGATGTGTTGACTGATACATGCTATATTTATCAGATTGGGGTGATAACTCTCAATTTTATTTCAGGTCTCACAGAAAACGGACTGCAGTTACAGATCTGGATGCTTCCTTGGTGATGACAGGCAAACGTGTGCGTAAGACTCTGGTCAAGGTTAGCATGTGAGGACATGTTGGACGGAGATGTCTTCTAGAACTGACCTTCACCTCTCCATCGTTCTCAAACATCCACTTCGTCACTCATCTCTCCATCTCAAACATCCATCTTCTCATCACTCCATCCTGACCCTCAAAATCATTAGTTTCTGAATGATGACGTTGCTGTATCACAGTTTACAGCGACATTTATTTGTGTCCTTTGTCTGGAAACATCATTTTAGGGTCAAGATTTTATTCATACTTCAATCCCTACTAACTTTGCCAGATTGCAGTCTGTTAGTAGAGCCATGACTTGGAGATTGAATATGGTCTTTGTCAGCTGGGACTATTTTGGCTGAAATCGGATGCACATGTCCTAAACGTGTAGAAGTCTATGCGTTTAGGGGCCTACCAAACCAATGTGCAACGTATACACGTTCTTGGCAAAGATCAAACATATCACAAAGAGTGATTAAAATGGTTGTAAAGAACAACGCAAAAAGAAGAAGAAGCTGGGACTATTGACTTGGTCAGCTGTGATTCATTGACCCTGACATCTCGGTCTGATGGCGTCTAATGTAGAGAATATGGTCTTGGTCAGCTGGGACTATAGACTTGGTCAGCTGTGATTCATTGACCCTGACATCTCAGTCCGATGACTGTCTAATGTAGAGAATATGGTCTTGGTCAGCTGGGACTATAGACTTGTCGCTGTATTCATTGACCCTGACATCTCAGTCAGATCTAATGTGATATGGTCTGGTCGCTGATTCATTGACCCTACATCTGTCGGATGCTTTTACTCCAGGCAAAACTTAGCATGACTAACAAATGTTGAGATTTCTTTGTTTAAAATTCTACATTATTGGTGAGGATATTTGAAAATATCCTTTTAAAAGAAGTTATAAAAAGAGAAAGATGGAGATATGTTGGACATATTCTGAGGAGAAATTTCTAGTTAACCACTAGCAACAACTGTTATAAGAAAAAGATGGAGATATGTTGGGCATACCTTGTGAGGAAATGTTCAAAGAATGACAAAGCATGCATTGAAATGGGAGACAAATGGTTCACGAAAGGATGCTCTAGGGAAACACTGAAACAAACTTTACTGAGAGCGGTGAGAAATAACGGAATTAATTTCATATAAAAGACCGAACAAGTTGCCCAGGACTCCTTGGTGACTCCCTGTGGAGCATGAAATCAATACTGAAGTTGCCATCCTCAATTTAAGAAGAACATCTGGTCATTAACTGTTAATGAGATGATGGTTTTGGTATATATTTTGTTGTTTATGATATGCTTAGTAAGACAATATTGTCAACCGCAGTAGTATAGTTGTTACTGTACTTGCTTCTTACACAGATGGTCTTGGTTCGTTCCCCAGTTAGAATTGCATTTTTAGACCACAAATGACTCTAAGGTCAACTTAGCCAAAACACTGAATCTCTGCCTTTTTAACCCGGATTGGGGCATAGGCCCTGAACCAACTCATGCCAAGATGGTTGGTCGGATTTTGTGGCTACAATTTTCCACTGGATAGGGTAGCCAGCCCTACGCCAAACCTTACCTTAGTGGCCTTTTACGACATGCCTTGCAGGTTGCAGTGCTGCTATTCTTTGCTCCCCTTGCGAGCCCTGGCAACACACAGGCATTCGAATCTGGACTGCATGATTTTGTTCATGAGTGCACTATATCAGAGATCCCTATGATTGTTGTAGGAGCTATGGAGTTTGTGCAATACTCTCGGCAGGTGGTTGCCATTTCTGCGAAGAGGGACTGAGCCATATTGGGAAATCTGGGGCAATGAAGTCAATCCGTTATCTTTATACTCTTTAGACTGGTAAGTAAAGACAGCTAGCGTGATGTTCCCCCATCATCATGTTCCTCCATGATGTGCTGTTGACCAAAGAAAAATATGAACCTCAAACTGCATTTCCCAACATACTACATGCTATGTAAATGGCTACTTTGCTCTACTGTGATAGAATATAGTGCTACTTTACTTTCTACTATGCTAGAACATTGTAGTAATTGTTCATTGCTAATTTGAGGATCATCTTCATCGAACATGTCCATAATTGCTCAAATCTTCCCCCCAAGCATGTATTTCAGTGTGTTTAGACTCTCTCTCGTGATCACCGCCCAGACCGATGTACCAGACCTCCCCATAAATTCTATTCATATAGAAATCTGATTCATGCAGCCTTGGCGTGTTTTACATCACATCTTCAGCACCATTTAGAGCTCTGGTGCTTATCCTTCGGCGATGTGTCCCGTTTCAGCCAGAGTTTACTCGGTTCGCTCTCCGTTCTGTAGCCATCTAGTGTTTTTTACGGTGTGGGGTAGCTAGCCCCATGACCAACCTCCTTAGTCGCCTCTTACGACATGCATGGCAGGTAACAGTGGTTCTATTCTTTAAACCCCAATTTGGGCCCCATTAACCACTCAGGCGGTGTTTAGACTAACAACTCCCGTTCTGTGTTGGCTGATGTATCTACTGGGGTTTCTCTCTTGGTTTTCCCATCTTGCCCCACATATAGGGTATGCATAATTTGCTAACCGAGATAGAGAGAATGCCCTTTATCTTCTTCGTTGAAATCTTCAGAACGTATGTTTTCTCTTAGAGCGTTGATGATGTCGCTTTTGTTCATAGAAGACCTATTTTCAATCATAGCATTGCTCGCCAGTAGTAATGTTATTTTCTAACCCAACACTGGACACTCTCTTGTCGTTATTTGGTTGAGAAATAATTGAGATTCTCATGTAAATATTTTTTTTTGCAATAATTTTGTGTCTGACATATAAATAAAAAACTTGACAATAATAATGTTGACATCTCTGTGAAGTATTTCAAGTCTTGTGCTTATAATAGATGTGTTTTGTGCCGCGGCAGATTAAAAGGTTGGAGAAGCGCAGCCTGTGTGTCAGGGTAGCTGTGGGGGCAACAGTCAAAGAAAGTAACTTGTTATACCATGTGGTATATAGGGCAATACAGTGTTGGTATTTTTCATTAACATTGATCAAGAACTTACCCTGTGTTGCCGGGACTCACAAGGGGAGTAATGAATAGTAACACTGCAACTTACAAGGTATGTCATAAGAGGCGGTTAGGGACTTAGGTAAATAAAAAGCATCGCAGAAATCTGATGTGCTGGCCTACTTGTAGGTGCATAACTGGCACAATATACAATCACTCTTATACTCAGATCACATACAAATCACAAAGAGTGGTTTAACAAGTAGTTAATATGGAGCGTGTTAAGAAGAATATCAAGAACTATTGCAGTCAACGATGTGTCAGAGCAAATTGACAAGCCTTGCAATCATTTTTTGCCATTGAAAAAGTACACTCATAAAAACATAAATTTTATTAATGCAACCAAAACTTTCAGTTTAATAAAAAAAACAGAAAAACAGGCAAATGAAATAATTTGTGGTTTATTTTTAATTCAATGAAATTTTTTGGCACAAAAATTGGGTGGGTGGGTGGGCGACACATAACATCACATCCAAAATGTTAACCTTTGGGTTTGTTGGATGATGGATAGGGAGGAAATTGGATGAGGACACTAAAATTGACGTTGAATCAATCCAGCGATTTATGAAGTTTGGAATTACACATTGAACAAGCAGAGCTGGATGCTTGAGAGGAGTGTATTTAACCAGCAAGCCACAGGAACCATCAATATGCCTACCCTTCGGCATCTGTTGGAGGAGACTTAGCACCTATAGATCTTACATTCATATGCAACTTACACAGAGACTGGTTTAGAAATGAAGACAGAAAAAAGTGTGTACAACATCAGTACTGAACTTCATCAATAAACAACAAATTAAATGGTTCGGCCACATAAGCATATTACGAACAGACAGTGTGCCTCCAAGAGCAATGCTACTCCGATACAGTGGATTCAAAGCAAAAGGCCATCCACGCAAAAAGTGACCCTCAGAAATAACAGGCATTGAAAAAAGAAATCTCTTCTAATCCTGATGCTGTGAGGCAAAGCTGGATTAGAGAAATCTTACCCTGACGCTGTGAGGCAAAGCTGGATTCGAGAAAAGAAGTCTCTTCTTATCCTGATGCTGTGAGGCAAAGCTGGATTAGAGAAATCTCTTCTTATCCTGACTCTGTGAGGCAAAGCTGGATTAGAGAAATCTCTTCTTATCCTGACGCTGTGAGGCAAAGCTGGATTAGAGAAATCTTATCCTGACGCTGTGAGGCAAAGCTGGATTAGAGAAATCTCTTCTAATCCTGACTGTGAGGCAAAGCTGGATTAGAGAAATCTTATCCTGACTCTATGAGGCAAAGCTGGATTAGAGAAATCTTATCCTGACACTATGAGGCAAAGCTGGATTAGAGAAATCTCTTCTAATTCTGACTCTATGAGGCAAAGCTGGATTAGAGAAATCTTATCCTGACTCTATGAGGCAAAGCTGGATTAGAGAAATCTTATCCTGACTCTATGAGGCAAAGCTGGATTAGAGAAATCTCTTCTAATCCTGACTCTATGAGGCAAAGCTGGATTAGAGAAATCTCTTCTAATCCTGACTCTGTGATGCAAAGCTGGATTAGAGAAAAGAAGAAAATTCTTGATGTCAATCACACAAATCAATGAATGGTTAACTAGGTTGACAAGAACGAACACAAACAACAAACATTTTACTTGATGCACAAGAACAGATGCTGCAGAAGGATTGACACAGGAGCCAAAGAGATGTTACAGAATTGTTTGTTTGTTTCGTTCACTCGCTGTCAATTCAGGCGGAAGTCATAACGCCTGGTATTGCGCTTCTGACTGAGTTTTGCGTGAGACCTGCTTACCATTTGAATGGTGTCCCTTGCCATGCAGTCTGCCTTCGCCATCTTCAGAGGTACTTGAAGTTTAGATCCTTCAAGTGTGATTGTTACAGTAAACCTGTGTTGTCTGTGAACACTTGATTTGAGTCCTCGATCCATTGGTACTTTTATGGCGGTGTTGATTAGTGAAGTGCGACTTCTCTATCGGATTTCCTGTCTTTGGTGAGGTCGTTCACTGCACCGTATGACAAACACTCTTTAATGATCTGTTAATGCCGTATATTCGGGCTTGGATCTATGCCAAAGAGCACTTAATACTTTACTGACTCGGTGAGGTCGTTCCGCACGCGCCGTATGACAAACACTCTTTAATGATCTGTTAATGCCGTATATTTGGGCTTGGATCTATGCCAAAGAGCACTTAATACTTTACTGACTGGGCATGGTCACTTTTCTTGTATTCATTGCTCTTTAACCATAATTTTTTGCAGAATATTTGGGCTTTATGATCTTTGCCTAAGAGTAAGTCTACAGTATGCATCCTTTCTGGCTATGTGAGGTCGTTACAGAATCGTTGATACAGGAGCCAAGGAAATGTTGCAGAATCGTTGATAGAGGAGCCAAGGAGATGCTGTGGAATTATTGACAATGACAGTTTGATATTAGCAATAAAAATGGCGGCGAGAGAATTGCATGAAAGTAAAATATAAAAAAATACAGAACTAGCTTCCATAGATAAGATCCATATTGAAATATATAATAAAGAAATGTGCGTTTGGTATTCCATAGGAAAAATAATACAGTGTTCTATGGATGACCAGCAGATGATATATGAACACAATTTTTTAAATACAAATGTCTGTCTTTAGATAAGAAAAATATAGTTAAACAATATAATATAATATGAATGTGGTATTCCATAGATTTACAAAGCATAGCAAATATGAACATCAACATCTAAGAAGGATGTTTAATTACTACAGTCTATCTTTGCATATATTATTGTATTCCTCTCGTACATACGTTACATAGGACCTGCAAGTAATTTCTCCACACTGCTCTATCCTAGGAAACTTGTTCAATTTCTTCTTTGGAAGAGCGATATTTCTCTCCTCTCTCAGCAAAGTTGCATTCCATGGTTTCCCTAGGACGTCCTGTCTTTCTTTAACCATGATTCTTTGATCATTTCTTCTCCATCTTCTCTTTCTTATCACAGTTGTTGTTAGTGGTTGACTGATTTGATCACTTATTCTGAATTCATCCCATTTTATGTTCATTGTTTTTTGCAATCTATTTTCAAATGCATTCAACTTGTTTTCTATATCTTTAGTCATTTTCCAACTCTCGCTGGCATATGTTAGGATTGATACAACATTTGAAATGAAAATTCGTAATTTAGTTTTAATACTATACAACTTGCAGTTCCATATTTTATTTAGACTTTTAAAAGCTGATGTTGCTTTGACAATTCGTATCATAATTTCTTTTTTAGTATTTTCCATGCAATCAAAATTGCTACCTAAATAGGTGAACTGCTCTGTTATTTTTATCATTTTAGATTCCAGTGTGATATCTGCATTACTTGCCATAGGTGTCTTCATTATATTTGTTTTTTCATAGCTTATCTGTAGTCCTTGATGCTATAGATGACAAGTTGTCTGTTTTTCTTTGCATATCTTGGTTGTTTTTACTTCACAATGCAATCAAGAGACATTCATACAGGCATAGGTGATCATGTCTCTGAACAACTCTCTCTCTCTGGTGCAGTTAATCAGTTCTGACATCAATCTTTTCTCTAACCATGATGTCAAGTCATCACTATGATTGCTCCACTCTGTGGAACACATCACTATGATAGCTCCACTCTGGAACACATCACTATGATAGCTCCACTCTGTGGAACACATCACTATGATAGCTCCACTCTGTGGAACTCACTATGATAGCTCCACTCTGTGGAACTCACTATGATAGCTCCACTCTGGAACACATCACTATGATAGCTCCACTCTGTGGAACACCTCACTATGATAGCTCCACTCTGTGGAACACATCAGTATGATAGCTCCACTCTGGAACACATCACTATGATAGCTCCACTCTGTGGAACACCTCACTATGATAGCTCCACTCTGGAACACATCACTATGATAGCTCCACTCTGTGGAACACATCACTATAATAGATCTACTCTGTGAAACACATTACTATGATAGCTCCACTCTGTGGAACACATCACTATGATAGCTCCACTCTGTGGAACACATCACTATGATAGCTCCACTCTGTGGAACACATCACTATGATAGCTCCACTCTGGAACACATCACTATGATAGCTCCACTCTGGAACACATCACTATGATAGCTCCACTCTGTGGAACACATCACTATGATAGCTCCACTCTGTGGAACACATCACTATGATAGCTCCACTCTGTGGAACACATCACTATGATAGCTCCACTCTGTGGAACACCTCACTATGATAGCCCCACTCTGTGGAACACATCACTATGATAGCTCCACTCTGTGGAACACATCACTATGATAGCTCCACTCTGTGGAACACATCACTATGATAGCTCCACTCTGTGGAACACCTCACTATGATAGCTCCACTCTGTGGAACACCTCACTATGATAGCTCCACTCTGTGGAACACATCACTATGATAGCTCCACTCTGTGGAACACATCACTATGATAGCTCCACTCTGGAACACATCACTATGATAGCTCCACTCTGTGGAACACCTCACTATGATAGATCCACTCTGTGGAACACATCACTATGATAGCTCCACTCTGGAACACATCACTATGATAGCTCCACTCTGTGGAACACATCACTATGATAGATCCACTCTGTGAAACACATCACTATGATAGATCCACTCTGTGGAACACATCACTATGATAGCTGCACTCTGTGGAACACATCACTATGATAGCTCCACTCTGTGGAACACATCACTATGATAGCTCCACTCTGAGGAACACATCACTATGATAGCTCCACTCTGTGGAACACCTCACTATGATAGCTCCACTCCGTGGAACACATCACTATGATAGCTCCACTCTGTGGAACACATCACTATGATAGCTCCACTCTGTGGAACACCTCACTATGATAGCTCCACTCTGTGGAACACATCACTATGATAGCTCCACTCTGTGGAACACATCACTATGATAGCTCCACTCTGGAACACATCACTATGATAGCTCCACTCTGTGGAACACCTCACTATGATAGATCCACTCTGTGGAACACATCACTATGATAGCTCCACTCTGGAACACATCACTATGATAGCTCCACTCTGTGGAACACATCACTATGATAGATCCACTCTGTAAAACACATTACTATGATAGATCCACTCTGTGGAACACATCACTATAATAGCTCCACTCTGTGGAACACATAACTATGATAGCTCCACTCTGTGAACACATCACTATGATAGCTCCACTCTGTGGAACACATCACTATGATAGCTCCACTCTGTGGAACACATCACTATGATAGCTCCACTCTGTGGAACACATCACTATGATAGCTCCACTCTGTGGAACACATCACTATGATAGCTCCACTCTGTGGAACACATCACTATGATAGCTCCACTCTGTGGAACACATCACTATGATAGCTCCACTCTGTGGAACACATCACTATGATAGCTCCACTCTGTGGAACACATCACTATGATAGCTCCACTCTGTGGAACACATCACTATGATAGCTCCACTCTGTGGAACACATTACTATGATAGCTCCACTCTGTGGAACACATCACTATGATAGCTCCACTCTGTTGAACACATCACTATGATAGCTCCACTCTGTGGAACACATCACTATGATAGCTCCACTCTGTGGAACACATCACTATGATAGCTCCACTCTGTGAAACACATCACTATGATAGCTCCACTCTGTGGAACACATCACTATGATAGCTCCACTCTGTGGAACACCTCACTATGATAGCTCCACTCTGTGGAACACATCACTATGATAGCTCCACTCTGGAACACATCACTATGATAGCTCCACTCTGTGGAACATCACTATGATAGCTCCACTCTGTGGAACACATCACTATGATAGCTCCACTCTGGAACACATCACTATGATAGCTCCACTCTGTGGAACATATCACTATGATAGTTCCACTCTGTGGAACACATCACTATGATAGCTCCACTCTGGAACACATCACTATGATAGCTCCACTCTGTTGAACACATCACTATGATAGCTCCACTCTGTGGAACACATCACTATGATAGATCCACTCTGTGAAACACATTACTATGATAGCTCCACTCTGTGGAACACATCACTATGATAGCTCCACTCTGTGGAACACATCACAGATAGTTGCACTCGAGGAACAAATTAAGTATTTTTGGAGTGACCACTGTACCTTCACAACACAGAGATCCCCCTCCACCTTCGGATATCTATTTCAGACAACCTTCACTGTAGAATATCACACAATTGTACATCACTACTACTTTGCTTCCATACACAATGATAATAACTACATATATAACTATTACTACTACAACTACATACAACAACTATTGCTATCTTTATAGCACTAGTAAATCAATTTTAAAACTTAAAAATGAAATGATAATTCTATTTTCGGACAATATTTCATCAATATAATAAAACTCTATTTTCCAATCCATGTTTTATAGATCACACTGATCTGGTTTCTGCTGTCCAGACGTGAACAAAAGATGTAAAATGTTGTGCCGAACGTTGTCAGTTGATGATGCTGTAGTACTCTGTTGATGGGTGTTGACCTTACTTGTGTGGTGGTTGTGTTTGAAGTTGCTGTTGTGGTCCTTCCTACTGTCTGAACAAATATACAGAGAACAAGTTAGGATGTGATAAAATATGCTCAAAATAGTCTTGTCTTCTTTCTACTTTCTGGACATGATGGATGTAAAAATTGTATCATTCTTTGACCGTATATTTAGTTTTAGCAAAAATTTAAATGGATAAATAATTAATTCTCATGATTTCTGTCTGTGTTTAATAAATTGATAAAATGGGTAGTATTTGATGAAGTGATCAGTGTTTGATTAAGTGGTCAGTGTTTGATGGAGTGGTCAGTGTTTGATTAAGTGGTCAGTGTTTGATGGAGTGGTCAGTGTTTGATGAAGTGATCCCTGTTTGATTAAGTGGTCAACCGAGCAAAACTATAGCAACGCTTTTCTCATTGTCAACAAAGGAAGAACACTTCAGACTGAAATTTAACGATGATATCGTTCCCGTTCCCATACTCCAACCTTTTTGGGAGTTAAGCTGACAGTCGTCTGACATGGAAACATCACATAATGGAAACAAACAGAAAGGCTATGAGGAAACAAAGTGTGATGCGGAAGCTGGCTGGAACTACCTGGGAGCTGATATTCGAATCCTGAGTCAGGTGTACACTGGTGCAGTTAGACCGACCCTTGAATATGCATCATCGACATGGATATCAGCAGCCCATTCAAACAAATCGATACTGGAAAAACACAAAACAGGTGTCTGCGTACTATTTTGGGAGCCATGAAATCTACACCAATTGTAGAAATGGAAAAGGCAGCCAACATCCAGCCCTTGGAAGACAGAAGAAGGAGAAAAGTGATTCTACAGACTGAAAGGATCAAAGAATGCCTCACCATCCACTGCATGAAAAAATGGCGGCTAGAACAAAAACAGACTAAAGCGCACAAGTCTAAACCACAAAGCAAAAGAAATAGGAAAGTCATACCTGGAACTACTAAATCATAATTCCATACCTGAAGAATTGCTTTTGATCACTGGGAACCAGACTCAGTACCACTAAACTTCTCAACCTCCATCCCTAAATTATTAAGCAAAGATGCCGAGCCTAATCTAGTGAAAAAGCAATTACAATGGAACATCTCCATTACATGTTTCCAGAAGACAGCTGGATAAGAATTTACACAGATGGATCGGCAATGGAGGCAACCATGAATGGTGGAGCAGGAGTGTACATTAGGCACCCAGATGCTACCACTGTGTCTCTAGCGGCTCCTACTGGAAGAATATGTTCCAACTACAAAGCAGAACTCTTAGCCCTTCTGATGGCAGCACAGCACATGAATAAGCTGCAAGCAGCTGCAGGCAAGAGGTATTTCTTACAGACTCACTGTCAGCTATACAAGCCCTGGAGGCTAAATCCACTGACAGCACAGTACAAAAACTACAAAGAGAACTTGCTCAGCTTTCAGAAAAGGCAGAAATTCACTTGCAGTGGATTCCATCTCACTGTGGCATTGCAGGCAATGAGAGTGCTGATGTCTTAGCTAAGGAGGGCAGTGTCAAAGAGCAAATTTACCAACCCTTGTCTTTTCAAGAGGTCAAAACCCTCATACAGAGAAAATCTGCAGTAGACTGGAAGACAAACACTGGATATGATTATGGAAAAGACTCCTCAAAGACCTAAGCAGAACAGACCAGGTCATTATATTTCGACTACGCACCGGACACTGCAGACTCAACAAACACTTATACAGACTAGGAATAAGTCAAACAGCTCTCTGCCAGTGTCAGCAGGCAGAACAGACACCAGAGCATATCCTGCAAGACTGTCCTCTTCTGTGTGAGCTGAGAAGCAACATGTGGCCACACCCAGTCGACCTGAAAACTAAGCTTTGGGAAACCTGACAGACCTGAAGCTGTCTGCCCAGTTGTGGTCCACAGTAAATTAGCGCATGACCAGAGATCGCTGAAGAAGAAGAAGAAGATTAAGTGGTCAGTGTTTGATTAGGTGGTCAGTGTTTGATGAAGTGATCAGTGTTTAATGAAGTGATCAGTGTTTGATTAAGTGATCAGTGTTTGATTAAGTGGTCAGTGTTTGATGAAGTGATCAGTGTTTGATTAAGTGATCAGTGTTTGATTAAGTGATCAGTGTTTGATTAAGTGGTCAGTGTTTGATTAAGTGGTCAGTGTTTGATTAAGTGATCAGTGTTTGATTAAGTGGTCAGTGTTTGATGAAGTGATCAGTGTTTGATTAAGTGGTCAGTGTTTGATGGAGTGGTCAGTGTTTGATTAAGTGGTCAGTGTTTGATTAAGTGATCAGTGTTTGATTAAGTGGTCAGTGTTTGATGAAGTGATCAGTGTTTGATTAAGTGGTCAGTGTTTGATGGAGTGGTCAGTGTTTGATTAAGTGGTCAGTGCTTGATTAAGTGGTCAGTGTTTGATTAAGTGGTCAGTGTTTGATTAAGTGGTCAGTGTTTGATGGAGTGGTCAGTGTTTGATGAAGTGATCCCTGTTTGATTAAGTGGTCAGTGTTTGATTAAGTGATCAGTGTTTGATGAAGTGATCCCTGTTTGATTAAGTGGTCAGTGTTTGATGAAGTGATCAGTGTTTGATGGAGTGGTCAGTGTTTGATTAAGTGGTCAGTGTTTGATTGAGTGGTCAGTGTTTGATGGAGTGGTCAGTGTTTGATTAAGTGGTCAGTGTTTGATTAAGTGGTCAGTGTTTGATTGAGTGGTCAGTGTTTGATTAAGTGGTCAGTGTTTGATTAAGTGGTTAGTGTTTGATTAAGTGGTCAGTGTTTGATGGAGTGGTCAGTGTTTGATGAAGTGATCCCTGTTTGATTAAGTGGTCAGTGTTTGATTAAGTGGTCAGTGTTTGATTAAGTGATCAGTGTTTGATTAAGTGGTCAGTGTTTGATGAAGTGATCAGTGTTTAATGAAGTGATCAGTGTTTGATGGAGTGGTCAGTGTTTGATTAAGTGGTCAGTGTTTGATTGAGTGGTCAGTGTTTGATGGAGTGGTCAGTGTTTGATGAAGTGATCCCTGTTTGATTAAGTGGTCAGTGTTTGATTAAGTGATCAGTGTTTGATGAAGTGATCCCTGTTTGATTAAGTGGTCAGTGTTTGATGAAGTGATCCCTGTTTGATTAAGTGGTCAGTGTTTGATTAAGTGGTCAGTGTTTGATTAAGTGGTCAGTGTTTGATTAAGTGGTTAGTGTTTGATTAAGTGGTCAGTGTTTGATGGAGTGGTCAGTGTTTGATGAAGTGATCCCTGTTTGATTAAGTGGTCAGTGTTTGATTAAGTGGTCAGTGTTTGATTAAGTGATCAGTGTTTGATTAAGTGGTCAGTGTTTGATGAAGTGATCAGTGTTTAATGAAGTGATCAGTGTTTGATGGAGTGGTCAGTGTTTGATTAAGTGGTCAGTGTTTGATTGAGTGGTCAGTGTTTGATGGAGTGGTCAGTGTTTGATGAAGTGATCCCTGTTTGATTAAGTGGTCAGTGTTTGATTAAGTGATCAGTGTTTGATGAAGTGATCCCTGTTTGATTAAGTGGTCAGTGTTTGATGAAGTGATCCCTGTTTGATTAAGTGGTCAGTGTTTGATTAAGTGGTCAGTGTTTGATTAAGTGGTCAGTGTTTGATTAAGTGGTTAGTGTTTGATTAAGTGGTCAGTGTTTAATGAAGTGATCAGTGTTTGATTAAGTGGTCAGTGTTTGATTAAGTGGTCAGTGTTTAATGAAGTGGTCAGTGTTTAATAAATAATGGAGGGCATGTTTCTTAGAAGACAAGGCATGGGAAGACCTCGGGCAAAGCAGGACAATAATAAAACTTTGAAGAAAATAATGAAAGAGGCAGGAAAACTGGCTCTATCAGGCAAACTGTGATGAGAATGATATTGTGTAAAGGACATGAGGTTGATGATGATGACTATAAAATGAACTCCACCTTTAATTTTCTCTAACAATTTGACTGCTTTCTCTGATACACTCAAATCTGTGAGCTGAGATCTCTTCTTCTTTGTCTTTTTATTTTTCTTGACTGTCTGACTAGTTTGTGACGTAGTATCTGTGATGTGAGATGAATCCTGGATGTCGGATGTGTTAATGGAAACCTATAGCAGAAGACGGAAACCATATCTTGATTTATTAATCAATTGATAGATTAATAAATCACAAATAAGTAATATACTCATTCACAAATCAAATTGAAAGATTCATGATCATCATCAAGTAGCTTGTATCTTTCGAAAGTTGGCTTCTATGACAACAGTTCTGAAAAACTCCCTGTTCTGTGCAAGTTGGCTGGCATCAGCAGCATTCATTCTCAGATCGTCAATGACATCTTGCACCCATCCATCCATTCCATTCCATCTTCTGACATCCCCTGCAAACCCTACTTGATTCCAAACATATGGACTTTGTCTTTCCTTTCGATTAAACAGTATGGTAGAGAGGGGTTTGTGTAAAATGGGCAAGGCATATTCCCCATATCAGCTGCTCAGGCTAGGCACAAATTAAGAGATAATTGACCATATGTAAAGACAAAAAAAAAGGCCATATACCTGACTCCATCGACAGACATTAATTTAAAAATTTAAAGACTTTACATACCTAAGGAGCATGTTTTCATCAAATGTATGAATAACTAATGAAATCCAACATAGATGCAACAAAGCAAATCAAATCATAGGACAAATGGCACCAATTTCGAAATGCAAGCATGTCATCAGGGACACTAAAAGAGCATTGTACAACATAATCTTTCTACAAACATTATGTTATCAATTCCAAATCTGGACGCTGACATCAAACAACAGAAGAAAACTAGTCATGACAGAGATGAAGTGTCTACGCAGAATGCTGGGAGTAACAAAGAGAGACCGGTTTAGAAATGAAGATATCGGGAAAAAGTGGGTACAACATCAGTACTGAACTTCATCAAGAAACAACAAATTAAATGGTTCGACCACATAAGCAGATTACCAACAGACAGTGTGCGTCAAAGAGCAATGCTACTATGATACAGTGAATACAAAGCAAAAGGCCGTCCCCGCTAAAAAATGCTCCACAGAAATAACAATATTTATTGAATGGCAATATTTATGAAGCGCACAAAAAAGCCTGTTCTAGAAATCTCTTCTTATCTTCTTATCTGCGCAGTGAGACAAAACATGATTAGAGAAAGCACATACAAAGTCCGTCTAAATCTTCTTATCCTGCGCAGTGAGACAAACATGATTAGAAAAAGAAGAAGTAGCTAAACTTCTTAGCTAGTTCAATGAATAGCAAGAGACAACTGATCATTCACAAATACTAAAGTTTAGTAATGTGAGGTCTGTAACACTTCCCATCCTTTGTTTATTATATGGGATTATCCTTGTCTGCTGTATTACATGAAACAAGATCTTCTTCCAAAGCTCCATATCAACCACTTGTTACACCCCTCTTTGTGATTTGTATGTGATTTGAGCCTAAGATCAATTGTGCCAGTTACTCGCCTACAAGTGCGACAGCATATCCGACGTTTATTATTTACTAGGGTAGCTTCCCTAGGCCCCCACCTCAGTTGTCTCTTATGACATGCATTGTAGGTTGCAGTGTTACTATTCTTTGCTCCCTTGCGGCCGGCAGCACACAGGCACTTGAAACAAGATGATAGTGTTTGTTACTTACCTCTGTTAAACTCAGTCCATTAGGATCAAGGTCAGATTGGTGCTCCAGTTCATCAATTGCATCATCTGGGAATGGACCCAACCTTGAGAAAGGACCAATCACTAATTCATCGAGGGAGAATGATCGATCTCTATGTCGGCGGTGTGTATTTGGTGAAATTAGATCTAGGTCCAGACTATGCCTGCGAGGACCAGTAGGAGATGACATTTCAGAGCACTGCGAACACGACATATCATTTGGGCACTTTGAGTATAATTGGAAGGTGTTCGATAAAGATCGATTGTGACTTGCTGGTGTTGTAGATGTGATGGAAGAAGTTGTGGTCACAGATTTTTTATGTGAAAATTTTGAGGTTTTATAAAATGTCATGCCACAGTCGTGTGGTCGGTAGGGGTGGTTTTCTGAAAGAGAAACTCCAATTAGACCACCAAAGACACCACTTTGGCCCAAGTGGTTACTGTTTTCAGAGTCATTGTAGTTTAGAACGTTGGAAGAACCATTGAGGGCATTCAGGTGCATTGTACCCATAGAAGCATCTTCCACTTTGACTGATGAGTGATGAATTGCCGGCATTGTAAACATGGTACCTTATCAATGCTGTTATATGTTTGAGAAGAAATGAAAAGAAATAAAACTTAAATATTAATTTTACATGAAATAAAAATATAACTAATAAATTAACAAAGTATAATATTAAACAACTATGATAAGAAAACTGCAGTAAAACTATGTAGCGATGGAACAATATAGATAGATTGCAGTAAAACTATGGCGATGGAACAATATAAGATAGATTGCAGTAAAACTATGTAGCGATGAACAATATAAGATAAGATTGCAGTAAACTATGGATGGTCAGACAAGTAAAAACAAAGTACTGTAGTTTTACAAAGTGCAAAAAATATATACAATGACGTTATGACCAAAAAGGCTTTTATCAATCATAGAAGCGAAGAAATTCCGACTTCTTTTTAGGCAGACATAACATATACACTCAGACAATAATTTGAAGGCCTTTAGGAATTTATTATCTCATTGTATATGTTATATCTGCTGTAAAAGAAGTCTAAATTTCATCACTTCTATTGTATCTATTGCTCGATAAAGTCCTTTTGATAGAAACGTCACTGTATATTGTATTTGGTAAAACTACAGTAAGGGCTTACTTTGTTTCTATGTGTTTCGCTATTAAACAACTGAAAACAAGACTGAAACTGATAAGAAAACAAAGATCAGAATACAAAGAGTGTACATATTCCTAATGGCAACGGATTGGTGTGAAGTATGGACATTTAACAAGGCAGTGGAAAACATGTATGTGCTTTTGAATATAAGTGTTACAGAAGTGTTTTCTGTATATCATAAAAGAGAAGAGAACAAATAGATCTATCAAGAAAGAACTCAAAATCAAAGAAAACTGGCTGATGCTACAAATAAGAATGAGAAAAATGTAGTATTTTGGACATATAAAGAGATACGAAGGGCTGGAGAAGACCATCATGGAAGGAGGCATTACTGCAAAGAGGAGAATAGAAATACCATGGAGATGAATTGATGATTTGAGCATGACAGCTGCAGAGGCTGGACATTGACTATGAGAGAGAGAGACATTCCGGATGACTGTTAAGTATAGCAAAGTTCTGCTCAGCACAAGCTATTTGATGATAAGACATACTGAGTGAAATAAACATTGAACAAAAATATATCTATAGATATTTTGAACACATATAGATAATCCTTGTTCAGAAAATCCCACCTATAGATAATCCTTGTTCAGAAAACCCACCTATAGATAATCCTCTTTCAGAAAACCCTATAGATAATCCTTGTTCAAAACCACCTATAGATAATCCTCTTAGAAATCCACCTAAGATAACCTCTAAAATCCCACTATAGATAACTTCAGAAACCCACCTATAGATAATCCTCTTCAGAAAATCCCACTTAGATAATCTCTTCAGGAAAATCCACCTATAGATAATCCTCTTTCAGAAAATCCCACCTATGACCACAAGATTGGATGAGAATTTCATGAATATCAAATCATGCATAAAATGGAATGGGATCAGGAGAAGTATGAAATCAGAGATATTTCTGGTCAACCACTAGTAATATCATAGAAGGAGAAGATGGAGATATGTTGGCATACACTAAGAAGAAATGAGTAAAGAATCACAAAACAGACACTGAAGTGGGAGGCAAAGGGTTGAAGAAAGAATGGATACCATAGGGAAACCTTGAAACGAACCTTACTGAGAAATATCAGACTCAATTCCATAGAAGAGATTGAGCGAGTTGTCCAGGATAGAGCGGTATGGAGATATTACTTGCAGGCACTATGTAATATATAAAGGTATGAGAGGAGTAATACAAATAAGTAACAGATAAATTAGAGCAATGATAATGAAGTGATTAGTGCACTCGCATTTTAGGTGTTCTGTCCTGGTTCAATTCCACAGTGGAAGTGGAATTTCTTTTCAACCTTGTCAACTCTCAAATCGACTGGTCTCAAGTCCAGAGTTTTGTGATGATGATTCTCACTAATCACAAATATTGAGAAATGGAGTGTTAGGTTTGTAGATTTTTTTGATCAACGGTGCACGATGATATCAACATCATGTCGGCGGCCGCCTTTACTTGAAAATGTTACTCTGACATGAGAGAACATGTCGACCTGAGACACGTTAAGATCAGACATCGCCGAGTGGTTACCAGGGCCCAAATTTAGGGTGTAAAGAATAGAGCCACTGTTACCAGCCACGCATGTCGTAAGAGGCGACTAAGGAGGTTGGTCGTGGGGCTAGCTATCCCACATCGTAAAAAACACTAGATGGCTACAGAACGGAGAACGAACTGAGTAAACGTTGGCTGAAACCGGACACATCGCAGAAGGATAAGCACCAGAGCTCCAAATGGTGCTGAAGATGTGATGTAAAACACACCAATGCTATGGCTGCATGAATCAGATTTCCACATGAATAGAATTTATGGGGAGATCTGGTACATCGGTCTGGGTGGTGATCACGAGAGAGAGAGATCAGAAATAAGTCTACCCCAACTGGGGAATATGATCCTGGAACTACATGTCCTCAAAGCAAGTACATTAGCCGCTACACTAGTACGGCTCTCAATTATACAGATATGTACAGTATCAAAAGAATAAGAATCAAACAAAGTTCTTTGGGCATATAATGCGAACACATTGTAATAGAACACATTGTAATAACCGTTAAAATCGAGGGGAACGTGACAGAGGAAGACAGAGAGAGAAAATTTGGGATAGCCCGACTTCATGGCACGGAAGAGTGTTAATATCTGAGATGATAGCAAACAACAGAGACAGAGATTTAGGGAGATCCATGATCGCTTACGCCAGCCGGCACATGATGATGATGATAATGCGAAGAGAAGGTTTATAACATTTGGTGACAATGGGTCAAATTCAAGGAAGGAGAGGTCGTGGAAGACAGAAGGAGATGTTGGATGGTCTGACATCGTGGTTCGACAAAAGATCAACGTCAGAACCGATTAATTGCACCAAGAAGAGATAGTTGTGGGGAGACATGATTGCCTAAGCCAGCAGGCAGTGGCGGCTCGTGGTCAGTTTTCTTGGTGGGGCCAGACACAGATTTTCGGAAAAATCATGGTGTTTGGAGTATTTACTATTATTTGTCTATTCCGGGAAGTTATTCTCCTTTCGATTATTGGTGGGACCGGGCCCCACTGGCCCTCAATGACGAACCGCCCCTGCCGGCAGGTATGGCACTTGATTGAAATACGTACACAGGCACAAGGAGTGACTGAGGACGTAATGATCCATTGTCTTCAACATTTGCACACATGTCTGTGTGTATAGTAGAAACGACATGACCAGCACGCAATTTGGTGATGGGGGAATGCGCACAGAGAACACTACATGATGACTGCTGTATAAATGGAGCAACACAAAGAGCACGTCCTCACCTCCTAGTCCTACAACCCAACCCTGACTTCTTTCCGGAGTTGGTAGAAAATTCACAATCCCAGTTCTTCAGTATTCTGTATTAACTATACGGAATTAGCATCCGAAGAGAAAGAGCCGATGAGTAAGATCAAAAGAGCAGCTGGATCATTGAAGACTGACTCATTCCGAATATATTTAAAAACGATTTGTAACCGCATGCAGAACAAACGACTTCTGCTTCATTCCTGCAGAAAGAAGAATCATCATGTTACACATCATCCACAGAACTAGGTAGAAATTAGTTGCAATAGAATATACAAATATATACTTCTTACCTTCAATATGACTGCTTTAACAATGAAACAATGTACGGAATAAATTATATCACTTATCGAAAGTTCATGTCTGACCTTCTGGAATTCTATTATAAAACATTTTGTATTTTCTGTCAAATATCGATAGTTTTCCACAATTCAGAAAGAATTGTACGGTACCCCAGTTGCTCATTTGTAGAAAACAGCAGTTAATAAACTTAGTCATCGCGCGAAGATGAATTTTAGTTGAGTTCTATCTATGAAATAAAATAAAATTTCCCGTAGCTTTTTCAGAACTTATGGCATGAAGTCATTAGTCATGCATTTCACATTTCGAGGCCCTAGTGACTAGTGTGCAGGAGGTTGAAGGGTCTTCTTCTTTTGTCGTCACACTGCTACCGGGTTGTTGCCCAGTGTCGTGGTTTTCTGTTTTGTCTTGCGCTGTTCTGGTGGCTTGTGTAAGATCATTCCTTCTGTTGTTCTTACTGTACTCTGGCTATCTTGATATAAGGCCATGCTATTACCAAATAGAAGGGTCTACTGATCAATATCCTAGAACATTCGACAAATTTATACTGCCCCATCCTCTAATGTAGCAGCCATTTCAATATCAATAGAAAATTAAGTGAATAAAGTAGCGGTAAGATATAACGTCGCAAGGGTGTGAAATAGTAGATACCTCGCGCTACTAGGTCGGAATGTGAGAGAGTCAGTTTACTTTCTCGTTATACTCTTCATTTATTTTCTGACAGTGAATCAGGCGCACACTTTCATCATTGTCGACCGTAGTGTGCAAGTTGGAAAGCGAAACAAGTCACTTTCTATTGCGAAGCAAGAGCTCTAACAACTCGACTACTCCAACGCTGAAACCCACAGTTGGATTCCAGCACAATATTGATGTACCGACGCAATATTCACCCTCAGGTAGTTAGTGGAAAGTACTGTCGAATCCGACAAACACATGCACGTTGCTCTTGTGGACCAGGAAAAAGAGTTCGACCGCGCAAACACGTTGTGCAAAATACTGTCTAACTATGGAGTTAAAAAAGAAAAGGTAAGTAAAGGAACCCTTTCATACCTCGTGGTATATAGGTCAATACAGTGTTAGGTCTGTATTTTTCATTGACCGTCGGCACACGATGGGTGATGTGTCAGCATCACGCCGGCCGCCTTTACTTTCCTAGAGCATGTCTGGTACCCAGTTGAGGCTAGGTCGACCTGAGAGTCGTCGCGGTCGGGAAAAATTCCACGCGCATTGCAGGAGCTGAACCCAGACCACCAGCTTTGCGAAGCGAGTTCACTCACAACTATGGAGTTAATTACCACTTAATTAATCTATGTAAGAGCCTCTATATATGCAACCGGTATGTATGTGTATGGCCTTTTTCGTCTTAACAGACGGTCAATTGGCAAGTTTTTTACTGTGACAACTTCCGAGTTTTTGCTTTTCTCTCTTGTCTTTCAGCTCATAAATAAGTCTCTTCTCAAAAGACTCTGCGCCCTTGCGCAATATCGCTTTCCACATAACTCTGTCATCAGCTAGTTTTCCCATGTGCTGGGACCTATAGAAAAGTTTTTCATTGAGGCTTTGCATACATCTTTATATATGAGCAGTGGTCTGCCCTGGTGCCTCTTCCTTCCGAAAGTTCACAGAACAACATTTGTTTTGGTATGCGACAAGTTTCCATTATTCTCACATGCCCCAACCATCTTAGTCGGCTACTGCTGAGCATGTCCATGATGGAAGGCAGATTTGCACGTTGCAGTACTTCAGAGTTGGTTATCTTGTCGTACCACCTGATGTTCATATTCTTGCGGAGACATCGAAGGTGAAAGATGTTAAGTTTCCTCTCGTCTATATACAATATGTACCGACAATTAAAACAAATATAGATCTATCAGAAAAGTTCCACGTTGACTCAGAAGTAAGACAAGGATGTATCGCTGTTGCTCATCACTTACGTCTTCCAAATCTGTTAAATACCTAACACCATGGAAGAGAACAACCTTGGGAAACTCTTAAACGAATCGCTTTTTGCCGACGATCTAGCAATCACATCAACAACAGAGGAGCATCTACAACAATACATGAATAGACTCCAGCTAACATGTAATGAATACAAAATGAGAATAAACATCGACAAAACCGAAGTAATGACATTCATTGGAAAGGAAAACACTATCAATATCTCCAACGACAAACATTAACTAAAATAATTTTTTTTTAAATTTAAAAAAAAATCGATCCAGAAGCACTTGAGCTGAAGCTCTTCGGCTTGGTGCCATGGACATCGTAACCCTTCGGCTCGGTGCCACGAACACCGTAAATCTGGGAACCTGTAGCTTTTCTGCCAGTCCGCGGAGTTGAACCCGCACTTACAGATGACTAGTCACCCGTAGTGCAATGCGCTACGAACACGCTGGGCAGACGGGCACTAAAATAAGTTAAAGACTTTACATATCTATGGTACATTTTTCAAACGGAAGAATAACTATCGAAATCCAACACAGATGCAAATAAAGCAAATCAAATCATAGGACAAATGACATACATTTTGAAATGCAAGAATGTCACCATGAACACAAAAAGAGCATTGTACAACATAATCTTTCTCCCCACATTATGCATATCGGTGCCAAATTTGACACTGACATCAAACGATAGAAGAAAACTAGCCAGGGCAGAGATGAAATGTCTACGCAGAATGCTGTGAGTACCAAGAAGAGACGGTTGAGAAATGAAGACATCAAGAAAAAAGGTGGATACAACATCAGTACTAAACTTCATCAAGAAACAACAAATTAAATAGTTCGGCCACATAAGCAGATTACCAGCAGACAGTGCTCCTCAAAGAGCAATACAGGAGATAACAAAACAAAAAGTCGTCCCCGCAAAAGATGGACCTCAGAAATAACAGAGGCAGTGAAAAACACTGTTTATGAAGTACACACAACAAAAACCGTTGTAATAATCTCTTCTTATCACTGACGATGTGAGGCAAGACAAGATTAGAGAAGAGAAAGAAGGTAATTGAATTATTGATCATGCTTTCAAACAATTAAAAGGTTCACAAGTTTTGAAGCTGAAAGATTGGCTTAATTGCACCGAGTTTTACCCTATATGGCTCGGTCCTTCTCCCCAGAAATGGCAAGCCACCTGCCGAAAGCATTGCGCAAAAGGTCCTTCTCCCCAGAAATGGCAAGCCCCCTGCCGAAAGCATTGCACAAAAGGTCCTTCTCCCCAGAAATGGCAAGCCACCTGCCGAAAGCATTGCGCAAAAGGTCCTTCTCCCCAGAAATGGCAAGCCACCTGCCGAAAGCATTGCGCAAAAGGTCCTTCTCCCCAGAAATGGCAAGCCCCCTGCCGAAAGCATTGCACAAAAGGTCCTTCTCCCCAGAAATGGCAAGCCACCTGCCGAAAGCATTGCGCAAAGGTCCTTCTCCCAGAAATGGCAAGCCCTGCCAAGCATTGCGCAAAGGTCCTTCTCCAGAAATGACAAGCCACCTGCCAGAAAGCATTGCGCAAAGACGAACTCATAGCTCCCGCAAGCAATCCTAGAGGTCTCTGGGAAAAAATGCACTCGTAACCGACCTTCTGCTCCAAGGCAGGGCTAAGCCACAATTAAACTACGTCAACGCTTCATCATTCAGTCACCAACTTGTTAACAATTTTCCAACGACTTGATTATGACAACTCTACTAAGTCAATACTTCAAACACTTCAACAACATTGGTTGTTAGTTTAGTCAATATGATGCCCATTCTGTACATCTGATTTTTTTCATAAGTCATAGGAAACTGTGAGATAGAGCACACAACGCAGGTGGAACAAGAGATAAGGAGCAGAAGGTGGCGATGGATAGGACACACACGAGGAAACCCCAAACAGCATCACGAGACAGGCTCTCCGATTTAACCCCCAGGGCAATAGAGTTAAGAGAAGACACAGGAACACATGGAGACGGGAGTTGGAGAACGGAATACAAGAAAATGGGGAGAAAATGGAGAGATCTGGAAATGATGGCCTTGGATAGGCAGGCTTGGAAGGCCTTGGTTGCGGACCTATGCTTCCCTAGGGGTGAAGAAAAATGACAATGAAACCGTTAACTGAACCTGTTGCTTGTAATAGATTGAATTTTAATATTCTTTCGTTTCTTTTGGTTAGTGGTACAACGGTATTTTGAGGTTTCTCTTTTAAGGCAACGCCCACTTCATGTTATTTCTGTATCAGAAGGTTAGTATCGATTTTTGTTTATCTAGGATCATACTCTGACGATTATGTTACTTAATTGTATGCTTTACTGCAGACGTTATTGATGACGCTTACAATCATATTAAGTAACACAACCATTGGCGAAGGCAATACCTTTCGGAAGCCGATCTCAGTGGCGGCTCGTGATTGTAATTGTTGGTGGGGCCAGACACAAATTTTCTGGAAAATCATGGCTTTGGGTTAGGTTAAATTTTAATTAATTAAATAATAAATACATGTTACACATTATTTTTGGTGGGGCCCGGCCCTCTGGCCCTTAATGACGAGCCGCCACTGATCCTACTCTAATAAGATGACGTCCAAGTTACAAACCCATCCGTAACACAGATTAGGAAATGCAATCCTAGTAAATAAAAAGCTGGCACTAAATCGGATGTGCTGGCCTAGTCACCATAGGCGCATAACTTGGCACAACGCACAATCGCTTTTAGGCTCGGATCACATACAAACCACAAATAGTGGTTTAATAAGTGGTCGATATGGAGCGTTCGCAGAAGAAGAAGATATTAATTAACCAGTACCAAGTAACAGTAATTGTTGCAAAAGTAACGAATAGATACTCACAAGTGAAAGTAACGAATAGATACTCACAAGTGAATGTAATTGAAGCCCACAACTTGAATACTTTATATTTCTTCTACTTCTTCTTCGAACGTTCCATATCGATCACTTGTTAAACCACTCTTTGTGATTTGTACGATTAGTGCCAGTTATGTGCCTTCAAGTAGGCCAGCACAGCTGATTTCTGCGATGCTTTTACTTACTAGTGTAGCTTCCTAGGCCCCTACCTCAGTCACCTCTTACGACATGCATTGTAGGTTGCAGTGGTACTATTCTTTCCTTGGAGCAAATTTGGAAGAATACTTTATATATATCTGCCGGCGTAGGCGATCATGTCTCTCCATAGCTCACTCTCATTGGGGCAGTTAATCAGTTCTGACGTCGATATTTTGTCGGATCACGATATCAGACCATCAGCCATCTCCTCCCTCTGCCTTCCACGATCTCTCTTTCCCTGTATTTTACCCATTGTCACGAAATTTTCTAAAAACCATTTCGCATTAAATGCTCAAAGAACCTTGATTATCTGATCTTTATTTTTTTGATAAGGTTTCTTTGTGTGCAAACCTTTTTCAAAATCTCATCATTTGCTTTCTTCCTTGCCAATACTGACATACGGATGCGAGTCATGAACAATAAACAAACAGATCGAAAAATCTCCGAGGGCCACAGAGATGTGGTTTTACAGAAGAATGATGAGAATCCCATGGACTGCTAAAATGACTAATGGTGAAGTGTTGAATGAGATCAAGACACAGAGAAAACTTATCATCAATATAAGAAAGAGACAGTCATCATTTTTCGGACATGTGATGAGGAAGGGAGGTTTAGAACACATTGTGACAACTGGTAAATCGAAGGGAGACGAGACGGAGGAAGACAGAAAATTGTGGATAGCCTGACGTCATGACACGAAAGAGCGTCAACATCTGAGATGATAGCAAACACCAGGGACAGATATTTGTAGATATCCATTATCACAGTGGTGGCTCGTGGTCATTTTCCTTGGTGGGGTCAGACACAATTTGCGGAATAATCACGGTGTTTGGACTATTTACTATTATTTGTCTATTCCGGGAAGTTATTTCCCTTTCCGAGAAAAGAACAAATGCTTCTGTTCCGCAACAGCTTGATATTAAAGAGATTTGGCTATTCATCATCATCATCATCATCAAATAGCTTGTCCTGAGTAGAACTTTGCTACTCCAACAGTAATTCGGAATTTCTCTCTCTCATAGGCCAGATGTCCTACCTCTGCAGCCATCATGTTCAAACCATCAGTCACATCCCGATCCATTTTCTCCGTGGTCCTCCTTCTCTCCCTGCTAACATGCCTACCTCTGCGACGGGCATCTCCAGCCTAATGTCTCTCCATATGTTCAATTATCTCAATTATTTCTTTCCATCTGTAGCATCAGCCAGCTTTCTCTGACCCTGAGTTTCTTCTGCATAGATTCACTTGCTCTCTTTTCTCTGTCCATGACACACGAAGGACTCCTCTGCAACGCCCATATTCAAAAGAACGCATATACTTTTCACTGCCTCATCAAATGTCTATTCCCCACTATTTGAGACGAGAAAATATTACACACACACACATGTATACACATATAACAAACATGCATACATTATGTGTGTATGTATGATATTTTATCGCCTCAAACATATACTAAGCACAATAAGCTTATAGCATGTGTTTGTGCAAACACTGTTCGATCGAACCGTACCTGATTATTCTGTGTCTAGTTATAACGAAGTATTTGAGAAAGACACTCCTCAGATAGCCATTTTTCTAGAATGGCTCTCTGGTTGTGTTGGTAAGAACGCTCGTATCGCTAGGCTAGGTGATGGGTGTCGTAAGAAATGAGGGTAAGTTCCTATGTTTGTCTATTTGTTTTTTCGGAAGCTCTTAATACTTGTACACTGTTTCTTGCAAAAAGAACTCATTGTTCTCATCGTAGATAGGCACATTTTAAAATGAACTACTGAAAAATAGTGCGCTGCAATATGCGTGGCTGTATTCATACTGTATATAATATTTTAAAAAATGATATTTTATACATTATTATGATTGTTATATTATTATGATATAATATTTATATTTTAGTGTTATAATATTCAATTTTCAAAGCTAATCAGTTTCAAATTAAAAGTAATATTTATGAAGAAATAGTTTATAAAATAATAAGTACACGTTACTCATTTTTAGGTTGGGGGGCAGACCTTACTGGCCCTTAATGACCAGGGTGTATACTATATGGCCCTTTTCATCTTTACAGACGGTCAATAGGCAAGTGTTTTACTGTGACAACTTCTGAGTTTTCGCTTTTCTCTCTTGTTGTTCAGCTCGTACATAAGTCTCTTCTCAAAAGACTCTGCGCCCTTCCGTAATTTGGCTTTCCACACAACTCTGTCATCAGCTAGTCCCTCCCATGTGCTGGGATCTATAGAAAAGTTACTTACCGTGTTGTGCTCGAGCCGAAAGAAAAGATGAAGTGTCTTTCTCTTTGTGCCTAGCCTGGGCAGCTGATATGGAGAATGTGCCTTGCCCATTTTGCACAAACCCCTCTCTACCCTACTGTTTTTTCCAAAGGAGAGACAAAGTCTATACGTTTGGAATCCAGCAGGGTTTGCAGGAGATGCCAGAAGATAGCAAGGAATACTAATTAGGGAATACTAATTAGGGTGTATACTAATTAGGGAGGAAAGATGCTGAATTTCAGACTGAGATGTTTTAGCGTTATATACCAACTTCAAAACTAATCAGTATCACGTTGAAATAAATAATTATGAACAAATAATTTCTCAAATGTATAAGTACACGTTACTCAAATTGTTTGGTGGGGCCGGCCCATTGTCCCTTAATGACGAGCCGCCCTTCATTATCCCAATGCGCCAGCCAGCACGGCACCTGATGATGATGATGACACAATTCCAGCCAACCTGGTATTGGTATGTCCATAGAAAAATCTGGCATTGTTATTATGTCAGAAGAGAACCCACAGATTACGCAAAAAATAGCAGGTGAACTTATCCTGTCAAAACATAAATATGCAACGAAGATGGGAAAGCCCTCTATTTTGATTGATCTCACAAACTATATTTAGTCTTGACACATTGTATGATTTGCTAGCAACATAAATAAACGACAAAATAACCACAACTAAGGAAGAAAAACGAAATTGTCTTAGAAGCATACAATTTCTGCTTCAAAATGATAAATAATACACTCGAGGGTTTCCATAGATTTCTTAGTGTCAGATTTAGCTGACAATTCAATATGACATGCATACCGCTACAACGCGAGATTGGATAATGGTTATAATCGATTTCTGTAGCGGCGATATTTGATGTCTGCAAGAATAGATCGTTACACTTGGCTACTATTGTTACAATATGTCTATCATTAACTGTATCGGCGTTTCTTCATGACTGATCAATTGGTGAGATGGTTATAAAACGAATCATTAACAAACCAACGTAATTTTCCAATTTTTTTCTCTCCCTCTATAATGGAGCGAATGCTAACTTTCTATATTTTGTAGCTAGTAGTGGTGGTAGTATTAGTGGTGGTAGTATTAGTGGTGGTAATAGTAGTGATAAATTCTGATCATAATCCAGTGATGATCAAACTAAATATAAAACTAAAAAGATAGACCAACCAACAAGAAAAGAACCACATATAGATATATCAGCACTTAAACAATCAGAGATACAACAGAAATATTGTGTGGAAGTAAAGAACAAATATGAATGCCTAATGACAGAGTGCTTAGAACAATACAGAAGAGAAATCCTGAAGAGAAAGTAGCCAATAAATGGGATTGCTTAAAACAGAGTATACAAACTGCAAACAAAAACCTGCCTGTAAAAGAATCCATGAAAAATCAAATGTGGATGACTGATGAAATCTTAGAAAAAATGACAGAACGAAAGAAAGCCAAGAACACCCCAAAGTATACAATTTTAGACAACGAAATACGCAACATGTGCAGAACCACAAAAGTAAACTGGTTAGAAACAAAATGCAAGGAAATAGAAGATATGGCAGAAAAACACAGGACTAGAGATATGCACAGAGAAATAAGACAAATGACAAGTAAGAAAAATACTGTAAAAAGTGGAGGATGTATCAAAAACAACAACAACCAACTTTTGTTTGATAAAACAGAAATATTGACAAGATGGACAGAATATGTAACGGCTCTATTTGATGATCAAAGAAGCAGTAAACACAGTATAAAGTGCAATGACAGCCCAAGAATATTAAAATCTGAAGTTGTAAGAGCAATCGAAACAATGAAGCGAGGAAAGGCTGCAGGATTGGACAATATTACTGTGGAAATGTTAACCTCATTAGAGGATTTTGGTATTTCAACCATTACAGATTTGTGCAATGATATATATAACACAGGATATATACCAAGAGACTTGAAGACATCAGTATTCATACCACTACCCAAAAGCCCAAAGCACAGGAGTGCACAGACTATAGGACAATTAGCCTGATGAGCCACATAACAAAAATACTACTCAAGATCATACATGAAAGAATTAAAACAAGATAGACATAGAAGTAAGAGAAGAACAGTTTGGCTTTAGAAAGAACAGAGGAACAAGAGAGGCAATACTTTGCATAAGACTACTCGCTGACAAGTATATAGAAGTGCAAAAAGTATCTACTTGTGTTTCATCGATTATAGCAAAGCTTTTGACAGAGTCCAACATGAAAAGCTAATCATATGTCTACAAGAAATAGGCCTAGATGGGGATGATATCAGACTAATAAGTAACATATACTGGGAACAGACAGCAATAATAAAATATGAAAATAGCTACTCTCCATACATAGACATAAAGAGAGGAGTGAGACAAGGATGCATACTGTCACCAAGCCTATTTAACATCTACACAGAGAAAATCTTCAAACAACTAGAGGGAATGCCAGGACTCAAGATCAATGGAAAAATAATAAATAACTTAAGATATGCAGATGACACAGTATTGGTAGCAGAAAATGAACAAGATCTACAAGAATTAGTGGACCAATTGGACAGAACTAGCAAGGTATATGGATTAGACATTAACATACAGAAAACAAAAACTATGGTAATCAACAAGGAAATGGAAAACCTAAAATGAATATAAAAATACATGGAGAATTACTACATCAAGTAAAAGCTACTCCTATCTCGGTCAGATGATAACAGATGATGGCAGATGTATAACTGAAATTAAAAAGAGAATAGGAATGGCCAAGGATAATTTCAATAGTATGAGAAAGTTACTGACATCCAAACAAATCACAAACAGGCTAAAATTAGAATGATCAAATGCTATATATATCCTATATTAATGTATGGCTCGGAAACATGGACAATGAACAAGCAGTTAGAAGACAGAATTGATGCATTTGAGATGTGGATATATAGAAGAATAAGCAGAGTTTCATGGACAGAAAAACAGACAAATAAACAAGTTTTAGGAAAACTAGGCATGAAGAAACAATTATTAAGAGAAATAAAATTCAGACAAGTAAAGTATTTTGGGCACATAAAAGGCATGACACCATGATAAAACATTTACTAGAGGGGAAAGTTGAGGGAGAAGAGCAAGAGGAAGACCGAGAGATAAGTGGGAGGAAACTTTAAGAAATGGACAGGTTACAGTCTGGCAGTGTGCAACACCAAGGCGAAAGACAGAGGATGCTGGAGATTCATTGCAGCCAACCTTCGATGTGAGACGGCACCTGATGATGATGAATAGTAGTGATGGTAGTAGTAGTGGTGGTAACGGTTGTAGGTGGTAATAGTAGTAGTAGCAGTTTGTTGCAGTAGGTAGTTGTAGCAGTAGTGTTAGTAGTAGTATTAGCAGTGAAAGTAGTTGTAGGTAGTAATAGTGGTAGGTAATAGTAGTGGTAGTAACAGTAGTAGCGGTAGGTTGTAGTAGTAGTAGAAGCAGTAGTAGTAAAGAACCTGCTTTTCCACCAGAGGCTCAACGAATTAAGGGTGTCAATACAGTTCCAGGGTCAGTGAGCTGGCATGGATCAGAAAATACTCCCTCTCTGTGGTCGTCCTGGAAACAGACTGTAAGGCTGCAGTTTGGCAAAGTGGGTGGAGATTGAGGGAAAGCAGCCAAGAGAGGAGATAATAGTGCAAGCACTGATGGGCATGATGAGATGGAGCCGTACATCACAGTGTCTGCACGATTTACCTGACTGAAGGCTATAGATCAATAGCAGACACAGCTACGTGTCTATGGCACATCTTCTATTTCACCTTTCAACTCCCATCAGAGCACAGGTCTTCAACAAATTTCTTCTAACCCTTCCTGTTACACTTGCTGAATTTTCGTTAGCGTATATTTTTTACAGGGTTAGCTAGCCAGCCCCTTCAACCCTCCTTAATCACCTCTTATGGCATGATTGGCAGGTACACATTGTTGCGTATTCTTTCCTCCCCTTTCGAGCCCTGGAAGTACACGGGCGGGCCCCTACCTTAGATGCCTCTTACGATATGCCTTGTAGGTAATAGCGTTACTATTCTTTGTGGGCCTCTGCAACACACAAGCGAGAAAACTTCTGTTGCCAGACTCACCAACCTAGGCTTTTATGCTGGGTGTGCTTTCTGGACACTATAATTTAATCGTATATACTTGGGGGAAAGTGTCATAGAAGTAGAAGACAAGAAAAATGATGTTCTCCTCAAGGGACAGAGAGGACAACTGCTATTTGTCCCATAGTTGGGGGATGGGTTGGTTGCAGCCAGAGCATTTATCACTCGCTGGTGGGTTCTACGCTGTCACCTTATGAGGCCCTATTCTACTCCCGCCTTTGGTCTGGCTTTCACCTTCAGTGTGTTTGGCTTGGTTAGACCTGCCAGGAGTTAGACTTCCGCAGACATAGCCTGAAGGATCCTAAATGCACACAAACCCTCTAACAACGATAAGGTAGGCTAATGTTGAGGGACCTTCAGTGTGTTCGGCTTGTTAGACCTGCCAGAGTTAACTCCCGACATAGCCTGAAGGATCCTAAAGACACACAAACCCTCCAACCATGATAAGATAGGCTAATGTAGAGGGACTTCATTAAGTAATAACCAACACATGGTTTACCGAACCATTCATTTTTCACATTGACCAACTTTGGGACCACTGCTTCTAGAATAACTTATTCATTATCTCATGGACCACACAAATAATTTCTGCACCACCTTCACCCTAGGTAGGAATAGGTCTACAACCAAGGTTTCCCAAGCCCTCCTATCCAAAGCCATCTTTTCCAGATCTCCCCACGCTCTCCCCATTCTCTTACATTGCGCCTCCAACTCCGGCATACAAGTGCTTCCTTGCGGGGTCTCTTTCTTCTCAGGTGACATGCTATGAATTTCCCAGGTTGTGGTTTCTGTAGCTATCTAGTGTTTTTAAGGGTTGATAGCTAGCCCCACGCACAACCTCCTTAATCGCCTTTTACAACATGCATGACAGGTAACAGTGGTTCTATTCATTACGCCCATGATTTAGGCTTAAGTAACCACTCAGGTGACAAATAATTTCAAACAATCATAAAATAGTACAAAAATACTTAACTCAAACAATAAATCACAAATCAATCAACAGATCATTGTTAAAACATCAATCAACAGATCATTGTTAAAACATCAATCAACAGATCATTGTTAAAACATCAATCAACAAATCATTGTTAAAACATCAATCAAACAGTACATCACAAAATATAGTCATCAATTAATCTATAATTTAGTTCATACTTAGATTAATACATTATTTTTAACCAATACATCAATCAAAATATAAGTCGATCAATCATTAGAACTATCATCCAATCAAAGTTTGGTCTTACAATCAACTTTTACAAAAAAACAAGGTGAAAGTCCAGGGGGCAGAACTAGCATGCATAAACATTTGTGGCTATCAACTTCTTCTTCTTCTCTTCCACCATTTACTTTTTGTAGAGACATGAAGCAGGTACAGATAGTAGCTGCCGGTCTGTGTTGAGATTTGAAGTGGGTATAGATAGAAGCTGCAGGTCTGTGTCGAGACATGAAGTTGGTATAGATAGCAGCTGCAGGTCTGTGTCGAGACATGAAGTTGGTATAGATAGAAGCTGCAGGTCTGTGTCGAGACATGAAGTGGGTATAGATAGAAGCTGCAGGTCTGTGTCGAGACATGAAGTGGGTATAGATAGAAGCTATGGTTGAAACCGGAGTAAAGCAAGGCTGTATTCTATCTCGCTATTGTTTGGAGTGGCCATTGACTGGGTGATGCGAAAATGTTGCAGGGCGAAACTGGCATCGATTGGGTAGAAAATAGTCAACTAGAAGATTTGGATTTTGCAGATGATATTGCCTTGTTAAGTAGAAACAACCAAGATATGCAAAGAAAAACAGACAACTTGTCATCTATAGCATCAAAAGTTGGACTGCAGATAAGCTATGAAAAACAAATATAATGAAGACACCTAAGGCAAGTAATGCAGATATCACACTGGAATCTAAAATGATAAAAATAACAGAGCAGTTCACCTATTTGGGTAGCAATTTTGATTGCACAGGAAATGTTAAAAAGAAATTATGATACGAATTGGCAAAGCAACATCAGCTTTTAAGTCTAAATAAAATATGGAACTGCAAGTTATATAGTATTAAAACTAAATTACGATTTTCAATCCAAATGTTGTATCACTCCTAACATATGCCAGCGAAAGTTGGAAAATGACTAAAGATATAGAAAGTAAGTTGAATGCATTTGAAAATAGATGTCTGCTAAAAATAATGAATATAAAATGGAATGAATTCAGGAGAAGTGATGAAATCAGAGACATGTCTGGTCAACCACTAGTGACAACTGTTATAAGAAAGAAGATGGAGATATGTTGGGCACACCTTGAGGAGAAATGATCAACGAATATCAAAGCAGGCATTGAAGTGGGATGCAAAGGGTTCAAGAAAGAGAGGTCGACCTAAGGAGACCCTGAAGCGAACTTTGCTAAGAGAGGCAGGAAATATCGGTCTCAGTTCCATGGAGGAGATTGAGTGAGTTGCCCAGGATAGAGCGGTATGGAGAAATTACTTGCAGGCCCTATGTAACATATAACGGTACAAGAGGAATTATTATTATTTATAGATAGCTGCAGGTCTGTGTCGAGACATGAAGGCGATATAAATAGATACAAGAGCAGTCTTGGATCAACATGGGAAAAAGATACATTTGTTGCCATGGTGATTACATAATTATTTTAAATATTAAGACCCTTTGACAGATTTAATCATGGCTTCCAGAGCGTCCCATTGTTCATTAGTCACATCTTTAAGCTCGGTGAACAGACCAGCGGAGCAAGGGTACTCCCTCCGTTAAGTCGGATTATCTGAAACATTGGAAGCAATCAGTAACAGAATTTATAAATCTTTTATTAATTACAAAATTTGTTAATTCAGAATTTCTAAATGCATTCTTCTTCTTGAATGCTCCACTTGTTAACCACTCTTTGTGATTTGTATATGATCAGAGTCTAAGGCGATTGTACGGTGTGCCAGTTATGCGCCTACAAGTAGACCAGCACATCCGATTTCTGCAACGCTTTTTATTTACTAGGTAGCTTTCCTAGGCCCATACCTCAGTCACCTCTTATGACATGCCTTGTAGCGTGTTATTATTCTTTGCTTCCCATGAGAGCCCCGGCAAAATACGGACAAATAAATGCATTCATTTTGTGTGCGGTTACCAGCTTGTGTGTGTCTATATCCATGTTTAAACTTCGTTCTGTTGACCTCTGACTATACATCTTTCTATAGAAAGCAATGGGGAGGGGAGCCTGAGCTAAACAGTTCAGTTGACCTCTGACTATACTTCTTACTATAGAAAGCAATGGGTGGGGGAGAGGGGGAAGGGCAAGGCTAAACTTGAGATAAAAACAAACAATGTCCTACCTGGCCATTAATCCAACTTGAGTAATCACTGACCAGGTAAGTGGCAAGATTTGCAAATTCTCCAACTTGTCCTAATCTGCCAACTGGCACTCTTGTGATGAACTTGTGCATAAACTGGCCAGTAGGATCCAAGCGATCAAAGGCTCCCTACAAATCAATTGGGAGTGCAGTTATATTAACTGTGGTTATTGTTTGTGATTGAATATGCTTTATGACAAGATTGCATTCTATAATATAGATTGTTGGTGTGGTCAAGTAGTTAGAGAGTTATGTTATGCAATCAATGTCATGGTACATTGGGCATTCCCATTCGTGCTCTGTCCTCCGCTGCATCAGCGATCCCAAGGTCCATTTTCTGACCGTACCCATGAGAAGTTGATTAGTGTATCTTCTCTCTCTACCACGAAGACAACACTGTCTGGCATGTCCAAACTTAACTCAGAATTCTCTAACTCGTTCCAGTGTCTGAGACTCACCCACTTCATATAAATGAGAGCGTACTGCATTGATCACGTCTGCTCTGTCCATACTTCTGCCCACTTGAGTCTGGGCATTGTTTGCAAGAAAGTCAGCATGCTCGATACCCTGCACTTCAGCATGTCCAGGTGTGTACAGCCAAGACAATTTCTTGAGATGTGATCGCTGAATTCTGTCCACCCGTTCCATGCGCAGACTTCCAGATTCAATTCTTTAAAGCATATTTATCGAGGTCTGATATGATAATCGTATGACAAGAATGTATTCTATAATATGGATTGTTGGTGTAGTCGAGTGGTTAGACATTTGGTGTAGTCAAGTGGTTAGAGAATTGGTGTAGTCAAGTGGTTAGAGAGTTGGTGTAGTCAAGTAGTTAAAGAGTTTGTGTAGTCAAGTAGTTAGAGAGTTGGTGTAGTCAAGTAGAGAGCTGGTGTAGTCGAGTAGAGAGCTGGTGTAGTCAGAGTAAGAGCTGGTGTAATCAAGTAGTTAGAGAGTTGGTGTAATCAAGTAGTTAGAGAGTTGGTGTAGTCAAGTAGTTATAGAGTTGGTGTAGTCAAGTAGTTAGAGAGTTGGTGTAGTCAAGTAGTTAGAGAGTTGGTGTAGTCAAGTAGTTAGAGAGTTGGTGTAGTCAAGTAGTTAGAGAGTTGGTGTAGTCAAGTAGTTAGAGAATTGGTGTAGTCAAGTAGTTAGAGAGTTGGTGTAGTCAAGTAGTTAGAGAGTTGGTGTAGTCAAGTAGTTAGAGAATTGGTGTAGTCAAGTAGTTAGAGAGTTGGTGTAGTCAAGTAGTTAGAGAGTTGGTGTAGTCAAGTAGTTAGAGAGTTGGTGTAGTCAAGTGGTTAAAGAGCTGTTGTAGTCAGTTAAACATGTCTTCTATTTACCTTTCCTTACTTCACTTCATATTTGTGTTAAACCTGTTTCCATTCAATTTTCTTCTTTAACTTATGTAACTATGACATTATATAAATAATAATCCTTCTCATACCGTTATATGTTACATAGGGCCTGCAAGTAATTTCTCCATACCGTTCTATCCTGGGCAACTCGCTCAATCTCATCCATGGAACTGAGACCGATATTTCCTGCCTCTCTCAGCAAAGTTCGTTTCAGGGTCTCTTAGGTCGACCTCTCTTTCTTGAACCCTTTGCATCCCACTTCAATGCCTGTTTTGATATTCGTTGATCATTTCTCCTCAAGGTGTGTCCAGCATATCTCCATCTTCTCTTTCTTATAACAGTTGTCACTAGTAGTTGACCAGACATGTCATCACTTCTCCTGAATTCGTTCCATTTTATATTCATTATTTTTCACAGACATCTATTTTCAAATGCATTCAACTTGCTTTCTATATCTTTAGTCATTTTCCAACTCTCGCTGGCATATGTTAGATTGATACAACATTTGAATTGAAAATTCGTAATTTAGTTTCAATACTATATAACTTGCAGTTCCATATTTTATTTAGACTTTTAAAAGATGATGTTGCTTTGCCAATTCAGTCACATCACAGATCGATCGCTACACTTGAATGAAACAAAAGTCTCAAACAAAGTTTACTAACTACATTTGTAAGAAAATATAATGTACAATCAATAAAACGTATTTTCACCGTTTTCCAGTCATGCAAATATTACTAATTTCTTCAGCAAACAACGCTGAATGCAGAACCTTGTCGTAGAAGTCATTTTTATTTGTTTACTGTTCCAGTACAGTGTACAGTACACGGGCTGAAGTCCACTAACACCTACTTATTTCATTTGTATAACCTCTTTAATTTTTTTTTTAAACATTTCCCATGCAATCAAAATTGCTACCTAAATAGGTGAACTGCTCTGTAATTTTATAATTTTAGATTCCAGTGTGATATCTGCATTACTTGCCATAGGTGTCGTCATTATATTTGTTTTTTTATAGCTTATCTGCAGTCCAACTTTTGATGCTATAGATGACAAGTTGTTTGTTTTTCTTTGCATATCTTGGTTGTTTCTACTTAACAAAGCAATATCATCTGCAAAATCCAAATCTTCAAGTTGACTATTTTCTACCCAATCTATGCCAGTTTCGCCCCTGCAACATTTTCGCATCACTCAGCCAATGGTCACTTCAAACAATAGTGGAGATAGAATACAGCCTTGCTTTACTCCGGTTTCAACCATAAACCAGTCGCTGTGTCCACCATCAGTGCGGACTGCACACTGTGATCATAGAGGCTCTTAATAATGTTTATTATTTTGTCTGGTATTCCATAGCATCTCAGAATATTCCACAGGGAGATTCTGTGTAAGACTATCAAAGGCTTTTTTAAATCGATGAAATTTAGTATAAGTGGTTGTTGCTTCTCAATATGTTCCTCCAAAATTAGTCACCATTACTAACTATGACATTGCTAACTATGACATTGCTAACAAAAAAGAATTACAAATGGTTAATAACTATATTCAAAAATATTCAAATATTTTTTTATGTGATCCATTTACCTTGGTTTCTATAGGTCCTGGAGAGATAGCATTGAAACGCATCCCATACTTGGCCCATTCCGAGGCAAGGGACTTTGTCAAGGATTCTATACCAGCCTTGGCACAGGCACTATGAAGAACATAGCCAGATCCTGAATCTGCATAGTCTGCTGAGACAGCGAGGAAGACAGCACCTAGAACAGCATGAGTCATCTATTAACAGTTCTATGTGAAAAATCTCTAGAAATCTGTACAATTTAGATGTATTGAGATAAAGAAGCACAAATAATTGTGTAATAAACATAACTTTATTAGCTTTAAATTTAGAGAGCACTGAGAAGAATTCATTGAAATAATGATTGCCTTTTATTCTTCTTCTTCTTCTTTTGTCGTCACACTGCTACCGGGTTGTTGCCCAGTGTCGTGGTTTTCTGTTTTTGTCTTGCGCTGTTCTGGTGGCTTGTGTGATTGTTATCTTTGCTCTTTCACATGATTCTGCTACGCCATCTAACCATCTTTTCCGTGGTCTTCCTCTTGCCTTCTTTCCGATGTTCTGTTGTAGAAGACTCTGTATACTGTGGAGTTTGGATGCATTCTTATTAAGTGGCCAAACCACTTCATTCTTTGTTTATCTATGTAATTCAAGCACGGTTTTGTGCCAACTTTCTTTCTTATGCTGATGTTGGTGATTCTGTCTTTTCTTGTGTTATTGGTAACTTTTCGCAGGCAACGCATTTCACATGTAGTTATTTTTTGTGACTGCGCTTTTATTGCCAGCACTAAAGAAGAATTTGTACAACAATGATTTTGTCTAGTTACCTCGCACTTAGTTGACAACACTGATAACTGATAAAGACTAGTCTACAAGGTCTGTGTCTGCATCCAGCAGAGTTGGGGCTGGTTAGTCCAGAGGGACCAAAAATGAAAATTAATATCTTGTTGATGACCCATAGAACACACAGACCAACCCCACCTCGCAGTGGTGTAGATCAGACAACTTTGATTGTGAGGTCCATGACTAACGGGGCTCTGTCTTGCCTAGGGGAATGGACTCTTCTATGTCAGTTATTAATAACAAATTGTTGTTCCACTTTTATCTTGGGATATTGAGGTTATAAGTTCACTTTGCATAACAAATTTGGGAGAGGTTTGTGAAAATCTATAACAAAGAGACATTGCTACAGAAACCAAAACTGTAAAAGGAAATACTTTCTCATAGAATTTTGTTATAGACTTTCTACAAGAAACTCAACTTAGTCTTGGATTCCTGCAACTACTGAACTGACATCATAGCACTCCAAGCAAACCCATAGGTGTTCAGTCTTCCCCAGCAAAAATCAAAGGATATGCATACTGTTGGTTCCTGTGGCTTACTATTTAAACACACTCCTCACTCTGACCTTCAGGCATCCAGTTTTACTTGTACAATGTGCTATTTCAAACCCCTTAAATAGTTGGGTATATTTAACATTAATTTTAGTGTCATTTAACAGATGGTTGCCAAGAGAAAGAAGAGCATTCCCCTTATCCATTCTCAACTTTCCGACAATCAATGCTGTCGATGCAAGCCTGTCTGTTCACTCGTTGCAGTGAATCCATGCATGCCCAGGATAGTAGATCCATGACAACCTCTAGAGGTTGGAAACTTCAATAGACAACACCCACTCATACCTCAACCTGCCTTTTTGAACCTTCTGAAAAACCGACTGTGAGTCAGACACAACAACCGCCCCAGTAAAAAAAGTCCCAGAGAGCCACTGGAGGGCTGTAGCAACAACCTCAAATTCCATCCTTGTACTGGAAGTAGTTGTCATGTTGTTGCTCTTACTGAATCAATGAAGGACCATATGATTCTTTACTATGGAATACTAACCTTTCAGAACATCAGGAAAAAGGCGTGAGGAAGACCATGAAAAGATGGTTAGATGGCATAGCAGAATCCTGTCAAAAAGCAAAATTAACTATCACCCAAGTTAATAGAGAAGCGCAAGACAAAAACATAAAACCATGACACTGGGCAACAGCCCGGCAATAATAGCCGTCCATCGCAAGCAATAATGACAATATTCTCAGTTATGCGCTGATGCACCTCTTTGGTCTGTGCAGAGGTGAGTGTAGAGTCCAATCCTAGAACACAATCCCATACCACAGATGGGGCATACATGATCAAAGTTAGACATGTGGGTGTTGTGTGTTCTGTCTTTTCGCGCAGCTCGTTTTCTCTGTGCCTCAACGGCACAACAATTCTCAGCTATGTGGGTTCCTCTTGTGTTGTTACAGCGCCGCATTTGGCGTTCTTGCGCCAGGGATTCCAAGCACTTGGTGTCTATATCAAAGTATTTCACAGACACTTTAAGAGTATCTTTAAAGCGTTTTTTCTATCCACCAGCTGAGCGTCTGACCCTTCAAGTTCGCCATTCATCAACTGTTTTGCGATGCGTTTATCAGGTATCTAAGCAACGTGACTGGACGTTTGATAAACATATCCCAAAATTCACGCATCTGCAACAACCTGGTAGCAGCTGAACAACAAAATCCTTGCATCTACAACAACCCGGTAACAGTGTGACAACAAAATCCTTGCATCTACAACAACCCGGTAACAGTGTGACAACAAAATCCTTGCATCTACAACAACCCAGTAACAGTGTGACAACAAAATCCATTGCATCCACACAACAACCCGGTAACAGTGTGACGACAAAATCCTTGCATCTACAACAACCCGGTAACAGTGTGACGACAAAGGAAGAAGAAGAAGACTTACCTTTCTTATTTTTGATCAGCCTCTTGCCAACATCCAGAGTAACAAATGCTGTGCCGTAGAGAACAATATTGATGACAGTAGTAAATGCATTAGCAGATAAGCGTTCTGATGGGGAAATAAAATTTCCAGCCGCATTGTTGACAATAATATCTGGAAGACCATGCTTAGACTCCAGGTCATCAAACACAGCTTTTATTGCGGCTGGATCTCTCACATCCATTCTGAAATCTAAAACCTGTAGAACAAACAGCAAAGACAGCTTTTACTGTGGCAGGATCTCTCACATCCATTCTAAAATCTGTAGAACAAACAGCAAAGACAGCTTTTACTGTGGCAGGGTCTCTCACATCCATTCTAAAATCTGTAGAACAAACAGCAAAGACAGCTTTACTGGCAGGATCTCTCACATCCATTCTGAAATCTAAAACCTGTAGAACAAACAGCAAAGACAGCTTTTACTGCGGCAGGATCTCTCACATCCATTCTAAAATCTGTAGAACAAACAGCAAAGACAGCTTTTACTGTGGCAGGGTCTCTCACATCCATTCTAAAATCTGTAGAACAAACAGCAAAGACAGCTTTTACTGTGGCAGGATCTCTCACATCCATTCTAAAATCTGTAGAACAAACAGCAAAGACAGCTTTTACTGTGGCAGGATCTCTCACATCCATTCTAAAATCTGTAGAACAAACAGCAAAGACAGCTTTTACTGTGGCAGGATCTCTCACATCCATTCTGAAATCTAAAACCTGTAGAACAAAAGCAAAGACAGCTTTTACCGTGGCAGGATCTCTCACAACTGGAAAACTTTTGACTAAAATTGATGAACAACTGGGGCGCTGGAAAGAGCATTTCCAGGAAGTATTAAATAGACCTCCCCACTAAACCCACTAGATTTAGGGCAAGGAGACCCGCTGGACATAAACGTAAGGGAGATCACAAAACAGGAAATCCGCAATGCCTTGAAAAACTTGAAAAGGGCAAGGCGGCAGGAGTTGATAATATCCCAGCGGAAGCTCTGAGGGAGGGAGGAGATAGAGATGACGAACCAACTCACATATTGTTCACTTGGTGTGGGACAGGAGAGATACCGCAGATTGGAAGAAGGCCTCTCGTGAAACTGCCAAAGAATGGCAATTTGTCAAACTGTGACAAGTGGAGAGGATCATGCTGCTCCATTCCCAGCAAAGTCCTACTAGGGTTATTCTGGACAGGATGAAGACTATAGACCAGAGGCTTGGACAACAGGCGGGATTCGGAAAGATAGATCTTGCAATGACCAGATAGCCACCTTAAGAATCATAGTGGAACAAACAATGGAGTGGCAGGCTCCGCTCTACGTGTGCTTTGTTGATTTTGAGAAGGCATTTTACAGCATAGATAGGAAATCAATGTGGGGATCCTAAGAAACTATGGGGTGCCGGAGAAGACTGTCGACATCATCAGGCAGCTGTATGAGGGGTTTGCCTGCCAGGTTATTCATGATGGAAGACTGTCAGAGGAGTTCCAGGTCACTACTGGTGTTAGACAGGGATGCCTGCTGTCCCCCTCCTCTTCTTGGTGCTACTTGATTGGGTCACACGCACAGCCTACGACAGGTCTGGAAAAGGCATACAGTGGACACTTATGTCAAAGCTAGAAGACCTGGATTTTGCGGACGATCTCGCCTTGCTTTCGCATAGACTACAAGACATGCAGGAAAAAGTGGATGCTCTGGCACAAACGGCACAACGAGTCGGCCTTAAAATCAGTCAAGAGAAGACTAAAGTAATGCGTAGCAACAACATACAGCAAGATCCAATACGGATTGAGGGAAGGGACATAGAAGATGTGGATGAATTTGTCTACCTTGGAAGTAAGATCAGCAGATCAGGAGGTACAGATGAGGACATTAATGCTAGGATTAGGAAGGCCCGACAGGCCTTTGCGATCCTGCACATGGTGTTGAAGTCCGCTGCCATCTCCACGAAAACAAAGCTCAGGATTTTCAGCTCAAATGTGAAGTCGGTGTTGCTGTATGGCTCGGAAACTTGCGAGTCACTAGGGCAAATACAAATAAGATCCAGACCTTTGTCAACGGATGTTTGCGGCGGATTCTCAGATTGAGATGGTATGATAGAGTTACAAACACGGATCTGTGGATAAGAACAGGGCAGGAACCTATGATGACACAGGTCAAGAGGAGAAGATGGCGATGGATAGGCCATACCTTGCGGAAGACACAGTCGAGTGTCACTAGACAGGTGCTCGAGTGGAACCCGCGGGGAAACGAAAAGAGGACGCCTAAGCAGACTTGGAGACGAGGTCTTACTGAGGAGCTGAAGAGTGCTCAATTGACCTGGGAGACCATAAAAAAAACAGCCAGAGACCGAGAAGAGTGGCGAACAACTGTTGAGGCCCTATGCTCCACGAGGAGCGGAGAGGATTAATGATGATCTCTCACATCCATTCTAAAATCTGTAGAACAAACAGCAAAGACAGCTTTTACTGCGGCAGGATCTTTCACATCCATTCTAAAATCTGTAGAACAAACAGCAAAGACAGCTTTTACTGCAGCTAGATCTCTCATATCCATTCTAAAATCTGTAGAACAAACAGCAAACACAGCTTTTACTGCGGCAGGATCTTTCACATCCATTCTAAAGTCTGTAGAACAAACAGCAAACACAGCTTTTACTGCGGCAGGGTCTCTCACATCCACTCTAAAGTCTAACACCCGTAGAACAAACTTCTTCAAAGGCTCTATATCACCACTTGTTAACCACTCTTTGTGATTTGTATGTGATCCGAGCCTAGAGCATTGTACATTGTGTCAGTTATGTGCAATGGCACATAAAGAGAGATGTGGTCAACATCATACAGGCCACATTTACTTCCTAGTGTTGTTCTAGTACCAACTTGATGCTGGATCGATCAGACACTTTCATATTCGAGATGCCTGATACTTTACTTCTAGTGTTGTTCTAGTACCAACTTGATGCTGGATCGACCTCAGAGTCAATACAGTGTTAGGTCTGGATATTTCTTTGAGGATGGCACATGATGAGTGATGTGGCTTTACTTCCCAGTGTTCCTCTAGTACCCACTTGATGCTGGGTTGACCTCAGAATCGATACAGTTGGAAAAAATGCTGCTTCCATTGTGGAATTGAAGTCTACGAAGCAAGTGCTCAAACTACTATACTATCGCGACTCTCAACCAATCTAATATTATAACCAAATATGTGGTTGAATGGAATATACCAGGGAAGACTGAACAAAAGGTTGAAGAACACCTGGTGAACAGCTAAAAAATAGAATCATAACAACAATGTGAGTGGTAGCACCAAAAAAAATGGATAGTGAAAGATGAAGCACACATAATGTATAACAAGGAGCTAGACAAAACTCAAGACATACCTCATTTCCAGTTATTTGTGATATTTCTTCGGCTGTTTTCTTCAATCTTTCAGCACTTCTGAAAATTTTCATAAATCAGAGAGTGCTTCATATAAACTGCAAATTGGACATGAAACCTAATGCATCTGTTAAAAACATACACTATGTACGAGACATAAACAGAAAAGGAAACAAAAAAAATCATGACAAGTCTGTCATTTTTAAAACATTGCTACTTTTTATATGTTAAGCTCATGAGACAACAGCGATTAGAAAAATAGAGCTAAAGGATAAAATATAGATTATATACCGGACATTGATTGATTAATTGAGTGTTAGCACCCTCATTAATGCACTGTGGTAAATAACCATGTGTGCTCTGATCTCTTTCTTATACAGGAAGATCTCAGCGGCAGTGCACAAACTCTGTAGCACTGATGAGGGTCCCCGATGTCATTTAGAAGATGGTGAAAATATTTTGTAAGAACTTTATTTTTAATCTTTCTAATAAATCTTGCCTGGACAGCGGCTTTCCAGAATGCTCTTCTCGATTTTGAACTGCTAAAGGTTCTTCTACATGCTCAATTTGAACATGGGACCTACGTTTTATCGCCCATCTCCGATAGGACTACGAACTCGATCTCGCCTACAATGAGGTCAGAGATCTTTGACAAAATTGGGTATGATGTTTTGATTCCTGTTGGCATTTGTATCCGTTCTTCACTGGATTCAATGTCTTCAAGCGAATACACCTGTTGAATATAGTCCTCGACTTGACCCATCCATAAATATACAAGTAAATATTGACAAGAAAATAAGTTCATTACCTAATGTATCATTTTCTATGAAAACTCTGTTGTTATAAATTGATTGAGTAATAGGACCATAATTATTGCACTTTGGTGAATAACTATGCATGCTCCGATCTCTTTCTTACACAGGAAAATCTCATCTGCAGTGCATGAACTCTATAGCACTGGTTTCCAATGTAATTTTGAAGATTGTGAAAGGTTGTTTGCATAAATTTTATTTTAATTATTTAAAAAAATTAATTTATGTAAAGTTATAGTTTATATGTACCTGCTTGCAATGAGAACCTTTGCCCCTAGCTGTGACAAGTTCAAGGCTAAACCCTTGCCTAGACCAGTAGCCCCACCGGTAATAAAAGCAAGTTTCCCATCAAAGGTTCCAGGTGGTAGCATTGGTGTTGTCTTAGGAGGGAAGTATTTGGCATGGTCTAGAGACATACATACTTGGCTGGTGCATAGGCTTCTCTTAGAAACAGAGTCCTGAAAAGTTGAGAACACAATTATTCCAAGTCACAACAGAAACTGCTCAGTGTTGTTTCGTTAGGCCAGTGAGTTTGCCTCAGTATATCATATGGCAGTCTTGAGGTATGTGCTCTGTAGTAAGGGGTGCCAGTCTAAATGGCTGAGTTGCCAATCTTGAATTTTTGTATACATTTAGCTGCGGAGTTGATTGTTTCCTGTTCTGAGGTGCAGAATGACAATTTGTTCTAATTGGCACATATTCTGTTAGTTGTTTTGTGTTAGTATTGGTGGCTTTTTGATTAATTTGATCATCCATTTCTTCTGATAATATATAACGTATATCTGCTTGTTCATCTGCAGCACCTTCTCTTGTCAGTTGGTCTGCTGTCTCATTTTCTGGTATTCCACAGTGAGACGAAATCCATTGCATCATGACCTGGTGCTAGTTGCATAATTCAGGCAGTAAGGAGGCTTGCAGATCTGTAATCAATATATGTTATCATAAAACTATATGTTCTGCATCTACACATTCATTGTGCATCCGTCTTCTGCAACATTTCTTTTGGGCTGTCCTCCTTAGGCTTTGACTGTCTAAAGGCGACCTACAAGACAGCAAGCTGTATTTCTTCTCAGTCTGACATGAGGCAGAATATAACCTATCAGGACAGGTCACACTATCCTCCGATACGGTGCTGACACGCTCACTGGCCACAAAGTATGGTCAGGCATTTGCCCTGGCTGCACGCGCCCAAATGCAAGTACAGTATGTCCCATTTTATTTGCTTATTGACAAGAAACTGCATTCGTCCCACCATAAACAGTTTGTTCCTTTATAATTTACACATCCGAGGGCCTATGCCCAAACCAGGGTTAAAAAGGGCACAAGAGAGAGAAGACTGCATAAAACAAATCCGCAACAGATGTGCAGCTTCCATTTCAAAGGTTGGCAGCAACAAATGTGCAGCTTCCATATCGAAGGCTGGCAACAACAGATGTCCAACAAATTACACCTTTTGCCCTAAGGGTACACTTATTCTTCCCTTGATGTGTAATTAACAATAAGCAATAGGTGGAATACTTTTATCAAAACTAAATGGATTAAAATGCGGTTCTGTCTTACTAAATACTGTTTTCTCCAAACGTCGACTTTGTGTGAAAAATCGTGGCATATCCCAAAGGAAGGACGTAGCCATCAACCACAGTAAACAAGTCGTTGATTTTCTAGGCACCACTTATACGTTCAGTAGTTTGCCATTGCTTTCTGAACGGGTGGCGTCATCGTCCTTTTGTTAAAATCAACGGAAACAATTTGCAAGCAAACTGTCCGCAGCGTGATTCGAACTCAGAACGTCGGGTTAATAATGGATTCACTAACTTCTAGGCTTACAACGCCACCATTCTGCATGAATGACGACTTTGTGTACCATTCTTATAACTGCAATTCAATCCTATTTTCTTATTTTCTACTCATTAGTCAGACACTATTTATATACATTGTTTCTAAAACTAAAACATTGCAATGTGATTGTAACGATTGTCCGTCCGGATTGTTATCATTGCAATGAATCATTGTTCCCAATTCAGTCACATCACAGATCGATCGCTACACTTGAATGAAACAAAAGTCTCAAACAAAGTTTACTAACTACATTTGTAAGAAAATATAATATACAATCAATAAAACGTATTTTCACCGTTTTCCAGTCATGCAAATATTACCAATTTCTTCAGCAAACAACGCTGAATGCAGAACCTTGCCGTAGAAGTCATTTTTATTTGTTTACTGTTCCAGTACAGTACACTGGCTGAAGTCCACTAACACCTACTTATTTCATTTGTATAACCTCTTTAATTCTAAATACATTTCAATATAAATAGTTTAACATTATTTAAAAATGAGTTTCAGCTAAAAATAACTACTTTTACTACATCATAGATATACATAATGTCTTGTAAAAAATGTTGAATAAAAAGGATTCAAGTTAATGAACACTCTCGTTTGCTAAAAAAGCCGATTAGTTCCCTTTGAACTTTTGCTGTGAAAGTCCACAACTAAGTAAATACAAGCCACACACATTTTGCAGTGGGTATATGAAGGCAATTGAAACTTAAACAAGAGGTCAAGAACATGAGTGGAATTATATCACAGCTTATCGGACAGGTATATTGCTTGTCCTAAAATCTTTTTGAGCCAAGTTTAAGTTTAAAACGAAATAAGTAAGTTTAGCCTCGTCGTTGGGGACTTCTATCGCTTACTCTGTTGTTATATTATGACCTTGTCGTATGTATTCAGTATTGTTATTAACTTTTAACTAGGCGTAGTTTACCGTATAATCCAACATTAGATCCAGGAAGTCATTTAAAATACCAGATTTGAAATATTCAATTCATGCAGTGTTATGTAGAATATACTTGATTAGGATTAATATCCAAACCATTCTACAGACTGGATGTATTTATATGGCCCTTTTCGTCTTTACAGACCGTCAATTGGTAAGTGGTTTACTGTGACAACTTCTGAGTTTTCGCTTCTCTCTCTTGTCGTTCAGCTCATACATAAGCCCTTGCGCAATATGGCTTTCCACACAACTCTGTCATCAGCTAGTTTTTTTTCCATGTGTTGGAACTGGGACCTATAGAAAAGTTTTCAATTGAGGCTTTGCAGACATCTTTATTTCAAAGCAGTGGTCTGCCCTGGTGCCTCTTCCTCCGAAAGTTCACAGAACAACATTTGTTTTGGTATGCGATAAGTTTCCATTCTTCTCACATGCCCCAACCATCTTAGTTGTCTACTGCTGAGCATGCCCATGATAGAAGGCAGGTTTGCACATTGCAGTACTTCAGAGTTGGTTATCTTGTCGTACCACCTGATGTTCATAATTTTGCGGAGACCTCGAAGGTGAAAGATGTTAAGTCTCCTCTCGTGTCTTAAGTAGGCTGTCCATGTTTCTGATGTACTTAACTGATTCAGTCCCGTGGAACACTGTAGTGACATATTTCTTATCTGCGTGGCCCAAGCGCGCTTAAAGACGGCTACTATTGCGCTGAGTTTTTATTAATTTTCACTCGGATTGTAGTTTTATATCAACCGGAAACTAAGTAGAAAGGAAGTACTAACGATAACCAAATCACAACATCGTGGTTTTGACTAGAATCAGAAGTGAAACCAAGTTTAATTTTGGTTTTCAAGTTACCCTGTGATTAAAAATAATGTCTAACAATTCAGAGTCTAGAAATGGTTTGTTATCAGCTCGTCTTCACGTTTACAGCTGCAGAAGCGCCAGATTGGTTGCATGAAGATGTAGATACTGATAGTGAAGATAGTGAAGCTTCTGATGACACATTCATTGTGCGAGATTGGTTGCATGAAGATGTAGATACTGATAGTGAAGATAGTGAAGCTTCTGATGACACAGAAGTTTGTGATTTAAATACGTCGATTATTAATAATTTAAAAAATACTAGTAGTGTTTCCCAACCAGCTGCGAGAGGGGCGTTGCCCAGTCAGGTTCCAGTAGGATTGCAACAAAAGAAGAAGGATTCAGACAGAACCTACACAGTCTACTTGGAGAGAAGTTATATAGTTGCTATGTTAGGACTATTATTCATATACTTTAGTTCTTTATTCCTGTAAATATTGCTATAATTTCCACTGTATGTGATTATATATTATGAGACATGAAACGTTTAGTATGTGAAATCTTCAATTTGACAATTTTTAATGGAAATTTCTTCAAAGATGGTCGTGTTGCTAATTTGCAACAGTTAGTAAACCATATATTCCGTCAATATTTTCTTAATTTTGTGTATTCATAAATGGATTACTTATATAAAGAGAGCAGTTACACTGACTTATTCACCATATTGTTCCTCAAGGCCCTTGGTAAGTTGGATTTTTGTTCTCACAATTTCAATTAATTTTTTTATTACATGCTAATATTTGTCATGCACAGTCAACACAACATTATATTTTCGCATACAATAAATATTTTATGAAAGTACAATCATTTATCTTTAATTTGATATATAATAAGTTCAACTTTAAATCATATTTAGAAACAATATTTTAATTTAACTAAAGTATGTGTGCAATATTTTGAAGCTAAAAAAATAATTCCGTCCAGAAGTGAAAAAAACCTGGTACTGAATCAGTTAACTGTATAAGTATTAGTATTGGTATACTGTTGTTCATGAGTAATGAGACAGCTGACAGGCTTGTGTTGACAGCATTGATTGTTGAGGATGGATAAGGGAGGATACTCTTGGCGACCTCCTGTTGGATGCTCTTGGCGACCTCCTGTTGGATGCTCTTGATGACCTCCTGTTGGATGCTCTTGGCGACCTCCTGTTGGATGCTCTTGGCGACCTCCTGTTGGATGCTCTTGGCGACCTCCTGTTGGATGCTCTTGGCGACCTGCTGTTGGATGAGGACACTGACATTGTTGCTGAGTTTGTCCAGCGATTTAAGAAGTTTGGAATTACATGTTGTATAAGTAGAACTAGATGCCAGAGGGGCAGAAAGACGAGTTTTCTCGATGTACATCTGACAAGTGTTTCCTATGTGCATGTGTTTATGATAAGAGTTTTTTAGACAGTGATGTATAACTATTTCTGTGGAATGTGTGAGTCAGTGGACATCTATTGATAAATTGCATGTTATTTCCCAGTTTAGATGTGCTCTTCGAGTTCCCATTGTCTCCAGTCTAAGACTTCGTCCAGTTACAACTGAGACAGGTGAAGGAGAAACAATTGGTGGGGATCTAACAGTTGGTGAGCAACGAATCATTGCCAAACTTCAGGAGGCATTCCCAGATGCAACTCATATACAGGTGGCAGATATCTCAGGTAAGTTGGCATGGGATGTATCTTAATCCTTCTTCTTAATCCATTCTCTTAATCCAGGTATAACTTAACTACATTTGTTACCCTTCAGTAATCTTACTTTGCGATCTGATAGATTGGCTGGCATGACTACAATATCAGAGGGAGCTGCCATGGACTGAAATGACATTCTTAACGCATTGAGTCTTTCTGAACAGATGAGTCTTGGGGCTGTGAATCCACTTGCTGACCAGATTGAGAGAGATGGGTGTCAATATTGGTGCAGCCCAAAAAGAATGACATACCAAATATGCAAGGAGATTTGTTGAGGCAGAGATCAGAGCACATATGGACATGTCCAGAGTGCTATGATGATAGTCCTCATATAACTGATAACTTTGGCATGTCAACATGAACTTTACCCATGAAGTCGATGTGTATCAAACATTCTGTTATTCTGCTGTTTGTTTATCTTTCAGTAGCTTGTCCTGAGCAGAACTTTGCTACCCTAACAGTCCTTCGGAATTTATCTCTCTCATAAGCCAGTTGCAACCTCTGCTGTTGCAATGCTTGAAATATCAGTCACATCCTGAATCCATCTTCTCCATGCTCGTCCTCTTCTCTTTGCTGCGATGCCTTCTTTCATAATGGTCTTCCCTCACTTTTTGTGCTTCTTTATTTGTCTAAAATACTTCAATTTTCTTATTTGTAGTATCAGCCAGCTTTCTTATTTTTGAGTTCTTTCTGGATAGAGCTATTTGTTCTCTGTCCATGGTATATGGAGGACTCTTCTGTAATACTTATATTGGGCTCCTGCCCAAGAAGAAAGATAACCTTTATTCGCAATACAATTAAGTCTGAAGGTTCATTAAGCAAGGATAAACATGATCTCCGTTGTGATGAAGTCTAGGCAGTTTCTACAGCGTAGATGTTAGGTGCTAGCTTCTTGTGACAAAGATAACTGGTTTACTTCCTTGTGGACCCATTGGAATATTTTTCCAGAGATCCCTGATTTCAGTGTGGGTGAGATCGAGTCCAAGTTCTATCGGAGACGGATGATAAATTTTTTCTTTTTATTTTTCTTTCTTTTTTCTTTTCTTTTCTTTTTTTTTTTTTTCGTCCGCTTTCAACTCAAAGCGAAGTTTCATCTCGAAACGATTTTGTAAAATCTTTCAATTTCTTACAATGGCAAGGTGCACATTGTAAATTACTTACACTGGCAGCCGTGTGCTCAATGTACTCGTAATTAGTATTCCTCGCCATACAGGCAGATTTTCTCCGACTTCAGAGGTACTCAAGTTATCGTCCTGAGTAAGACCAGGGGACTCGAACAAATGCCGGACAGTAGGTTCGAACCCGAGCTATGAGGCGTCTCACAGCTAGCAGGCAGAGCTACTATCAACTACTCTAGGCAGTCCCCCGGAGACGGATGATAAAACATAAGTTCCATGTTCAATTTAAGCACGTAAAAGAACCCTTGGCAGTTCAAAATCGCATAAGAGCAGGCTGAAAAGCGCTGCCCTGACAAAATTCATTACAAAAAAAGATTTTTAAAAATAAAAAATTCCTACAAAATCATCTTCAAAATTACATCGGGGACCCTTGCTGGTGCTACAGAGTTCATGCACTGCAACTGAGATCTTCCTGTGTAAGAAAGATATCGTAGCACACATGGTTACTCACCGAAGTGCAATGATGATGGTCCAATCAATCAATCGATGAAGTCTACTGAGGACCTAACCTGAGTGTTAGGAGGAATTTCATATTTTTAGCTTAACTGTACTCTCAAAGTTGTAAGATTACCAAGACAAAATCCCTTCTGAAGTAGAAAAACCATCCAGGTCATCGCTTAGAAAACACCGCCACATTGTGTCGGGAACATCCTTCTGGGGGGCTGGATAGTGAGTTCTGAACAATCTGCCATCCGAGTGGTTACAGGGGCCCAAATTTGGGGTGTAAAGAATAGAACCACTGTTAGCTGCCATGCATGTCATAAGAGGCGACTAAGGAGGTTTGGCTGAAATCGTATGCACATGTCCTAAATATGTAGAAGTCAACCTGCCGCTTTGCAGGACGACTGGGGACAGCCGAAGCTAGCATAGAGTGAACCCAGTAAACGCTGGCTGAATCCGGACACATTGTCGAAGGATAGGCACCAGAGCTCCAAATGGCGCTGAAGATGTGACGAAACTCACCCATGCTACGGCTGCATGAATCAGATTTCCACATGAATGAATTTATGGAGAGATCTGGTTCATCAGTGTTTTAGGCGATCGCGAGAGAGAGAGAGAACAGTCTGCCTTGTCTGAAATAATTGTCAGGCCAGACAGCCTACAAGAAGTCTAAAATACAACAAACTCCATTGTCTGATGCAAGAAAAAGTGTACAAAATCTTAAATTCTTCCCAAGGTATTGAAAAACCAATCAATTCACAAAATAAATTTACAGGTGGCTGTGGTGCAATGTATCAGATCTGTGTAGAAAGCCCTTCATTTCTAGGATTGAAAACTGTTCAACAGCACCGCATGGTTAATGAGGTAAGTGTTGTTTGAACATTTCAATAGTTGGTCATGTGTGTTAATATGCCCGCCTTCCCAGCGTGTTCGTAGTGCGTTGGACTGCAGGTGACTAGCCCTCTGTGAGTGCGGGTTCAATTCCTCGGGCTGACAGAAAAGCCACAGGTTCCCCAGATTCACGGTGTTCGTGGCACCAAACTGAAGGGTTACAATGTCCATGGCACCGAGCCGAAGAGCTGAAAGCTCAAGTGCTTCTGGATCGAAAAAAAATGTGTTAATAAAAGTTGCTGGCATGACATATCCACTGCAGGGATATTAGTTCATGTCAATTTATCCTTTTCTGTCTTGATGATGATAGCATTGTGTTAGTCTGGAGAGACAGTGTGTAGTATCGTCCATGTTGTATTCTTGAGAGATAGTGTGTAGTATCGTCCATGTTGTATTCTTGAGAGATAGTGTGTAGTATCGTCCATGTTGTATTCTTGAGAGACAGTGTGTAGTATCGTCCATGTTGTGTTCTTGAGAGACAGTGTGTAGTATCGTCCATGTTGTATTCTTGAGAGACACTATGTAGTATCGTCCATATTGTATTCTTGAGAGATAGTGTGTAGTATCGTCCATGTTGTGTTATTGAGAGATAGTGTGTAGTATCGTCCATGTTGTATTCTTGAGAGATAGTGTGTAGTATCACCCATGTTGTATTCTTGAGAGATAGTCTGTAGTATCATCCATGTTGTATTCTTGAGAGACAGTGTGTAGTATCGTCCATGTTGTATTCTTGAGACACACCATGTAGTATCGTCCATGTTGTATTCTTGAGAGACATCATGTAGTATCGTCCATGTTGTATTCTTGAGAGACAGTGTGTAGTATCGTCCATGTTGTATTCTTGAGAGACACCATGTAGTATCATCCATGTTGTATTCTTGAGAGATAGTGTGTAGTATCGTCCATGTTGTGTTATTGAGAGATAGTGTGTAGTATCGTCCATGTTGTGTTCTTGAGAGACAGTTTGTAGTATCGTCCATGTTGTATTCTTGAGAGATAGTGTGTAGTATCGTCCATGCTGTATTCTTGAGAGACAGTGTGTAGTACCGTCCATGTTGTATTCTTGAGAGACAGTGTGTAGTATCGTCCATGTTGTATTCTCAAGAGATAGTGTGTAGTACCGTCCATGTTGTATTCTTGAGAGATAGTGTGTAGTATCATCCATGTTGTATTCTTGAGAGATAGTGTGTAGTATCGTCCATGTTGTATTCTAGAGAGACAGTGTGTAGTATCGTCCATGTTGTATTCTTGAGAGATAGTGTGTAGTATCGTCCATGTTGTGTTCTTGAGAGACAGTGTGTAGTATCATCCATGTTGTATTCTTGAGAGACAGTGTGTAGTATCGTCCATGTTGTATTCTTGAGAGATAGTGTGTAGTATCGTCCATGTTGTATTCTTGAGAGATAATGTGTAGTATCGTCCATGTTGTATTCTTGAGAGACAGTGGGTGGTAGCGTCGATGTTGGATTCTCAAGAGACAGTGGGTGGTAGCATCGATGTTGGATTCTCAAGAGACAGTGGGTGGTAGCATCCATGATGAATTCTCAAGAGACAGTGTGTAGTATTCATGATGAATTCTCAAGAGACAGTGTGTAGTATCCATGATGAATTCTCAAGAGACAGTGTGTAGTATCCATGATGAATTCTCAAGAGACAGTGTGTAGTATCCATGATGGATTCTCAAGAGACAGTGTGTAGTATCCAAGTTGCGACCTGGTCCAAGCAAACTGTAAACCCAGACCTATACCGACAAGAACCCGTCGTGGGAGACCAGATGCCAGAGCTAAGAGAATCAATACCGGGCATACAAAAAAAGGGACCCTAAGCAAACTGCGAAAGGAGAGCGATTACAAAAGAATTAATAGCGACAGAGTACTCTTGAGAGAGCGTGGACACACATGTACACTGACGGATCGGCAAAAAACGCTATTAGCGATGGAGGAGGAATAGTGTTTAAACTCCCACAGAAAGTGAAGGTCACAAAGTCGATAGCCACAGGAAAGTTCCCTAACAACTACTGTGCAGAGATGGAGGCAATAAGAATAGCCGCTGAAATGATCCTAGAGACAAGCAGTGCCTCACATAACAAAGTAGTGATATTCACGGACGCCCAGTCGGCCATCAACACACTAAAAAGCTCAACCGGCGCAGAGCTAAACGAGCTAAAAATGATCCACGGGGTATTAACAAACTCATTCAAATGCACAGTCATACAGTGGATCCCATCACACTGCAATGTAAGCGGAAACGAAGAGGCGGACAAGCTAGCAAAGGCAGGAGGGCGACTGCCGCAGACTGATTACGAAATCAGCTACGAGGAGGCTAAAACAACCATCGAATGGCGATATAGAGAGAAGTGGGCGCAAGACCACCCTCAACACAGAGCCAAAGATGGGTACTATAGTCTGTCCCATAGTAAACAAGTTGTAATATTCCGCCTCCGTACCAGCCATAGCAGACTCCGGTCCCACCTCTACAGCAAATTTAAAATTTGCACAACTAGCCTGTGCCACCGCGAGAAGGCGGACATGACGGCAGAGCACCAACTGCAAGATTGCCCACTGCTAGCAGGCCTGAGAAACGAAACCTGGCCGGAAAATACAGAGCTAAATGTGAAGCTATCCCTAAAAACAACAGCAGAATTTATGTGGAAATCTGGTGCATCAATCTAAGCGGTGATCGCGTGCGAGAGTATCCATGTTGGATTCTCAAGAGACATTTTGTAATATCCATGTTGGATTCTCAAGAGACAGTGGGTGGTAGTGTCCACGTTGGATTCTCGAGAGAGAGACAGGGGTGGTAGCATCCATGTTGGATTCTCGGAGACAGTAGGTGGTAGTGTCCAGTGAGTTCTTGCCAACTAGCTGTCCCAGCTAAATCCATGTGGTTCTCCAACTGTAGCTATGTCCATGTAGTCTGCCAACTAGCTGTTCCCAGCAAATCGTCCATGTAGTTCTTGCCAACTAGCTGTTCCCAGCTAAATCAGTCCCATGTAGTTCTTGCCAACTAGGTTAGAATGTCCATGTGTTCTGCCAACTAGCTGTTCCCAGCTAAATCGTCCCATGTAGTTCTTGCCAACTAGCTGTTCCCAGCTAAATCGTCCCATGTAGTTCTTGCCAACTAGCTGTTCCCAGCTAAATCGTCCCATGTAGTTCTTGCCAACTAGCTGTTCCCAGCTAAATCGTCCCATGTAGTTCTTGCCAACTAGCTGTTCCCAGCTAAATCGTCCCATGTAGTTCTTGCCAACTAGCTGTTCCCAGCTAAATCTGTCCCAAAGTTCTTCAACTAGCTTTCCCAAACTCTTCCCAAAAGTTCTTTCCAACTATCTCTTCCCAACAACTCTTTCCAACAAGCTCTTCCCAACTATCTCTTCCCAACAAGCTCTTCCCAACAATCTCTTCCCAACAAGCTCTTCCCAACAATCTCTTCCCAACAAGCTCTTCCCAACAAGCTCTTCCAACAATCTCTTCCCAACAAGCTCTTCCCAACAATCTCTTCCCAACAAACTCTTTCCAACTATCTCTTCCCAACAAACTCTTCCCAACTATCTCTTCCCAACAAACTCTTCCCAACTATCTCTTCCCAACAAGCTCTTCCCAACTATCTCTTCCAACAAGCTCTTCCAACATCTCTTCCCAACAAGCTCTTCCCAACAATCTCTTCCCAACAAGCTCTTCCCAACAATCTCTTCCCAACAAGCTCTTCCCAACAAGCTCTTCCCAACAAGCTCTTCCCAACAATCTTCCCAACAAGCTCTTCCCAACTCTCTTCCCAACAATCTCTTCTCAACAAGCTCTTCCCAACAATCTCTTCCCAAGCTCTTCCAACTTGATTATTCATCAATGTGTATCTCTGTAGTATAATCTTGTATACAGTCTCATCAACTGATGTTGTTCTAAGTTGTAGATTGTACTATTCTGTTTCTTCCTCTAGGTGCTGGCTAATGAGATCAAGTCCATCCATGGTCTACAACTTCAAACAAAAATTTCAGACAATACTAAGAAATCAAAATGATCAAACGAGTACCACCGTATCTGCTTGTTACATACAATTGACATTCTAGCAGAAATCACATCAAAGCAATGAACATCTGATGGGAGGAGATGTGGACTTGTCTTTGGAACTTTTTTTTTACAGTTTCCATTATTATAAGAGAAATTCCTTGTCTTTGGCTTAATAATGTTCTTTATTTCTGATAATAATTATTCAAGGTGTCCCATGTAACTTGACACTTTGTTCAGGGTGTCCCATGTAACTTGACACTTTGTTCCATGTGTCCTATCTATCTTGACACTTTGTTTGGGGTGTTCCATCTAACTTGACACTTTGTTCAGGGTGTCCCATGTAACTTGACACTTTGTTCCATGTGTCCTATCTATCTTGACACTTTGTTCAGGGTGTCCCATCTAACTTGACACTTTGTTCAGGGTGTCCCATCTAACTTGACACTTTGTTCCATGTGTCCTATCTATCTTGACACTTTGTTCAGGGTGTCCCATCTAACTTGACACTTTGTTCAGGAGTGTCCATGTGCTTGACACTTTGTCAGGATGTCCATCTATCTTGACACTTGTTGGATGTCCCATCTATCTTGACACTTTGTTCAGGATGTCCCATCTATCTTGACACTTTGTTCAGGATGTCCCATCTATCTTGACACTTTGTTCCATGTGTCCCATCTATCTTGACACTTTGTTCAGGGTGTCCCATCTAACTTGACACTTTGTTCCATGTGTCCCATCTATCTTGACACTTTGTTCAGGGTGTCCCATCTAACTTGACACTTTGTTCAGGATGTCCCATCTATCTTGACACTTTGTTCAGGGTGTCCCATCTAACTTGACACTTTGTTCAGGATGTCCCATCTATCTTGGCACTTTGTTCAGGGTGTCCCATCTAACTTGACACTTTGTTCAGGATGTCCCATCTATCTTGACACTTTGTTCAGGGTGTCCCATCTAACTTGACACTTTGTTCAGGATGTCCCATCTAACTTGACACTTTGTTCCAAGTTGTGTCCCATCTAACTTGACACTTTGTTCAGGATGTCCCATCTAACTTGACACTTTGTTCAGGATGTCCCATCTATCTTGACACTTTGTTCAGGATGTCCCATCTATCTTGACACTTTGTTCAGGGTGTCCCATCTAACTTGACACTTTGTTCAGGATGTCCCATCTAACTTGACACTTTGTTCAGGATGTCCCATCTAACTTGACACTTTGTTCAGGATGTCCCATCTATCTTGACACTTTGTTCAGGATGTCCCATCTAACTTGACACTTTGTTCAGGATGTCCCATCTATCTTGACACTTTGTTCAGGGTGTCCCATCTAACTTGACACTTTGTTCAGGATGTCCTATCTAACTTGACACTTTGTTCAGGGTGTCCCATTTAACTTGACACTTTGTTCAGGGTGTCCCATCTAACTTGACACTTTGTTCAGGGTGTCCCATTAACTTGACACTTTGTTCAGGGTGTCCATCTAACTTGACACTTTGTTCAAGGTGTCCATGTAACTTGACACTTTGTTCGGGTGTCACATTGTCTCGAACTTTGTTCAAACAATAGCCATCACATTAGGTAATACCATCTGGTAGGGCAGCAACAAACTTTACATTTGTTTCTGTAAGACTTTGTTTATTAACATAGACACAATGGTCAACCCCCTCAACCTGGAGGAAGGATCAGGATGTGATGATTTTGATCTGACCCCTACACATGCAGTCCTGTTCAACATTGTTAAACCTGCTGGGATATCATAAGCTTCATGTCATTGTCCATGTTTCTGCCCCATGCAGTTAAGAAGAAAATATATTACAATTGATCTCTTTTGCCTGTTGACATTTATTATATTTGTGGTTTAAATGTTAATATTGAAAATTGTGATCCACACAAGAAATAAATGTTTTTAATGTTGGTCTGGTCAAGTGGTTAGAGCACTGGTGGTGGGTCTCCATGGCAGAGAGGTATAGGTATAGCAGAGAAATGTTGCTTGCATTTTGTTTCAAAAGTACTCCTGTTTGTTTTCCGAGTGAGAAAATGTTTAAAGTGATTACTGATCTCAATGTAGGTGAGGTAATGTTCCTAGTCCTATTGGAGACAGATCATCAAATCTAGGTCCTGTGTTCATCTAGCATGTTAAAAATCCTTGGCAGTAAAAAATTGATAAAAGCAGGCTGGAAATTGCTGCCCGGAGTGAAATTCATGAAAATAAAATTCCTACAAATTTTTACTATTTTCAAAAATTACAGCATGGACTTTTGCATGAGCTACAAAGCTCAGTTAATGCCTTTGAAATTTTTCTGTGCGAGGAGGAGATAAGAGCCCACGTTTTTATGAACAGAAGTTCAATGATGATGATGGTTCTATTAATCAATCATCTCAACTAACAATACTTGCACACAGTACTCCATGCTGAGTAACTTCTTCTTGTGATCGCTATTTGGATGATTATACCGTCAGATGTGTTAATGCGATTAAGTCAACTGTTGTATGGAGCTCATCTCTGATGCAGCTTAGTTTTGAAAGTAGCAACTTAACTACACAAGGTTCGATAAGTTGATGAACAGCATTTTTATCGGACAATATAATCAGTATATATAATCGTTAGATGTGTGATACTATGGTTTCTGGTGCACCTTCTGGCCTAGTATCACAGACTTCAACATTTTTTCAGAAGGAGAGAGGATCAAGCGCTGGGTATTTCACTTTTAGCCCTACTCAGCAGTGCCGCAATGAGCGGACACCGCACGGTTGAACAATTAAGCTCTGAGTGTATCATCCTTTCGAATGAGAGCTTCTCTGGGCTTGTTTTAGTGTACACAAGCCTTTTGGGCTTTATAAAGGCTCTGACTGCGATCAAGCGCTGGACACCTCACTTTTGGTCATAGCCAAACAACTGAAAGAGAGCCGCTGTAGCGTAGTTGTTAGTGAACTCGCTTCGCAAGGCTGGTGGTCTGGGTTCAGCTCCGCAATGCGCGTGGAATTTTCCCGACCACGACGGCTCTCAGGTCGACCCAGCCTCAACTGGGTACCAGTCATGCTCTGGGAAGTAAAGGCGGCCGGCGTGATGCTGACCACATCACCCAACGTGTGCCGACGGTCAATGAAAAATACAGGCCTAACACTGTATTGACCTATATACCACGAGGTATGAAAGGGTTCCTTTACTTTTACTTTTAAACAACTGAAGGAATGTTACAAGGGGAGAGAAATTATCAAATGAACACAACCAGTCTTTGAACTATCTGTTTGATTGGACCATCATCATTGCACTTTGGTGAGTAACCATGTGTGCTCTGGTGTCTTTCTTATACAGGAAGATCTCAGCGGCAGTGAATGCACCAGCGAGTGTTTCCTATGTAATTTAGAAGATGATGAAAAAGTTTAGTAGAAATTAAAATTTGTCAAATGAATTTGGCCCAGGCAACGGCTTTCCAGCCTGCTCTTATCAATTTAAACCTGTCACAGGTTCTTTTATTTACTAAACTTGAACACGGGACCTACGTTTTATCATCCGTCTCTGATCAGGAATCTCTGGAATTGGTATCCCAATGGTTCCACGAGGGAGCGAACTGAGTACATTTGGAAGGAGAGGTGAGTACCTTACCTCTACGCCACAGAGACCTCGACTATCTAACATGTAGAACAAGATGAACGTTGAATATTAGTAAACAAGATCAACATTAATATTATTAGAACAAGATGAATTGAATTTAGGTAGATAAACAGATGAACGTTGAATATTATGTAGAACAAGATGAACGTTGAATATTATGTAGAACAAGATGAACGTTGAATATTATGTAGAACAAGATGAACGTTGAATATTCACAGAAAACTTCTAACATTCACTACAATTAATTATTTCCTAACTCTTGCACTGAATCCGTCAATGTTAATTACGATAGTTTTAGGATAGATGAAAACTAGAGTCTATCACCAGGAATGATAGACTAAGCAACGAGGACATCAGAAACAGAGTTGGCATAACTTCATGCACGGAATACATTGAAAGATAGACTATGAAATGAGGACATCAGAAACAGAGTTGGCATAACTTCATGCACCAAATACATTGAAAGACAACAAATGCAGTGGTTTGGACATTTAATGAGAATGGAATACAACCAACCACCAATAACAGCATACAATAAAAAAAGATCAGGTACTAGAGCCAAGGGAATACCAAGAAAAGATGGATAGACAATATCAAAACCACAATTAATAAACACGAATATAACACAAGGGCCACTCATCTGGCCCTAGAACACAAATTAAAGCTCCCACCCCAACGCTTAATGGCAAGAGTGGACAACCAATTCTATCATGCACCTGGGGATAGACAATAGACAAGACAATAGAAAACTAGTTGCACTAGTCGCAGAGATGAAGTGTCTACCCAGAATGTTAGGAGTATCAAGAAGAGATCGGTTTAGAAATGAAGACATTAGGAAAAAAGTGGGAACAACATCAGTACTGAACTTCATCAAGGAACAACAACTTAAATGGTTCGGCCATATAAACAGATTACCAACTTAGAGTGCACCTCAAAATACAATTATATTCTGATACAATAGATACAGAGAGGAAGACAGAGAGAGACAAGTTTGGATATCCTGACTTCATGGCATGAAAGAGCATCAACATCTAAGATGATAGCAAACACCAGAGACAGAGATTTGTGGAGATCCATGATCGCCTACTCCAGCCGGCACGGCACCTGATGATAATGACAATAGATACAAAGCAAAAGATGACAATGGTGAGGAAAAACACTATTTATGAAGCGGACACAAATGGCCATTCTAGAAATCTCTTCTTATCCTGACGCTGTGAGACAAAACAGAGCTATAGAAAAGAAGAAGAAAAGTTTTACAATGATCACAATTGTTTACATGAAATGCCAGTATGTCGTTTCCATAGATACCAAACATAAAATGAGTTATCTTCCCTGAGTTGTGGATAGTTATCTGTCTTGCGTTAGACTTGAGATTCAAACCTAGTCCTGTTATCCTGGTAGTAGATAACGTCAGCCAGTCTTGTCTGACAGGGACAGATTTAAAGGTTTCATTGCTTGTTAGGCAGGATTCAACATTCCTTTTGTATAAAACGCTGATTTATGGTAGATTGATTTCTCGTTGGGGGAGGAGTTAGTTAAGATTTGATGGGAGTAAGAGGAAGGAGCCATCTAGATGGTATCTTGAGAATGCAGAAGAAGAAGAAGATTGTAAACTTATAACCTCGTGAGATGCAGAAGAAGAAGAAGATTGTAAACTTATAACCTCGTGAGAAAGCAGCAGAAGAAGAAGATTGTAAACTTATAACCTCGTGAGAGCTCGCCATTACAAAGTAGTTAGTGTATGTACGGTGTAGACGTATGGTCCCAGTTTCAAAATCCACAGTTGGATCGGGCTTATATTCAAATTGCGCCTGTGTGGCGCCGAGGCCTGCAAGGGAAACAAAGAATAGTACCACTGTGACCTACAAGGCATGTCGTAAGAGGCGACTGATGTAGTGGCCTAGGGGAAACTACCCTAGTAAATAAAAAGCATCGCAGACATAGGATGTTCTGGTCTACTTGTAGGCGCATAACTGGCACAACATACAATCGCTCTTAGGCTCAGATCACATACAAAGAGTAGTTAACAAGTGGTCGATATGGACCGTTCGAAGAAGAAGAGGAAGAAGCTGCGTGCCGTAAAAATGTTAGGGTTCGCAACCCAGCTTGGGCCACAAATTCTCCGTGTGTAGACGGTTGGACTACACTTACTTTTATTCACATGTGTCGATATGTGACTCATGAAACGTCGCGGTGAGAATTTCAGTTTCATATCTTGTACCAGGTGTATTGTATCTATAGTTGTTAGTCTTTGATGTCACATGATATCTGTGATATTATCTATCCATCGCGTTCTTGGTCTTCATCGGGATCTGCATCCGGGTTGCCGGTTGTTATAGGCACGACATGATGGTAGATCTGACTCTTTACTTGGGGGTCTAAATTACAAGTACCTCTGAAGTCGTAGTAAGGCTCGCCTGAATGGTGAGGGACACTCGTGATAAAGAAAGCAAACCTTGACGCAAAACAGTCAGAGGTCCCATATTAAATGCCATGGCTACATCTGAATTCATAGCGGGTGAGCTGACAAAATCTCAATCTCTGGAACCACCAACATTTATCGCGCCAATGGACGAACATTTTAAGGTTCATGTATTGACGTTTTCAAGGCCACCAATATACATCGATTACCTCATCGATTACCTCATGTCCCCACATATCGATTACCACATCGATTACCACATCGATTACCTCATGTCCCCACATATCGATTACCTCATCGATTACCTCATGTCCCCACATATCGATTACCACATCGATTACCACATCGATCCCCAGTTTTCCTCCTTACAATGATTATCCACACGTATAACGACTCGATTACCTCATGCCCACATATCGATTACCCTCTTCGAATTGATCTACCTTCGTATCCAAAAACTAATATCGCTTCCAAGATTGCCACATGATTAAACCTCCATGTCCCCACTACGATTAACTACATCGTTCCACGTTGATTAGCTTCCAATTCCCCACACACGACCTACATTCGATGTTTTAGACCCAATTATGATTACCTTTACGCTCCTTCCCGTTTGAAAAGCCTCCTTGACGTCACTCCACAACATTGAAAGGGTTTTCTAGAACCCTCCAGTATTGTCATTGCTCTGAATTGACATTTTAAGGCCTCTAGAATCCCAGAACTTAATTGCCTCAAATTGCCTCACCATTGAGGCCTCTGAACCAAGTACCTTGAGGTTGTCATCGAAGCCCCACTACCATTAAGCCTCTAGAACCTCCACATTGAAGGCCTCTAGAACCCCACACCCAGACCCTACATTCAAGCTCTAGAACCCTCACATTTAGAGCCTCTGACCCTCCCATTTGAAGGTCTCTGAACCTCTACACATTGAAAGTCTCTAGAACCCTACACATTGAAGGACTCTAGGACCCCTACACATTGAAGGCCTCTAGAGCCCTCACACATTAATCACCTCTAGAACTCCCAGAAATGTTTCCCTGCACCATATCACATTTCCCTGCAAACTTCAGCAACGGGAGACAACAATAATAAATAGATTATGGAAAGTAATTTAGTTATCTCCCCTAGACCAGTAGACAATCTCGCACAAATATATCACAAATCTCTAAGGAGAGAAAATGATCTATCAGGATGCAGAATTCTATCCACAAACTTGTCAGCCATTATAAATCACAACCGCTTTTCACATGTCGTTCCAGGAGTCTAGTAGATAGATAAAGCAAATTGACTATCGATTCACTGAACGTCCAAGCTCAGCAACCCCCTCCCTTCGATGCGTCTGCTGCCGATGAGAAATCCGTTAATCTAACTTACTTCTGACCAATTTTACTTCTCTCTATTTTTATTTTAAAAAAACTATCTTACTGACTGTAATACCGCTTTTAGACGGTGAAGGACAGGGGGCATCTTCTTCTTTGCGTTCGTTCTTTACGACCAATTTTAATCACTCTTTGTGATATGTTTGATCTTTGCCGAGAATGTGTATACGTTGCACATTGATTTGGTAGACCTCTAAACGCAGACTTCTACACATTTAGGACACATGCATCCGATTTCATCCAAACCTCCTTATTCGCCTCTTACGACATGACTGGCAGATAACAGTGGTTCTATTCTTTACACCCCAAATTTGGGCCTCGGTAATCACTCGGGCGAGGAGGGACATGGGCCTGTAGAATTTAATGGCCGCATAGCTAGTGCAGTCGCCGCCAAACTGTTCAGGTAAGGATGTTTTCATTATTCCCTCCACATAAAAAACTCCGTGACCTTACCGTAGAATTAACCCAGGTCTCCAGCAGGAGAAACGCACTCTAATCAATTCTGTCAGACGCTACATAGTCTATTTTATAAATGATCAGTGGCGGATGATGATCCTTTTTGTTGGTGGGGCCAGACACACATTTTCGGAAAAATCATGGTTTTGGATTAGGTTATATTTTAATTTATTAAATAGTAAATGCACGTTACACATTATTTTTATGGGGCCTGGCCAACTGGCCTTAATAACGAGCCGCCACTGTAAATGATGCTAATCTTTAAACGGTGAATTAAAAAATTGCTCTTAATAAAATGTCCTTCATCCCGTGCACTGCTATCCCCAGTAATCAAAGGCGGTGCAGTTCTTCTTCTTACTCCACTATAATTCATTGATTGATAGGACTATCATCATTGCACTTCGGTGAGTAAACATGTGTGCTGCCATCTCTTTCTTACCATGACGATAGGAACATCATCATTGCACTCGGTGAGTAACATGTGTGCTGCCATCTCTTTTACAGATGACGATAGAACATCATCATTGCACTTCGGTGAGTAAACATGTGTGCTGCCATCTCTTTCTACAGGAAGATCTCAGCTGCAATGCACGAACTCAGCATCGAGGTCCCTGATGTAATTTTGAAGATGGTGAAAATATTTTTGTAAATTTAATTTTAAATCTTTTCTAATGAATTTTGCCCAGCAGCAGCTTTTCATCTGCTCTTCTCAATTTTGAACTGCCAATGGTTCTTTTACTGCTCAAATTGACCACGGAACCTACTTTTATCGTCCGTCTCCGATAGGACTAGGAACTCGATTTCATCTACACTGAGATCAGGTATCTCTGGAAAAATATTCAGATGTCTTCACGAGGGAGCGAATCTGTTACCTTTTGCACAAGAAACGAGCACCAAACCTCTACGCCACAGAGCCCCCCACTCCCATGAATTCAATCTTAATCAGGTTGCCTGGAATGGCGCGTCTGACTGATTGTTGCGTGAAAGCTTGCTTTCCTTATTATCAGTGTCCCTCCGCCATATAGACGTGCCTTCTCCTAGCTCAGAGATATAAGGTTGTGCAGTGAAGATAGCGAAATCGTCAACCGTTGCACAAAAGCTAACTAAGTACTGGGACATTTAACAACACTGTTGTCACATAAAGAGATACCACTAACAACTAAAGCAAATCTCATAAGAACGATTTTCTGGCCAACACTATGTTACCAGTGTCAAACATGGCCAATAACAGCAGCTAATGAGCGGAAAATCATAATGACAGAGATGAGGTGTCTTAGAGAAGCTGCAGGTGGACAATAAGAGACAAAATTAGAAATGAAGAAATCAGAAGAAGACTGGATGTGAAACCAGTCATGCAATTCATAAAAGAACAATAGATTAAATGGTTTGGACACCTGACAAGAATGCCCTGGTATCACCTACCAAGAGAGCCACACAGAAAAAGTATAATGAGTACAAAGCAAGAGGAAGACCACGCAAAAGATGGAGCGACGGCATCAAGAACAGCCTTACGAAAATGAATATCAGCTTACAAAGTGCTTTAAAACCAGTACACACAAGATCACTACGCCCCCACACTTGTATAAAGAAGTAAATGATGGAACAGAAGAAGAAGGAAGATATTGTTGCAATTGTTCCTTCCAAATATTCTGTCGTTTTCTGTTTCTCTAATCCTGCTGTTGCCTCACAGCGTCAGGGTAAGAAGAGATTTCTAGAACAGGCTTTGTGTGTGAGCTTCATAAATAGTGTCTTTCATAGCCTCTGTTATTTCTGATGTCCACCTTTTGCCTGGACGGCATTTTACTTTGTATCCACTGTATTCTGAGTAGCATTGCTCTTTAAGGCGCACTGTCTGTTGGTAATCTGCTTATGTTGCCGAACCATTTAATTTGTTGTTTCTTGATGAAGTTTAGTATTGATGTTGCACCCACTTTTTTCACTGATATCTTTGTTTTTAAACAGGTCTCTTCGTGATACGCCCAGCATTCTCTGTTTCTCTTTCTCAATGTGTCCCGATCTCTCTCTGTCTCCCTCTCTCTGTCTGGTTATCTTCTCTCTCTCTGTCTGGTTGTCTTCTCTCTCTCTGTCTGGTTGTCTTCTCTCTCTCTCTGTCTCCTTATCTCTGTGTCGCCCCCATTTAACTCTCTCCGTCTCCCTCTCTCTCTGTCTGTCTTTCTCTCCGTCTCCCTTTCCCTCTGTCTCCATCACTCTCTGTCTTCCTCTCTCTCTCTCTGTGTCTCCCATTCTCTCCCCCTCACTCTCTCTCGCTGCTTCTCTTACTGTCTCGTTTTTTTATCGAGAAACGATGAGACATCCTGTAACTAATGCCAACAATTGAAGCTTTGCTTGTTGATAATTACTGCACCGAGACGTGTTTCCCGCACTTGCAGCTGAGGATTTGACCAAGATAACAAGAGGCATACCGTGCATATCAACAAGATGGTATGTAACAGTATTTTTCTGTCTATCGTCTCAAGTTAGAGAAACATGCACTCATCTCTCAACAACAAGAGGCAGACTAGTACATTACTGGGGGATATTCAATATATGGACGACGTCTACCTGCATTTTTCCAATGAGTGTAAACATGAATTAAAAGAAAAAGATTAGTTATAAAGTTTACTACGCCACGGTGCTAAAGATTAGTTATAAAGTTTACTACGCCGCGGTGTTAAAGATTAGTTATAAAGTTTACTACGCCGCGGTGTTAAAGATTAGTTATAAAGTTTACTACGCCGCGGTGTTAAAGATTAGTTATAAAGTTTACTACGCCGCGGTGTTAAAGATTAGTTATAAAGTTTACTACGCCGCGGTGTTAAAGATTAGTTATAAAGTTTACTACGCCGCGGTGTTAAAGATAGATAAAGTTTACTACATACACGGTGCTAAAGAAAATCAGATTCGCACAACACTGTTCTAAACAACAATTTTCAGAATTTGGACCCCTCCGGCCGTAACATATAGCAGACGGGAAATCGAAAATTCATGTTTAATGGGGGCTGGTTTTTATATATGTTTGATAAAACACTGTAAGCTTTTATGCAATTTTACTCAATTCTATGCGCCTATGGTTATTTATTCACGAAAGTGTTAATAATACTGATATTCCTTATTGTTAAACTTGACTTGTTACATAATACTGATATTCCTTAGTGTTAAACTTGACTTGTTGCATAATATAACCTTGATTTAGCATGTAATAATACTGATATTCCTTAGTGTTAAACTTGACTTGTTACATAATACTGATATTCCTTAGTGTTAAACTTGACTTGTTACATAATACTGATATTCCTTAGTGTTAAACTTGACTTGTTGCATAATATAACCTTGATTTAGCATGTAATAATACTGATATTCCTTAGTGTTAAACTTGACTTGTTACATAATACTGATATTCCTTAGTGTTAAACTTGACTTGTTACATAATATAACCTTGATTTAGCATGTTGTATTATTGTTCTGAATATTCTAAGGGTGAGAGGACGTATTCCCTGATTCAAGTAATAGTGGTGAATCTACAACACTAATCAGACTGCAAGAATAGCAAGTCAAATATGGTATAGCTAGATAAGAGCACTATACTGGTAGCTAGAGAAGAATAGTAAACCAACAAAGAACCGGTGTCGTTAGTTGTCACACGATGAGAGACATACTGAGAAGGAGATTGGAACACTTATGGACTGTATTAGACGTACAGTAATGATGATCTGACAACTAAACTAACGAATATCACAAAGAATTCTTATCAAACTATTATGCTGCATTGAAATATCGTACAACCTTCATTTTAATATGACAAATCAATGTTCAACATTCATCATTGTTCAACCTGAAACAAATCAATGTTCAACATTCATCATTGTTCAACCTGAAACAAATCAATGTTCAACATTCATCATTTTTCAACATGAAACAAATCATTGTTCAACCTGAAACAAATCATTGTTCAACCTGAAACAAATCAATGTTCAACATTCATCATTTTTCAACCTGAAACAAATCATTGTTCAACATTCATCATTGTTAAACTTGAAACAAGTCAATGTTCAACATTCATCATTGTTCAACCTGAAACAAGTCAATGTTCAACATTCATCATTGTTAAACTTGAAACAAGTCAATGTTCAACATTCATCATTGTTAAACTTGAAACAAGTCAATGTTCAACCTGAAACAAGTCACTGTTCAACATTCATCATTGTTCAACCTGAAACGATCTCGCCTAGTCATAAATAAGGGTAAAGAATGAACACACTCATTGGCGTAGATCAAACGCATGTTGCATTGAGTAGCTGAACAGTGACCAATAGAAAGTGTTGGGCATTCAATGCACAAAAAAGTCTAAAAATGTAAGGAATTGTCTCGTCAAACACACCCACAATTTTACGTAGGCCCACATAATTGGATACACCTATCCTACATAAGTATACTCACATGAAACGAGGGGAAACGTATTCCTGTTCTTGACGCAAACCTCGTAAATCAAAAATAGCTTCTTCGACACCTGCGATCAACTTCTGCTATGTGACTACTCCGGTATGTGTCATAAACAGGGCGGTTCGCTTGAGGTCATCACCGGACCCCCATAGTTTGTTCTGAAGGGTTCTTCCTGTTGGCCATATTTCCATTCTTATACTGTTCATGCTGGGGTATGATGTGCTTTAGGGACTGCTTTAGTGCTTCACAGGGGTAGGCAGCCAAGTCCATGAGACCCATTCCATACACGTCTTTTCTGAGACCGCAGTATCCCGTTCTAAGTCTGACGACTGTGGTCTGCGTTTCTCTGTTGAATGTATTTATGTTGTCATGCCCTGGGTTGTATCCACCGTTTGTTTTTCTCCACGTAATTTTCTTGACTGTTTCAGAAGTCTTTGCTTCTGTAAGAGCCAATAACTTGGTTGATAAGAGCGAACGCAAAGGGAGAAGAGACTTTAAATCAATGTATTAAACTACTGATTTTAAAGTTGGACAAACATCTTTACTACTTCTTCTTCTTCTTCTTCTTCCATAAAATTATCGATTTATTAGAAAAGCCAACAAAAGAAATTCGGTCAAACTTAAATAAAATAAATAAAATAAAATAAATTCCGCAAAATGACACATTTTGGAATTCAGTTGTTTGTAAGACACAAAACGTCATCTGTATCCGGTTGTGTGCAAGTTAAGAAAGGCCAGACCAAGTTTTAACTTCTGCTGGCATAACAAGCTGGGCCCTGCAAGGTACACAAGTTGTTTATTGACGTAAACAAGACGTGTTCTTTCATGTCGTTGAGAAGATCTGAGCTCAGACGTCGGCGTCTTCATCTTGTAAGAAACAAATATAGAGTTCACTAATTTGTCCATGGGAAAAAAACAAACCAAGCGTCATTTATTTGTAAAATCGTACTGACATTTTTGGTTAGAGGAGAAGAAAGTTAATTTACTAGTTGGCAGGAAATAGAACAATAGTTGGTAGGAAATAGAACAATAGTTGGTAGGAAATAAAGCAATAGTTGGCAGGAAATAGAACAATAATTGGTAGGAAATAGAACAATAGTTGGTAGGAAATAGAACAATAGTTGGTATTAAATAGAACAATAGTTGGTAGGAAATAGAACAATAGTTGGTAGGAAATAGAACAATAGTTGGTAGGAAATAGAACAATAGTTGGTAGGAAATAGAACAATAGTTGGTAGGAAATAGAACAATAGTTGGTAGGAAATAGAACAATAGTTGGTAGGAAATAGAACAATAGTTGGTAGGAAATAGAGCAATAGTTGGTAGGAAATAGAACAATAGTTGGCAGGAAATAGAACAATAGTTGGCAGGAAATAGAGCAATAATTATTGTCTATATTGAAAGTGGAGATATGTCTAGATTCTCGGAGAGTGTGTTGATTCTCGTGGAATCTCCCTAGATTATGGTCGAACATGTCTAGATTCTCCTGAAATCTGTCTAGATTCTAGTGAAGTCTGTCTAGATTATAATGAAGTCTGTCTAGATTCTCCTGAAATTTGTCTAGATTCTAGTGAAGTCTGTCTAGATTCTAGTGAAGTCTGTCTAGATTCTCCTGAAATCTGTCTAGATTCTAGTGAAGTCTGTCTAGATTCTAGTGAAGTATGTCTAGATTCTCCTGAAATCTGTCTAGATTATAGTGAAGTCTGTCTAGATTCTCATGAAGTATGTCTAGATTCTCCTGAAATCTGTCTAGATTCTAGTGGTCTGTCTAGATTCTCATGAAGTCTGCCTAGATTCTCCTCATGTCTGTCTAGATTCTCCTGAAGTCTAGATTCTCCTGAAATCTGACTAGGTTCTCTGAAATCTGACTAGGTTCTCCTGAAGTCTGTCTAGATTCTCCTGAAGCCTGTCTAGATTCTCCTGTAATCTGTCTAGATTCTTGTGATTAAATGAGATCAGCTGGAGCACACCGTGACAACAAACGAACATCAAGAAGAGAAAACAGAAGAGATACTTACAGTTCAATCTCATGGCACTGACAAAAGTCAACAATGGTGACTGAGTAACATCGTTAGAGCCAAAATGTTGTCAATTGTTCCTACTTTAGCCGACACGAAGCGCACCAGAGAGAGAGAGAGAGAGAGAGAGAGAAGGAAAAGCGAGGAGTAAGAAATAGAAAGCGAGGGAGAGAGAAAGCGAGAGAGAGAGAAAGCGGAGAGAGAGAAAGCGAGAGAGAGAAAGCGAGAGAAGAGAGAGACAAAGCGAGAGAGAGAGAGAAAGAGAAGAGAGAAAGCGAGGGAGAGAGGAAAGAAGAGAGAGAAAGAATGAGGAAAGAGAGAGAGAAAGAACAAGAGAGAGAGAAGAAAGAAGAGAGAGAAAGAATGAGTGAAAGCGAGAGAGAGAAAGAAAGAGAGAGAAAGAGAGAGAGAGAAAGAAAGAGAGAGAGAGAAAGAGAGAGAAAGAAAGAAAGAGAGAGAAAGAAAGAGAAAAGAAATAAAGCATGAGACAAACAGAAGTTTCGGGAAATATTACGACTGAAAAAAACAACAAAATAATGCTCTCAATAACTCATGAACCAGCAAAAATTATTTTCTGAAGACTGTTTTTCCCGTTATTTTTGTTTACTTACCTGACCTACAATCTTCTGAGTTCCCTAACTAAAATGCAACACCGCGGTTGCTTGCAAACTGAGATGGCAGCCACCTAGTGCCAAATTATTTCAGAGCGTTTTATTAAGTCATCACCGTGCACTGATGACTTGAAATCAATGGAGCGTAGAGTTTTCACAAGAACAATATTTTCAGTACTGAATCGAAAAGCCATCTGTTGTGTACAAGAGCATTTCTTCAGTAACCTGGTAGTCTGGGATATACCCTCTCATTTGTACAAATTTTATGTACAGAACATGGTAGTGTATGATAGACTCTTCATATGTAGAAGTTTTATGTGCAGAATCCTGGTAGTGTGTGATGAGATCTAGAGCTCATCTAGTGATAGACCTTCATAGAGTTTTATGTACAGAATCCTGGTAGTGTGTGATAGACTCTCTCATTAGTTGCAGAATGTTTTATGCATGTACAGAATCCTGGTAGTGTAGGATAGACTCTCTCATATGTGCAAGTTTTATGTACAGAATCCTGGTAGTGTGGATAGACTCTCTCATTATGAGTCGAGTGAAGCTCTTATCAGTTAGACAGAACCTGGTAGTGTGTGATAGACTCTCTCATATGTGCAAGTTTTATGTACAGAATCCTGGTAGTGTGATAGACTCTATGTGCATTAGTCAAATCTTAGTTGATGATCCATGCAAGTTTTATGTACAGAATCCTGGTAGTGTGTGATAGACTCTCTCATATGTGCAAGTTTTATGTACAGAATCCTGGTAGTGTAGGATAGACTCTCTCATATGTGCAAGTTTTATGTACAGAATCCTGGTAGTGTGGATAGACTCTCTTTCAGTTTTATGTAGAACGTAGTTGTGACTTCTTGCAGTTTATTACAGAATCCTGGTAGTGTGTGATAGACTCTCTCATATGTGCAAGTTTTATTTACAGAATCCTGGTAGTGTGTGATAGACTCTCTCATATGTGCAAGTTTTATTTACAGAATCCTGGTAGTGTGGGATAGACTCTCTCATATGTGCAAGTTTTATGTACAGAATCCTGGTAGTGTGGGATAGACTCTCTCATATGTGCAAGTTTTATGTACAGAATCCTGGTAGTGTGTGATAGACTCTCTCATATGTGCAAGTTTTATTTACAGAACATGGTAGTGTATGATAGACTCTCTCATATGTGCAAGTTTTATGTACAGAAGCCTGGTAGTGTGGGATAGACTCTCTCATATGTGCAAGTTTTATGTACAGAATCCTGGTAGTGTGTGATAGACTCTCTCATATGTGCAAGTTTTATTTACAGAATCCTGGTAGTGTGTGATAGACTCTCTCATATGTGCAAGTTTTATGTACAGAAGCCTGGTAGTGTGGGATAGACTCTCTCATATGTGCAAGTTTTATGTACAGAATCCTGGTAGTGTGTGATAGACTCTCTCATATGTGCAAGTTTTATTTACAGAATCCTGGTAGTGTGGGATAGACTCTCTCATATGTGCAAGTTTTATGTACAGAATCCTGGTAGTGTAGGATAGACTCTCTCATATGTGCAAGTTTTATGTACAGAATCCTGGTAGTGTGTGATAGACTCTCTCATATGTGCAAGTTTTATTTACAGAACATGGTAGTGTATGATAGACTCTCTCATATGTGCAAGTTTTATGTACAGAAGCCTGGTAGTGTGGGATAGACTCTCTCATATGTGCAAGTTTTATGTACAGAATCCTGGTAGTGTGTGATAGACTCTCTCATATGTGCAAGTTTTATTTACAGAATCCTGGTAGTGTGGGATAGACTCTCTCATATGTGCAAGTTTTATGTACAGAATCCTGGTAGTGTGGGATAGACTCTCTCATATGTGCAAGTTTTATGTACAGAATCCTAGTAGTGTGTGATAGACTCTCTCATATGTGCAAGTTTTATGTACAGAATCCTGGTAGTGTGGGATAGACTCTCTCATATGTGCAAGTTTTATGTACAGAAGCCTGGTAGTGTGTGATAGACTCTCTCATATGTGCAAGTTTTATTTACAGAACATGGTAGTGTATGATAGACTCTCTCATATGTGCAAGTTTTATGTACAGAAGCCTGGTAGTGTGGGATAGACTCTCACATCTATGCAAGTTTTATGTACAGAATCCTAGTAGTGTGTTTCTTTATTTTCTCATGATTCAGTTTTATCTACTGACTGGAAGACTAGATAGAGAGATAGAGTCTAGAGTGTAAGAAGCAAATGTTGTAACTATCAGCTAGCCACATTGGCTCCCATAAACTGCTGGAAGAGCCACTGTGTATTTGTTTTAAATCTATCTTAAAGAAAATGCATTTACCAACAAAATGGTATATTACTCATAAAAATCGGTTAACAATTAAGAAAACTACAGTTGAATTTGTACATACACCTGCCAAGGGAAAATAGGACATAAATTGCCTTCCGCCACAATCCGTTTTAAAATTCGATATCTAATCAGTTTAAGGTACCCAAACATCTCATTTACAGCTAAACAACAGTGATGAAGACTGGACAGAGAGATAGAGGCTAGAGTGCAAAAAGCAAATGCCGTAATCTACCAGCTAGTCACATTGTTACGGCACCCAAACATCTCACTGACAGCTAAACAACAGCTGATCAACAGTATTTTCATGCCTACTTTGTGTTACCAGAGCCAAACATGGAAAATGAGCAAAACACTGTGTGTCCCGCTGAATAAACCTCAGAGCAAGACTGTCCCCTGTGTGTCCTCCCTAGAAAAAAATGCTGGTCCTACAACCCAACACTACATTCAAAACTATATGACACCAGAGATGAGCTCCAGACAACAGCCGACTTCATCATAAGAACGTGGCTAACGGTATAATCATCAAAACTATATGACACCAGAGATGAGCTCGAGACAACAGTGGACTTCATCATAAGAACGCGTCTAACGGTATAATCATCAAAACTATATGACACCAGAGATGAGCTCCAGACAACAGCCGACTTCATCATAAGAACGTGGCTAACGGTATAATCATCAAAACTATATGACACCAGAGATGAGCTCCAGACAACAGTGGACTTCATCATAAGAACGCGTCTAACGGTATAATCATCAAAACTATATGACACCAGAGATGAGCTCCAGACAACAGCCGACTTCATCATAAGAACGTGGCTAACGGTATAATCATCAAAACATATGACACCAGAGATGAGTCCACAACAGCCGACTTCATCATAAGAACGCGTCTAACGGTATAATCATCAAAACTACATGGCACCAGAGATGAGCTCCAGACAACAGCCGACTTCATCATAAGAACGCGTCTAACGGTATAATCATCAAAACTATATGACACCAGAGATGAGCTCCAGACAACAGCCGACTTCATCATAAGAACGCGTCTAACGGTATAATCATCAAAACTATATGACACCAGAGATGAGCTCCAGACAACAGCCGACTTCATCATAAGAACGCGTCTAACGGTATAATCATCAAAACTATATGACACCAGAGATGAGCTCCAGACAACAGCCGACTTCATCATAAGAACGCGTCTAACGGTATAATCATCAAAACTACATGGCACCAGAGATGAGCTCCAGACAACAGCCGACTTCATCATAAGAACGCGTCTAACGGTATAATCATCAAAACTATATGACACCAGAGATGAGCTCCAGACAACAGCCGACTTCATCATAAGAACGCGTCTAACGGTATAATCATCAAAACTATATGACACCAGAGATGAGCTCCAGACAACAGCCGACTTCATCATAAGAACGCGTCTAACGGTATAATCATCAAAACTATATGACACTAGAGATGAGCTCCAGACAACAGCCGACTTCATCATAAGAACGCGTCTAACGGTATAATCATCAAAACTATATGACACCAGAGATGAGCTCCAGACAACAGCCGACTTCATCATAAGAACGCGTCTAACGGTATAATCATCAAAACTATATGACACCAGAGATGAGCTCCAGACAACAGCCGACTTCATCATAAGAACGCGTCTAACGGTATAATCATCAAAACTACATGACACCAGAGATGAGCTCCAGACAACAGCCGACTTCATCATAAGAACGCGTCTAACGGTATAATCATCAAAACTATATGACACCAGAGATAAGCTCCAGACAACAGCCGACTTCATCATAAGAACGCGTCTAACGGTATAATCATCAAAACTATATGACACCAGAGATGAGCTCCAGACAACAGCCGACTTCATCATAAGAACGCGTCTAACGGTATAATCATCAAAACTATATGACACCAGAGATAAGCTCCAGACAACAGCCGACTTCATCATAAGAACGCGTCTAACGGTATAATCATCAAAACTATATGACACCAGAGATGAGCTCCAGACAACAGCCGACTTCATCATAAGAACGCGTCTAACGGTATAATCATCAAAACTATATGACACCAGAGATAAGCTCCAGACAACAGCCGACTTCATCATAAGAACGTGGCTAACGGTATAATCATCAAAACTATATGACACCAGAGATGAGCTCCAGACAACAGCCGACTTCATCATAAGAACGCGTCTAACGGTATAATCATCAAAACTACATGGCACCAGAGATGAGCTCCAGACAACAGCCGACTTCATCATAAGAACGCGTCTAACGGTATAATCATCAAAACTACATGACACCAGAGATGAGCTCCAGACAACAGTAGACTTCACCATAAGAACGCGTCTAACGGTATAATCATCAAAACTATATGACACCAGAGATGAGCTCCAGACAACAGCCGACTTCATCATAAGAACGCGTCTAACGGTATAATCATCAAAACTATATGACACCAGAGATGAGCTCCAGACAACAGCCGACTTCATCATAAGAACGCGTCTAACGGTATAATCATCAAAACTATATGACACCAGAGATGAGCTCCAGACAACAGCCGACTTCATCATAAGAACGCGTCTAACGGTATAATCATCAAAACTATATGACACCAGAGATAAGCTCCAGACAACAGCCGACTTCATCATAAGAACGCGTCTAACGGTATAATCATCAAAACTATATGACACCAGAGATGAGCTCCAGACAACAGCCGACTTCATCATAAGAACGCGTCTAACGGTATAATCATCAAAACTATATGACACCAGAGATAAGCTCCAGACAACAGCCGACTTCATCATAAGAACGTGGCTAACGGTATAATCATCAAAACTATATGACACCAGAGATGAGCTCCAGACAACAGCCGACTTCATCATAAGAACGCGTCTAACGGTATAATCATCAAAACTACATGGCACCAGAGATGAGCTCCAGACAACAGCCGACTTCATCATAAGAACGCGTCTAACGGTATAATCATCAAAACTACATGACACCAGAGATGAGCTCCAGACAACAGTAGACTTCACCATAAGAACGCGTCTAACGGTATAATCATCAAAACTATATGACACCAGAGATGAGCTCCAGACAACAGCCGACTTCATCATAAGAACGCGTCTAACGGTATAATCATCAAAACTATATGACACCAGAGATGAGCTCCAGACAACAGCCGACTTCATCATAAGAACGCGTCTAACGGTATAATCATCAAAACTATATGACACCAGAGATAAGCTCCAGACAACAGCCGACTTCATCATAAGAACGCGTCTAACGGTATAATCATCAAACTATATGACACCAGAGATGAGCTCCAGACAACAGCCGACTTCATCATAAGAACGCGTCTAACGGTATAATCATCAAACTATATGACACCAGAGATGAGCTCCAGACAACAGCCGACTTCATCATAAGAACGCGTCTAACGGTATAATCATCAAAACTATATGACACCAGAGATAAGCTCCAGACAACAGCCGACTTCATCATAAGAACGCGTCTAACGGTATAATCATCAAAACTATATGACACCAGAGATGAGCTCCAGACAACAGCCGACTTCATCATAAGAACGCGTCTAACGGTATAATCATCAAAACTATATGACACCAGAGATGAGCTCCAGACAACAGCCGACTTCATCATAAGAACGCGTCTAACGGTATAATCATCAAAACTATATGACACCAGAGATAAGCTCCAGACAACAGCCGACTTCATCATAAGAACGCGTCTAACGGTATAATCATCAAAACTATATGACACCAGAGATGAGCTCCAGACAACAGCCGACTTCATCATAAGAACGCGTCTAACGGTATAATCATCAAAACTATATGACACCAGAGATAAGCTCCAGACAACAGCCGACTTCATCATAAGAACGCGTCTAACGGTATAATCATCAAAACTATATGACACCAGAGATGAGCTCCAGACAACAGCCGACTTCATCATAAGAACGCGTCTAACGGTATAATCATCAAAACTATATGACACCAGAGATGAGCTCCAGACAACAGCCGACTTCATCATAAGAACGCGTCTAACGGTATAATCATCAAAACTATATGACACCAGAGATAAGCTCCAGACAACAGCCGACTTCATCATAAGAACGCGTCTAACGGTATAATCATCAAAACTACATGACACCAGAGATGAGCTCCAGACAACAGTAGACTTCACCATAAGAACGCGTCTAACGGTATAATCATCAAAATAGCGATTGCCAAGAAGTAGCAAAACACTATCACAAAAAAATAACTAAATGTGAAATGCGATGCCTACGAAAAGTTAAAAACAACTCCAGAAAAGACAGTCCCCAACATTAGCATAAGAAAAAAAGAGTTTAAAAGCCGAAGGATTGACTTCATTGCACTGGGTTTTAACCCATATGGCTCGGTCCCTCTCCGCAGAAATGGCACGCCAGCTGTCGAGAGTATTGCACAAAGCACGAACTCCATAGCTCCAGCAACAATTCTAGGGATCTCTTTAAAAAACTGCACTCGTGAATAGAATGGCGCGGTCCGGACTCGAACCCACGAGCTTTGACTCACAAGGCAAAGGGCTTAGCCACAGAGACTCCGTTAAGAAAGCATAAGAGAGAAAGTTGGGACGGAACCTTGCTTGAATCACATGAGAAATAAAGAATGAAGGGATTCGGCCACCTAATAAGAATGCATCCAAACTCCACAGTATACAGAACATCAGCATAAGAAAGAAAGTTGGCACAGAACCTTGCTTGAATCACATGAGAAACAAAAAATGAAGTAATTTGGTCACTTAATAAGAATGGATCCAAACTTCACAGTATACATAGTCTCGTCTACAACCGAACATAAGGGAAAGAATGCATTCAAACTCCACAGTATACATAGTCTCGTCTACAACCGAACATAAAGGAAAGAATGCAAGATGAATATCACGAAGAAAGATAGATAGGTGACATAGCAGAATTCAGTCAAAAAGCAAACAAAATAACTATCACCCAAACTAGACAAAAAATAAAGAAAATCACGACACTGAGTAACAACCCGGTGAAAAGCTCTTCTTGCCTCTTCTTTTTAACATCTCTATTTTACGTTCACCTTCAACCTTTCCTTTTCTGATGTTATTCATCAACTTCTGATACGCTGTATAAACTAAACATACTGATATTGTCTATTGTTTTCTTTCTTGTTCTGATCTATTTCCTCGCTATTGTTACACGTTTTGAAATATACTAGAATAGCAAAGGGCAGTAAGTGTAGTCTTAGTGTTGTTCATTGCAATTTCTCTGATCTCTTTTACCTCCCTTGTCCAGATAGTAACACCTTTTCTATTGTCTCCCCTTACATGTTCGACACATCAAAAGAGTCTTCCAAATGAAACCAGAGTCTGACGACAAGGGAGGTTAATCATCTCAAGGGGATGCTACTGTGTATAGTCAGTTTATGTTGGAACAGTGGGAGCTTACTGCACGGTGATATCAATATTACCTCCCTTAGTTAAGAAAAGCGAATTGTTTGTTCTTCGCAATTTATCTCCACATACTTCATATTTATCTCTTCCTTCGTCATCTTTATCGTCCTATTCTAGAACTTAGTGCTTTCTCACAATTCTTCATTTGTCTCTCCCAATTCTTTCTATTTATGTCTTAACATTTATTTCTTCATTCTTAACATTTATTTCTTCATTCTTAACATTTATTTCTTCATTCTTAACATTTATTTCTTCATTCTTAACATTTATTTCTTCATTCTTAACATTTGTCTGCTCGTTCTTCACATTTGTCTGCTCAGACTTCACATTTCTCTGCTCATTCTTCACATTTGTCTGCTCGTTTTTTACATTTCTCTGCTCGTTCTTCACATTTATCTGCTCGCTCTTCACATTTGTCTGCTCGTTCTTCACATTTGTATGCTCATTCTTCACATTTATCTGCTCATATATATAATTAATTATAAATTATACTGATTCTCCAAGGAGTTAATTCTTATTTTCATGTCTGTTGGCCTACACGCCTGATATAACAAAAAGGTTCGCCTTAGGTTGAAAAGGGCGTGCCTCGGCTTAAAGAGGCTTTAATCCCCTACTAAACAAACAAACATTGTCTGTTCAGTCTTCACATTTGTCTGCTCAGTCTTCACATTTGTCTGTTCAGTCTTCACATTTGTCTGCTCGTTATTCACATTTGTCTGCTCAGTCTTCACATTTGTCTGCTCAGACTTCACATTTGTCTGCTCAGACTTCACATTTGTTTGCTCAGTCTTCACATTTGTCTGCTCGTTCTTCACATTTGTCTGCTCAGTCTTCACATTTGTCTGCTCAGACTTCACATTTGTCTGCTCAGTCTTCACATTTGTCTGCTCGTTCTTCACATTTGTCTGCTCAGACTCCACATTTGTTTGCTCAGTCTTCACATTTGTCTGCTCAGTCTTCACATTTGTCTGCTCAGTCTTCCCATTTGTCTGCTCAGTCTTCACATTTGTCTGCTCAGTCTTCACATTTGTCTGCTCAGTCTTCACATTTGTCTGCTCAGACTTCACATTTGTCTGCTCAGTCTTCACATTTGTCTGCTCAGTCTTCACATTTGTCTGCTCAGACTCCACATTTGTTTGCTCAGTCTTCACATTTGTCTGCTCAGTCTTCACATTTGTCTGCTCAGTCTTCACATTTCTCTGCTCAGTCTTCACATTTGTCTGCTCAGTCTTCACATTTGTCTGCTCAGTCTTCACATTTGTCTGCTCATTCTTCACATTTGTCTGTTCATTCTTCACATTTGTCTGTTCATTCTTCACATTTGTCTGTTCATTCTTCACATTTGTCTGTTCATTCTTCACATTTGTCTGTTCATTCTTCACATTTGTCTGTTCATTCTTCAAATTTGTCTGTTCATTCTTCACATTTGTCTGTTCATTCTTCACATTTGTCTGTTCATTCTTCCCATTTATCTGCTCATATATATAATTAATTATAAATTATACTGGATTCTCCGCAAGGAGTTAATTCTTATTTTTCATGTCTGTTGGCCTACACGCTCTGATATAACAAAAAAATTTTCCCTTAGGCTGAAAAGGGGTGCCTCGGCTTAAAGAGGCTTTAATCCCCTACTAAACAAACAAACATTGTCTGTTCAGTCTTCACATTTGTCTGCTCAGTCTTCACATTTGTCTGTTCAGTCTTCACATTTGTCTGCTCGTTATTCACATTTGTCTGCTCAGTCTTCACATTTGTCTGCTCAGACTTCACATTTGTCTGCTCAGACTTCACATTTGTTTGCTCAGTCTTCACATTTGTCTGCTCGTTCTTCACATTTGTCTGCTCAGTCTTCACATTTGTCTGCTCAGACTTCACATTTGTCTGCTCAGTCTTCACATTTGTCTGCTCGTTCTTCACATTTGTCTGCTCAGACTCCACATTTGTTTGCTCAGTCTTCACATTTGTCTGCTCAGTCTTCACATTTGTCTGCTCAGTCTTCCCATTTGTCTGCTCAGTCTTCACATTTGTCTGCTCAGTCTTCACATTTGTCTGCTCAGTCTTCACATTTGTCTGCTCAGACTTCACATTTGTCTGCTCAGTCTTCACATTTGTCTGCTCAGTCTTCACATTTGTCTGCTCAGACTCCACATTTGTTTGCTCAGTCTTCACATTTGTCTGCTCAGTCTTCACATTTGTCTGCTCAGTCTTCACATTTCTCTGCTCAGTCTTCACATTTGTCTGCTCAGTCTTCACATTTGTCTGCTCAGTCTTCACATTTGTCTGCTCATTCTTCACATTTGTCTGTTCATTCTTCACATTTGTCTGTTCATTCTTCACATTTGTCTGTTCATTCTTCACATTTGTCTGTTCATTCTTCACATTTGTCTGTTCATTCTTCACATTTGTCTGTTCATTCTTCAAATTTGTCTGTTCATTCTTCACATTTGTCTGTTCATTCTTCACATTTGTCTGTTCATTCTTCCCATTTATCTGTCATATATAATTAATTATAAATTATACTGGATTCTCCGCAAGGAGTTAATTCTTATTTTTCATGTCTGTTGGCCTACACGCTCTGATATAACAAAAAATTTTCCCTTAGGCTGAAAGGGGCGTGCCTCGGCTTAAAGAGGCTTTAATCCCTACTAAACAAACAAACATTGTCTGCTCAGTCTTCACATTTGTCTGTTCAGTCTTCACATTTGTCTGCTCGTTCTTCACATTTGTCTGCTCATTGTTCACATTTGTCTGCTCTTTCTTCACATTTATCTGCTCAGTCTTCACATTTGTCTGCTCATTCTTCACATTTGTCTGCTCTTTCTTCACATTTATCTGCTCAGTCTTCACATTTGTCTGCTCGTTCTTCACATTTATCTGCTCAGTCTTCACATTTGTCTGCTCGTTCTTCACATTTGTCTGCTCTTTCTTCACATTTATCTATACACTGAGAAGAAATGTTTTGCCATCCACTAGTAACAACTGTTATAAGAAGGAGAAGATGGATATATTTTTGGCATACTTTGAGAAGATGTCTGGTCAATCACTAGTAACAACTGTTATAAGAAAGAGAAGATGGAGATACGTTGGGCATGCCTTGAGAAGAAATGATCAAAGAATATCAAAGCAGACATTGAAGTGGAAGACAAAGAGTTCAAGAAAGAGAGAACGTCTAAGGTAAATCCTGAAACGAATTTTACTGAATAAGGCAAGAAATATCTGATTCAATTCCATGGAAGAGATTGAGCAAGTTGTCCAGGACAGAGCGTTACGTATGCATTACTTGCAAGCCCTATGCAACGTATAAATTGTACACAAGGGGATATATATATATCTATCTTCTCAAAGTTCGTTATGTTTTGTTGTCATTTATTGAGAAGATATTTCACTATCACAGTAATAAGTGTGTTAACTCCTTCCATACCGGAAGCCACTATAACTGCTTACAAAATCACACAACTATTCACTATAAGAATTTCTGCACATAGAGCACTATCTATCTTGTTATACTAAAACCTACCTAGCTGTTGTCATATATATAAATAGCCAAACATGTCAATATAAAATAGTAAATGTACAAATATCAATAAGAATTTCAACGATTTGTTTTAATGTGATACCATAGCGAGAAAACGAAGAAAAACAAGCTGGGAAAACGCATAATGCAGACTTGGACTTGTCCATATTGTGGGCAAGATAGATTGATTAGGAGTTCTTGGTGAAAGTCGTGGCCACCAGCAACATAAGACCGACTAGTTCAGGCTGGAAATCAAAGTCCTGTTTAATGGGGTTGATTTATAAGTGTTGATAAACACTGTAAGGTTTACTGAGTTACCATCTACTAGCTTGTTATTTATGTGATAAAAATGTTACTATATATCTTATTGTTCAAACTCTGAATTTGTATATATAAAACCTTGTTCTAGTATATTGTGTTGTTTTAAACTGAATTTGTAACATAATAACCTTTTCTCTTTTGTGTTGTTTTTAAACTGAATTTGTCTCTTCCTTTTCTCTTCTTTTCTTTCTTCCTTCTTTCTTCTCTTCTTTTCTTTCTTCTTCTTCTTCTTCTTCTTCTTCTTCCTCTTCTTCTTCTTCTTCTTCTTCTTCTTCTTCTTTCTTCTTCTTCTTCTTCTTCTTCTTCTTCTTCTTCTTCTTCTTCTTCTTCTTCTTCTTCTTCTTCTTCTTCTTCTTCTTCTTCTTCTTCTTCTCTTCTTCTTCTTCTTCTTCTTCTTCTTCTTCTTCTTCTTCTTTCTTCTTCTTCTTCTTCTTCTTCTTCTTCTTCTTCTCTTCTTCTTCTTCTTCTTCTTCTCTTCTTCTTCTTCTTCTTCTTCTTCTTCTTCTTCTTCCTTCTTCTTCTTCTTCTTCTTCTTCTTCTTCTCTTCTTCTTCTTCTTCTTCTTCTTCTTCTTTCTTCTTCTTCTTCTTCTTCTTCTTCTTCTTCTTCTTCTTCTTCTTCTTCTTCTTCTTCTTCTTCTTCTTCTTCTTCTTCTTCTTCTTTCTTCTTCTTCTTCTTCTTCTTCTTCTTCTTCTTCTTCTTCTCTCTTCTTCTTCTTCTTCTTCTTCTTCTTCTTCTTCTTCTTCTTCTTCTTCTGCTTTTCTTCTTCTTCTTCTTCTTCTTCTTCTTCTTCTTCTTCTTCTCTTCTTCTTCTTCTTCTTCTTCTTCTTCTTCTTCTTCTTCTTCTGCTTCTTCTTCTTCTTCTTCTGCTTCTTCTTCTTCTTCTTCTTCTTCTTTGAACGCTTCATATTGACCACTTGTCAACCACTCTGTGTGATCTTTATGTGATCTGAGCATAAGAGCGATTGTACGTTGCGCTATTTATGCGCTTACAAGTAGCCCAGCACATCCGATTTCGCGGCGCCTTTATTGACTAGGTAGCTCCCTAAGCCCTACCTCAGTCGCCTCTTACGTCATGCCTTGTAGGTGGCAGTGGTACTATTCTTTGTTTCCCTTACGGACCCTGGCACCATACGGACGAATTTTGTAATTATCTACAAATACTTGAATGCGAGGCAACGTGACGGTTGTGGTAAAATCTCCTAGAAATTTTACCAGAGCTCGCCGGTCTTACGTTATCGGAGGTCACGGGTGAAAAGCTTGTTCCTAATACACGTAGAAATATAAGATTCGTGACTGTTATCGCTTGCAATAGATGACTATTATTAGTATGCTTCACCTGGAGCAGGCAAAATTCTAGTAAAGAGATAACGTATTTGGTGAAAATACCCCATCAATATCTTTTGTTGACAGGTAAAGAGATTTGGTGTGAGAATATCCATGACAAAAGGTATCAGTTGACATCCTTAGATGCTGGTTAACCATGACCCAAGAAACTGGCTATGAAAATAAACCCTTAAGCTGTGCGCAGAACAGAAGCTGGTATTGACACAAATAGTAGGCGGGTGTTTTTTGTCTAAACATCGGTCTGTCTGGTTGTATCCATGTGGGTTGTTTATGTGGCTCCTGTGCTCTGGCTGTGTGGTGTGAGATAACGCGCGTGGAATGATGGGAACGTGAAGTTTGATGGCTAAATTTCGCGCAAGCTTCGTCGTTCCAAAGTGAATGTGTTTTATCACATTAGTTGATACGTTAGTGATGTGATGTAGTCAAAGTGATATTTCTTTGTCTGTTTGCCGGTGTGTTTGTCTTCTTGTGCATCTACCTGTTTGTCTTGTGTGTGATTTTCTTAATGTATAGCCTGTTGTATCTAATAATAAATATATTCTTCTCATACTGTTATACGTTACATAGGGCATGCAAGAAATCTACCCATACCGCTCTATCCTGGGCAACTCGCTCAATCTCCCCCATGGAAATGAGACCGATATTTCTTGCCTCTTTCAGCAAAGTTCACTTGAGGGTCTCCTTAGGTCGTCCTCTCTTTCTTGAACCCTTTGCACCTCACTTCAATGCCTGCTTTGATATTCATTGATCATTTATTCTCAAGGTATGCCCAACATATCTCCTTCTTATAACAGTTGTTACTAGTGGTTGACCAGACATTTCTCTGATTTCATCACCTTCTGAATTCGTTCCATTTTGATGTTCATTATTTTTCGCAGACATCTATTTTCAAATGCATTCAACTTGCTTTCTATATCTTTAGTCATTTTCCAACTCTCGCTGGCATATGTTAGGATTGATACAACATTTGAATTGAAAATTCGTAATTTAGTTTTAATACTATATAACTTGCAGTTCCATATTTTATTTAGACTTTTAAAAGCTGATGTTGCTTTGCCAATTCGTAGCATAATTTCTTTTTAACATTTCCTGTGCAATAAAATTGCTACCTAAATAGGTGAACTGCTCTGTTATTTTTATCATTTTAGATTTCAGTGTGATATCTGCATTACTTGTCATGGGTGTCATAGGAGTAGCTTCCAATTCTTTCCACGACTGCCTATCCTTTTAATATCAGTCTCCAGCTCTCGTCTCCAGGTATTTCTCGGCCTTCCACATCACCACTTTCCCTGCAGGTTCCAAAACAATGCATGTATTGCAATACTTCCGGTCGGACTTCTCAATTTGTGTCCTATCCATCGACAGCGTCTCCTCCTTAGCTCTTCTTCCGTCGGTATCTACTTAGTTCTTTCTCTGAGTTCATCGTTCGTAATCTTATCATACCATCTCAGTTCCTCTATTCTACATAAACATCAATTAATGAAGGTTTGTAGTTTTCTGGTAGTTTTTTTTCTTCTTCTTTCTTCTTTGCATTCGTTCTTTACCACCAATTTTAATCACTCTTTGTGATATGTTTGATCTTTGCCAAGAACGTGTATACGTTGCACATTGGTTTGTTAGGCCCCTAAACGCATAGAGTTCTACACGTTTAGAACATGTGCATCCGATTTCAGCCAAACCTCATGTGTCGCCTCTTACGACATGCGTGGCAGGTAACAGTGGTTACATTTTTACACCCCAAATTTAGGCCCGTAACCACTCTGGCGGTAGTTTCTTTGTTGTCTTCCATGTTTCCGAGCCATAGAACAGCACTGACTTCACATTTAATTGAAAGATTCTCAACTTTGTGTTTGTTTTGATCTCCTTTGACTTCCATAATTTACTCAATGCTATAAAGTTTCCCTTGCTTTTGTATTCTTATCTTGACATCTTTGTTTGTTCCTCCTTCTGTGTCTATGTTGCTACCAAATGTACATATTAACACACACACATAAAGACATACATACTTACATACACACGAAATTGTGCATAAATCCAGTCTGGCACGTGGCACGCATTCTGGTAATCTTGTAATAAAATTCCAACATGGAGGCGCTCGTGTCAAGCACGTGTGCAAACAAATTATATAGTAGAGAAAAATGCTCTGATAAATGTATGAAACGAGGTGGGACAACAACGGTACAGCCAGACTTATTGACTTATTGAGTAGTAGTAGTAGTTAGTAGAAGTAGTAGTAGTTAGTAGTAGTAGTAGTAGTAGTAGTTAGTAGTAGTAGTAGCAGTAATAGTTGTAGCAGTAATAGTAGTAGTAGCAGTAATAGTAGTAGTTGCAGTAATAGTAGTAGTAGCAGAATAGTAGAGTCAGTAGTAATAGTAGTAGTAATAGTAGTAGTAGTAGTAATGTAGTAGAATAATGTAGTAATAGTAGTAGTAGTAATAGTAATAGTAGTAGCAGTAATAGTAGTAGTAGTAGTAATAGTAGTAATAGTAGAGTAGTAGTAATAGTAGTAGTAGTAGTAGTAATAGTAGTAGTAGCAGTAAAGTAGTAGCAGTAATAGTAGTAGTAGCAGTAATAGTAGTAGCAGTAATAGTAGTAGTAGCAGTAATAGTAGCAGTAATAGTAGTAGTAGCAGTAATAGTAGTAGCAGTAGTAGTAGCAGTAATAGTAGTAGTAGCAGTAATTGTAGTAGTAGCAGTAATAGTAGTAGTAGTAATAGTAGTAGTAGCAGTAGTAGTAGTAGCAATGGCAGCAATAGTAGTAGAAGTACCAATAGTAGTAGTAGCAATGACAGCAATAGTAGTAGAAGTACCAATAGTAGTAGTAGCAATGACAGCAATAGTAGTAGAAGTACCAATAGTAGTAGTAGCAGTAGTAGTAGTAGCAATGACAGCAATAGTAGTAGAAGTACCAATAGTAGTAGTAGCAATGACAGAAATAGTAGTAGAAGTACCAGTAGTAGTAGTAGTAATGACAGCAATAGTAGTAGAAGTACCAATAGTAGTAGTAGCAGTAGTAGTAGTAGTAATGACAGCAATAGTAGTAGAAGTACCAATAGTAGTAGTAGCAATGACAGCAATAGTAGTAGAAGTACCAGTAATAGTAGTAGCAATGACAGCAATAGTAGTAGAAGTACCAGTAATAGTAGTAGCAATGACAGCAATAGTAGTAGAAGTACCAATAGTAGTAGTAGCCGCCCAAGTGGTTACCGGGGCCCACATTTGGGATGTAAAGAATAAAACCACTGTTACCTGCCACGCATGTCGTAAGAGACGACAAAGGAGGTTTGGCTGAAATCGGATGCACATGTCCTAAACGTGTAGAAGTCTATGCGTTTAGGGGCCTACCAAACCAATGTGCAACGTATACACTTTCTTGGCAAAGATCAAACATATCACAAAGAGTGATTAAAATTGGTTGTAAAGAACGAACGCAAAGAAGAAGAAGAAGAAGAGTATTAGTAGTAGTAGACGTAGTGGTAGTGTTGTTAGTAGTGGTAGTGTTGTAGTAGTGGTAGTGTTGTAGTAGTGGTAGTGTTGTTAGTAGTGGTAGTGTTGTAGTAGTGGTAGTGTTGTAGTAGTGGTAGTGTTGTAGTAGTGGTAGTGTTGTAGTAGTGGTAGTGTTGTTAGTAGTGGTAGTGTTGTAGTAGTGGTAGTGTTGTAGTAGTGGTAGTGTTGTTAGTAGTGGTAGTGTTGTAGTAGTGGTAGTGTTGTTAGTAGTGGTAGTGGTAGTGTTGTAGTAGTGGTAGTGTTGTTAGTAGTGGTAGTGTTGTAGTAGTGGTAGTATTGTTAGTAGTGGTAGTGTTGTAGTAGTGGTAGTATTGTTAGTAGTGGTAGCAGGAACTAACACTGGCAGCAGCAGACTCAGTAGTAGCAGCAGTAGACGTAGTGGTAGCAGGAACTAACACTGGCAGCAGCAGACGCAGTAGTAGTAGCAGTAGACGTAGTGGTAGCAGGAACTAACACTGGCAGCAGCAGACGCAGTAGTAGTAGCAGTAGACGTAGTGGTAGCAGGAACTAACACTGGCAGCAGCAGACGCAGTAGTAGTAGCAGTAGACGTAGTGATAGCAGGAACTAACACTGGCAGCAGCAGACGCAGTAGTAGTAGCAGTAGACGTAGTGGTAGCAGGAACTAACACTGGCGCAGCAGACGCGAGTAGTAGCAGTAGACGTAGTGGTAGCAGGAACTAACACTGGCAGCAGCAGACGCAGTAGTAGTAGCAGTAGACGTAGTGGTAGCAGGAACTAACACTGGCAGCAGCAGACGCAGTAGTAGTAGCAGTAGACGTAGTGATAGCAGGAACTAACACTGGCAGCAGCAGACGCAGTAGTAGTAGCAGTAGACGTAGTGGTAGCAGGAACTAACACTGGCAGCAGCAGACGCAGTAGTAGTAGCAGTAGACGTAGTGGTAGCAGGAACTAACACTGGCGCAGCAACGGTAGTAGTAGCAGTAGACGTAGTGGTAGCAGGAACTAACACTGGCAGCAGCAGACGCAGTAGTAGTAGCAGTAGACGTAGTGATAGCAGGAACTAACACTGGCGCAGCAGACGCGTAGTAGTAGCAGTAGACGTAGTGGTAGCAGGAACTAACACTGGCAGCAGCAGACGCAGTAGTAGTAGCAGTAGACGTAGTGGTAGCAGGAACTAACACTGGCAGCAGCAGACGCAGTAGTAGTAGCAGTAGACGTAGTGGTAGCAGGAACTAACACTGGCAGCAGCAGACGCAGTAGTAGTAGCAGTAGACGTAGTGATAGCAGGAACTAACACTGGCAGCAGCAGACGCAGTAGTAGTAGCAGTAGACGTAGTGGTAGCAGGAACTAACACTGGCAGCAGCAGACGCAGTAGTAGTAGCAGTAGACGTAGTGGTAGCAGGAACTAACACTGGCAGCAGCAGACGCAGTAGTAGTAGCAGTAGACGTAGTGGTAGCAGGAACTAACACTGGCAGCAGCAGACGCAGTAGTGTAGCAGTAGACGTAGTGGTAGCAGGAACTAACACTGGCAGCAGCAGACGCAGTAGTAGTAGCAGTAGACGTAGTGGTAGCAGGAACTAACACTGGCAGCAGCAGACGCAGTAGTAGTAGCAGTAGACGTAGTGATAGCAGGAACTAACACTGGCAGCAGCAGACGCAGTAGTAGTAGCAGTAGACGTAGTGGTAGCAGGAACTAACACTGGCAGCAGCAGACGCAGTAGTAGTAGCAGTAGACGTAGTGGTAGCAGGAACTAACACGGCAGCAGACGCAGGGAGTAGTAGCAGTAGACGTAGTGGTAGCAGGAACTAACACTGGCAGCAGCAGACGCAGTAGTAGTAGCAGTAGACGTAGTGGTAGCAGGAACTAACACTGGCAGCAGCAGACGCAGTAGTAGTAGCAGTAGACGTAGTGGTAGCAGGAACTAACACTGGCAGCAGCAGACGCAGTAGTAGTAGCAGTAGACGTAGTGATAGCAGGAACTAACACTGGCAGCAGCAGACGCAGTAGTAGTAGCAGTAGACGTAGTGGTAGCAGGAACTAACACTGGCAGCAGCAGACGCAGTAGTAGTAGCAGTAGACGTAGTGGTAGCAGGAACTAACACTGGCGCAGCAGACGCAGTAGTAGTAGCATAGACGTAGTGGTAGCAGGAACTAACACTGGCGCAGCAGACGCGTAGTAGTAGCAGTAGACGTAGTGGTAGCAGGAACTAACACTGGCAGCAGCAGACGCAGTAGTAGTAGCAGTAGACGTAGTGGTAGCAGGAACTAACACTGGCAGCAGCAGACGCAGTAGTATCAACAGTTCTAATAGTAGTAGCAGTAATAGTCACCATCAAGTAGCTTGTCCCTCCGGAACCTGGCTCCCATGACAGCAGTATTAAAAACTTGCTGTTCTGTGCAAGGGGACCGGCGTTAGCAGCAGTCATTCTCAGATCTTCAATGAAATCCTGCACCCATCGTCTTCTATGTCTTCTTCTCATTCTTCTTCCAGGCAGTAATAGTAGTAGAGGCAATGACAGCAACTGTAGTAGTGGTAGTAGCAGTATCAATAGTAGCGACAGCAGTAATAGTAGCTACAAACATACCATACGTTTTGCAAAATTAATTGTATTATACAATAAATATTCTAAAACTTAGCAGTAAGAATGTCAAAATATGGTTGGAGTGGTGGACTGTAACAAGATGTCAGATCCACCCATCCTTATTTGGGTTCTAGAGACGCACTGGAAAGTAAAGACGGTCAGGGTGATGGTGACTAAATCATCCCTTGCGTGACGATGGTCAATGAAAAGTACGGGCCTAACACTGAATTCCACAATTTACCTCTTGGTATGAAAAAAGGTTTCTTTATTATCGATACCAATACGAAGCAAAAACCGCGTTGCCATCATCATCATCATCATCATGTAATTGCTTGTTGCAGAACTACACTACCAGTCCTTCGTAATTTCTCCTTCTCAAAGGCCATATGTCCTGACTCTGCAATCGCCATGCTTAAATCATCAGTTACATCATGAATCCATCTTCTCCGTAGTCTTCTTCTTCTCCTCTTTGTCGTGTGCTTCCTTCCATAATGCTCTTCTCCATCACTTCGTATCTTTTTATGTTTAAAATATCTCAATTTTCTCTTTCTCATTTGTAGCATCCAGCCAGTTTTTAAAATGTTCAGTTCTTTCTATTCTGGATAGATCTATTTGTTCTCTTCTCTGTCCATGGTATACAGAGGACACTTCTGTAACACTTATATTCAAAAGTACATAAATATTTTTCCACTGTCTTATTAAATGTCCATGCTTGACATCCATACGTTGTCACTGGGAATATGCATACTCTTAGTATTCTGATCTTTGTTTTCCTATCACTTCCATTGCATACTGTTTATATTCTGATCTTTGTTTTCTTATCACTTCCATTGCATACTGTTTTGAATTGTTTATTTTTGTATGACCATGTTTTTTTAAAATTTTATTTTTCCTTCATCCCATTTCTATCTCTTGTTAGCAGTAACTGCATGTGAAGATGATGGAGTTTAGATGAGAAGATGATGGAGTTTAGATGATAAAATGATGTTCAGATGACAGAATGATGGAGTTTAGATGATAAAATGAGGGTTCAGATGATAAATGATGGAGTTCTAGATGACAAAATGATGGAGTTTAGATGATAAAATGATGGAGTTCAGATGAGAAAATGATGGAGTTCAGATGATAAAATGATGGAGTTCAGATGAGAAAATGATGGAGTTCAGATGAGAAAATGATGGAGTTCAGATGAGAAAATGATGGAGTTCAGATGAGAAAATGATGGAGTTCAGATGACAGAATGATGGAGTTCAGATGAAAGATGATGGAGTTCAGATGAGAAAATGATGGGTTCAGATGACAAAATATTGATGGATTGATGAGGCAATATCATTGCACTTCGGGTAGTAACCATGTGTGCTCGGATATCTTTCTTACACAGGAAGAACGCAGCTACAGCGCACGAACTCCGTAGCACTAGTGAGGGTCCCCGATACAATTTAGAAGATAAAGAAAATATTTATAGGAATCTTATTTTCTATTATTTATATTGAATTTTGGAAGCTGCTTTCCAGCTTGCTCTTCTTGATTTTAATATGTCAAGGGTTCTTTTACCTGCTCAAATTGAACATGGGACCTACGTGTTATCGTTCGTCTCAATAGGACTAGAAACTCGATCTCACCTACACTGAGATCAAGGATCTCTGGACAAATATCCAGATGACTTCACTAGAGAATTTTCTTTTCCTTCTTCGAACGTTCCATGTCGACCACTTGCTAACCACTCTGTGTGATTTCTATGTGATCTGAGCCTAAGAGCGATTGTACTTTGTATTCACAAAATAGATGAGACTGCAGTAAAACTATTTGATTGGCAAAACACGTAATCACAAAGTACTGTAGTTTTACAAATTACAAAAACAATGACAAATACAGCAACGTTTCGACCAACAGGGCCTTTATCAACAAACGAACAACTGGAGTGAAGAATTAAAAAAACATATGGACGACTACATACAAACGTTTCTAATGAAAATGTGGGAATAAAAACGAATAACGAAATAAATGTAACAAAAACACACACATAAAAACTAGAAATAGAAAAGAAGAAGAAGAACAATAAAGAATCAAGTAAATATATAACTTGAATACATGCAACATTTTCTATTTCTAATTTTTATGAGTTTTTTGTGTTATATTTATTTCGTTATTCGTTTTTATTCCCAGATTTTCATTAGAAACATTTGTATGTAGTCGTCCATATGTTTTTAATTTGTCACTCCTGTTGTTCGTTTGCTTGATAAAGGCCTTGTTGGTCGAAACGTTGCTGTATTTTGTCATTGTTTTTGTAATTTGTAAAACTACAGTACTTTGTGATTACGTGTTTTGTACCAGTTATGCGCCCACAAGTAGGCCAGCACATCCGATTTATGCGAGGCTTTTATCTACTAGGTAGCTTCCTAGGCCCCTACCTCAGTCGCCTCTTGCGACATGCCTTGTAGGTCGCAGTGTTACTATTTGTTGCTCCCATTGAGTGCTCCAGCAACTCACGAGGGCGCACGAGGGAGTAAACCGAATACCTTTGGAACTAGAGGCGAATACTTAAGCTCTACGCCACGAGACTCTCAGAGACCCCATCCACATCACATATATCACAGAAGAGTATATATATCTTCAATTATTACTTAAGCTCTACGCCACGAGACTCTCAGAGACCCCCATCCCCATCACATATATCACAGAAGAAGTATACATATATATCAATTATTTTGTTTGGACATCAGATATCTCACGGTGTCAAGAGATACACAATTTCTGACTGAAATAATTGAACAAGCGGTAGAACTGTCTCGATTTGACAAGAAACAGTTCTGGTAAAAAGGCTGGTGTTGACGTCTGTCGATTAGACAAGACAGTGAAATAATTGGGTGCTTGTAGATTATATATCTGCCAGAATGATTGTCTGTCTGGTAGGTAGTCAGACAGGTGTACAAACACCAACAAATTCAGGAATGTCTTCGGACAGGTAAACTGAATCTCAAAGTTCCAGAGCTCCTGGAAGTTGTTTGGGACGGGGTTGAGGGAGAAGTTGGGCGAATTTAAGGGGAATTTAAGATTCACAATTTCCTTTGCACATCTTTTCTGTGAACAACTTTTCTGTGAACAACTTTTCTGTGAACATCTTTTCTGTGCACATCTTTTCTGTGCACATCTTTTCTGTGAACAACTTTTCTGTGAACAACTTTTCTGTGAACAACTTTCTGTGAACATCTGAATGAATATCCGCCCGGTGGTGCGGACCCGCAAGGAAGCATCGAATAGTACCACTGCGACCTACAAGGCATGTCGTAAGAGGCGACTGATGTAGGACATAGGAAGCTACCCTAGTAAATAAAAGCATTGTAGAAATCGGATGTGCTGGCCTACTTGTAAGCGCATAACTAGCACAACGTTAATCGCTCTCGGCTCAGATCACATACAAATCACACAGAGTGGTTAACAAGAGGTCAATATGGAGCGTTCGAGGTAGAAGAAATGAATATAAGTTCAGAAACATCTCAGAGCATACAGGTAATTGTTGAGAAAATATCAGAGCATACAGGTAATTGTTGAGAAAATATCAGAGCATACAGGTAATTGTTGAGAAAATATCAGAGCATACAGGTAATTGTTGAGAAAATATCAGAGCATACAGGTAACTGTTGAGAAAATATCAGAGCATACAGGTAACTGTTGAGAAAATATCAGAGCATACAGGTAACTGTTGAGAAAATGATGTGAAATATACAATGTCCATGCTTGGTAGCAATTGGAAAATATCAGAGCATACAGGTAATTGTTGAGAAAATGATGTGAAATATACAATGTCCATGCTTGGTAGCAATTGGAAAATATCAGAGCATACAGGTAATTGTTGAGAAAATGATGTGAAATATACAATGTCCATGCTTGGTAGCAATTGGAAAATATCAGAGCATACAGGTAATTGTTGAGAAAATGATGTGAAATATACAATGTCCATGCTTGGTAGCAATTAGAAAATATCAGAGCATACAGGTAATTGTTGAGAAAATGATGTGAAATATACAATGTCCATGCTTGGTAGCAATTAGAAAATATCAGAGCATACAGGTAATTGTTGAGAAAATCATGTGAAATATACAATGTCCATGCTTGGTAGCAATTGGAAAATATCAGAGCATACAGGTAATTGTTGAGAAAATGATGTGAAATATACAATGTCCATGCTTGGTAGCAATTGGAAAATCTCAGAGCATACAGGTAACTGTTGAGAAAATGATGTGAAATATACAATGTCCATGCTTGGTAGCAATTGGAATTGAAAATGGTGGTATATCCTTCACAGGACGTGTCCATCAACTACAGCAAACGAGTTGTTGATTTTCTAGTCACAGCCAACTATAAACTCATACAGACAGAGGACTCAGATAACAATTTTCTAGTCACAGCCAACTATAAACTCATACAGACAGAGGACTCAGATAACAATTTTCTAGTCACAGTCAACTATAAACTCATACAGACAGAGAACTCAGATAACAATTTTCTAGTCACAGCCAACTATAAACTCATACAGACAGAGGACTCAGATAACAATTTTCTAGTCCCAGCCAACTATAAACTCATACGGCCAGAGGACTCAGATAACAATTTTAGGAAATAAGACCACAACCATCACGTGACCTTGGATTCCAGTATTGTTGTATATAGATGAATTCCTTTTAAAATCAACACAAAATGCTAAATCGAAGTTATATTATGCAACAAGTTAAGTTTAACAATAAGGAATATCAATATTATGAACATGTTTCATCAATAAATAACAATAGACTCACAGAATTGAGTAAAATTGCAAAAAAAGCTTGCATTGTCCTATCAAACATATATAAAATGAAGCTCCCCAAATCAAACTAGTTCAGGGTTCCCGTTAGTTGTGCGGCCCGATATTATGGTTGACTGTGCTTCTAGGCACCACTCAAGTACTTATGTAGTTTGCCATTTCTTTCTGAACGGTGAGGTCTATTTTTCTTTTGTCCTTCTCTGCTTTATTTTGCCGCTAGGCGTAGCAGTTTTAATTGATGATCGGTTTCCGAGATAATGCACGCTCGGTCGCTTGATATGCTGTGGTATTGTGGAGCTTTAAGATGTCTGTAACTCCACCAACCCATCTTTTTCTTGGTCTGCCTCTTCCTCTTAATGATTCAATTTTCAGATTGTACGCTCTTTGCAACTGGTGTATTTGAGTTCATTCTCACCAAGTGGCCAAACCATTTGAGTCTGTTTTTCAGTGAATCTCATAGCAGGTGTTGTTCCGACTGTTCTTCTAATTTCCTCATTTCTTATATGGTATCTTCTTGTTTTATTTACCGCTTTCCTCAAACATCTTATTTCATATGTGGTAATTTTCCTTTCTTGTTCTTCTGTCAGTGTCCATGTTTGGCTCTGTTACCGTGCTTGGTAACCATTGGAATTGAAAATCGTAGCATGCGATTGTCTGTTGGATGACACTAAAATCGATGTTGAACCGATCAAACGATTTAGGCAATTTGGAATTACCCGTTGTTTAAGTCGAACTGGATGCCTGAGAGGCAGAGTGAGAGGTGTGTTTAATCAGCGAGCCACAGGAACCATCAGTATGCATACTCTTCGATATCTGTTGGGGAGACTGAGCACCTATGGGTCTGCCCGGAGGCAATGACGTCAGTTTAGTAACCAATAACCATCAACAATAACCATAGCCATAACCAATAGCCAATAACCAATAGCCAATAACCATCAGCCAATAACCATAGCCACTACCAACCAGCCAATAACCAATAACCAATAACCAATCGTAGCATATCCTTTCCAGGATGTCGCTATCAACCACAGTAAACGAGTCGTTAATTATCTTGGCACCACTTATACGTTCAGTGGGCATGACTTCATGCATCGAATACATTGAAAGACAACAAATACAGTAGTTTGGACATTTAATGAGAATAGAATACAACCAACCACCAATACTAGCATACAATAAAAAGAGATCAGGTACTAGAGCTTAGGGCCTAGGGAAGACCAAGAAAAGATGGATAGACAATATCAAGACCACACTAAATAAACAGGGATATAAAACAACAAGGGCAACTCATCTAGTCCTGGAACGCAAGTTAAAGCTCCCACCCCTACGCTTAACGGCAAGAGTGCACAACCAATTGCTATATATTGATATATATTTCTGTCATACATGGTCAATTTTCAAATGATTATATACATGAAATAGAAAATTGATGAAAAAATGGATCGTGTAAGATGGGCATAAGATGATTTAAAATACAGAATTCAAATTTTTAATGTTTATTCAATCGCAAAATCACGAAAAATCCTCCAAATGCGTCTGAACTCACTATCGCCCCTGAAGTTTAGTCTTCAGCGCTCACTGGAGGAGGTTCCGCCCACTTTCTGAACCCATGGTCTAGAGTCTAGAGCATAGGTCCTCAAAGTGAGCGGTACCGTCCGCCCGTGGACGCTGAAGCATTATAGGTTGGGGGAATAGTGGGTTAGAAGCATTATGGAAAAGGGGGGACGTTCATGCTATCAAGGGTAGGTGGCTTCTTATAGAAGACATTATTAATACATATCTTAAAATAAATTATTTTTACGATTGAATAACTGTGTTCACGAGGAAGTCCATATTAACCATTACTTTTTCAATAATTTAACAACATAAGCAGTCATGTATCATTATAGTTGCTATTTAACAACATAAGCAGTAATGTATCATTAGTTGCTATTTAATAACATAAGTAGTCATGTATCATTAGTTGCTATTTAACAACATAAGCAGTCATGTATCATTATAGTTGCTATTTAACAACATAAGCAGTCATGTATCATTATAGTTGCTATTTAACAACATAAGCAGTCATGTATCATTATAGTTGCTATTTAACAACATAAGCAGTCATGTATCATTAGTTGCTATTTAACAACATAAGCAGTCATGTATCATTATAGTTACTATTTAACAACATAAGCAGTCATGTATCATTATAGTTGCTATTTAACAACATAAGCAGTCATGTATCATTATAGTTGCTATTTAACAACATAAGCAGTCATGTATCATTATAGTTACTATTTAACAACATAAGCAGTCATGTATCATTATAGTTACTATTTAACAACATAAGCAGTCATGTATCATTATAGTTGCTATTTAACAACATAAGCAGTAATGTATCATTAGTTGCTATTTAACAACATAAGCAGTCATGTATCATTATAGTTACTATTTAACAACATAAGCAGTCATGTATCATTAGTTGCTATTTAACAACATAAGCAGTAATGTATCATTAGTTGCTATTTAACGACATAAGCAGTAATGTATCATTAGTTGCTATTTAACAACATAAGCAGTAATGTATCATTATAGTTGCTATTTAACAACATAAGCAGTCATGTATCATTAGTTGCTATTTAACAACATAAGCAGTAATGTATCATTAGTTGCTATTTAACGACATAAGCAGTAATGTATCATTAGTTGCTATTTAACAACATAAGCAGTAATGTATCATTAGTTGCTATTTAACGACATAAGCAGTAATGTATCATTATAGTTGCTATTTAATAACATAAGCAGTCATGTATCATTAGTTGCTATTTAATAACATAAGCAGTAATGTATCATTAGTTGCTATTTAATAACATAAGTAGTCATGTATCATTAGTTGCTATTTAATAACATAAGCAGTCATGTATCATTAGTTGCTATTTAATAACATAAGCAGTAATGTATCATTAGTTGCTATTTAATAACATAAGTAGTCATGTATCATTAGTTGCTATTTAATAACATAAGCAGTAATGTATCATTAGTTGCTATTTAATAACATAAGCAGTAATGTATCATTAGTTGCTATTTAATAACATAAGCAGTAATGTATCATTAGTTGCTATTTAATAACATAAGCAGTCATGTATCATTAGTTGCTATTTAATAACATAAGCAGTCATGTATCATTAGTTGCTATTTAATAACATAAGCAGTCATGTATCATTAGTTGCTATTTAATAACATAAGCAGTCATGTATCATTAGTTGCTATTTAATAACATAAGCAGTCATGTATCATTAGTTGCTATTTAATAACATAAGCAGTAATGTATCATTAGTTGCTATTTAATAACATAAGCAGTCATGTATCATTAGTTGCTATTTAATAACATAAGCAGTAATGTATCATTAGTTGCTATTTAATAACATAAGCAGTCATGTATCATTAGTTGCTATTTAATAACATAAGCAGTCATGTATCATTAGTTGCTATTTAATAACATAAGTAGTCATGTATCATTAGTTGCTATTTAATAACATAAGCAGTCATGTATCATTAGTTGCTATTTAATAACATAAGCAGTAATGTATCATTAGTTGCTATTTAATAACATAAGCAGTCATGTATCATTAGTTGCTATTTAATAACATAAGCAGTCATGTATCATTAGTTGCTATTTAATAACATAAGCAGTCATGTATCATTAGTTGCTATTTACGTCGAAAATATCAAACTGCTTGAATGAGGAAAACTGTTATAATGGGGAAGAGAGGAGGGGGTGGGGGAGAAGGGGGTTCAAAATTTATGTCTTGCAAAGTGGGCGGTAGCTCGAAAGTTTGGGAACCTATGGCCTAGAGTCATGCACAATACATGAACTCTTTAGTTCCGTCAAGAATCCTAGAAATTTTTGGGAAAAAATACCATCAACAGAACGGCGGGTCCAGATTCAAACCAACGATCTTCGGAACGCAAGGCTTAGCCACTGAGATCCCCAACGGTGTCAAATCTTCTTTCATTGCGACATTGGGACATTGCGACATTGGGACATTGAATATATGGACACTATTTCAAGCCAACGAAAGGAAGGAAGGATACAAGAGACAACATTGAATATATAGACAATATTTCAAGCAAACGAAAGGAAGGATACAAGAGACAACATTGAATATATAGACAATATCTCAAGTGAACGAAAGGAAGGATACAAGAGACAACATTGAATATATAGACAATATTTCAAGCAAATGAAAGGAAGGAAGGATACAAGATACAACATTGAATATATAGACAATATTTCAAGCGAACGAAAGGAAGGAAGGATACAAGAGACAACATTGAATATATAGACAATATTTCAAGCGAACGAAAGGAAGGATACAAGAGACAACATTGAATACATAGACAATATTTCAAGCAAATGAAAGGAAGGAAGGATACAAGATACACCATTGAATATATAGACAATATTTCAAGCAAACGCATGAAAGAGAAGAGAAGAAAGTTGATAGAATAGCAAAGATTTTATTCCAACACATTAATATAGTTTCATGGCTCGTTAAATCAGCCAGCTTATACTTGTTTTGACATCAACGTTTACCTCAACGCCGCCATCTTAACCTGCTCACCGCGAGCGAAGGAGTGACAACATTGCTGACTATGTTCTTCTCTTGTCGAGTATCATCCGTTTACTGATTGTTTGCTGACATTCTTAACAACATCACGACATGTTGGAGCTACATACATGATATGATTACAAGGTGTAGGGCTTCTTGTATACATAATACATCGATCTATTACAATATGTAAGGCTTTTGTATACATAATACATACATCGATCTAATTGCAATATGTAGAGGCTTCTTGTATGTTGACGACCCATAGAACTTACAAGCCAGCTCCACCTCCTACTGGTGTCGATGTTATAGTATTGACAGCAGTAGTTTTAGCAGTAGTACAAATGATACAAATAAAAAAGAGAAAGTTGAGAGAACATTTGAGGACATACAAAGAGAACAGAAGAGGGATGGATAGGAACATCGTTGATTGACGGAGAGCATACCCGTGAGAAGAAAGAAGAGGACAGACACGGAGAGAGGAATTCAGGGTATCTAGGTTTGAACCATGACGGCTGTGAGAGCGCAGGGTATCTAGGCTCTGTGAGAGAGAAATTCCGAGCAGGGTATCTAGGCTGTGTGAGAGAGAAATTCAGAAGGACTATGGCACAGTTCTGCTCATAACAAGTTATTTGATGATGAGTATTAGCTGTAGAAGTTGTAGTAGTAGCAGCAGTAGCAGCAGCAACAGCAGTTCTAGTAGTAGTAGTAGTAGTAGTTGCAGAAGCAACAGCAGTACTAATAGTGGTAGTAGTAGTTGTAGTATTAGCAGCAGTAGCGGCAGCAGTTCTACGTTTCACTGACAATAGGAAGGTTTAGTTGTAGTAGTGGTAATAGTGGTAGTAGTGATGGTAGTTGTAGAAGCTAGTCAGTAGTAGTAGTGAGTGCAGTAGTGTGCAGTAGTAGGAGTAGTAGTAGTAGTAGCAGTAGTAGTAGTAATAGTAGAAGTAGCAGTAGTAGTAGTAGTAGGTGTAGTAGTAGTAGTAGTAGCAGCAGTAGCAGTAGTAGTAGTAGTAGGAGTAGTAGTAATAGGAGTAGCTGCCGTTGTCATCAGCATCATCAGGTGCCGTGCCGACTGACGTAGGCGATCATGGATCTCCACAAATCTCTGTCGTTGGTGTTTGCTATCAACTCAGATGTTGACGCTCTACCGTGCCATGAAGTCAGGCCATCCAACATTTTCTCTCTCTTGTCTTCCCCTGTCTCGTCTACCCTCGATTTTACCGGTTGTCACAATGTGTTCTAAACCTCCTCTCCTCATCACATGCCCAAAAATGATGACTGCCTCTTTCTTATATTGATGATAAGCCTTCTCTATGTTTTGATCTCATTCAATACCTCAACATTAGTCATTTTAGCAGTCCATGGGATTCTCATCATTCTTCTATAAAACCACATTTCTGTGGCCCTCAGAGATTTTCGATCTGAGTGTTCATTATCCATGACTGGCTTCTGTATGTCAGTATTGGTTCTATGGCATTATAACTGCATCTGTATATCATATTGTTCTGTAGCACTTTACTATCGTATATCAGTATTGGTTCTATGTAGCACTGAATAACTCTCATCTGTATGTTAGTATTAGTTCTATGTAGCACTGAATAACTCACATTCTGATTGGCTGTTGTACAGATTTACAAAAAAGAATCCCACAGGAAATAAAAAAACCATTAAAAAAACCCGAGACTTGAACCGATATCTCATGGTTGACATACCGGGTCGTAATCACTCGACCAGTTTCTGTTTACCCAGAAACAGTTGAAATCTAGCAGCTCCTGGTACCACAGTTACAGTTACACCCCTACAAGTTATGCCTGTACCCATCAGCGTGTTTCACATATCTTAAGAAAGTATGCGCTTAGTTCAGACAAGTATATTGTTACCTGTTCCTGACAGTGCCGAAATGTCTGTGAGATGCCTGGAGGCAAACAGCCAGATGTTTCTTCCTGGATACAGCCCATCAAGCTGACAGGATCAAGAACTGAATTTGGGGAAACTCTTTCATTGTCAATTTGTTCTGGTAGCGTAAAGCTAAACTCTTTCATTGTCGATTTGTTTTCTTGTAGCGTAAAGCTAAGCTCTTTCTTCGACTTCTGTGTACAGCTAACTCTTTTTTGTTGATCTGTGCGTAAAGCTAAACTCTTTCATTTCAATTTGTTCTGAGATTTAACTCTTCATTGTTTATTGTTCTTTGCGTAAAGCTAAACTCTTTCATTGTCGATTTGTTCTTGTAGCGTAAAGCTAAACTCTTTCATTGTCATTTGTTCTTGTAGCGTAAAGCTAAACCTTCGATTTCTGTCATTCAGCTAAGCTCTTTCGTTTGTTCTTGTGCGTAAAGCTAAACTCTTTCATTGTCGATTTGTTCTTGTAGCGTAAAGCTAAACTCTTTCATTGTCGATTGTTCTTGTACTAACTTTGTATTTTGGGTCGTAAAGCTAAACTCTTTCATTGTCGATTTGTTCTTGTAGCGTAAAGCTAAACTCTTTCATTGTCAATTTGTTCTGGTAGCTTAAAGCTAAACTCTTCATTGTCAAATTTGTTCTTGTAGCGTAAAGCTAAACTCTTTCATTGTCGATTTGTTCTTGTAGCGTAAAGCTAAACTCTTTCATTGTCAATTTGTTCTGTGCTTAAAGCTAAACTTTTCACTGTCGATTTTTTGGTCGTAAAGCTAAACTCTTTCATTGTCGATTTGTTCTTGTAGCGTAAAGCTAAACTCTTTCATTGTCAATTTGTTCTTGTAGCGTAAAGCTAAACTCTTTCATTGTCAATTTGTTCTTGTCGTGTAAAGCTAAACTCTTTCATTGTCAATTTGTTCTTGTCGCGTAAAGCTAAACTCTTTCATTGTCAATTTGTTCTTGTAGCGTAAAGCTAAACTCTTTCATTGTCAATTTGTTCTTGTCGTGTAAAGCTAAACTCTTTCATTGTCGATTTGTTCTTGTAGCGTAAAGCTAAACTCTTTCATTGTCAATTTGTTCTGGTAGCGTAAAGCTAAACTCTTTCATTGTCAATTTGTTCTTGTAGCTTAAAGCTAAACTCTTCATTGTCAATTTTTTCTGTGCTAAATATCTTCTTCAATTTTTTCTGGTAGCGTAAAGCTAAACTCTTTCATTGTCAATTTGTTCTTGTAGCGTAAAGCTAAACTCTTTCATTGTCAATTTGTTCTTGTAGCGTAAAGCTAAACTCTTTCATTGTCAATTTGTTCTGGTAGCGTAAAGCTAAACTCTTCCATTGTAGATGTTCTGTAGCGTAAAGCTAAACTCTTTCATTGCGTAGAGGCGTCTCTGCGTGTCTCATTCTCTGCCAAAAATACCAGGTTCGCTCCTGTTAGAAGCCATCTGGATATTTCTCCATAAATCCCTGATCTCAGTGTAGGTGAGATCGAGTTCATGTACTATCGGAGACGGACGATAACACGTAGATCCCGTGTTCAATTTGATGACGTAAAAGAACCATTGGTTGTTCAAAAATCGAGAAGAGCAGGCTGGAAAGAAGCTGCCCTGGTAAAATTCATTAAACAAGATTAAAAATAAAATCCCTACAAAAGTAACTTTACCATCTTCAAAATTACATCGGGGACCCTCGCCGGTGCCACGGAGCTTGTGCACTGCAGCTGAGATCTTCCTGTGTAAGAAAGAGGTTATAGCACACATGGTTACTCACCGAAGTGCATTGGTGATGGTCATATCAATCATTCAATCATTACCAATCAATCAATCAAAATCAATAAATAAATAAATAAATAAATCATTAAATCAATCATTCAATCATTCAATCAATCATTCAATCAATCAATCAATGAATAAATAAATAAATACATAAATAAATAAATAAATAAATCAATAAATCAATAAATCAATCAATCAATTAATTAATTAATCAATCAATCTTCCATTGTGGATGTTTTTGCTGATGTGTAAATCTTAAAATCCCATATTGATGAGTTCTGTTGTTATGTATATCTGAAACTCCCATATTGATGAGTTCTGTTGTTATGTAAATCTGAAACTCTCATTTTAATGAGTTCTGTTGTTATGTAAAGCTGAACCGGTACATGAAGGCGAACGTTTGACTTGACTGACTTATTTCTCTCCGCTCTTCGTGGAGCATAGGGCCTCAACAGTTGTTCGACACTCTTCCCAGTCCCTTGCCGTTTTCTTTATGGTCTCACAGGATAGTCGAGCACTCTTCAATTCCAAAGACATCGTCTTCAAGTCTGTTAGGACCTCCTTCACCATTTTCCTTGCGGATTCCACTCAAGTATAACTTATATTGTATCTTGCACTTCCGTAGTGTATACCTGAGCCATCGCTATATTCTCCTCTTAACCTGAGTCATCATTAGTTCTTGTCTTGTTCTTATCTTGCACTTCCGTAGTGTATGCCTGAGCCATCGTTATATTCTTCTCTTAACCAGAGTCATCATTGGTTCATGTCTTGTTCTTATCTGCAGGTCTGTGTTTGTAATTCTATCATACCATCTCAGCTTTAGAATCTGTCCAAGACATCCGATGACAAAGAAAGTGTAGATATGAAACTGCACACGAAGATAAACGTTTGAAGCAGAGGTCAAAAGTCACGAGTAAGACTAAATTGGAGGCAGAGGTCAAAAGTCATGAGTAAGATAAAATTGGAGGCAGATGTCAAAAGTCATGAGTAAGACTAAATTGGAGGCAGATGTCAAAAGTCATGAGTAAGACTAAATTGGAGGCAGATGTCAAATAGTCAATTGCAGATGTAAGTCAGAGAAGACTAAATTGGAGGCAGATGTCAAAAGTCATGAGTAAGACAAAATTGGAGGCAGATGTCAAAAGTCATGAGTAAGACAAAATTGGAGGCAGATGTCAAAAGTCATGAGTAAGACAAAAATTGGAGGCAGATGTCAAAAGTCATGAGTAAAATTGAGGAGCAAATGTGAATTGGAGAGATGTCAAAAGTCATGAGTAAGACAAAATTAATTGGAGGCAGATGTCAAAAGTCATGAGTAAGACTAAATTGGAGCCAGAGAAAAAAATACAATATCGAAATGAATGGGAATTGATTTTTTTTATCTGCCGTGTGTGCCATTGGAAGCCATAAGAACTGATGATGATGGTAATGATGATGATGACGACAATGATGATGATGGCTGACATTACTGACTTACCACTTGAAAGAATTCAGTTTCACGTTGTGGCTCAAGTACATCACAATCGATCAAGCTAGATGGCGCATAGACTCAGATACACCATAGCCGATGAAGCTAATTAATATTTCACTCACTCAAGTTCATCGCAGTCGATCAAGCTAGATAAAGATCTCCCTGACTCGAGTACATCGTAGTCAATCAAGTTAGATAAAGATCTCTCTGATTCAAGTACATCACAGTCGATCAAGCTAGATGGCGCATAGACTCAGATACAATATAGCACCCCAGGTACACCTTAGTCGATGAAGCTAATTAAGATTTCACTCACTCGAGTACATTGCAGTCGATCAAGCTAGATAAAGATCTCACTCACTCGAGTACATCACAGTCGATCAAGCTAGATAAAGATCTCACTGACTCGAGTACATCACAGTCGATCAAGCTAGACAAAGATCTCACTGACTCACGTACATCACATTCGATCAAGCTAGGTAAAGAGGTCACTGACTCATCGAGTTGAGTAAACAATAATTACAGAGTAAAACACATCTTCCCCTTCACTTCTGCAAACTAACGCTTAGTACTGTGAGACATCTAACACTTCACAACCCTACGGCGCTATGTGCTCTCAAATTACTGTCATCTTCATAGATCTCGAATGTTCTGTGTAAATATTTGCAGTCTTAACTCTAAAGTCACATAAACAAAAGAAGTGGAATAAGGGTTAAGTGTCTGAGGGTTAGATCCGTTGAGTTGCCGTCTGAACATCAAAGAAAGATTGTAAGAACAACTAGAAAGGGTCGCCGAGTGGTTACCGGGGCCAAAATTTGGAGTGTATAGAATATAACTGCTGTTCCCTTCCAAGCATATCGAAAGAGGCGACTAAGAAGGTTTGGCTGAAATCGGATGCATGTGTCCTAAACGTGTAGATGTCTATGCGTTTAGGGACCTACCAAACCAATGTGCAACGTGAAAAAATCTGGCCAGCAATGGCGGAATGCGAGAGGACCATTCAGAGTCAGAACTGTTTGATTCTGAACACGACTTTGCTAGCGCATTTCCGACATGTTTGGTCGGGTATTTTCCGGTTTCGTTTGCCGAGCTACTGAGTTAGTGCTTGAGCAACGCTGTGAGCTATGACTGTTACATGGAATGCTTTTGCTGTGTCAACCGTGCGTTTGTTGTGTGTATTCAGAAAATGGCGGACAGCGGTTATGACGAACAAGCTCAAACTGCCGTATGCAGTTATATTGCGAGTGCAGAAAGCTGGATTTTGTCCTGATTGATGTTCCCTTCGACAAGAATTGCAATTCAAGTGATGAACAGTTTGTGTTGCTACATTAGCGACGGCCATATGCATTTTATGCAGTGCATGTTGTTTTTTTGTGGCTGTACGTGGCTGTTTCATTCTGGAATTAGTTCACACAGGAAACATTTCACAGTTGTTAGCATTTCGTGTGATTTTCATTGGCACAGGAACGGAGCAATTATGGGGTAACCCGTTGCAGTGAAGTTGGAACCGTACTTATGAACTATGAACTATGAACTAGCAACGTATACACGTTCTTGGCAAAGATCAAACATATCACAAAGAGTGATTAACATTGGTTGTAAAGAACGAACGCAAAGAAGAAGAAGACTAGAAAGGGATCTCTGTTGTATAGAGGTTAGGTTATTGCATCTCATTTCTAAGGTATTCTGTTCGCTCCCTCGTGGGATGATTGGAATATTCTTCCAGAGATTGCTGATCTCAGTGTAGATGAGATCGAGTCCCTAGTCCTGCGGTGTAGAGTTTATGTGCTCGCCTCTCGTTTCTAAGGTATTCTGTTCGCTCCCTAGTGGATATCTTTACCACGAGATGGCTAGGTGAGATCGAGTTCATAGTCCTATCGGAGACGGACGATAAAAATAAGTCCAGTGTCTAGTTGACCCGTAAAGGACTATTTGTAGTTCAAAATGGAGAAAATCAGAATGGAATTCATGGGCTTCATATTAGTCAAGTAAATCTCATATTAGTCAAGTAACTCATATTAGTCAAGTAAATCTCATATTAGTCAAGTAAATCTCATATTAGTCAAGTAAATCTCATATTAGTCAAGTAAATCTCATATTAGTCAAGTAAATCTCATATTAGTCAAGTAAATCTCATATTAGTCAAGTAAATCTCATATTAGTCAAGTAAATCTCATATTAGTCAAGTAAATCTCATATTAGTCAAGTAAATCTCATATTAGTCAAGTAAATCTCATATTAGTCAAGTAAATCTCATATTAGTCAAGTAAATCTCATATTTAGTCAAGTAAATCTCATATTAGTCAAGAATCATATAGTCAAGAATCTCATATTAGTCAAGTAAATCTCATATTAGTCAAGTAAATCTCATATTAGTCAAGTAAATCTCATATTAGTCAAGTAAATCTCATATTAGTCAAGTAAATCTCATATTAGTCAAGTAAATCTCATATTAGTCAAGTAAATCTCATATATTTTGTGGGAGTTGGTAGTGAGCTCGATCACAACACAAGTGTACCTGGTTCAAACTCTACGGATGACAGTTTGGAAGCAAATTTGTCTGCATGAATTTTCATGAAAGATGAAAATAGACCTCACCGTTCAGAATAGAAAGCAATGACACACTACTGAATTTATAAGTGGTGCCTAGAAAATCGACGCCTGGTTTACTGTGGTTGATAACTACGTCCTGTAAAGGATATGTCACAATCTTCATTTTATTTAATTTCAAAGTAATATATACAAATTTCAAAGTAATATATAAAAATTTCAAAGTAATATATACAAATTTCAAAGTAATATACAAAAAGTTCATGTTTTTTTTGAGATTTAATGTCTTCCTTGACGCTATCTAATCTTGTACAAACTGACTGATATATCTGTCTCATCTTCCTACAACACGACACCAGACGTAACAGCTGTATCTCTCTGAGATTTTATCGGCTCTAAGTAAACTTTGAAATATATTTCTCTCTCTGTCATGGTTATTTAGCGCTGATGGAGCGGAAAGTTGCCAACAAAATGGTTACTGAAATACTTAGAACTTTAAGACGGGTTTATGAATTCTGTTTTTTAAAGGAAGCAAGTAAAGGGGGTCAGTCGGTGTGGGTTGTAAATATTGCACTGCACCAAATTTTATATCGTATTAATTTCCAGGATTGTGGGTTAGCTTTTAGTTATCTTGTCGGCTTGTCTGTATATATATATATATATATGTGACAGAGTTGTGTGGAAAGCCAAATTGTGAAAGGGTGCAGAATCTTTTGAGAAGAGACTTATGTATGAGCTGAACAACAAGAGAGAAAAGCGAAAACTCAGAAGTTGTCACAGTAAAACACTTGCCAATTGACCGTCTGTAAAGACAAGAAAAAACCCCATATATATATTTATTTATATATATATATATATATATAATGTTGTGTATATGTGTATCTGTCTGTTAACTCTGTTCCATTTATTTTGCATACTTTCTATGTGTATCTGTCTGTTAACTCTGTTCCATTTATTTTGCATACTTTCCAACTTGCTGAGAACTCTTCATTTTACAAACGGGTAGATTCTGTAGTGTAAACAATGTAAACAATTTTTTATATAACTAAACTATTGTTATTTCGTAACAAGTTGAAATCTAAATTAATTACACACATGTCGCGAAGATTAACTCTTAGTGGACCAGGGCAAAATCCATGTTTTTACAAGCCATTTGTTTTTAGAAAACTCCCTTTAGTGTGTTCCTGGTAAAAGTCGTACAACACAAAGCCACGTAGTGTGGTGTTTGGTACACTAGGAGTTAAAGAAAACGAAAGTGTTTTCAACTGCTGGTTCTGTCCTCACTTTGGACCACCGGGACTTCCTGGAGTTCATACATGATACCAGAGATGAACTCTATACAACAGTCGGCTACATCATAAGAATGCGTCCGATGATATAATCATCAAAACTACATGATACCAGAGATGAACTCTATACAACAGTCGGCTACATCATAAGAACGCATCCGATGATATAATCATCAAAACTACATGATACCAGAGATGAACTCTATACAACAGTCGGCTACATCATAAGAGCGCGTCCGATGATATAATCATCAAAACTACATGTTCCTGGAAAGTGAACACAAACACGTAAGTGTTGTTGGCTACAGATTAAGAAACGAAAGGTTCAACTGCTGGTTCTGTCAATCATTTCCCCAATTCACATACATGATACAGAGATGAACTCTATACAACAGTCGGCTACATCATAAGAACGCGTCCGATGATATAATCATCAAAACTACATGATACCAGAGATGAACTCTATACAACAGTCAGCTACATCATAAGAACGGTCCATGATATAATCATCAAAATAGCGATGGCAACGAAGAAGAAGCAGCAGAACTAGATTTCAATTATAAATTTGCTTGCGAAGCGCGGGTCCATCTAATTATTGCAGAGAAATAATTAATAATAGTTGTAAATGACGTCATCACATCTTGTGTTCGCTGTAATCTTTAATTCACTTTGTAAACCAATCCCCTGATACTTGCTTCCGGTGCCAAAGAGATGGTGAAAGACATACAAAACGATACGAGAGTGTTTCAATTACCACACAGCCATCTTGTTTATTTCACGGGCATTCTCATCTTGACACACACACGAGTGTTCTTGTCTTTCATCCCGTCTCTCACACCGCGCCACTATCTTCCTGGTATCTCTCACCTCGTACTACTGCCATGTCAACTGTTACACGTCTGCAAGTTCGTGACGCCCTACACTGAATGCTCAAACAGTTGTTTAAAGATGTCATCATCAAATATCTTGTCCTGAGCAGAACTTTGCACCTTAACAGTCCTTCAGAGTTTCTCTCATAGACCAGATAGTAGTTATGCTCATAACTCTCATAGACATAGACCTCTGCAGTAGTTATGCTGAAATCATCATCAAATATCTTGTCCTGAGCAGAACTTTGCCACCCTAACAGTCCTTCGGAATTTCGCTCTCTCTTACGCCAGATGCCCTGCTTCTGCAGCGTGTTCGTTGCGCGTTGGACTACGGGTGACTAGTCCTCTGTAAGTGCGAGCTCAACTCCGCGGACTGGCAGAAAAGCTACAGGTTCCCCAGATTTACAGTGTTCGTGGCACCGAGCCGAAGGGTTACGATGTCCATGACACCGAGCCGAAGGGTTACGATGTCCATGACACCGAGCCGAAGAGCTTTCAGCTCAAGTGCTTCTGGATCGGGAAAAAAAAAATCAGTTAAGTTACATCCTTCTTCCATCTTCTTCATAGTCTTCCTCTTATCCTCTTAGCCAGGATTCCTTCTTCCATGATGGTATTCTCCAACCCTTCTTCTCTCTTTATATATCCAGGATACTTCAATTTCCTCATAAGATATTTGTCTGACATTTATAATTTTAACGACTTTTTCTTCTTTTCCGTGGACATTGACTATCAATGCAGTTAGTGGTCTTATAGGACAACAAAGTCTTTCTATCGCTCTCGATCCATGGTCTTCCTTCGCAAAGATGACCATAACTGACCTATACTGCATCTTCTCATCTACTGTTCTCCATCAGGATTCTCTGTCTCATCTACTGTTCTCTGTCTGTATTCTATCCCTTCTTTCGTCTTCCATCAGGAGTCCACTGTATGGTAATTCTCCTCATGAAAAACTCTAAATTACTTCAGAGTATGAGTCCTATCCATCTTCAATGTCTGTCGTTTATGACTGGTGTGAATTTCTCCATCTTCAATGTCTGTCGTTTATGACTGGTGTGAATTTCTCCGGACATCACTTGTTGAGAAGTTCTTGGTTGTTAAATTTCTCCTGACAAAATAGTTTGAGAATTGTTCTCATCAATCAGCTAATATAGAACATTTACACAAAATCTACAACAAAATGAGGTAAATGAAGATCTAATCTTCAAGTACCTCTGAAATTGGCGAAGGCCCACTTGCATGGAGAAGGACACCAGTCAAATGGTAAAAGCAGACCTTTACGCAAAAATCAGTCAGAAGAGCCATATGTCTGAATTCACAGCGGGCGAAGGCTGAAGAAGAAGAGGAGACATGATATAGACATCATGGACGCCCATTACTGACTCTTCATGGACTCCCATTACTGACTCTTCATGGACGCCCATTACTGACTCTTCATGGACGCCCATTACTGACTCTTCATTGACCACTGCACGCGTAATCTAAGTGAGATGTAAGTGATGTAAGTGTGATGTAAGGTGATGAAGTGATGTAAGTGTGATGTAAGTGTGATGTAAGTGTGATCTAAGTGTGATCTAAGTGTGATCTAAGTGTGATCTATGATGTGTGATGTGTGTGATGGGTGATGAGGATGTGATCTACGTGCTGGCAAGGGATCATGTGATCTAAGTGTATGGATGTGGATCTAAGTGTGATCAAGTGTGATTAAGTGTGAATCTAAGTGGACAAGTGTGAATCTAATGTGATGTGGTGATCAAGTATGATGAGTGGACAGTGATCTAAGGATGAATGTGATTATGATCTAGTGACTAAGTGATGTAAGTTGATCTAAGTGTGATCAATGTGATGTAAGTGTGATCTATCATAGTATCTAAGTGTGATGTGGTGATCAATGTGATCTAAGTTTGATCTATGGCACCTGAAGTGGATGTAAATTGGGGCTGGCCAAGAAGGCAAGTATGCGAGCGCGTGAGGACAACTCAAAAGAAACGCCATCACATTTGAGTCAAAGATAGCAGCAGAGCAGAAGAATATTCTATTTATCACCCTCAGTCATCAGTTTTACCTGCAGCAACTGTGTCAAGTATTGCCTATCACCCTCAGTCATCAGTTTTACCTGCAGCAACTGTGTCAAGTATTGCCTATCACCCTCAGTCATCAGTTTTACCTGCAGCAACTGTGTCAAGTATTGCCTATCACCCTCAGTCATCAGTTTTACCTGCAGCAACTGTGTCAAGTATTGCCTATCACCCTCAGTCATCAGTTTTACCTGCAGCAACTGTGTCAAGTATTGCCTATCACCCTCAGTCATCAGTTTTACCTGCAGCAACTGTGTCAAGTATTGCCTATCACCCTCAGTCATCAGTTTTACCTGCAGCAACTGTGTCAAGTATTGCCTATCACCCTCAGTCATCAGTTTTATCTGCAGCAACTGTGTCAAGTATTGCCTATCACCCTCAGTCATCAGTTTTACCTGCAGCAACTGTGTCAAGTATTGCCTATCACCATCAGTAATCAGTTTTACCTGCAGCAACTGTGTCAAGTATTGCCTATCACCCTCAGTCATCAGTTTTACCTGCAGCAACTGTGTCAAGTATTGCCATTGCAGATATCTTGTCATTCCAGAACAGGCCAGTACAGTATGGTGGTCAGAAAAAGCGATTCAAAGATACACTCAAGAACTCGATGAAATCGTTTGGCATAGATGTCAACAACTGGGAGAATGTTGCTCAATACAGATCAGCCTGGTGCACACTTCTTCCACACGGTTCTTCGGCCTGCGAGTCAGGTAGAACAGCATGGATGGAACAAAAACGTCAAAATTGAAAGGCAGTAAAACTTCCCACAAGTGCAAGTATACCTTGCCCACACTGTACAAGAACATTTCAAGCCGTATCGAGCTCACTAGTCATCTACGCACACACAAGACAAACATAACGCAACTACATTCCCTTGGATGAAAATTGTGTGGTCATCATCACCCGTGACAGACGAGCATCCTCATCAATACAGTTATAACAGACATTGTGATTCAGTACAACAACAACACACTACGTGACATGTGAACATATTGTCTCCTGAGACAATGAGGTCAATGATGTTTTTATTATGTTTATCATTCTTATTGTTATGTTTCATTTCTGTTTGTTGCTCATTTCTTTTCTTCTGTTTCATCTCATTTTACTTTATCTCTTCTTCTTTCTGTTTCTCATCTTTACTTCATCTTCTTTCCTTCATTTCTCATCCATTTCTTACCATCCACTTTCTTCTGTTTCTCATCTCATTTCTTACTTTCATCTTCTACTTTCTTCTGTTTCTCATCTCATTTCTTACTTTCATCTTCTACTTTCTTCTGTTTCTCATCTCATTTTTACTTCATCTTCTCTTTCTCTGTTTCATCTCTCTTACTTTCATCTTCTACTTTCTTCTGTTTCTCATCTCATTTCTTACTTTCATCTTCTTCTTCTGTTTCTCATCTCATTTCTTACTTTCATCTTCTTCTTCCTTCTGTTTCTCATCTCATTTCTTACTTTCATCTTCTTCTTCCTTCATTTCTATCTCATTTCTTACTTTCATCCTACTTTCTTCTGTTTCATCCATTTTACTTTCATCTTACTTTCTTCTTTCTCATCTCATTTCTACTTTCATCTTCTACTTCTTCTTTTTCCCATCTCATTTCTACTTTCATCTTCTACTTCCTTCTGTTTCTCATCTCATTTCTTACTTTCATCTTCTACTTTCTTCTGTTTCTCATCTCATTTCTTACTTTCATCTTCTACTTTCTTCTGTTTCTATCTCATTTCTTACTTTCATCTTCTACTTCTTCTGTTTCTATCTCATTTCTTACTTTCATCTTCTTCTTCCTTCTGTTTCTCATCTCATTTCTTACTTTCATCCTACTTTCTTCTGTTTCTCATCTCATTTCTTACTTTCATCTTCTTCTGTTCATCTCATCTTTCATCTTCTTCTTCTGTTTCTCATCTCATTTCTTACTTTCATCTTCTTCTTCTGTTCTCATCTCATTTCTTTTTTAATGTCTTCTTCTTCGTTTCTCATCTCATTTCTTACTTTCATCTTATACTTTCTTCTGTTTGAATTTATTTTTGTTCATTTTGTTGTCTTCCCAGTTCAACTTGTAATTTTCTTTGTTTTTGCTTTTTCTTTGTTTTCTTGTTTTGTGTTTTCAGTGCTAGAAAAAAATCATATTATTCGACCTAGATATTCGACCTACCCTGTCTTCACGCTTGAGTTGACAACTGAGCTCTTGTTATACTGCCGCTAACAATTTAGCGAACAGCTAAAACAAAAACTCAGTCCCGTTTTACCTCTCAGCGCGTGATAAAGCGATCAGTTATATAAACAAGGAACCATAAATCGAGGTGATCAATATGAAGAGTTGTCAGCCCCTGTCTCGTTATTTTCTTTAGTTTGTTATATGTTCCGAGTTACCTTAGACGATGGCTCATCATGCTCGCTTTAGCACGTTCTGTGGGAGGCGGAGGCGAGAACAGAAATGATGGCTGCTAAGAGTGCGATGACGAAGCTGTGACCATCAACTCATACAGCTGTTAGCGAACATTCCGGTACTTGAGTCTCAGAATGCTATGCGTCTTTGCGCAATTTGTGATGCATGGCTCGTTGAGCATCTTTCATTCTTCGATGAAACAGTCAGCGTATCTGACGATGGAGAAAGATAATATACCGAAACAGCAAACATCACGGACAGTTGATACTGTATAACTTAAGCTAAAACAGATTGCTCAAAGTTCTAAGCAGGTGGATATAAAGGAGCCGGGGTTAGGTGGCTGCGGCAAAGTAAAATAAAAAAGTAAATGAACCTATTTTATACCACGTGAAATTCATAAAAAGATTAAAATTAGAATTCCTGGAAAAATATCTTCGACATCTTCAAAATTACATCAGGGACCTTCGCCGGTGCTACATAGCTCGTGCACTGCAACTGAGATCTTCCTGTGTAAGAAAGAGATCGGAGCACACAATGTTAGTCACCGAAGTACAATGATGATGGTCATATCATCAATCAGTCAATCAATAAAGATAATATGTGTTTTCATTGACCGTTGCAACACAAGTGATGTGGTAACATCACCCAGTCACCTTTAATTCCCAGTGCTTTTCCTGGTCCTAAATCAAGCTGGGTCGACTTGAAAGCAAATCAAGCTGGGTCCACGCTATGAAAGCAAATCAAGCTGGCGCTGAGTCTGACTTGAGAGCAAATCAAGCTGGGTCGACTTGAAGCAAATCAAGCTGGGTCGACTTGAGACTGGGTAGACTTGAGAGCAAATCAAGCTGGGTCGACTTGAGGCAAATCAAGCTGGGTCGACTGAGAAGCAAATCAAGCTGGGTCGACTTGAAAGCAAATCAAGCTGGGTCGACTTGAGAGCAAATCCAGCTGTCGACTTGAGAGCAAATCAAGCTGGGTCGACTTGAGAGCAAATCAAGCTGGGTCGACTTGAGAGCAAATCAAGTGGGTCGACTTGAGAGCAAATCAAGATGGGTCACTGAGCCGTTGGCACGAGCAAATCAAGCTGGGTCGACTTGAGAGCAAATCAAGCTGGGTCGACTTGAGAGCAAATCAAGATGGGTCGACTTGAGAGCAAATCAAGCTGGGTCGACTTGAGAGCAAATCAAGATGGTCGACTTGAGAGCAAATCAAGCCGATTTGAGACGAAATCACTGGCACTTGAGACAAATCAAGTGGGTCGACTTGAGAGCAAATCAAGATGGGTCGACTTGAGAACAGCTGGGCGACTTGAGCAATCAAGATGGGTCGACTTGAGAGCAAATCAAGATGGGTCGACTTGAGAGCAAATCAAGATGGGTCGACTTGAGAGCCGTTAGAGTCTAAAAGTTTCACTCCCACTGTGGAATTGAACCTTGACCACTAGAATAAGAAGCAAGGACTAGCAACTATGCTAATGCGGCTCTATAGTCTGCGGTAACATTGAAGGAAGAAAAGCTTACCTGTTGTTACTGGAATGAAAGAACTTGGAAACGTGTCTTTCACCTCCCCCCACCTCACTCACACACACACCTCCTCTAAATACCAAACATAAGATGCGCAACTGAAAACTAGTGGGGACCACTTAGTAAAACGCACACGTTTCTCAGCTTGCCCGAGGCTGCATCAGGAGGGCGGACAGATCTCAAGTGTTCTATGAGACAATACGACCGCTTGGACGACAGAGATTGACAGTGACACTGCTAACATTGCGCGAATCAACAACTTGATTTGACTGTACAACTGGTAAGCTTTGATTCTTCGTAATTTCATTCTTATTATTCTTTTCTTTCTTTCTTTCTTCTTTTCTACTTTTCTTCTCATCTCTTTTCTCTCTTCTTCATCTTCTTTTCTTCATCTTCTTTTCATTCTTCTTTCTTCTTTTCTTCTTTTCATCTTTTTCTTCTTTTCATCTCTTCTTTTTCTTCATCTTCTTTTTTCTTTTCTTCTTCTTCTCATCTTCTTCTTCTTCATCTTCTTTTCTCTTCTTTTCTTCTTCTTCTTCATCTTCTTCTTTTTCTTCTTCTTCTTCTTCTTCATCTTCTTTTTCTTCTTCTTCTTCTTCTTCTTCTTCTTCTTCTTTTCTTCTTCTTCTTCTTCTTCTTCTTTTCTTCTTCTTCTTCTTCTCTTCTTCTTCTTCTTTCTTCTTCTTCTTCTTTTCATCTTCTTTTTCTTCTCTTTCTTATCTTCTTTCTTCTTCTTCTTCATCTTCTTTTTCTTCTTCATCTTCTTTTCTTCTTCTTCTTCTTTTCTTCTTTTCATCTTTTCTTTTTTCTTCTTCTTTTTTTCTTCTTCTCTTCATCTTTTTTCTTCTTCTTCTTCTTTTCTTCTTCATCTTCTTTTCTTCTTCTTTCTTCATTTCTTCTTTTCTTCTTCTTCTTTTTTCTTCTTTCTTTTTATCTTCTTCTTCTTCTTCATCTTCTTCTTTTCTTTTTCTTCTTTTCTATCTTCTTTTTCTTCATCTTCTTTTTTTCTTCTCTTTTCTTCATCTTCTTTTCATCTTCCTTCTTCTTCTTCTTTTTCTTTCTTCATCTTCCTTTTTTCTTCTTCTTTTCTTCTTCTTCTTCTTCTTCTTCTTTTCTTCTTTTTCTTCATCTTCTTATTCATCTTCTTTTCATCTTCTTCATCCTCTTTTCTTTTCTTCTTCTCTTCTTCTTTTTCTTTTTCTTCTTCTTCTTTCATTTCTTCATCTTCTTATTCATCTTCTTCTTCGTTTTGTTGTTCTTCTTTTATTCTTCTTATTCTTTTACTTCTTTTTGTTAAATTTTCTCTATTCTTCTTCTTCTCTTCTACTTGTTCATCTTTTTCTTCCTTTTCTTCTTCTTTTTCCACTTTTTTTTCGTCTTTTTCTTATTTTTCTACATCTTTATCTTATTTTTCTTCCTTGTCTTCTACTTCCTCTTCTCTTCATCTTCCCCCTCTCAGCTTCCTCCTTCACCTCCATCTTCTTTATCCTCTACTTCTTCTTCTCCCTCTTATTTGTCTTTTCTTCGTTCGACCCAACACTCGACATTCCTTACGTGAGGAAAGGAATTGACCTCCTACCTCCTGCACACTATGACCTAGAAATGTGAAGTAACAGGCACTTCATACCCGTAGATCTGAAAAGGTTAAGCACAATTTCTTGTCATGAAATAACAGATATAACTTTCACCGTCCCACGGGACAACAAACTCTGAGGAAAACAACCCAGTAAAATCATTATCATAGTTTTTGTAGTACTCATTATCCACATGCTTGTCCTGTGCAGAAAGTTGTCATTCTAGCAGTCATTCAGTTTTTGCTCTCTCACATAGGCCAATGACCACCTCTGCTGTCGTTATGTTCAAATCATCAGTTACATCCAAATGTCTTTGTTCTTCTTTTCTCCAACCCTGTTTTACCTCACAGTGTCAGTATAAAAAGAGATTTCTAGAACGGGCTTTTGTTTACGATTCATAAATAGTGTCTTTCGTCGCCTCTGTTATCTCTGAGGTCCATCTTTTGCATGGCGACCTTTTGCTTTGTATCCAATTGTATCGTAGCAACATCGCTCTTTGAGTGCATGTCTGTTGATAATATGCTACGTAGCTAAAACCATTTAATTTGTTGTTTCTTGATGGTCTAGTACTGATGTTGTACCTCACTTTTTTCCCTGATGTCTTCATTTCTCAACCGGTCTCTTCTTGTTTCCCCAGCATTCTGCGTAGACACTTCATCTCTGTTGTGACTAGTTTTCTTCTATCATTTGATGTCAGCGTCCAGGTTTGCACTGGTAGTAATGTGGGGAGAAAGATTGTGTTGAACATTGCTCTTTTTGTGTTCATGGCGACATGTTTGCACTTTAAAATTAGGTGCCATTTGTCTATCATATGATTTGCTTTGTTGCATCTGTGCTGGATTTCATTGGTTATTCTTCCGTTTGCAGAAAAAAATGTTCCCTAGATATGTAGTGTCTTTGACGTGTTTTAATAGGCGATTGTCGATAGAGATATTGGTAGCGTTTTCCTCTCTAGCAAATGTCATTATTTCGGCTTTGTCGATGTTTATTCTCATATTGTATTCATTACATGTTAACTGGAGTCTGTTAATGTGTTGCTGTAGCCGTTCTTCTGTTGTTGATATGATTGCCTGATAGTCGGCAAAAAGAAATTCGTTTAAGAGTTCCCCAAGATTGTTTCCTTCGCTTGTGTTAGCTGTTTTACAGATTTGATCAATATGTGTAATGAACTTTGTTTTTTTTTATGTTTCCAAAATACTTCAATTTTCTCCTTCTTATTTATTGCATTAACCAGTTTACTTTGATTTTGAGTTCTTTCTGGAAAGATCTATTTCTTCTCTTTTCTGTCCAAGATATACGGAGGACTTCTCTGTAACACTTATATTCAAAGTCACATATATGTCCAAGATATACGGAGGACTTCTCTGTAACACTTATATTCAAAGTCACATATATGTCCAAGATATACGGAGGACTCCTCTGTAACACTTATATTCAAAGTCACATATATGTCCAAGATATACGGAGGACTCCTCTGTAACACTTATATTCAAAGTCACATATATGTCCAAGATATACGGAGGACTCTCCTGTAACACTTATATTCAAAGTCACATATATGTCAAGATATACGGAGGACTCCTCTGTAACACTTATATTCAAAGTCACATATATGTCCAAGATATACGGAGGACTCCTCTGTAACACTTTTATTCAAAGTCACATATATGTCCAAGATATACGGAGGATTCCTCTGTAACACTTATATTCAAAGTCACATATATGTCCAAGATATACGGAGGACTCTCCTGTAACACTTATATTCAAAGTCACATATATGTCCAAGATATACGAAGGACTCTCCTGTAACACTTATATTCAAAGTCACATATATGTCCAAGATATACGGAGGACTCCTCTGTAACACTTATATTCAAAGTCACATATATGTCCAAGATATACGGAGGACTCCTCTGTAACACTTATATTCAAAGTCACATATATGTCCAAGATATACGAAGGACTCTCCTGTAACACTTATATTCAAAGTCACATATATGTCCAAGATATACGGAGGACTCCTCTGTAACACTTATATTCAAAGTCACATATATGTCCAAGATATACGGAGGATTCTCTGTAACACTTATATTCAAAGTCACATATATGTTTTCTACTGCCTTTAAATGTCCATGCTTCATACCCATACGTTGCCAATGGGAATATGCATGCTCTTAGTATTTTGAACTTTGTTTTCTTATCAGTTCCGTTCCATACTGTTTTTAGTTGCTTAATTTTTTGTAAAGCCATGTTTGTTCTTCTTTTAATTTCCTTCATATCATTTCCAGATATTGTTAGCAGTGAACCGAGAAATTAAAAACTGTTCACATTTTCTATTGTCTCTCCATTGATAAAAATATCTTTTGACATATTTCAGTATTACAGTAAATACTCTTGATTGATATCATATATATGCACGCCCTTCTTTCTACGAAAACACACAGTTAATTTACTGTAAAAATGTTTTACTGTACACACGTAGAAATACTAGCACGGACACTCGAGTTCAGTTGAAATCAGACAAAAAGTTGGATCCTTGCTGGTACTAAAATATATAAAGAAACAACAGGTCAAATGTTTCAGACATACATCAAGGTTACCAGAAGACAGTCTCACACAAAGATCACTACCACTCGTAAACAACGGCAAAAGACCAAGAGGATGACCACATAAACGATGGATCGACGGAAAATCCGATACACTAAATTCCACCTTTACAAAGCGCATAAAGAGGCTTGCTCCAGATTCCTCGTTTTTCGGCCTAACATTGAAAGACAAAACATGAATAGAGAATAGATAGAAAACACTATCAGAGTTATCTGCATCTCTTAATGTTATAAACTTCTTCTTCTTCTTCGAACGCTCCTGTATGTGATCTGAGCCTAAGAGCGATTGTGCGTCTACAAGTAAGCAAGCACATCCGATTTTTGCGATGCTTTTTATTTACTAAGGTAGCTTCCCTAGGTCCTACATCCGTCGCCTTGTAGGTCGCAGTGGTACTATTCTTTGCTTCCATTACTGGCCCCGGCACCACACGGCGAGTGTTATAAACGAGTTGACAAGTTTGACGTGAAGAAAAAAGTTCAGTAGAGAAATTCGAGTTTAATTCGTAATATATTGTGTTCCAATTGATTGGTTTCTTCTGAGGCTTACTTATCTGGTCTCGGTTTGATAGTTGCTTTGAAGTTGACGAGTTACAAGGAGGCTTACTCTATCTGGGTCTCGGTTTTTGATAGTTGCTTTTGAAGTTGACGAGTTACAAGGAGGCTTACTCTATCTGGGTCTCGGTTTTGATAGTTGCTTTTAAGTTGACGAGTTACAGGAGCTTACTCTATCTGGGTCTCGGTTTTTGATAGTTGCTTTTGAAGTTGACGAGTTACAAGGAGGCTTACTCTATCTGGGTCTCGGTTTTTGATAGTTGCTTTTGAAGTTGACGAGTTCAAGGAGGCTTACTCTATCTGGTCTCGGTTTTGATAGTTGCTTTTGAAGTTGACGAGTACAAGAGCACTTTATCTGGTCTCGGTTTTGATAGTTGCTTTTGAAGTTGACGAGTTACAAGGAGGCTTACTCTATCTGGTTCTCGGTTTTTGATAGTTGCTTTTGAAGTTGACGAGTTACAAGGAGGCTTACTCTATCTGGTTCTGGGTTTTTGATTGTTGCTTTTGAAGTTGACGAGTTCCAAGGAGGCTTACTCTATCTGGGTCTCGGTTTTTGATAGTTGCTTTTGAAGTTGACGAGTACAAGGAGGCTTACTCTATCTGGGTCTCGGTTTTTGATAGTTGCTTTTGAAGTTGACGAGTTACAAGGAGGCTTACTCTATCTGGGTTTCGGTTTTTGATAGTTGCTTTTGAAGTTGACGAGTTACAAGTTAAAACGAAATAGTTTCATGCTGAAGAGCGTCTAGTCTAGACGATGGATAGAGCGCGACTTCCAAACGGGAGACCCGTGCCCGCCTGTCCAGCGTGTTCGTAGCGCGTTGGACGACGGGTTAAAAGTTCCCTGGGAGTGCGGGTTCAATTCCGCGGGCTGACAAAAAAGCCACAGGTTCTCCAGATTCACAGTGTCCGTGGCACCGAACCAAAGGGTTACGATGTCCATGGCACCGGAGCTGAAGAGCTCAATGCTCAAGTGCTTCTGGATCGAAAAACAAAAACGGGAGACCCGTGTTCCATTCACGGTAAAACCAATGAACAGCTTTGCGTCGACTTCACTAGCCATGCGGTCATTAACTTCTTCAGGCTCTCGTCCCACCTGTCCTACACTGCCCTAAGAAGCGATACTACAGACAGTAATGACAGGTTTTGTCTGCGATATGTTAGATTAAAAAAAGCTTCATCCCAGCATTCAATTCTTTCTCTTATCTACATCGACAAAATTGTTGCTATCTTTAATTGGAAACACGGAGAAGAACTGTGGAGAGAAAGAGAGAGAGAGAGTTGAACGACATGGGAGACCTGAAGAAGAACTGTGGAGAGAGAGTTGAAAGATTGTGACATGGAAAACATGGAGAAGAATTGTGGAAGAGAGTTATGACATGGAAACATGGAGAGAATGTGAAGAGCTAGTTAAAGATGTGACATAGAAACATGGAAGAACTGTGGAGAAGAGTTGAAGACATGGGAAACATGGAGAAGAACTGTGGAGAGAGAGTTGAAAGACATGGGAAACATGGAGAAGAACTGTGGAGAGAGAGTTGAAAGATTGTGACATGGGAAACAATTGGTAGAAAGACAACAATGTAAATCTATTGTGGAATGGTTGTATGTCAAACTGGACATGAAGAGGATATAGAGATAGATTTTATTTTGTGCAGTCTATGGACAACGATTTTCTGTCAACGATTTTCTGAGAACGATTTTCTGAGAAGCATTTTCTGAAGATTTTCTGAGAAGGATTTTCTGGTCAACATTATATTATGATTGCCAAACATGACCAATTTCCGTAGTATGTGGTCTCTGCAGCTTATGGGATAGGTGCTCCCTCCAAGCCGGATTAAGCCAGTGCGGGGCCTGTAGCAATTTTTAGCGCGAGGCCCTATGTTTTGTATGATAATAAAATAAAACACAACTTTTACAAGCAAACTTGTCTGGATTTAATGTGAGCAAATTTAGAGATAATACTAGACAAGCGTTTCCCAAAGCGGGCGGTAGCGTTCCCATGGGCGCTGAAGGTTCTAGGAGATGGAATGGTTCCATTGAGTTTTCTTGTGGAAAATGTGGCTCAAATCGTTGAAGAGTTGCTGATCTTATTGGTAATATTGATTCTTCTATAGCACTGTCTTTATTCTACACAGTAGTCGCGACTTTGTATTTTGCTTGATTACTTTGGATTCATCACCACACACGACATTTAAAAATCCAGACAGCTTGCATGTTTTTGATATAACATATGGTTATTTTTTTCATTTCCATCTCTGTCACATAGGTGCGGGCCCCTAGAAGCGCGGGTCCGTAGCATTTGCTACTTCTGCTACTAGGCTAATCCGGCGCTGCTCCTCTCGTTCCACAGGTAACGGTCCTATCGGAGAGGGAAACGATAAAGCGTAGGTCCCATGTTCAATCTGAGCAAGTAAAAGAACACTTGGCAGTTCAGAAATCGAGAAGAGCAGGTTGGCAAACCGTTGCCCGGGCAAAATTCATTAGAAAACAACAATAAAAATTAAATTCCTACAGAATATCTTTACCATCTTCAAAATTACATCGAGGATCCTAGTCTGTGCTACGGAGTTTGTGCACTGCCGCTGAGATCTTCCTGTGTAAGAAAGAGATCGGAGCACACATGGTTACTCACTGAAGTGAAATGATGAGGTCATATAAATCAATCAATCAATCAATCAATCAATGTCCAATAACAGCAGATAATGTGTGGAAAATCATAACGACAGAGATGAGGTGTCTTAGAAGAAGTACAGATGTAACAATAAGAGACAAAATTAGAAATGAAGAAATCAGAAGAAGACTGGATGTGAAACCATTCATGCAATTCAAAAACAAAAACACCAGATGAAATGGTTTGGACACCTGACAAGAATGCCCTGGTATCAACTACCACAGAGAGCCACACTGAAAAAGTATAACGAGTACAGAGCAAGAGGAAGACCACGCAAAAGATGGAGCGACGGCATCAAGAACAGACTTAAGAAAATTAATAACAGCTTACAACGTGCATTAGAACAAGCACACAAAAGATCACTACACCCCCCATAAGAATCCTATAAAGAAGTAAATGGTGGAATAGAAGCAGAAGTGGTCTGCAGAGACAGTTTGTGTGGGATTGGTTAAGTCTGTAGAGACAGTTTGTGTGGGATTGGTTAAGTCTGCAGAGACAGCTTGTGTGGGATTGGTTAAGTCTGCAGAGACAGTTTGTGTGGGATTGGTTAAGTCTGCAGAGACAGTTTGTGTGGGATTGGTTAAGTCTGTAGAGACAGCTTGTGTGGGATTGGTTAAGTCTGTAGAGACAGCTTGTGTGGGACTGGTTAAGTCTGCAGAGACAGTTTGTGTGGGATTGGTTAAGTCTGTAGAGACAGCTTGTGTGGGATTGGTTAAGTCTGTAGAGACAGCTTGTGTGGGATTGGTTAAGTCTATAGAGACAGCTTGTGTGGGATTGGTTAAGTCTGTAGAGACAGCTTGTGTGGGATTGGTTAAGTCTGTAGAGACAGCTTGTGTGGGACTGGTTAAGTCTGTAGAGACAGCTTGTGTGGGACTGGTTAAGTCTGTAGAGACAGCTTGTGTGGGATTGGTTTAAATGTTCCCACTTGTTTGGTCTACACTACTCTACACTCACTGTACACAGAAATATCAGAACCTAACTTTTGAACACTGCATCTTCCAGTACACTACAAGCAAAACATCATCATCAGATGTCGTGCCGGCTGGCGTAGGCGATAATGGATCTCCACAAATCTCTGTCCCTGGTGTTTGCTATTATCTCAGATGTTGACGTTCCTCCGTGCAATGAAGTCAGTCTAATATTTCCTCTCTCTATCTTCCTCTGTCTCGTCTCCCTTCATATTTACCGCTTGTTCCAATATGTTCTAAACCTTCCTCTTTTCATCACATGCCCGAAAAATAATTACTGTCTCTCTTATAATGACAATACGTTTTCTCTGTGTCTTGACATAATTCAACACTTCGGAACGACCTCATATAGCCAGAAAGGGCGCATATTGTAGACAGACTCTTTGGCGAATATCATAAAGCTCAAATATACGGCGAAAAATGATCGTTAAAGAGCCATGAATACACGAAGGAAGGGAAAGTGTGGGGGACTGACTGTCAGTGAGACAGACTCCAAACATTTCCCGTAGAATAAAACAGGAAGCTCTGCCCTACGCGTGTATGGTACCATACTGAACCGGGGCCTAAGAACCGGGGTTTAACGTACAGTTATTCTTGTCAAAGATCAATTATATATCAAAATAAGAATGATCAAAATGGTCTCAAAGAAGGAACGATAAGAAGAAGAAGATTTAACACATCCACATTTGTTATTTTAGCAGCCCATGGGATTCTCATCATTATTCTGTAAAACCACATCTCTGTGGCTTCCAAAGCTTTTCTATCTGTTTGTTTACTGTCCATGACTCGCTTCCGTATGTCAGTATTGGCTTTATATAGCCCCAGTACACTACAGTGTATAAAAAGGGTTTTCCATTTGTGTGTGCAATAAAACTGAGATTACCTCTTCAAGATAGCTTAGATAAAACTGAGATTACCTCTTCAAGATAGCTTAGATAAAACTGAGATTACCTCTTCAAGATAGCTTAGATAAAACTAGATTACCTCTTCAAGATCGCTAACTAAAACTAGGATTACCTCTTCAAGATAGCTTAGATAACTAGATTACTCTTCAAGATCGCTAACATTTCGAAATCAAAGCAAACATCTAAGACGATGAAACATATTATTTGTCAACAATTTTGGCTGTACAAAACTCCGACATTAAAATCGTCCTCCTCATCGCTCCAGGTTCTAAAACGTTACTGTATATACACAAACGCATTTAAGAGAAACATTTTTGGGGGTATTTTTGTGTATGCACCTGAGATAATTCATCCACTTGTGATCCGTTTTCCTGCACGCGACCTGCACGCGGGAAGTCTACGTCTGCAAAATGTATCGGAAACTTTCATGGACAAGGCTAATTTGAAAAACAGAATCCGTTTTTTTAGTTTTATTTGTAAAAAATAAAGTTTTACAGAACGAATCCATTTTCAGATAATCGTTCAAGCTTTACAAAGTAATACTTTTTGTTTATATCAAGATTATGCTCATCATCATCATCAAGTGCCGTATTTGCATCGAAGCGTGGCTGCAATGGACCTATAACATCTGTCTTTTACTTTGATGTTGCACTTTGGAGAGTTATGTAATTTGTTCATCTCTTGATGTTTCCTTTCCACTTGTTTTCCAGTCTTCCTCTTGCTCGTTCTCTTTCAACTTTACACTCTAAAAGGTTTTGATTCAGGTGTCCGGTCAATTTATGTGTCGCCCCACGCTGAGAGACATACCAAGGAGGAGATCGAAGCACTTATGGACTAAATGGTATTTGATAATTAGTGTGTTGGCGGGACTCGCAAGGGGAGCAAAGAATAGTAACTTGTGGCCTGCAATGCATGTCGTAAGAGGTGGCTGAGGTAGGGACATAGATAAGCTACCGTAGTACATTAAAAAGCGTCGCAGAAATCGGATGTGCTGACCAACTTGTACAACGTACACTCTCTCCTAGGCTCAGATCACATAGAAATTACAACTAGTGGTTTAACAAGTCGTCGATATGGAGCGTTCCAAGAAGAAGAAGAAGAAGAAGAAGAAGATGAAAAAGAAGTAGATCTAAGATATTACTTACTTGCTTCAGTAGTTCTCCATGTATTTTGTTAGATCTAAGATATTACTTACTTGCTTCAGTAGTTCTCCGTGTATTTTGTTAGATCTAAGATATTACTTACTTGCTTCAGTAGTTCTCCGTGTATTTTGTTAGATCTAAGATATTACTTACTTGCTTCAGTAGTTCTCCGTGTATTTTGTTAGATCTAAGATATTACTTACTTGCTTCAGTAGTTCTCCATGTATTTTGTTAAATCTAAGATATTACTTACTTGCTTCAGTAGTTCTCCATGTATTTTGTTAAATCTAAGATATTACTTACTTGCTTCAGTAGTTCTCCATGTATTTTGTTAAATCTAAGATATTACTTACTTGCTTCAGTAGTTCTCTATGTATTTTGTTAGATCTAAGATATTGCTTACTTGCTTCAGTAGTTCTCTGTGTATTTTGTTAGATCTAAGATATTACTTACTTGCTTCAGTAGTTCTCCATGTATTTTGTTAGATCTAAGATATTACTTACTTGCTTCAGTAGTTCTCTGTGTATTTTGTTAGATCTAAGATATTACTTACTTGCTTCAGTAGTTCTCCGTGTATTTTGTTAGATCTAAGATATTGCTTACTTGCTTCAGTAGTTCTCTGTGTATTTTGTTAAATCTAAGATATTACTTACTTGCTTCAGTAGTTCTCTGTGTATTTTGTTAGATCTAAGATATTGCTTACTTGCTTCAGTAGTTCTCTGTGTATTTTGTTAGATCTAAGATATTACTTACTTGCTTCAGTAGTTCTCCATGTATTTTGTTAGATCTAAGATATTACTTACTTGCTTCAGTAGTTCTCTGTGTATTTTGTTAGATCTAAGATATTCTTACTTGCTTCAGTAGTTCTCCGTGTATTTTGTTAGATCTAAGATTTACTCTTAGTAGTTCTATTGTTGATCTAGATATTACTACTTGTCAGTAGTTCTCTGTGTATTTTGTTAGATCTAAGATATTACTTACTTGCTTCAGTAGTTCTCTGTGTATTTTGTTAGATCTAAGATATTGCTTACTTGCTTCAGTAGTTCTCCATGTATTTTGTTAGATCTAAGATATTGCTTACTTGCTTCAGTAGTTCTCCATGTATTTTGTTAGATCTAAGATATTACTTACTTGCTTCAGTAGTTCTCCATGTATTTTGTTAGATCTAAGATATTACTTACTTGCTTCAGTAGTTCTCTGTGTATTTTGTTAGATCTAAGATATTGCTTACTTGCTTCAGTAGTTCTCCGTGTATTTTGTTAGATCTAAGATATTGCTTACTTGCTTCAGTAGTTCTCCATGTATTTTGTTAGATCTAAGATATTGCTTACTTGCTTCAGTAGTTCTCCGTGTATTTTATTAGATCTAAGATATTGCTTACTTGCTTCAGTAGTTCTCCGTGTATTTTGTTAGATCTAAGATATTCTTACTTGTTCAGTAGTTCTCCATGTATTTTGTTAGATCTAAGATATTGCTTACTTGCTTCAGTAGTTCTCCATGTATTTTGTTAGATCTAAGATATTACTTACTTGCTTCAGTAGTTCTCCATGTATTTTGTTAGATCTAAGATATTACTTACTTGCTTCAGTAGTTCTCCATGTATTTTGTTAGATCTAAGATATTGTTTACTTGCTTCAGTAGTTCTCCATGTATTTTATTAGATCTAAGATATTACTTACTTGCTTCAGTAGTTCTCCATGTATTTTATTAGATCTAAGATATTACTTACTTGCTTCAGTAGTTCTCCATGTATTTTATTAGATCTAAGATATTACTTACTTGCTTCAGTAGTTCTCCATGTATTTTGTTAGATCTAAGATATTACTTACTTGCTTCAGTAGTTCTCTGTGTATTTTGTTAGATCTAAGATATTACTTACTTGCTTCAGTAGTTCTCCGTGTATTTTGTTAGATCTAAGATATTCTTACTTGCTTCAGTAGTTCTCCGTGTATTTTGTTAGATCTAAGATATTACTTACTTGCTTCAGTAGTTCTCCATGTATTTTGTTAGATCTAAGATATTACTTACTTGCTTCAGTAGTTCTCTGTGTATTTTGTTAAATCTAAGATATTGCTTACTTGCTTCAGTAGTTCTCTGTGTTTTAAATTTTTTGCCTTATTCTAGATATTGCTTACTTGTTCAGTAGTTCTCATTATGTTCTTAGATCTAAGATATTCTTACTTCTTCAGTTTCTTGTGTATTTTGTTAGATCTAAGATTTTATTTATTGCTTCAGTAGTTCTCTATGTATTTTGTTATTTATGTTGTGATTATCTTGTGTATGTTACTCTAGTGTTTTGTTATCATTTTATGTTATCTTATAGTTTCTTGTTTATGTTATCTTTATGTTATTGCTTATAGTTCTTGTTAGTGTATTATGTTATCTTATAGTATTCTTATGTTAGTATTCTCTGTATTTTGTTAGATCTAGTATTTGCTTTATAGTTATCTTTATTTTGTTAATCTAAGATATTACTTACTTCTTAGTGATTCTCGTGTATTTTTTAATATTTATTTTATTCTTTATGTTGCATATTTCTTATTCTCTTATGTTATAATTTATTCTATCTTATGTTTCTTATTTTTTATTTATCTTATGTTATGTTATGTTTGTTATTTTATTATTTATTTATGTTATAGTTTGATTTATGTTATTTGTGTTATGTTATCTTTATTTATGTTATTATTTTTTTATTTTATATTATGTTATCTTATTTATGTTATTTATCTTATTTATTTTTATATTTATGTTTATGTTATGTTATGTTATGTTATGTTTATCTTATGTTATGTTATGTTATGTTTATTATGTTATCTTTATTATCTTATTTATGTATCTTATTTATCTTATTATCTTAGTTATTTATATAGTTACTTATTCTTATTTATTTATTTATTTATTATTATGTTATCTTATATCTTATGATATGTTTGTATTTACTTATATTAGTATTCTATATCTCTATTTACAGTTTACCTAGTCTACATAGTTTATTATCTTATACTTTCATTATGTTAGTTGATTTATTATTTTTATTATATGTTATATGATTATCTATGTTGTATGTTATTTAATTATCTACTTTAATGTTATGTCTAGTTGATTCTATGTATATCACATGGTGTCGTCGTCACTGTCAGAAATCAATCTAGTCAGTTGAATCACTAGGGCCGATTGAGTGAGTCAACTGTCGATCTACAGAAGTCACTGTCGGCGATTGTCAACTGGATCGATTGAGTCAACAGTTGTCTAGGTGATCTTAGAGTCAACTAGGGTCGGATTCGAAGAGTCAACTAGGGGTCGGGATGTGAGAGAGTCAACTAGGGGTCGGGGATCGTGAGAGAGTCAACTAGGGGTCGGGATTGTGAGAGAGTCAACTAGGGGTCGGGATTGGAAGAGTCAACTAGGGGGTCGGGATTGCTGAGAGAGTCAACTAGGGGTCGGGGTTTCGTGAGAGAGTCAACTAGGGGTCGGGGATCGTGAGAGAGTCAACTAGGGGTCGGGGATTGCGAGAGAGTCAACTAGGGGTCGGGGATTGTGAGAGTCAACTAGGGGTCGGGGATCGTGAGAGAGTCAACTAGGGGTCGGGATTGCGAGAGAGTCAACTAGGGTCGGGATGGAGAGTCAACTAGGGGTCGGGGATCGTGAGAGAGTCAACTAGGGGTCGGGGATTGCGAGAGAGTCAACTAGGGGTCGGGATTGGAGAGAGTCAACTAGGGGTCGGGGATTGTGAGAGAGTCAACTAGGGGTCGGGGATGGAGAGGTCAACTAGGGGTCGGGATTGCAGAGAGTCAACTAGGGGTCGGGGATTGTGAGAGAGTCAACTAGGGGTCAGGGGATTCGTGAGAGTCAACTAGGGGTCGGGGATGTGAGAAGTCAACTAGGGGTCAGGGATTGTGAGAGAGTCAACTAGGGGTCAGGGATCTGAGAGGAGTCAACTAGGGGTCGGGGATTGTGAGAGAGTCAACTAGGGGTCGGGATTGTAGAGAGTCAACTAGGGGTCGGGATGTGAGAGAGTCAACTAGGGGGTCGGGGATTGTGAGAGAGTCAACTAGGGGTCGGGGATTCGTAGAGAGTCAACTAGGGGTCGGGGATTGCGAGAGAGTCAACTAGGGGTCGATCGTGAGGATAACTGGGTCGGGATTAGAGAGTCAACTAGGGGTCGGGGATCTGTGAGGAGAGTCAACTAGGGGTCGGGGATCGTGAGGAAGTCAACTAGGGGTCGGGGATTGCGAGAGAGTCAACTAGGGGTCGGGGATCGTGAGAGAGTCAACTAGAGGTCGGGATCGAGAGAGTCAACTAGGGTCGGGTTGAGAGAGTCAACTAGGGGTCGGGATCGAGCATGGGTCAATTGGAGGTCGGGGATTGAGAGAGTCAACTAGGGGGTCGGGGATCATGGGTCGGACGAGTCAACTAGGGTCGGGATTGCGAGAGGTCAACTAGGGGTCGGGGATCGTGAGAGAGTCAACTAGGGGTCAGGGATTGAGAGAGTCAACTAGGGGTCGGGGATCGTGAGAGAGTCAACTAGGGGTCGGGGATTCGGAGAGAGTCAACTAGGGGTCGGGATTGTGAGAGAGTCAACTAGGGGGTCGGGGATCGTGGAGAGAGTCAACTAGGTCGGGATGAGTCAACGGGTCGGATCGTGAGAGAGTCAACTAGGGGGTCGGGATCGTGAGAGAGTCAACTAGGGGTCGGGGATCGTGAGAGAGTCAACTAGGGGTCGGGGATCGTGAGAGAGTCAACTAGGGGTCGGGGATCGTGAGAGAGTCAACTAGGGGTCGGGGATCGTGAGAGAGTCAACTAGGGGTCGGGGATCGTGAGAGAGTCAACTAGGGGTCAGGGATCGGAGAGTCAACTAGGGTCGGATCCGAGAAGTCAACTAGGGGTCGGGATTGTAGAGAGTCAACTAAGGGGTGGAATCTAGCATCTGTAAGGTAGAGGCAAGCACTTTCCTTAAATTCCTTCAATAAAAATGGACACAATTGAACAGTTTTATAAATAAAGTGGGTCTTTGTGGCCTAGAGGTAAGGTGTTCGTCTCTCCTTAAAAGTACTCGGTACGTTCCGAGCGAAGAGTGATCGTGTAATTTCTCCAAAGATCTGAACTGGTAATGTAGGTGACATCGAGTTCCTAGTCATATCAGAGCATGACGATAAAATGTAGATACCATATTCAATTTGAGCACTCAATATCTCCCTGGGAAAAACAAAGAAAACTTTCTTGGAAGATCTTTCCGTTCGTTTACTCAGTATTATCGCAGCTTCCCCACGGCTTTCTCAAGATCTGTTCTGATCCGGTCCGATCACTTAAAATCTGTTGGTATCCGTACATCGCTCGCAAGATAGAAGTCATAGATAAGTATGTTGGAGGTAGATTGCAACCAACTGTCGATGTGAAGACGTTACCTGATGTGGAGGTAGATTGCAACCAACTGTCGATGTGGAGACGTTACCTGATGTGGAGGTAGATTGCAACCAACTGTCGATGTGGAGACGTTACCTGATGTGGAGGTAGATTGCAACCAACTGTCGATGTGAAGACGTTACCTGATGTGAGTAGATTGAACAACTGTCGATGTGAAGACGCTTAGCTGATGTGTAGAATTATCAACAACTGTCGATTGAATTACCTGATGAAGATGATGATGTCATCTGTAGATGCTAGTTTGTTAGATAATGAAATAGTAAAGAATGAAACTTAGTTCTAGAACGTTTAGAATTATCATTTACAATCTGACATTATTAATTACAATAAAGGAAATGATTGTTTAGTTTAGTTTGACTTCTTCAGCAATCTCTGGTCATGCGCCTAGTTCACTGTGGACTGGGCTGTCAGTTTCATGATTGTTGAATTTTCCTAAAGCTTAGTATTCAGGTCGACTGAGTTTCTTCTCAGCTCACCCAGGAGAGAACAGTCTTGCAGGACATGATCTGGTGTCTGTTCCGCCTGCTGACCCTGTAGAGAGCTGTTTGACTTATTCTTAGTCTATGTAAGTGTTTGTTTGTTTGGCTTTTTTTTTCTTCTTCCGATCCAGAAGCACTTGAGCTTTCAGCTCTTCGGTTCGGTGTCATGGATATCGTAGTCCTTAGGTTCGGTGCCACGAACACCGTGAATCTGGGTGTGGCTTTTCTACCAGCCCGCGGAATTGAACTCGCACACACAGAGAACTAGTCACCCGCAGTGCAACGCGCTACGAACACGCTGGGCGGGCGGGCGGGCGGGCGGGCGGGCAGGCTATAAGTGTTTGTTGAGTCTGCAGTGTTCGTGGCGTTTTGTCTTGGTTTGGTCATCTAACGAGAAGGAGAGTATTGTAGGACATCATCTAACGAGAAGGAGAGTATTGTAGGACGTCATCTAACGAGAAGGAGAGTATTGGAGGACATTGTGATAACATACAAAAATAAGGAAAACACAGCGCGGCAAAGCACGAACTTCGTAGCTTTAGCAAGAATCCTATGGAAGTTTAGACAAAAAATGTACAGTTGAACTGAACAACACAGTTCGGATTCGAACTAGCGAATTTCCGGACGCTAAGCAAACGTCTCAACCACTTAATCATGGAGAACATACCATCTGGTTAAAATACATTAGAAAAAAATTTGTAGGGGTCCAAGATATACCCCCTCCATTCAGATGTAACAGATAAAAGAATGTAAATGTATTCCTCTATGATCCGCCTCTGATTGTCGGACATGACAGAAGAAATGTAAGAATATTTTCCAGAATCTGTAAATGTATATCGCATTTCTGCAATTATTCGACATTAAAAGCTTTTCGACATCCCTCCCTCGCGTCTCGGATCACGGTCTGAACCTCGCTGTCCCCTCGTACAAAGAATATAGACAACTAAGACCACGAGTTACTCGTAGTGAGTTGTCGTTCTTGAACCTTTGAAAACATGCCGGCTGGCAAACTAATATACAGCGTTCTGTTCCTCGTAGTTATCTTCTAAACGACATGTTTTTCAACAAGGCGTTTTGTACGCACGAGAAAAGCCTTCTAGTTGCGAATTTTTACTCACGTTTGGGAACAAGTGAAAAACAAGTCTCATAACCTTACCCAATATTCTCTAGCTTAACTGAAAGTCTGCTCAACCTATCACACGAACTTGTATCTGGCACGCAGCTCACGCGGGACTGCACGCTCTCTGCTTTAGCCAATGATATTGTGTGTGTATATAATATATATTATATAAGCTCTCCTTGTGGATAACGGGAGACAATTCATTAAATAGTGATTCAAAGCCGTGAATGAGGTGCCAGTGTTATGACAAAACATATGCAGGACGTATACATTCTCATCGTCAAAGATTATTAATTGAATATATATATATATATATTTTGGGTGTGTTTTATATATTCATTTCATTTTTATACAGTTAAGTAATTTACCAAGTGATAATTGACATATATTTCTGAACATAAATTGTGAAAATGTGGTGATAATTTAACGGGCGATGTGTAAAAACGGGACGATGAGTGTTACAATATTGTGAATTAGGTGATAAGTTATTCAGAAGACTAATTTGAAATGTAATATATACATTCTTGTTTTTATGTTGTCGTGTGGTGTGGTGCAATGTCGGTGAACACATTTTTGTTGTCGTGTGGTGCGCAATGTCGTGCGAACGCATTTTTGTTGTCGTGTGGTGGGCAATGTCGTGTGAACGCATTTTTGTTGTCGTGTGGTGCGCAATGTCGTGCGAACGCATTTTGTTGTCGTGCGGTGGCAATGTGTGGAACGCATTTTGTTGTCGTGTGGTGGCAATGTCGTGCGAACGCATTTTGTGTGAGTCGTGAACGATGTGTCGCAATGTTGTGAGAACGCATTTTTGTTGTCGTGTGGTGCGCGAATGTTGTGCGACGAACGCAGACACATGATGAGGTGAGTATATTGTTAAAATAGATGTCTATGAAAAATAATGAATATAAAATGGAACGAATTCAGGAGAAGTGATGAAATCAGAGATATGTCTGGTTAACCACTAGTGACAACTGTTATAAGACAGAGAAGGTGGAAATATGTTGGGCACACCTTGAGGAGAAATGATCAAAGAATATCAAAGCAGGCATTAAAGTGGGATGCAAAGGGTTCAAGAAAGAGAGGACGACCTAGGGAGACACTGAAACGAACTTTGCAGAGAGAGGCAAGAAATATCGGTCTCAGTTTCACGGAGGAGATTGAGTGATTTGCCATATATAGAGCGGTATGGAGATATTGCTTGCAGGCCCTATATAACGTATAACGGTACGAGAGGAATTATTATTATTAATATATTGTTAAGGAAACTCAACTCCAAATACACGGCGGGTTCTTGGGAATTTGAGTATCCAAGTCCAATACACGGCGGGTTCTTTGGTATCTGAGAAGCCAAGTCGATTACACGGCCGGTTCTTTGGTATTTGAGTATCACGACATTTGGAGAGTATGACAGCGGGTTCTTTTTGAGCTATTTGAAGTTTTAACCAAGTTGAATGCACGGCAGGTTCTTTGGTATGTGAGGTTGCCAAGTTGAATGGACGACGGTTTCTTTGTATTTGAGAAGCCAAGTCAATTACACGGTGGGTCTTATTATCTGGATCATTCGAGTCTTATCTGAGAAGCCAAGTCAATTAGGTCTTGTACAAAAGGGCAACGGGTTCTTTTTATCTGGTCAATTTGGAGTTCTTGTTCTGAAAGAGCTTAAATCTTGGTTGTAGTTTAAAACTGCTTGTAATACCGCTTTTTATAATGCTGTAGGATACGGGGAGGGGACATGTTCTGAGGAACTTAATGACTTCATCGCTGGTGCAGTCACAAGAAACTGGCAATGTTAGGACTTTTCTTTATGCCACTGACAGAAAAAAATTCATTGGCCTTACCGTGGATTTAACACGGGTCTCCTGCATGGGCACCACCACTGGTATCTGAGTAAAACCAAGTCATGGGAACCAGTTCTCGAATCCATTCTTCGACCAGAACCAGCACTGGTATCTGTGTAAAACCAAGTCAATAAATCAGACATTAAGATAAACAATCTAGCTCATCGTTGAAGCGTTCTAGTTGGGCGTAGAGGCGATTAGGGTTCGGTAGCTCCTTCAAGAAGAAATTAATAATAAATATTTTAAAATAAATTATTTTCGTGATTTTGCGATTGAATAATCATTTAAAATTTGAATTCTACATTCTCATTCATCTTATGCCCGTCTTACAAGATCCATTTTTCATCAATTTTCTATTTCATGTATATAATCATTTGATAAATGACCATGTATTACAGAAATATATATCAATTGTCTATGTCAAAGAAAATAGATCATGTATAAATGTGGGTGAGGGGCGTTGGCAAACTGTTATAATGTGGAGGGGGGCGTTACAAAGTTTATGGTGTGTAAAGTGGGCGGTGGGCCGAAAAAGGTTGGGAATTTATGGTCTAGCTTGACCAAGAGCACCTAAAGATGAAGTATTCACTTCATTGCACCGGTTTCCTATATGACCCGGTCCCTCTCAGTAGAAATGGTACGCCACCTGCCGAGAGTATGGTACAAACACGAGCTCTGTAAACAGTATATTGCGGTTTAACAGTTGCAGATGGTACCGTCTACTGTCATACGGTAACAGATGAAACATCTGATCTGACAGTGAGTTTAACAGTTGCAGATGGTACCGTCTACTGTCACACAGTAACAGATGCAAACATCTGATTTGACTTATCTTCATCTAAATGGTTTTTCAAGAGAGAAAGGATTGAGTTCATTGTACCGGGTTTAACCCTTATAGTTCAGTCCCTCTCCCAAGAAATAGCATGCCATCTGCTGAGAGTATTCCATAAAGCACGAACTCAGTAGCTCCGGAAACAATCCTAGGTGTCTCTGGAAAAATGCACTCGTGAACAGAAAGGCGCGATCCGGATTCAAATCCACGACCTTCGACTCTCAAGGCAAGGGCCTAACAACATAGTCACAGCGAACTTAATGTTTAGATCCTACTTATATTAATACCACGCCCATGTGGTGTTGAGGCTCGCAAGGAGCAGAGAATAGTACCACTGCGACCTACAAGGCATGTCGTAAGAGGCGACTGATGTAGTGGCCTAGGAAAGCTGCGCTAGTAAATAAAAAGCGTCGCGGAAATCGGATGTCTACTTGTAGGTGCATAACTGACACAACGTAAATCGATGTCTCTTAGGTTCAGATACTACAATACGTAAAATCGATTCTATGGTGTATGGAGCATAACTGAAAACGAAAATCGGATGTCACTCAAGGTGCATAACTTCTTACACTAAATCGATCATCTACTTCTCATTTCTAACATGTCACATTCTTCAAAATGTGTCTACTTGTCGTGCTACATTCACATTCGTCAATCGATCTACATTGCTGTACATTACTGACACAATCAATCGATTCTACTCTTACAGTTCCATAACTCACATCTAAACTCAGATGTCTCTCTGAGTTCTAATCTGCACACGTTAAATCGGATGTCTACTTCTCGTCATACCTGCACATCGTTCGATGTCTACTTGTTCTCTGCACACGTAAATCGGATGTCTCACTTTATTACATCTGCACACGTAAATCGGATGTCTACTTGTAGCATAACTGACATCACTAAATCGGATGTCTACTTGAATTCTAACTCTACACTCTATTCTACTTCAGTCTACACTCACATCTAATTCGTTCTTAGGTTCAATCACATCAATACACAAGATTGATTTAAGTGATCTATGACAATTAAAAATACCATATCTACATTCTACATTCTCTACATTCTCTTACATTCTCTTACATTCTCTCACATTCTCTCACATTCTCTCACATTCTCTACATTCTCTCACATTCTCTCACATACTCTCACATTTCTCACATTCTCTCACATACTCTCATTTTTAAATTCTCTCAATACTCTCAATTCCTCATTTCTCTGCAACTGTACATTTCGAGTTTCCACTCTGTCAATTGTATATTCGGTGACATATTCTCACAGCAGTGACTAACATGTCACAATATACTGTCAGGTCCACTTCTAATGGCAAATGATTGTCACAATTAATATACCCACGATAATATGCACTACACCATTCATTCACCACATGAACTCTCCCAACACTCTGTCACAAAATAGACATTTACATATCACACAAGCATCTGTAGACTACGGTCAGCTTGTATTTCTTCAAATGGTCTTTATCTAGTAGGTTAATATATCAAGACTAAAGACATGTCCTGAGGCAGAAGTGGATCAATAAACAATTTGAATTAGACTGTTCCTAATATTCATGTCCCAATTCTATAATTATGTCAGTGTATCTTTGTTTCAATGAATTAGCTGTAATATGGTCAGGGTTCTAATATGGTCAGGGTTGTAATATGGTCAGGGTTGTAATATGGTCAGGGTTGTAATATGGTCAGGGTTGTAATATGGTCAGGGTTATAATATGGTCAGGGTTGTAATATAGTCAGGGTTGTAATATGGTCAGGGTTGTAATATGGTCAGGGTTTTAATATGGTCAGGGTTGTAATATGGTCAGGGTTGTAATATGGTCAGGGTTGTAATATGGTCAGGGTTGTAATATGGTCAGGGTTGTAATATGGTCAGAGTTGTAATATGGTCAGGGTTGTAATATGGTCAGGTTGTAATATAGTCAGAGTTGTAATATAGTCAGGTTGTAATATGGTCAGGGTTGTAATATGGTCAGGGTTGTAATATGGTCAAGGTTGTAATATGGTCAGGGTTGTAATATGGTCAGAGTTGTAATATGGTCAGGGTTGTAATATAGTCAGAGTTGTAATATGGTCAGGGTTGTAATATGGTCAGGGTTGTAATATGGTCAGGGTTGTAATATGGTCAGGGTTGTAATATGGTCAGGTTGTAATATGGTCAGGTTTAATATAGTCAGGGTTGTAATATGGTCAGGGTCGTAATATGGTCAGGTCTAATATGGTCAGGGTTGTAATATGGTCAGGCTCGTAATATGGTCAGGGTCGTAATATGGTCAGGGTTGTAATATGGTCAGGGTCGTAATATGGTCAGGGTCGTAATATGGTCAGGGTCGTAATATGGTCAGGGTCGTAATATGGTCAGGCTCGTAATATGGTCAGGGTTGTAATATGGTCAGGGTTGTAATATGGTCAGGGTCGTAATATGGTCAGGGTTGTAATATGGTCAGGCGTATGTACATAATATGGTCAGGGTTGTAATATGGTCAGGTTGTAATATGGTCAGGTCGTAACATAAAAGTGAAACATTTTTCTCCATTTTTTCACATTTGGAATAATTGTTTATTGAACTGACCTTCTTCTTCTTTGAACACTCCATATCGACCTACTTGTTAAACCACTCTTTGTGATTTGTATGTTATCTCAGCCTAAGTGAGTGTATGTTGACTACTTGTTAAACCACTCTTTGTGATTTGTATGTTATCTCAGCCTAAGAGGATTGTACATTGTCCAGTTGATGTTACAAGTAAGTGCATTATTTCTATTTTAACTTTTTATTTACCAGGAAGTAGTTTAGTTGACTACCTTACCCTCTTTGACATGCTTGCTCAGTAACAGGTTTACTACTTGTTAACTTCCTTGGTTCTATAGTTTCTCAGCTAAGTAGTGTATGTTGACTACTTGTTAAACCACTCTTTGTGATTTGTATGTTATCTCAGCCTAAGAGCGATTGTACATTGTGCCAGTTATGTGCCTACAAGTAGGCCATCCTATTTCTATTTATAGCTTTTTATTTACTAGGGTAGCTTTCCTAGGCCCCTACCTCAGCCGCCTCTTACGACATGCCTTGTAGGTAACAGGTTTACTATCTCTGTGCTTCCCTTGGCCTCTACCTCAGTCGCCTCTCACGACATGCCTTGTAGGTAGTAGGTTTACTAGCAATAGCCAGAATTGTGCCATGCGTATTATCACTGGAGCCATGAAGTCCGCGCCTATCAAGGCGATGGAAACAATCACCGGCATCCAACCAATGACAGATCGAAGGGACAGAAAAGTATTAGTACTAGCGGAAAAACTAAAACGACTTGATTCCCACTCAATGCACGGAAGAATGTTTGAATTCGGAAGGAGTAGGATACAGAGATCTAGCTTCTCAAAAATCTCCAAAGCACTGACCGCAGATCATCCAGTCCTTTCAAAATGCAAAGCCAAACCAATCCCGGCAACTGACAACTGCCCGCCGTAGAAAACCAGATTGCCACAGGTAAATACTCGAATAACTACCGAGCAGAGGCAATAAAAGCTGCGGCCGAAGTGATCCTAGAGAGAAGAGGCACCGCTCGCAACAAGGTCGTGATATTCACCGATGCTCTATTGGTCATGACGACACTCAAAAGTGTAGGCAAAACAGAGCAGAATGAGCTCAAAGCGACCCTCGATGAATTAACGAGCTCACTCAAACGCACCGTCATTCAGTGGATACCATCACACTGTAACGTAAGGAAAAACGAAGCAGCCGACAAACTAGTCAAAGAAGGCGGGCGACTACCTCAGACTGATCTCGAGATCAGTTAAGAAGCAAAACAACCATCGGCTCGCACTATAGAAACAAATGGACAAAAGGCCATCCTCAGTATACCAACAGCGACGGATACTATGGTCTCTCTCGTAGTGAACAAGTTGCCATATTTCGCCTCCGTACCGTCACAACAAGCTCGAGCCACATTTCCACAAATTTAAGATTGGCAAACTAGCTGTGCCCTGCAAAAAGCGGACATGACGGCAGAACACGTTCTGCAAGACTGTCAACAGTTAGCAGGTAAGGAAAAAACATGGCCCAAAACACAGAGCTTCAGAAGCTGACGGAGGAACAGAGTCCCTTAAAACCACGGTAATTTGATAAAGTTGGTTCATCAGTCTGGCCGAACGCAAAGAGAGAGAGAGAGAGAGAAGAGAAGAGAGAGAGAGAGAGAGAAAGAACTGCAGGTGTGACAATAAGAGACAAAATTAGAAATGAAGAAATCAGAAGACTGGATGTGAAACCAGTCATGCAATTCATAAAGAACAACAGATTAAATGGTTTGGACACCCGACAAGAATGTCCTGGTATCGCCTACACAGAGCCACACAGAAAAAGTATAACAAGTACAAAGCTGGGAAGACCACGTAAACGATGGGGCGACGACGACATCAGAAAGTCTTACGAAAATGAATATCAGCTTACAAAGTGCTTTAAAACCAGTACACACAAGATCACTAGCACCCTCTCACAGTTATATAAAGAAGTAAATGGTGGAAGAGAAGAAGTAGAAGAACAATTGAGACTTATCTCTTGTTTGTTTCGCTCCTTTTCTAATACTTAATTTTGTATGAAATATTAAAAAGTTGGAGAAGTAAAACTTCGATATTCGGTGAGTGATAACTATTTATTAATTTATAGCATAACATTCCATAACCACACACGTACACAGATACGAAAACAGACACACACACACGTGCATATACGCATACCTACTCACATACACACGTACCTAAACTCGCATACCTACACACACACATACGTACACACACACGTACATGCAGACATACGTACACACATACGTACACACGTATTACATACACACATATTACACGCACAGAAACCCACACACACACAAACTACGCACACACACCCACAGACACATACTACCACCTACACATTTCCAAGCCATTCCCACAAACACAATTTTCTGAAACTGAAATCTTGCATTGCTCACTAAAACATCGTTTAATATTCCAGTCATGTTCATTGCAATAATCCCTACTTGTAATTATGCAGCAATTGCAATTAACCGAAATGTTCAACGGATATTGTTATTAAATGCCAGTTCTGTTCACTTCGTCATGTGACCTGATTTATTTGCCAGTATGCCAATTATTCAATTTGTGATTAACGTACTGTGTAACACAGTCTCGACCAATCTTACCTTGCCAGTTTGCAATGTTGACCTAACGGGCACAATATCCTGCCAGATCTAAATACCGCTGTTTTAAACCAGTGGCTCCCAACCTTTCAGCAGGCCCTTAACGACAGACAAGACCCCCTAGCCCACCCTCATTATCACACGCCAAGTTATCTGAAATTTCCAAAGAGAAAAATAAATGAAAGGATCATAGAACACCAAAAGCAGGCATTGAAGTGGGAGACAAAGGGCTGACGACAGAGGGCATCATAGAAACACTGAAACGAACTTTGCTGAAAGAGACTAGAAATATCGGACTCAGATCCATGAAGAGATTCTTCTTCTTTGCGTTCGTTCTTTACGACCAATTTTAATCACTCTTTGTGATATGTTTGATCTTTGCCAAGAACTTGTATACATTGCACATTGGTTTGGTAGGCACCTAAACGCATAGACTTCTACCCGTTTAGGACACGTGCATCCGATTTCAGTCAAACCTCCTTTTTAGTCGCCTCTTACGACATGCGTGGTAGGTAACAATGGTTCTATTCTTGACACCCAAATTTGGGCCCCGGTAACCACTCGGGCGGTGAAAGATATTGATCAAAATGTCCAGTACTGTGCGGTATGGAGAAATTACTTGCAGGCCATATACAACGCATAACGGTACGAGAGGAATACAGTATACAGATAAACGATTAACCAGGGGCGGCTCGTCATTAAGGGCCAGTGGGGCCAGGCCCCACCAAAAATATTAAGTAACGTGTACTTTTTATTTCAGACATTATTTGTTTATAATTATTACTTTCAACAGGATACTGATTAGCTTTGAAAGTTGATATATAAGCGCTAAAATATCACACACATACTGAAATCTAAAATTCAACATATTTTTCCTCCAATTAGTAAACACCCATGGTCATTAGGGGCCAGTAAGAACAGGCCTACCAAATCAAAAATAATTAACGTGTACTTATTATTTTTAAAAAAATTGTTCGTAATTATTATTGTTAACTTGACACTGATTAGCTTTGAAAGTTGAATATTTAATACAAAATATAAATATTATATCATAATAATATAACAATCATAATAATATATAAAATTATTATTTAAAAACTATTATATACGGTCTCTAATTCAGCTTCTCTCTATAACGCTTGATGTATATATCAGCTCACTATGTTTTATCAGTTCAGTTTTAAAATGATCTACAGCGCACTGACGATGTAACATTGCGACCTCTACCTTTGACCCTACCTTTAATAATAATTGCCAAAACAATTTGTCATTTTATTTACCGGAAGCTAATTTCCTACGCGATCAACCAATTAACAGTTAAACGACGACTCTTGATTAAATAGTACTTTGTATAATTATCGTTTGAATCACAAATTATATATAAAATAGTAGAAAAGGATATGCATTAATAGAAATATGTAACTAACTATTATTATAATCGTTAACGGTAATCGTCCGTTTCGTATTCAATATACATATGTCTTCTACAAGCACACTGTTTGTGATTTACAAGCTGTGACCTACTTTTGAAGTTGTGGCTTACTCGAAATTCAAAATGAATCAAGTAGATTATTTATTACGAAATCCGTTCCTTCGTTAAAGATGAAGAAAAGCTTGAAATTAAACGGCTAGGTGCACATCAGCCAAATAACTTTGTATATGTGCAACAAGATGGCAAGAAAAGAGGACTTTCAATAATAAGTGGTTTAGTAAAAAATCGTGGTTAACTGTCAGTGAAGAAAAGCAAAGTTTTGTTTGTTTTTATTGTTTGCTATTTCATGGTGAAGGACTGTAGTCAACGGTAGGCTGTATCGATCTCTTTTGTACCTTAGTTATATGGTATATATTTTAGTTATTGTTGAACCCCAGGAATTATGAGTTTTCACCATTTTGCCTATAGTGCGTGGGGAGAGTGCCCGACTTTCTTGCAATGAGAGTGGCAATTATGGTTGACCATTGATTTAGTATGAGGTATACGCCTACACGTGACTCGTACTTGTTACTTCTTACATTTGCTTTGCATTTATGCAACTTTTTCATTAGACATCGGCAGAAGATGCGTGCATTCACTAGTATTTAGGACCTAAGAGGCGTGTCTGCGTTTGCTTTATTACCTATACCAGAGTAGCTCTCTCTCGATCCTTACCCATTAGCCAGACACGATCTTTTTTCTATTTCCAGGGTCACCACGAGGAGGTGGAGTAGGGTCTTGATCAGTGCCAGCTCACTTACCCTGACGTAACGTTGTCCCGTTTGTTATTTGCGCATGCGGCGCCAAATCATTATAGTAAAGGAGGAATAACTTCGCGGAATAGACAATTAATAGTAAATACTAAAATATAAACCTAGCCTAAAAACCATGATTTTTCTGAAATTTGTGTCTGGCCCCATCACCAAAAATGATCACGAGCCGCCACTGCGATTAACCAAAATATCTCTCCATCTAAGCTATATAACAACTCTGTCCACTAAACACAAAACATTGCAGTGAATGTAAAATTATACATTTAAAGAGATTTAAGGAAAATGTCAATATGAGTCAAAATGTCAAGAATGTTCTTAGTTATTTTGTAAAGACATTTTAAACTTAGTTTTAAAGGTGACTACTAAGCGGTGTCTGTGAGGTAGAAGTTTAGTGATCATCTCTCGTGTCAAAGGTACTAGCTTCCTCTTCGAGCCATCTGGATATTTTTTCAAAGATTCCTGATCTCACTGTAGATGAGATCGAGTTCCTAATCCCATCGAAGATGGACGATAAAACTTAGGTCCCATGTTCGGTTTGAGCACGTAAAAGAACCTTGGGCATTTCAAGATCGAGAAGAGCAGGCTGGAAAGCCTCGGCCCGGGCAAAATTCATTAGAAAAGGTTACAAATTAAATTCCAACAAAATATCTTCCCATCTTCAAAAATTACACCGAGGACCCTCGCCGTTGCTATGGAGTTCGTGAACTGTTGCTGAGATCTTCTTATGTAAGAAAGAAATCAGAGCACACATTATTACTCACCGAAATGCAATGATGATGATCCTATCTATCAATCCTACTACACCAGAGAGCACAATCCTACTACACCAGAGAGCACAATCCTACTACACCAGAGAGCACAATCCTACTACACCAGAGAGCACAATCCTACTACACCAGAGAGCACAATCCTACTACACCAGAGAGCACAATCCTACTACACCAGAGAGCACAATCCTACTACACCAGAGAGCCATACTGAAAAAGTTTATCGAGTACAGAGCAAGAGGAAGATCACAGTAAAGATGGAGCGACGGCATCAAGAACAACCTTAAGAAAATTAACAACATATTACACAGGGCCTTAGATCAAGCACACACGATCACAAGTTCACTACAACACCCCCTCCCCTCCACCACCCCCTCCACCACACTTCTATAAAGAAGTAAATGAGGAAGAAAAGACATTTTAATTTTAGAAAACTTATTTGAAACGGAAAAACCAGTTAGAATTAACATTTATTAAAACACCAAATTTACAAAAACTGTCAGAACTTTTCACGCCTCGCCCTGATACTGCGTCACGCCTCGCCTTGATACTGCGTCACGCCTCGCCTTGATACTGCGTCACGCCTCATTGGAGAGATGCGCCTCCCAGATTAAGAACTACTGCTCCAACAAAATGTTGGCTTTTATTTATAATTTTATGGAAGCACATTGAAATATATTTCCTTGTTTTAGTCAAATATGCAGCACTTTAACGTTTTGTGTACCCTTTGAAGTCGGTGAAAGCCCACCGCTTGGCGAGGGACACCAGACAAATATGTACTACTTTAACGTTTTGTGTACCCTTTGAAGTCGGTGAAAGCCCACCGCTTGGCGAGGGACACCAGACAAATATGTACTACTTTAACGTTTTGTGTACCCTTTGAAGTCGGTGAAAGCCCACCGCTTGGCGAGGGACACCAGACAAATATGTACTACTTTAACGTTTTGTGTACCCTTTGAAGTCGGTGAAAGCCCACCGCTTGGCGAGGGACACCAGTCAAATAATAAGCAGGCCTCACGCAAAAATCAGTCATAAGCGCAATACTAGGCCTCATGATCCGCCTGAATTGACAGCGAGCGATGGAAGAATATCATTTTATATATGTGTGTCTCACCCGTGTGGTGCTGGGGCCTGCAAGGGAAAGCATGTCGTAACATACAAGGCATATCGTAAGAAACGACCCATGTAGGACCTAGGAAGCTACCTAGTGAATAAAAGCATCGCAGAAATCGGATGTGTTAGCCTATTTGTAGGCGCATAACTGGCACAACGTACAGTCGCTCTTAGGCTCAGATCACATACAAATCCCACATAGTGGTTAACAAGTCGGGTTGACATGGAGCGTTCGAAGAAGAAGATACATATTTGTGTTTATGTCAACAACTGGGATCAGAAAATATTAACATATCTGATATAGCTGGTCATTCTTGTTTGTAGAAGTAGTAAGTTCTTGATTGTAGAAGTAGTAAGTTCTAAATTGTAGGAGTAATAAGTTCTCGATTGTAGGAGTAATAAGTTCTCGATTGTAGGAGTAGTAAGTTCTAAATTGTAGGAGTAGTAAGTTCTCGATTGTAGGAGTAGCAAGTTCTCGATTGTAGGAGTAGCAAGTTCTCGATTGTAGGAGTAGCAAGTTCTAAATTGTAGGAGTAGTAAGTTCTAAATTGTAGGAGTAGCAAGTTCTAAATTGTAAGAGTAGTAAGTTCTAAATTGTAGGAGTAGAAGTTCTAAATTGTAGATAGTGAGTTCTAAATTGTAGGAGTAGCAAGTTCTCGATTGTAGGAGTAGTAAGTTAGAGAGGACGAGTTATGTGGAACACCAATTTCAATATGTCCTTTAACGACTTTACCATTCTAAGCCAATATACAGGTTCGCAGTATTTTTTCAAAGTGTATGTCACTTAATGTTTCTATACCAAGTATGAAGGAGGTAGACGGACTAATTATTTCCCTACTTGGAACATGAGGACGGAAATGAACCCACATCCCTTGTTGTGTGTTTGCTATATGATTTCGATAACTATGTTTATCCTTTCTACACATTAGTTTAGTCTAGGGCATGATAAGTTGATACTAGCAGGGGCGGCTCGTCATTAAGAGCTAGTGGGGCCGGACACCACCACAAATAATGTGTAGCGTGTATTTACAATTTTAAATTTATTTGTTCATAATTATTACTTTAATATGATACGTATTAGCATATAAAGTTGAATACATAACGCTAAAATATCATATACAGTGTGACATTCAGAGTCTTTCTTCCCTCATTAGTATATCATGTTGAATACATAACGCTAAAATATCATATACAGTGTGAAATTCAGCGTCTTTCTTCCCTCATTAGTATAACTTGGCATTTCCAGTGACTTTTTTTAGGGCCAGTAGAAATTTGGTCTATTTAGACCGTCTGTTAACATAGCGACATCTGACCTCTCTCTTGTCTGGTTATTTAGCACAAACAAATATGGGATTTTCATTCGTTCAGTAAGAAAATTATTACGCGACCAAGCCAGTGCACAGTTAAACGGTATTACTGTGCTAAAATGAGTCTGGGTGGGTAGATACGAATGATTATGAAAATAGAAATAATTAACTAACCATCATAGAATAGTTTAATATAATCACCTGTTCCATCAGTATACATCCATGTACGACAATATACGTCAATGCAAGTTGACGAGTTGTGACCTACTATTATAATAAAGTGGAGGGAGGAGGTTTAACAACTTCTCGGCATAGGTACATAATAGTAAATACTGTTAAATGGGGTCTCTGTGGTTGAGTGGTTAAGCCCTTTGCCTTGCGAGTCGAAGTTCGCGGGGTTCGAATCCGACCTCGACCTTCTGTTTACGAGTGGAGTTTTTTTCCCAGAGACCCCTAGGATTGTTGCCGGAACTACCGAGTTCGTGCTTTGTACAGTACTCTTGGCAGATGGCGTGCCATTTCTATGGAGAGGGACCGAGCCATATGCGGTAAAACCCGGTGCAATGAAGTCAATCCTTCGTCTTTAAAACCTTTAAATAGTAAATACTCAAATATAACCTAACTAATAAATATTATCATGATTTGTTCGAAAATTTGTGTCTGGTCCCCATCAACAACAATGATTAGGAACCGCCACTGGCTATGATAAGTCCGTCACTGGGTATGATAAGTCCGTCACTGGGTATGATAAGTCCGTCACTGGCTATGATAAGTCCGTCACTGGGTATGATAAGTCCGTCACTGGGTATGATAAGTCCGTCACTGGGTATGATAAGTCCGTCACTGGGTATGATAAGTCCGTCACTGGGTATGATAAGTCCGTCACTGGGTATGATAAGTCCGTCACTGGGTATGATAAGTCCGTCACTGGGTATGATAAGTCCGTCACTGGCTATGATAAGTCCGTCACTGGGTATGATAAGTCCGTCACTGGCTATGATAAGTCCGTCACTGGGTATGATAAGTCCGTCACTGGGTATGATAAGTCCGTCACTGGCTATGATAAGTCCGTCACTGGCTATGATAAGTCCGTCACTGGCTATGATAAGTCCGTCACTGGCTATGATAAGTTGAGTCTAGGACATAATCTGAGACTGAGAAGAGATAACGTATAGACATATATAATCGTCTATACCCGAGACGTATATCCGAGACGTATACCGAGACGTATACCGAGACGTATCCGAGACGGATACCGAGACGTATACCGAGACGTATACCGAGACGTATACCCGATAGACACAAAGTGAGTTACGTGCCCAGGAAAAACAAGGAAAAAGGCAAGTTGCATAAGCAAATCTCATGCATGTCTTCGGGGCTAATAATGTTGTTGTAACTTTCACCGACAGACCTGGCTGTGTTTAGAATGACAGGAAGCAAGACCACCAAGGAAGTGCATACCTAACATTAGTCAACCGGACGACACATTATCAAATGTTTCTCAGGCTGAGAGAAATCATGACATTTTGCTGAACATGCCAATATATACACACACACTCGTCAACATATATACACACACACTCGTCAATGGAAACAAACCAATATGAGCTTTTCTTTCTTTTCTATTCTCTAATCCTGTTTTGTCTCACAGTGTCAGGATAAAAAGAGATTTCTAGAACGAGCTCTTGTGTGCGCGTATATTGTATTAAATACTGTATTTCAGACATCCATTTGTTCATATAAAACGAAGATGTAAGTCAAATGTCAAGGTTGTATGTAGCGGAGACATGGAGAACAATTAAGGGGAACACCAAAAAGTTGCAGACATTGATCAATAGATGGCAACGCAGGATACTCCCATCTATAATAGTATGACAGGAACACACAAACAGGGAACTGTAGAATAGAACAGGACAACGAGAAGTGGAACAAGAGATAAGGAGCAGAAGGTGACGATGGATGGGACATACACTGAGGAAACCTCCTAACAGCATCACGAGACAGGCTATCCGATGGAACCCCCAGTGTAATAGAGGTAATGGAAGACCCAGGAACACCTGAAGGCGGGAGATGGACAAAGAATGCAGAAATGGAATGATAGCAGAGTCTGAAAAAACATTGACAGGAGGGTTTGAAAGATCTCATTGACAGGAGGGTTTGAAAGATCTCATTGACAGGAGGTTTGAAGATTCATTGACAGGAGGTTTGAAAGATCTCATTGACAGAGGTTTAAGATCATTGACAGGAGGTTTGAAAGATCCATTGACAGGAGGGTTTGAAAGATCCATTGACAGGAGGTTGAAGATCCATTGGACAGGAGGTTGAAGATCCATTGGACAGGAGGGTTTGAAAGATCCATGGACAGGAGGGTTTGAAGGATCTATTGGACAGGGGGTTTGAAAAGATCTCATTGGACAGAGGTTTGAAAGATCTCATTGACATGAGTATGAAAGATCATTTGGACAGTTAAGTCTCATGACAGGAGGTTGAAGATCCATTGGACAGAGGGTTGAAAGATCTCTATTGACAGGAGGGTTGAAAGATCTCATTGGGAGAGGTTTGAAAGATTCATTGGACAGGAGGGTTGAAGATCTCATTGGACGAGTTTGAAAAGATCATTGCAGGTTTAGAGACATTTGCACCTTGCCCCTGGGTAAGAAGAATTGACTGATATGTCGGAACCAAGTTATGTTCTCTGTAATGAAAATGAAAATCATGGCATATCCTAAAGGACGTAGCCATCAACCACAGTAAACGAGTCGTTGATTTTCTAGGCACCACTTATACGTTCAGTAGTTTGCCATTGCTTACTAAACGGTGAGGTCTATTTTTACCTTTTTGTAAAAAATTCCACGGAGACGAATTTGCTTCCAAACTTGCCCACCGTGGGGTTCGAACCAGGTACGCTTGGGTTCGTGATCAAGCTCACTACCGCTTGAGCTATAGACGCTCACTCTCTGTAATACAGAATTAAAAAAATTAAGAGTTTTATCTACTTTTGCTAGTAATATTAATTGAAACTGTTTCTGACATATTTCTTTCTTATTTAGAAAAATATCATACATCTAGAGGGGCAGCGATGAATGATCTCAGTGCGTAGGCAGTAGTCAACGTCTCAGTGCAGGAAGGGCAGTACGTCAACCGTCTCAGTGCGGAAGGCGTCGTCAACCGTTCAGTGCAGGAAGAGGGCAGTACGTCAACCGTCTCAGTGCAGGAAGAGGGCAGTACGTCAACCGTCTCAGTGCAGCAAGAGGGCAGTATGTCAACCGTCTCAGTGCAGTAAGAGGGCAGTACGTCAACCGTCTCAGTGCATCAAGAGATCAGTACGTCAACCGCCTCAGTGCAGCAAGAGGGCAGTAGGAGAACAGTCTCAGTGTAGCAAACGGGCAGTAGGTGAACAGTCTCAGGGCAGCAAGAGGACAGTACGTCAACCGTCTCAGTGCAGCAAGAGGCGAGTTCACAGTCTCAGGCACAGGCAATGGTGGACTTCCAGGCAGCAAGAGGGCAGTAGGTGGACATTCTCAGTGCAGCAAGAGGGCAGTAGGTGGACATTCTCAGGGCAGCAAGAGGCAATAGGTGGACATTCTCAGGGCAGCAAGAGGCAGTAGGTGGACAGTCTCAGGGCAGCAAGAGGCAGTAGGTGGACAGTCTCAGGGCAGCAAGAGGCAATAGGTGGACATTCTCAGGGCAGTAAGTCGACAGCCTTGGAGTAGTGCACACAGTGTGCTCAAGACCATTTGCAATCATCTTTGCTCGAAATATTTAATCTACAGCAACAACCCATTCTGTTGAAAAACTACACAGATTTTCTGTGAAACAAATGTGATAGTTTCTTCCAAGAAATGTGATAATTTTAGTGTGAAAATCATTTGTCAAACTGTCACAGTAGTTCATGACCTCGTGACCCTCTACTGTCCTGGTATTGTGTGTGAATAGATCGAGACATGTCCAAATACTTGACCGGTGGTCACTATCTATGTGTCACTCTGCTTGTGGATAGAGCGGGAGAAATGTAGGAATGCCAGGTAAGTTAACGTGTTGAGTTGTGCCATTTAAAAATGTTTTAATCTGATTTGCTATCTGCTATCTAGTGATTTTTCTAGAATTTTTCTATAATTTTTCTAGTATTTTTCTATATTTTCTATAATTTTTCTAGCATTTTTCTATAGTTTTTCTAGAATTTATGCGCTGCTCTAAACAAAACGACGCCTATTCTCAGGATCTGCGCTATTGTTGTATGTATCTGTGTTGTTCTTCTATGAAGCTGTACTGTTGTTGCATGTAGTTGTACTGCTGTTGCATGTAGCTGTACTGCTGTTGCATGTAGCTGTACTGTTGTTGCATGTAGTTGTACTGTGTGCTGTTTGTTGTGCTGCCTATGTGCTGTTGGTCTATGTAGCTGTACTGTTGTTCTATGTAGCTGTACTGTTGTTCTATGTAGCTGTACTGTTGTTCTATGTAGCTGTGCTGTTGTTCTTTGGCTGTTATGGGCTTTTGTGCAATGAGCAATGCGATTTTAGTTTAAAAAAAATTATCTTTCTATTATTTATTGTATTATAATTATTTTTAATTTGCATATGTGTCAATTTAGTTGTTAAATATTCAATGTTTGTAGTAACTATTCAATGTTTGTAGTAGCACAATGTTAACTATTCAATGTTTGTAGTAACTATTCAATGTTTGTACAAATGTAAGAGTGTTGAAACACCACACAAGACCACAAAGAAAACACCACACAAGACCACAAAGGATACACCACACAAGACCACAAAGAAACACCCCAGAAGACCACAAGGAAACACCACACAAGACCACAAAGGAAACACCACACAAGACCACAAAGGAAACACCACACAAGACCACAAACGCAATACAAATTGTTAATGACTGTTTACATAAGATGTTGTACTTATTACCTGCCGACATCCAAGAACTTCTCTTCTTTCTTCTTCTACTGTCGTCCCCACTGCTACTGTCAGGCTGTTGCCGTGTCGTCACACTGCTACCGGGTTGTTGCCCAGTGTCGTCACACTACTACCGGGTTGTTACCCAGTGTTGTGGTTTTCTGCGTTTGTTTTGCGCTGTTCTGGTGGCTCTGGTGATTGTTATTTTTGCTCTTTGACAGGATTCTTCTATGCCATCTAATGATCTTTTTCGGGGTCTTCCTCTCGCATTCTTTCCTGATGTTCTGTTGTAGAAGACTCTGTATACTGTGATGTTTGGATGCATTCTTATTAAGTGGCCAAACCACTTCATTCTTTGTTTCTCAATGTAATTCAAGCAAGGTGCCAAATTTCTTTCTTATGCTGATGTTGGTGCTTCTGTCTTTTCTTGTGTTGTTGGTAACTTTTCGCAGGCACCGCATTTCACATGTAGTTATATTTTGTAACTGCTGCCTTGCTCATTGTCCATGTTTGGCTCTGGTAACACACAGTAGGTAGGAAAATGCTGTTCATCATCTGTTGCTTAGCTGTCAGCGAAATGTTTGGGTGCCCTAACAATGGGGCTATATATCCAAGCACAAATGAATCAGTATCAATAGTTGTAATCCTTTTGCTGCAGATTCACAAACAAATTTGACTTTTATTAAGTTCAATACAAATGTTTGAGATTGTAGACCGCTAGTGCTAACCTAGCCCACCTCCCTCCCCCTTCTCTCCTGTAAGCTGACACTGGTCTGGATATTAAATCCTAATATTTGCACACTAAATAGCAACGGTAGCATTATGATTAGTGTAATTGCTTCGTAAACTAGTGGTCCGTGGTTCAATTTCATAATTGTACCAGGTTTCTCAGTTCTCACAAACCCTGCCCGTATTTTGTCAGGATCTCAAGGGAGCAAAGAATAGTAACACTGCCACCTACACGATATGTCGTAACAGAAATCGGATGTGCTGGCCTACTTGTAGGCGCATAACTCGCTCGCGATCACCGCCCAGAACGATGTACCAGACCTCCCCATAAATTCTATTCATGTGGAAATCTGATTCATGCAGCCTTAGCATTGGTGGGTTTTACGTACCATCTTCAGCACCATTTGGAGCTCTGGTGCTTATCCTCCGTCAATGTGTCCGGTTTCAGCCAGCGTTTACTCGGTTCGCTCTCCGTTCTGTAGCAATCTAGTGTTTTTTACGGTGCGGGGTAGCTAGCCCTACATCAAACCTTATTAGTCGCCTCTTACGACGCGTGGAAGGTAACAGTGGTTCTATTCTTAAACCCCAATTTGGGCCCCGATAACCACTCGGGCGTATGGCGCATAACTGACACAACGTACAATCGCTCCTATGCTCAGATCACATACAAATGACAAAGAGGGGTTTAACAAGTGATCAGTATGGAGAGTTCGAAGAAAACCCAAGCCCTTAATGTGATACCAAAGACACACTAAGGAGTAAAGTAGGATGCGTTTATGTTTGTGATCTGCGAAAATTGGCTGTCAGACACTTCAATGTGGTGCCATTAAAGTAAATTATGCCCTGATGAATAACAGACACAGCTCACAGTAGACACCAGTATATGAGACAAAGTGGATATGACCTACAAGAGAACAAATGGTACCCATGATCACCCAAATTATGAAAAGGACGATGCATACCACCAACTAAGTAGAGAAGAACAGATTGTCATTTTTCGTCTACGAACAGGTCACAATAGACTGAGGTACCATCTGTTTAATAAGTATAAACTAGGCCCATCTGACATATGTACATGCGGCACCAGCAAGATGACAGAGACACACATACTGCAAGAATATCCAACATACACGGAACAGAGAGAAAACACATGGCCAATCCCCATATCAGTCCAAGACAAGCTATACGGAGATGCACATGGACTCCGGTTGACCACTAACTACTTTAAAAGTATACAAATCGATGTCTGAAAACGTTGGAAGAAGAAGAAGTCCCTGATGTAACAAATACTCTAACCCCTCAAGTATTTATTCTAACACAGAGACGGTCATACTATGAACATCTGAAAATGTTGGCAGAAGAAGAAGTCCCTGATGTAACAAATACTCTAACCCTTCAAGTATGTATTCTAACACAGAGACGGTCATACTATGAACATCTGAAAATGTTGGCAGAAGAAGAAGTCCCTGATGTAACAAATACTCTAACCCCTCAAGTATGTATTCTAACACAGAGACGGTCATACTATGAACATCTGAAAATGTTGGCAGAAGAAGAAGAAGAAGTCCCTGATGTAACAAATACTCTAACCCCTCAAGTATGTATTCTAACACAGAGACGGTCATACTATGAACATCTGAAAACGTTGGCAGAAGAAGAAGTCCCTGATGTAACAAATACTCTAACCCCTCAAGTATGTATTCTAACACAGAGACGGTCATACTATGAACATCTGAAAACGTTGGAAGACTGCATCGATTTGAGTCAGGCTAAGTTCAGAAAAAGTTTATATTGACAAAGAAAGGTACCACTTATCGTACCACGTACCAGGCCCGTCATTGCTTACTTCAAGTTTTCGAGGCCCACCAAATCTCAACGACAGAAGCCCCTCGATACAAAATGCCAATGGTACCAGGCAACGGAAGCCAACGTTAAACATCCGCTGATTGCTTTGACAATTTTATTTTCCGGTAGCTATCAAACTCATTTCTTCTATAGTATCGTTTCCCAAACTTTGCATTACTGTGGACACCCCTTTTTAAATTTATTTTACTGCCACGGACTCCTACAGTTGCTATATATGAAAACGGACTCCTACAGTTGCTATATATGAAAACGACTCTACGTTGTATATGAAAGAAAGAAATGAATTATCTGTGTGTTACAATAGTAAACAATGTCTGCAATTTAACATTAAAAAAACAACAACAAAGGAAATATTAGGCTATAATTAAGCTTCCATTTATTTTTCTGTTTGAATTGTCAAAGATGATAATTTTTCTTCAAACGCTTAAGGACCCCTGTGAGTACCTCATGGACTCAGGGTCTGCAGACCCATTTGGTAAACGCTGTTCTATAGTATTAGTTCAACCTATTAAAGCATATACGTCTTTACAAAATGTCTGTCCACTAATGTTTATGTATTCTTCCATGTAAACATATTCTTCCTGCTCGCTCTCTCTCTCTTTCTCTCTCTCTCTCTCTCTCTCCCTCTCTCTCTCTCTCTCTCTCTCTCTCTATTTCTCTCTCTCTCCCCTCTCCCTCTCCCCCTCTCTCTTTCTCTCTCTCTCTCTCTCTCTCTCTCTCTCTCTCTCCCTCCCTCCCTCTCTCTCTCTCTCTCTCTCTCTCTCTCTCTTCATTCCTTCAATAAGAATGTACGTCAACTGTGTACCCAATTAACGCTGAGATCATAGATTGAGCGCTGAGCAGTGATACTGCCCTTGTTTAGTTGAATGACCAGTGGTCTGTCAGAGCCAACTATAAACTTATAGGCCTTCGGACTCAGATAAGAATGATGGGAAATCAGATCACAACTACACCACGTGACCTTGCATCCCAGTATTGGTGTATATAGACGAGTTCATTTTAAAATCAACACAAAATTCTAAATCCAAGTTATATTATACAACAAGTTAAGTTTAACAATAAGGAATATCAATATTATAAATATTGTTCACCAATAAATAACAATAGACTCACAGAATTGAGTAAAATTTCAAAAAAGAATGCAATGTTCTATCACACATCTATAATTTCCAGCCCCCTTCTCTGACCTAGGTCAGGGAATCCCCGGTTAGTTGTCTTGCCTAGTTATCTAGAGTTGGCTGTGTCTATGCCCATGTCTTTGAACTGTACTTCTAACCGTGAATATATCAACGCTCTATTCTCTTGGCGACACAACAGTTCTAAGCATTAAGATTGCGGTAACGCGTTAACGACTTAACTACGCCAGAGCTCTAATCACGAGACTACGCCAGCGCTGTAAATGTGAATGACCATAAGTGTCTAATCTCTTTCTTACACAGAAATATCTCAGCGGTAGTTCACGATCTCTGTAGCACCCGCGAAGGTCCCCAAAATTTTTAAATAATTGTGAACATTTTTAGCAATAATTTTATTTCAACCATTTAAATAATTTGCATGTGCTGCAGCTTTGCAGTCTATTATCAATTTTCATATGTCGAGAATTCTTTAACATGCACAACTTAAACAACAGACCATTCGTATGATGTCGGGGCCCGCAAGAATTCTTTAACATGCACAACTTAACAACAGACCACTTGTATGATGTCGGGACATGCAAGAATTCTTTAACATGTAAACTTGAACAACTTACCACTCGTATGATGTCAGGGCCCTGCAAGAATTCTTTAACATGCACAACTTGAACAACTTACCACTCGTATGATGTCGGGACATGCAAGAAAGCAAAGTAGTACACTGAAACCCCAAAGACATGTTGTAGAGGCGATGATGCGGCATAGGAATTCCTTAAATAGCATCGCAGAAACATTCTGCTACTTGTAGTGCATGGAATTCTTTAACATGCACAACTTGAACAACTTACCACTCGTATGATGTCAGGACCCGCAAGGAAAGCAAAGAATAGTACCACTGCAACCTACAAAACATGTTGTAAGAGGCGACTGATGCAGGACATAGGGAAGCTAACCTAGTAAATAAAAAGCATCGCAGAAATCGGATGTGCTGGCGTACTTGTAGGTGCATAACTGGCACAACATACAATCGCTCTTAGACTCAGATCACATACAAATCATACAGATTGATTAGCAAGTCGTCGAAGTGGAGCGTTCAAAGAAGAAGAAGAAGAAGAACAAAGAACAAACGTTTTATCGTCTGTCTCTGATATGACTAGGAACTAGATCTCACCTACGTTGAGATTTAAAAATCTCTTAAAAAATAACCCCAACACTTTAGACAGGGAACGAACCTGTGTAGTAAAAGTAAAACTGTAAACTAGCAGCCTATCATCTCCATAATGTATCTGAAACAACATACAGGAGAAACGAAGTGGTCAATATGTGAAGTTCAAGAACGAAAGAAGATGCAATCTTAGATTAAACCCAAATCTGAAATCTCATAAATGTCGCACAATATAAATCTCATAAATATCGCACAATATGAAATCTCATACAATTATCGCACAATATGAAATCTCATAAATGTCGCACAATATGAAATCTCATGTCGCACAATATGAAATCTCATAAATGTCGCACAATATGAAATCTCATGTCGCACAATATGAAATCTCATGTCACACAATATGAAATCTCATGTCGCACAATATGAAATCTCATGTCACACAATATGAAATCTCATGTCGCACAATATGAAATCTCATAAATGTCGCACAATATGAAATCTCATGTCGCACAATATGAAATCTCATGTCACACAATATGAAATCTCATGTCGCACAATATGAAATCTCATGTCACACAATTGAAATCTCATAAATGTCGCACAATTTGAAATCTCTTGTCGCACAATATGAAATCTCATGTCGCACAATATGAAATCTCATGTCGCACAATATGAAATCTCATGTCGCACAATATGAAATCTCATAAATGTCGCACAATATGAAATCTCATGTCAAATATGAAATCTCATGTCGACAAAGAACTATGTCACATATAATCTCATGTCACACAATATGAAATCTCATGTCACACATATAAATCTCATGTAATGAAATCTCATGTCGCACAATATGAAATCTCATGTCGCATTGTTTACGACAATATGAAATCTCATGTCCACAATATGAAATCTCATGTCGCACAATATAAATCTCGAATTCAAGATAAATATGAGATCTCAGAAATCTGATATCTGACATTTCCAAACTTTATAATTATTCAATCTGTTGTTGTTACTTGCAGGCGTTGTGACGTCTCTAGTGCTGGTCATGATGTTGTACGTCTACTCGCAGACTCTTGAAACAGGTATTGACAAAGGTAAGTTTACATATAGACTCTTGAAACAGGTATTGACAAAGGTAAGTTTACATATAGACTCTTGAAACAGGTATTGACAAAGGTAAGTTTACATATAGATACTGAGACAGGTATTGACAAAAGTAAGTTTACATATAGACTCTTGAAACAGGTATTGACAAAGGTAAGTTTACATATAGACACTGAGACAGGTATTGACAAAGGTAAGATTACATATATACACTGAGACATGTATTGACAAATGTAAGACATGTATTGACAAAGGTAAGTTTACATATAGACACTGAGACAGGTATTGACAAAGGTAAGTTTACATATAGACTCTGAGACATGTATTGACAAAGGTAAGTTTACTTATAGACTCTGAGACATGTATTGACAAAGGTAAGTTTGCATATAGACACTGAGACAGGTATCGACAAATGTAAGACATGTATTGGCAAAGGTAAGTTTTCAGACATACTCCTAAGACAGATATTGACAAAGGTAAGCTAGCAGGCAGACTCCTACAACAGGTATTGACAAAGTTAGAGTGAATTATATTTGAAAAAGCAATGAAAGTGAGAAACGAGAAACACATTAGTGTCACTCTGCAGTGACGTATCTACACATAGGGCGAGTAAACCTGTGCTAAGGGTGGCTCAACATGTAGATTACTCCATTTCTTGAATTCAGTGGCGTTTCTCTAGATAGAGTAATCATATTTGGACAGAATGGTCACACATTCTACGCAGAATGCTGGGATTATCAAGAAGAGATCAGTTTAGAAATGAAGACATCAGGAAAATAGTGGATACAACATCAGTACTGAACTTCATCAAGAAAAGACAAATTCAATGATTCGGTCACATAATTAGATTACCAACAGACAGTGTACATCAAAGAACAATATTTCTCCGATACAATGGATACAAAGCTAAAGGCTGTCTACGCAAAAGGTGGATCTGAGAAATAACAGGAAGAAAACACTATTATTAAGCGGGCACACAAGCCTGTTCTAGAAATCTCTTATCCTGAGCTGTGAGACTTCTTATCCTGACGCTGTGAGACTTCTTATCCTGACGCTGTGAGACAAACCAGGATTAGAGTCAAGAAGAAAGATGAACATTATTCTTATATTTATAACTATAATAACATCTTGGAAGCTTTAGTACAAGAAAGATGAACATTATTCTTGTATTTATAACTATAATAACATCTTGAAGCTTTAGTACAAGAGATGAACTTATTCTTGTATTTATAACTATAATAACATCTCGGAAGCTTTAGTACAAGAAAGATGAACATTATTCTTGTATTTATAACTATAATAACATCTTGGAGCTTAGCAATGAAGACTGAAGCTTACTTGTATCTACTAACTATAATGACCTTGAGAACTATTAGACAGAAGATGAAATACAAACACTATTTATTAAGCAGTACAAGAAAGATGAACATTATTCTTATATTTATAACTATAATAACATCTTGGAAGCTTTAGTACAAGAAAGATGAACATTATTCTTGTATTTATAACTATAATAACATCTTGGAAGGTTTAGTACAAGAAAGATGAACATTATTCTTATATTTATAACTATAATAACATCTTGGAAGCTTTAGTACAAGAAAGATGAACATTATTCTTGTATTTATAACTATAATAACATCTTGGAAGGTTTAGTACAAGAAAGATGAACATTATTCTTATATTTATAACTATAATAACATCTTGGAAGCTTTAGTACAAGAAAGATGAACATTATTCTTTATTTATAACTATAATAACATCTTGGAAGGTTTAGTACAAGAAAGATGAACATTATTCTTGTATTTATAACTATAATAACATCTTGGAAGCTTTAGTACAAGAAAGATGAACATTATTCTTGTATTTATAACTATAATAGCATCTTGGAAGGTTTAGTACAAGAAAGATGAACATTATTCTTGTATTTATAACTATAATAACATCTTGGAAGGTTTAGTACAAATAAAGAAAGTATTCTATGCGAAAAGACACTAAGGAGACTCGTGGTGGGATGTGCACACATTTGTAAGCCGCTAGAGTGGTGTACGGTATAGAATGAGTGTAACACGTTTCAATCTAGAACGAGATGACATCATTTAGTTCCTAGAATGTCATGACGTCATTTATTTCGGGGAATCCCCAGAATAATATAGCAACAATTGTTTTCCAGGTATTCTAGAATGTTCTCGTGAAAAGGGGAACGATATTCTGTACTCTGAAAAAGGAGATTATGGCTTCATAGTCTCCGGTGGATATCCTGCAAACTACAGGTATGTATATTGTTTATTTCTTTGTTAGAAATCTAAACAAGCTGGTCTGTAATAGTTCATTATTGTATTTTATTTTGGGGCTCTTGAAACCTAGAGTTAAGTGAGAGAGATTAAGTGAGAGAGATTAAGTGAGAGAGATTAAGTGAGAGAGATTAAGAGAGAGATTAAGTGAGAGAGATTAAGTGAGAGAGATTAAGTGAGAGAGATTAAGTGAGAGAGATTAAGTGAGAGAGAAAGTGAGAGAGATTAAGTGGAGAGATTAAGTGAGAGAGATTAAGTGAGAGAGAAGTGAGAGGAGAGATTAAGTAGAGATTAAGTGAGAGAGATTAAGTGAGAGAGATTAAGTGAGAGAGAGATTAAGTGAGAGAGATTAAGTGAGAGAGATTAAGTGAGAGAGATTAAGTGAGAGAGATTAAGTGAAGAGATTAAGTGAGAGAGATAGTGAAGATTAAGAGAGAGATTAAGTGAGAGAGATTAAGTGAGAGAGATTAAGAGAGAGATTAAGTGAGAGAGATTAAGTGAGAGAGATTAAGTGAGAGAGATTAAGAGAGAGATTAAGTGAGAGAGATTAAGTGAGAGAGATTAAGTGAGAGAGATTAAGTGAGAGAGATTAAGTGAGATTAAGTGAGAGAGATTAAGTGCTCTCTTCTCATGTCAAAGGTACTGGGTTCACTTCCTCATGGAGCCATCGGAATTTGTCCAGAGATCCCTGATCTCGGTGTAGGTGAGATCGAGTTTCTAGTCCTATCTGAGATGGACGATAAAACGTAAACCTTGTTTATAAATTTGAGCAAGTAAAAGAATCATTGGTAGTTCAAAATCTAGAGGAACAGGTCTCTATAGAGGATAATATAGAGGAACAGGTCTCTATAGAGGATAATATAGAGGAACAGGTCTCTATAGAGGATACTATAGAGGAACAGGTCTCTATAGAGGATAATATAGAGGAACAGGTCTCTATAGAGGATAATATAGAGGAACAGGTCTCTATAGAGGATAATATAGAGGAACAGGTCTCTATAGAGGATAATATAGAGGAACAGGTCTCTATAGAGGATAATATAGAGGAGCCGCTGCTCGGTAAAATATATATTTAAAAAAATGGAAAAAAATTTCTACAAAATATTTTCAGCATCTTTAAAATGACATCGAGGACAGTCTTCCTGTGTAAGAAAGAGATCGGAGTACATATGGCTACTCACCGAAGTGCAATGATGATAGTCATGTCAATCAATAAATCAATAAATCAGTCAATCAATCAATTAACCAGATTATTGTTAGTATGAACATATTCGCATATTCATCTTCTTCTTCTCTTCCACCATTTAATTCTTTATAGAATTGAGGAAATGTAGTGATTGTGTGTGTAGCTTGTTCTAATGCACTTTGTAAGTTGCTATTCATTTTCTTGGCAAAACACGTAATCACAAAGTATTCATTTTCCTGTGCGGCTCTCTGTGGTAGACGATCTCATGACATTCTTGTCAGGTGTCCAAACACTAAATCTGTTGTTCTTTTATGAATTGCATAACTGGCTTCACATACAGTCTTCTTCTGATTTCTTCGTTTCTAATTTTGTCTCTTATTGTCGCACCTGCAGCTCTTCTAATGCATATCTAATTTTGTCTCTTATTGTCACACCTGCAGCTCTTCTAATGCATATCTAATTTTGTCTCTTATTGTCACACCTGCAGCTCTTCTAATGCATATCTAATTTTGTCTCTTATTGTCACACCTGCAGCTCTTCTAATGCATATCTAATTTTGTCTCTTATTGTCACACCTGCAGCTCTTCTAATGCATATCTAATTTTGTCTCTTATTGTCACACCTGCAGCTCTTCTAATGCAATCTAATTTTATTCTTATTGTCACACCTGCAGCTCTTCTAATGCATATCTAATTTTGTCTCTTATTGTACACTGAAGCTCTTCTAATGCATATCTAATTTGTCTTATTGTCACACTGCAGCTACTTCTAATGCAATAATTTTGTCTCTTATTGTCAACCTGCAGCTTATAAGAATTAATTTGGATCTTATGTAAAAGTGAGAGGTTTAAGATATAATTTTAGTTGATGATTGTCAAGAGAGACTTCAAGTAGAATTAAGTTGAGTCGTATAAGTGCACTCCTTCAATGTCAAAATTGGTTCATTCTCATGTGAGCCATCCATCATTTGCCAAGATATCTTTGGTGTCGTAGATCATTTCTAGCTCTTCTGAATGGCATACAATTGTAACCTTGTTTAACCTGAGCAATAAATCATTGGTAGTTCAAAATCTGGGAACGAGTCTCTAAGGATATTAATTTTGTCTCTATTAAGGCATTCTATGATGAACTAGTCTCTATGAGATAATATGAGAACAGGCTCTTCTAAGCGATATAAACTGTCTCTTAAGGATACTATAGGAACAGTCTTTAATGCATAATTAATTGTCTCTTAGTAAGCATAATGTAGCTTTAACAGTATCTATATGGTCTCTATGTGGAACAGGTCTCTATAGGATATAATTTGAATCTCTTGATTGTCACACCTAGCGCTCTTCAATGCATATCAAATTTTAGTCCTTATTGTCACAACATGAAATAAAATTTCTACAAAATTTTTACCCTTTAATGTCACATACCTGGCAGTCTTCCTGTAAGAATGAATTCTATGTACAGCTCACCCTGAAGTGCAATATCTAAGTTGTCAATCAATTCAATAAATCAGTCAATCATCAATTACATTATTGTTAGTCTATGCATATCGCATATTCTCTTTCTATCTTCAATTTATTCTTGTACACCGCATTTAATGCATGTAGTGATTTGTGTGTATGCTTGTTCTAATGCACTTTAATCATATCTAATTTGTCTTACGTAATCACAAATCATTTTCTGTGCTCTATTTGTCTGATGATCCCCTGCATTCTTGTCAATGCAAAACTAAGTCTTTTGTTCACCTGACTTCTAATGCTATCAATTTTGTCTTCTTATTTCTTCTTCTAATCTTCTTCATATCTAATTTGCATGCTCTTGTAATGCATCTATTTTGTCTTTATTGTCACTCTGTATGTCTCACTGCATTGCTATAATTTTGTCTCTTATTGTCCACCTTCTTCTAATGCATATCTAATTTTGCTTTATTGTCACACCTGCAGCTCTTCTAATGCATATCATCTCCGTAATCAAATAATAGATATAAAAAATGTAAACTGGAAATTGATGCAGACTTGTGCCAAATATAAGACCTCAAATGTTGTAACATTGCAAGAAACAAGCAACTGACACCATTAAGATAAGGATTTAAAGGGCGGTAATTCTAATATCAATTCAAAAGAACAGTAAACATTAAACACAGCTCGTCTTTAATCTGCATATAGGTCATTTTTGATGTTTACTTCCCTTTTATTGGTATATGAAACTGAGAAACGAAACTAAAAACTGAGTTTCTTCCCTTGTATCTTGATAAGAAAATCTCAAGGGAGGTAATAGTTTTTTTAATTATTTAAAAATAAATTTCTTTATTTTTCTCTCCCTTTCATGAATAATATATAATTTTAAATGCATTCGCACAGATTTGAGTCACGTATATTTTTTATATACGTCTCTGTAGTATATTAGTTCTTGAGTAGTTTTGCACAGCAGGGACAGACAACTAAACATTGTAACGAAGGGAAGGGTTTTATTTTGTGAGAATGAAATCTCGATAACTCTGTTGTTGTCTGATTAGAAGCCTTGAATTACTTGAGACTTGGAAGAATGTTGGTCATGATGTGCAAAAACAATCTTTAGATTTACGAGAATGGCGGTTTAGTTATTACGTGGTCTTGAAGTTATGTCCACTTGTCGAAATGTAAATCTCAGCTGTTGTCTGAGTGAGGTTTGAGAATGCGTAGAGATAAACGATGATGGTTTGTGAAGTGGGAGCGAGTGAGCGAGCGAGATGGAAGAACGAGAGAGAGAGGTTAATGTTATTACTTCAATCTCTTGAGTAAATGCGAGTTATGTACCCTCGCTTGCTCATCAAACAGTGAAGTTTGGTGAACGAGTCTCTCTGAACCAAGTGGGAAGTACAAAGACAATCAAGAATGAAGATAGCTAATCAGGTTAACTAACTTAATACTAAAACCATGTCGGCGGTGGTGGTGGTCTCTATGGCGAAGTGGTAAAGGAAAAAAGGTTTCCAAAGGGGGTTAACTAACTTAATACTAAAACCATGTCGGCGGTGGTGGTGGTCTCTATGGCGAAGTGGTAAAGAGGTAGGTTAACTAACTTAAAACTTTCTTAATACTAAAACCGTAGTGGTGGTTTATGGCGAGTGGTAAGGTGGTCTCTCATGGCGAAGTGGTAAAGAGGTTTCTATGTTGTTCTGAAGGTCGTGGGTTCCAACTCGGACCCAGTCAACATGCAATTTTTAATGAGGTCCCTATGATTGTTGCTGGAGCTAATGAGTTCGTGCTTTGTGCTACACTGTCGACAGATATCATTTTTGCTGTGAGGTACCCAGCCATATTGATAAATCCGGTATCATTTTTTTCCCTTTGCCCTCTATGAATTAAGGCGTAGTCATGGTGTCTAATATGACTGCTCTGACTGATTTTTACGGGAAGGCTTGATTTCTTTATCACTAGTGTCATTCGCTCTTAGACGAGCCTTACTCTGACTACAGAATAGTACAAATTTCTAACTCAGAGTCTACTACAAACTTATAGACCTTCGGACTCAGGTAAGAATTATGGGAAATCAGACCACACCACGTGACCTCGCATTCTAGCATTGTTGTATATAGATGAATTCATTTTAAAATCAACACAAAATGCTAAATCGAAGTTATATTATGCAACACGTTAAGTTTAGCAATAAGGAATATCAATATTATGAATATTTGTCATCAATAAATAACCATAGACTCAAGAATTGAAGTCAAATTGCAAATAAAGAGTGCAGTGTTATATCAAACATATACAGATTTCAGCCCTCCCCACCCCTCTAGGTCAGGTGTTTCCTCGTCAGCTTCTGGCTAGTTATCTAGAGTTGTCTTTGGCCGCAGCCCACTCTAGATAACTAGCCAGACAACTGATCGGAAATCCTGACCTAGATCAGAAAAGGGGCTGAAATGTATATTCGTATATGTAGTTCAATCACGTACTGTGTGCATACCGATAATTTGTTGTTTTGCTACGCTGGCCTCGAACCCCATACATTCACGGCCCGTGGTGACTAGCGCAGAGTGTTATCAGCTAAGCTATAGGCAACCCCTGTCGGTGCAACCTTTTGTCTTATTTTCAAATGCATATATTTAACAAATATCAAATTCAATCGTTACATTCCATTCTTGATTGAATTATATTGACATTCTCCAAGGTTTTAATTAAGACTTCTTGTTCTCTAAGTGATATCTATTATTATCTACTTGGTTGGTAAGAGAAATACTTGTACAGTCCTAGAGTTTATTAAACATTTTATTTTGTGTATTCTTCTTGAAACCCAGATTACTGTGCGTGTGTGTGTGTCTCTCTGTGTGTGTGTGTGTGTGCGCGCGAACGTAAGTGCACATATGTGTGTGTGTTTTTGTGTATGTGTGTACTTACGTAAATGTATGGTAGCATGCGTTCCTGTGGGTGTATATGTCTGAGTGTCTGTTTGCGTGTGTATGTGTCTCTCTGTGTGTGTGCGTATATGTGTCTGTGTATGTGTGTGTAAGTGTCTCTGTGTGTGTGTGTGTGTGTCTTGAGCGTCTGTTTGCGTGTGTATGTGTCTCTCTGTGTGCGTGTATGTGTCTGTGTGTAAGTGTCTCTGTGTGTGTGCATGTGTCTGAGTGTTTGTTTGTGTGTGTGAGCAAACGTTAAGTGCACGTGTGTGTACGTATGTACGTAGATGTATGTGCATGCTTGTGTGGATGGTGTGTGATAGTGTATGTAGTGTGCTTGGTTTTTTGTGTCTATGTATGTATCTTGATCGATTGGTGTGGGGGAGATAAATTTCATTTAAACCGGGCTAGGTAAAACCTCTTTGGTTCTCGTCTTTTAAGCTCCAGTTGGAGCATAGGCGTTCAACCAACTCATGTTAGTTCATGATTATTTGAATTATGTATCTTTGTTGTCTATCGTATGGGTATGCGGTCTCAGAGTAGCCCCAAGCCCAACCTGAGATCAATCAGATGTAGCCCCAAGCCCAACCTGAGATCAAACAGATGTAGCCCCAAACCCAACCCGAGATCAATCAGATGTATCTTTGTTATATTAACCAGTTCATCTGCAGTGGCGACCTTTGACCTCAGAGATAACAGTGGCAACCTGTCATTTCTATAGACTTTAAACCCCACCACTCCGTTGACCTCAAAGATAACAGAGGCGACAAAAGACACTGTTTATGAAGCACACACAAAAGCCCCTTCTAGAAACCTCTTCTTATCCTGAACCTGTGAGGCAAATCAGGACTTGAGAAAGAAAGAAAGACAAGGCGCATGAGAGGCTCGCTCCAGGTGTCTCCTTTTTCGACCTGATGCTGAAAGGCAAAACATAATTAGAGAATAGATAGACTCCGTAATTTGTTTTACACGCGGGCGCATTTACATTTCAACGTGCACTGAATAATCCAGTATACAGGCGTTGCGTCATATTGAAAATACTGTCAGCTAGTATATCAGCTGAGAGGATGGAAAGAGTTCAAACAAACTATTGTTACTGTCTGTAATATCTCTTTATAGGGCGGCGTACGACAAGGTGAACATGAGCATGTGGAATTTAATGACCGCATAGCTAGTACAGTCGTCACGAAACTGTTCAGGTTAGGATGTTTGTCTTCATGCCATGACAGAGAAAAACAACCTCATTGACCTTACTGGGGATTGAAACTGGGTCTTCCGAATGAGAGCTTGCGCTTTATTCCATTCGATCAGACGGTCCCTATCGAAATGATTATAAAATGCCAGATTTTTTCCCACCAGATTAACTGGTAGATAAACGTGTTGACCTTTGCCCTATGTAATGCACTTCCTTTCTCCCGCTCGGCTGCCCTCTGTATCCTTCATTAACTCATTATTTTTTTAATAAACATACCCTGATGAAGATTTGCACCGAAACGCCTGTGTTATATTTGAATTAAAACTGTAGACTGTAGAGCATACATACGTTCAAAGTTGTCCGTTTTCTTTCTCAACTTCACTTGTCACAATATTACATCAATTTAACTTCAGTTTTTTCAAATGTTTACAGTACAGGAGGAAAGTCGGAGCTTTGGTGCCAGGTCCACATACAGGTGTGCAGCACGTGCAGGTTACACCTTCAATTTGAGGAGCTTAGCTTCGCCAGGTGTCAGTCGGCGGGACAGGGGGTAGTTAAGGGATCGAGTAATGCCTGGTGTCTCCAAAGTAAGTCAGACCACCTGATCGCGAATGATTTTTTTCTTTTCTATTGTCGTTGCACTGCTACAGGATTGTAACCCGTGTCACGAACTTTTATGTTTATCTTGCTCTTCTGGATGTCTAAGTATAAGATGTCTGCATCTTTGTTTATCTTTCACTCTGGATGTCTTAAGTGAGGATGTCTGCATCTTGTGTTTATCTTTCACTTGGATGTCTTAAGTATAGGATGTCTGCATCTGTTGTTTATCTGTTCTCTTGGATGTCTTAAGTGAGGATGTCTGATCTTTTGTGTTTATCTTGTTCTTCTGGATGTCTTAAGTAAGGATGTCTGCATCTGTTGTATTAATCTTGTTCTTCTGATGTCTTAGTGGATGTCGCATCTTGTGTTTATCTTGCTCTTCTTGATGTCTATGAAGAATGTCGCATCTTGTGTTTATCTTGCTCTTCTTGGATGTCTTAAGTGAAGAATGTCTGCATCTTTTGTGTTTATCTTGTTGTTCTTGGATGTCTTAAGTGAAGAAAGTCTGCATCTTTGTGTTTATCTTGCTCTTCTTGGATGTCTTAAGTGAAGGATGTCTGCATCTTTTGTGTTTATCTTGTTGTTCTTGGATGTCTTAAGTGAAGAATGTCTGCATCTTTTGTGTTTATCTTGCTCTTCTTGGATGGTTTAAGTGAAGGATGTCTGCATCTGTTGTGTTTATCTTGTTCTTCTTGGATGTCTTAAGTGAGGGATGTCTGCATCTTTTGTGTTTATCTTGTTCTTCTTGGATGTCTTAAGTGAAGGATGTCTGCATCTTTTGTGTTTATCTTGTTCTTCTTGGATGTCTTAAGTGAAGGATGTCTGCATCTTTTGTGTTTATCTTTCACTTCTTGGATGTCTTAAGTATAGGATGTCTGCATCTTTTGTGTTTATCTTGCTCTTCTTGGATGGCTTAAGTGAGGGATGTCTGCATCTGTCGGCATAATTTTTTGCTTCTTCTTTAGCGATCTCTGGTCATGCGCTTTGTTTACCGTGCACCACAAACTGGGCAGTTAGTTTCAGGTCTGCTATGGTTCCCCAAACCGTAGTTTTTAGGTCAATTTGGTGTGGCTACATGTTGCTTCTCAGCTCACACAGGAGAGAACAGTCTTGCAGGACACGCTACCGTGTCTATTCCGCCTGCTGTCACTGGCAGAGAGAGAGAGAGAGAGAGAGAGAGAGAGAGTTGTTTGACTTATTTCTAGTCTATATAAGTGTTTGTTTAGTCTGCAGTATTCGGTACTTAAAGCGAAATATAATGACCTGGTCTGTTCTGTTTAGGTCTTTGAGGAAGTATTTTCCATAATAATATTTAGTGTTTGTCTTCCAGTCTACTGCAGACTTTCTTTGTATGAGGGTTTTGTCCCAGTCTACTACAGATTTTCTCTGTATGAGGGTTTTGTCTTCAGTCTACTGCAGACTTCTCGTATGAGTTTTGTCCCAGTCTTAGATTTTCTGTAAAAGGGTTTTGTCTTCCAGTCTACTGCAGACTTTCTCTGTATGAAGGTTTTGTCTTCCAGTCTACTACAGACTTTCTCTGTATGAAGGTTTTGTCTTCCAGTCTACTACAGACTTTCTCTGTATGAAGGTTTTGTCTTCCAGTCAAGGGCAGATTTTCTCTGTATGAGGGTTTTGTCTTCCAGTCAAGGGCAGATTTTCTCTGTATGAGGGTTTTGTCTTCCAGTCAAGGGCAGATTTTCTCTGTATGAGGGTTTTGTCTTCCAGTCTACTACAGATTTTCTCTGTATGAGGGTTTTGACCTCCTGAAAAGACAGGAGTTGGTAAATTTGCCCTTTGGCGATTTTGTGATTAAATTCATTGTTTGAAAATGTTGGAATTCAATAATAAATTGTTTTTCTTGTTGTTGTTAAAGTGCATTAATTCAAGAATATAAAATGCAACGAATTCAGGAGAAGTGATCAACTCAGAGAAATATCTGGTCAACCATTAGTAACAATTGTTATAAGGAGAAGATGGAATAATGTTGGACACACCTTGAGAAGAAATGATCAAGAATATCAAAGACATTGAAGTGGGACACACTGAGAAGAAATGATCAAAGAATATCAAAGCAGACATTGAAGTGGAATGCAAACGGTTCAAAAAAGAGAGGAGAACCTAGGGAGACCCTGAAACGAACTTTGCTGAGAGGAGCAAGAAGTATCGGTCTCAGTTCCATGGAGGAGTTGAGCGAGTTGCCCAGGATAGAGTGGTATGGATAAATTGTTTGCAAGCCCTATGTAACGTGTAATGGTATGAGAGGAATTTTTATATTATTATTATAATTCAAGAATAATTATTTTGGAGTTGTTATTAAAATATAATAATTCAAGCATAAATGTTTTTTGTTTGTTTGCTGCTGTTTTACTTCCAGCTGTGACCATATCCACATTCACGAAGTAGATCCACCTTACAATAAGGTCACACATAGGGACTACTTTGTCGACAACGAAGGAGATTACTACATTTCTATTTCCGGCCATATGAAAGTACAACACTGTGCCGGAAATACGTCATCTGAGGACGGAAGACGATTCAAAATTGCCTACAAAGTTATTGGTGGGTAGCTTGTCCATGTTTTAATATTTGATTGATTGATTGATTGATAAAACCATCATCATTACACTTTGGTGAATAAACATGTGTAATCTTATCTATGTTTGACACAGGAAGATCTCAGCGACAGTTCACGAACTCCGTAGCAGGTTAAATACCCTTTATAAAGATTGTGAAAATTATTAGTGTAAGAATTCTATTTTAATTTATTTTGCAATGAACTTTGTCAGAGGCAGCAACTTTGCTGCCTACTGTTATTCATTTTCTACTGCCAATTGTTTTTTACTGTCAGCTTAAACACGGGACCTACGTTTTATTGTTCGTCTCAGATATGACTAGAATCTCGATCTCCCCTACACTGAGATCAGGGATCTCTGGACAAAATATCCCTATCGCTTATTAACAATGAGAACGGAATACATTCGGAGCGAGAGGAGAGCGCCTTGCCTCCACGCTACACATCTCGAGACCCGTACGTATCTGGGATGTTATGGTGATATTAGCACAGCAGTGGTGTGCACTGTGTTGAGTGTGTGCACTGTGTTGAGGTGGTGCGCACTGTGTTGAGGTGGGTGCGCACTGTGTTGAAGTGGTTGTACTGTTTTGAGTGGTGTGCACTGTGTTGAGTGGTGGTCACTGTGTTGGGTGGCGTTCACGTTGTTAGGTGGTTGCATTGTTGTGTAGTGTGCGCGACTTGGTTGAGGTGGCGATGTGTTGAGTTGGCGCTTGTGTTGAGGTGGTGCTGACTGTGTTGGTTGGCGTACTGTGTTGAGGTGGCGCAACTGTGTTGAGGTTGGCTACGTTTGGTAGTTGTGTGCGGACTGTAGTTTGAGTTTGGCGCCTGTGTTAGGTTGCGTACGTTGTGAGGTGGTTCATGTGTTGAGGTGTGTGACTGTGTAGTGGTGTCATTGTGTTGTGAGTGGTTGCGTGATTGGTGTTTGTGTGTAGTGTGTAGTGGTGTGTATGGTGTTACACAAATAGGAAAGATATTGAGAGTAGAAATAATCTGTTAAAGATATCATTATTTTTTTGTGTTAGTCGAGTTAGTTGGTTAACATTAGAAACTGGTATTAAGTTGTGACATGGAGTTGTGCCTGTTGAAGTTAATTTATTAGGCTTGTTAGTTTGCTACCTTTTGTTTATGTTTGGCTTTTCTTTTCTGATCTCTTTCGATTTGTTAGCTTTGCAGAGAACAGCCTGTTAATCATGGAGATGGATTTAGTCTTTTTGTCAATTTGGTCTTAATCCAGACAGTTTTTTAATTGATTACATCTTAGTCTTTTATAATGTTTGTTGTTGTTGTGTTTTGGTGTGTGTTTAAGTGTGTTTAGTTTGTGTTGTGTGTGTTTGTGTGTTTTGTGTTTATGGTGTGTTTGTGTGTGTATGGTGTGTGTTTGTGTGTATGTGTGTGTTTGTGTGTTTATTGTTATGGTGTGTGTTTGTGTGTGTTTAATGTGTGTATTGTGTGTTTTGTTGTGTTTGGCTGTGATGTTAATTTTGGTATTGTTATGTTTGATTGTTTGCTTGATATATGTTTGTAGTTTGTGTGTATGTTTTAAAATGTTTAGTTGTGTTTAGTTTGTGTTTAGTTTTGTTTAGTTTTGTTTGTTGTTTTTTTGTAAAAAGTCGCCTTGTGTTGTGTTGCTTCATGAACAAAGATAGTCCACTGCCTTCCTAAGATGCTGTAAGAAGACTAGTGAGACTAGGTAAGCTTACTTTAGTAAATAAAAGCATAGCGGAAATAGATTGATGGCTACTTGTAGGGCTAACTTAGCTAAAGTACTTAAATCTTGCTAGATCTTACATCATTTAAAAGTTTGTTACAGTGTGATATGGGGTGTTGTAAGAAAAAGAAAAAGTGTTGTAAAATTTATTCTTTTTATTCTGCTCGTTAACCTTTTTGGTTGGTAAATAGTCAACTAAAGGTTGTTCAGTTAAATTTGATATGAGTGGAAGATACATGTCATCTTCGCCAGCCGTGTTGACAATGCCAGAAAAATTTAACGTTTATTTTAATGTTCCATTAAAATCCACATGGAGTGACTAGGTTTTTCAGATGGTTTAAAATGAATTTTTAAATGTTAGTTGGAGTTTATATAGGAAATAATTGTTAGTTGGTTATACAGAAATAATGTTAGTTGGCAGTTTACTCAGGAAATATTTAGTTGTCAGTTTATAGAGAATAATTTAGTTTTGAAGGTTTATTTGTAGAATAATTTGTTGGTCAGTTTACTAGGAATACATGTTAGTTGAAGTACACGAGGAAATAATATAGTTGGCAGTTTACTACAGAAATAATGTTAGTTGACAGTTTATAGGGAAATAATGGTTAGGACTTAAGTTTACTAGGAATAAATATGGCAGTTTACTACGGAAATAAGTTGTTGGCAGTTCTACGAGAGGAAATAATGTTAGTTGGCAGTTTACTACGAGAAATAATATTATGAGTTTACTGAGGGATAATGTAGTTGACAGTTTACAGGAAATAATGTTATTGACAGTTTACTACGGGAAATAATGTTAGTGGGCAGTTATACAGGAAATAATGTTAGTTGGCAGTATACGAGGTGAAATATATTGAGTTGGCAGTTCTACTGACGAGGGAATAATGTTAGAGCAGTTTAATAGAATTCAATATTAGTCCAGTTTCTACAAGTGAAATAATATAGATGAGTTTTACATGAGGGAAATAATGTTAGTTGGCAAGTTATCGATGGGAAATGATCAGATGAATAACATTATTTGATCAAAATGCATCTCCTCCTCCCCACCGCCTTAACGTATGGACGCAACACACGCACTTCAAAAATGGTATGTTATAGTTCTTATCTACCACTTCTTTCTTGTGCCAGATAAAACAGAGCTACACAAAGGCGTCGTCTCTGAATACGACGACAGCACTGGATTTGTGACCTCCCCGAATTATCCTAGAGGTTACGCCCTCAATGGTGAGACCTTCACATATATGATACAAAACCTTGACCCCTACGGTCATGTCCGGATAACCTTTGATGACTGGGATATAGCTCCAGAAAGCAGGGTCAAGGTGAGTACATTATAGAACGGTTAGAAGTCCAATTTTCCTGTCTTGTATAATGGCATCGAATTTATTAATCAATCAAGTGCCATGCTTGCTGGCGTAGACGATCATGTCTCTCCACAACGCTCTCTCCTTCGTGCAGGTAATCAGTTCTGACGTCGATGTTTTGTCGAACCAAGATGTCAGACCATCCAATATCTTCTCCATCTGTCTTCCACGATCTCTCCTTTCCTGAATTTTACCTGTAGTCACCAAATGTTCTAAACCTTCTATTCGCATTATATGCCCGAAGAACCTTGATTGTCGGATTCTTATTCTTTTGATAAGGTTTCTTTACGTGCAGACCTGATTTAAAACCTCATCATTTATTTTCTTCGATGTCCATGGAATTTTCCCGTATTCTTTTGTAAAACCATATCCCTGTGGCTTCCAGTGATGTTATTGATTGTTTGTTCATTGTCCATGATTGGCTGCCATATATAAGTATTGGTTCAATATAGCACTGTAGTATTAGTTTCCGCACTGTCAACAGTAATGAATTCACGCACAGTGTGTTTTCTATTTTCATAAAAGCTGCTTTCGTTTGAGCTATTCTACTCCTAATCTCTGTTGGACATCTTCCATCTGACGTTAGGAATGTTCTCAGATATCCTACTTCTAGTCTCTGTTGTACATCTGATGTTAGGAATGTTCCCATGTACTTGAATCGATGGACTTGTTTCAATGTTGTGTTATTTATTTTGATATTCATTTTGTTGTATAAAGAATTTATACGTTCGAAAATTTGATAGAAAAAACCAATGTGAATTTGATATGTTCTTTGCTTCATCATCACATTGTTCTATATTCATCATCACATTGTTCTATATTCATCATCACATTGTTCTATATTCATCATCACATTGTTCTATATTCATCATCACATTGTTCTATATTCATCATCACATTGTTCTATATTCATCATCACATTGTTCTATAGTCATCATCACATTGTTCTATATTCATCATCACATTGTTCTCATTCATCATCACATTGTCCTATATTCATCATCACATTGTCCTATATTCATCATCACATTGTTCTATATTCATCATCACATTGTCCTATATTCATCATCACATTGTTCTATATCATCATACATTGTTCTAATTCATCATCACATTGTTCTATATTCATCATCACATTGTTCTATAGTCATCATCACATTGTTCTATAGTCATCATCACATTGTTCTATAGTCATCATCACATTGTTCTATATTCATCATCACATTGTTCTATATTCATCATCACATTGTTCTATATTCATCATCACATTGTTCTATATTCATCATCACATTGTTCTATAGTCATCATCACATTGTTCTATATTCATCATCACATTGTTCTATATTCATCATCACATTGTTCTATAGTCATCATCACATTGTTCTATATTCATCATCACATTGTTCTATATTCATCATCACATTTGTTCTATATTCATCATCACATTGTTCATATCTATTCATCATCACATTGTTCTATATTCATCATCACATTGTCTATATCATCATCACATTGTCTATATTCATCATCACATTGTTCTATATTCAGTTTATTTTGTAATGCAGTCACTGCTCAACGTTTTTATATTGCATAGGTGCTAGTGATCACGCACATGTATGATCAAGATATGCAAATTCGTGCATATCCTTACAGAACTTACTCATCCACCACATGTAAACAATCATTGATTTCTAGTCACCACTTAAACGTTCAGTACATCTCCATTGTCTTTACTAGTTCTATCGAGACAGCGAAATGACAGTACAGACAACTACCACATCGTGCTACTGTTGAACCCTTTGTTCTACTATTTAATGACCCCCACATACCCTCTCACATACATCTCACCAGAAGAAGGGAACTCATATATGAAGCTAGGCTTTCTAAAATTGAAAAAAAAAACAACAAATTTTCGACATTGCTTGCCTCACGCGCTAGTACCTGTTAAGTAAACATCACTTAGCGGAGTTGGCACGTAAGGTATTTTCCCTTATTTGTTTAATATCAAACATTCTCTAATTGTGGGCATACCCGGAAGATGGAACTACTACTCGTGTGTTTGTTTAACCAATCACTTTCTTTATATCTACAAACATCAAAAGCAATCTTGACAATTTGATCAATAGTGGGACATAACTCGGTTAATGTGAAAATGTTGATTTGGCTAGTTTGTTTCCCTTTTGTTCGAATGCCGCCAAATCAGCTAAGATTGAAGCCAAATTACGATTTTGTACGAAACTATTAGCGCGCAGCCAAATCTATGTTCGTTTCTCTAATCCTGGTTTGCCTCACGGCATCATGATAAGAAGAGATTTCTAGAACTGTCTTTTGTGTTCGCTTCAGAAAGTCTTTCGTCACCTCTGTTTTCTGAGTCACCTCTGTTTTCTGAGTCACCTCTGTTTTCTGAGTCACTTTTCGCGTGGCCGACCTTTTGTTGGAGTGACTCCAACCACTGTATTGAAGTAACACTGATCTCAGGACCGTGCGGTATATTTTCTCAGTATGATGCAAGTCTTCAAAATGCCGCCCCTTAAATGTATTTTCTTTAATATAACCTTCGATTTTTAAAAAATACTGCACAAAATGTATGAATACTATTTTTATTTGGAAAATATCAACTACTTGAAAATAAAGATATCAACTATCAGCTACAACAATCTACTACAGTTTTACTCTTCTAACTTAAACTTGATCAAATTCATTAATTAGAATGTGTAGTCTAGAGTGACGATTATCGAAAAAAGGTGGAGACTGCAGTAAAACTTGGAAAAATAGGTAAACACGTAAAAACAAAGTACTACAGTTTTACAAAATACATAAACAGTGACGATAAACAGCAACGTTTCGACCAAAGGCCTTTATCAAGCAAACAATACAACAAGAATGACGAATTTCGAGGAACACTACAAATGGACGATTACATGTGGAAACAAACCTATCTATAGGTTTATGTTTACCTAGTCTAGAGTGGTAGCCAATGTAGATTCAATAGAAATTAATAACAGATTTCTAAGTTTTGTTTGGCTGATTGAACTTCTTAATACGCCCATGCGTTGCTGGGATCCTCAAGTGGAACAAAGATTAGTACCACTGCGACCTACAAAGCGTATCGTACGAAGCGACTGAGGTAGGGGCCTAGGAAGCTACACTAATAAATAAAAGCGTTGCAGAAATCGGATGTGCTGGCCTACTTGTAGGCGCATAACTGCACAACGTACAATCGCTCTTAGGCTCGGATCACATAAAATTCACAAAGAGTGGTTAACAAGTGGTCGATATGAAGTGTTCGAAGAAGAGAAGAAGAATGTTTGAAGTAGTATTTTATTCATTTTCTTGAAGTAGTATTTTATTCATTTTCTTGAAGTAGTATTTTATTCATTTTCTTGAAGTAGTATTTTATTCATTTTCTTGAAGTAGTATTTTATTCATTTTCTTGAAGTAGTATTTTATTCATTTTCTTGAAGTAGTATTTTATTCATTTTCTTGAAGTAGTATTTTATTCATTTTCTTGAAGTAGTATTTTATTCATTTTCTTGAAGTAGTATTTTATTCATTTTCTTGAAGTAGTATTTTATTCATTTTCTTGAAGTAGTATTTTATTCATTTTCTTGAAGTAGTATTTTATTCATTTTCTTGAAGTAGTATTTTATTCATTTTCTTGAAGTAGTATTTTCATTCTTGTATTTTCATTTTCTTGAAGTAGTATTTTATTCATTTTCTTGAAGTAGTATTTTATTCATTTTCTTGAAGTAGTATTTTATTCATTTTCTTGAAGTAGTATTTTATTCATTTTCTTGAAGTAGTATTTTATTCATTTTCTTGAAGTAGTATTTTATTCATTTTCTTGAAGTAGTATTTTATTCATTTTCTTGAAGTAGTATTTTATTCATTTTCTTGAAGTAGTATTTTATTCATTTTCTTGAAGTAGTATTTTATTCATTTTCTTGAAGTAGTATTTTATTCATTTTCTTGAAGTAGTATTTTATTCATTTTCTTGAAGTAGTATTTTATTCATTTTCTTGAAGTAGTATTTTATTCATTTTCTTGAAGTAGTATTTTATTCATTTTCTTGAAGTAGTATTTTATTCATTTTCTTGAAGTAGTATTTTATTCATTTTCTTGAAGTAGTATTTTATTCATTTTCTTGAAGTAGTATTTTATTCATTTTCTTGAAGTAGTATTTTATTCATTTTCTTGAAGTAGTATTTTATTCATTTTCTTGAAGTAGTATTTTATTCATTTTCTTGAAGTAGTATTTTATTCATTTTCTTGAAGTAGTATTTTATTCATTTTCTTGAAGTAGTATTTTATTCATTTTCTTGAAGTAGTATTTTATTCATTTTCATTTGGAAAAACTTCTTTCCTCACTAGCTACAGAGTGTTCATTTATTCATTTTCATTTGGAAACACTTCTTTCCTCATTAGCTACAGAGTGTTCATTTATTCATTTTCATTTGGAAACACTTCTTTCCTCACTAGCTACAGAGACAGGGAGTGTTCATTTATTCATTTTCATTTGGAAAAACTTCTTTCCTCACTAGCTACAGAGTGTTCATTTATTCATTTTCATTTGGAAACACTTCTTTCCTCACTAGCTACAGAGACAGGGAGTGTTCATTTATTCATTTTCATTTGGAAACACTTCTTACCTCACTAGCTACAGAGACAGGGAGTGTTAATAAAATTCTCAGAGTTACAACAGTATTCAGATACAAATTAATTAAGTTATTTTGGCACAAATAATTTAAAACATGCAAAGGTTTCATAGAATATGGTAGTATTCTGGATACATCACGTAATTCTTCTTGAAGATCATTTGTATTTATATGTGATTAATTTTCGACTTGTGATTTGCGCATTGTCCATGTTTGAATCTGGTAACACAAAGTAGGTATGAAAATACTGTTGACCATTTGTTGTTTAGCTGTGAGTGAGATGTTTGGGTGCCTTAACAATAGTACTAACTGGTAGTTTACATCATATGCTTTTTTGTACTGTAACCTTTTATCCCTGTCTAATCTTGAAATAATAATACCAGATATTGTCTGTTTGTTATACTCTTAATACAGGTATACGACGGATTCTCAGATAACTCCCCTCACACGACCTTAGAACGCTACACCCGACCAGTCATCGTGTCACAGACCAGTACAATAGTCTTAGTTCTCTCTACTGGCACACGGATATCGGAGTGTTGCTATCACAACGGGTTTAAGGCTCGCTTCCATTTTGTCTCAGGTAAGAAGAAGATCATCTAATTGAGATCTATTGTATGTGTCAACGGCCACAAAATAGAAAGAGTCCACAACTTTGAATACCTTGTGACATTGCTGACAAGTGAAGAGAATGCTATAAAAGAAATTTAAAGAAGGCTGAGTCTTGCTTTGTAAAAACTAAAAGAACTCACTAAACAATGGAAGGAACTGACATAAGAACAAAAATCAAGTGTTTAAGAGCCTGCGTTTTTCCTTGGCAACATATGGTTGTGAGACATAGAACATTGACAAAGCGGCGGAGAAGATAATTAATGCCGTTGAATGCAAATGCTACAGAAGAGAACTTAGAATATCATGGACAGAGAAAAGAACAAATGCTACAGAAGAGAACTTAGAATATCATGGACAGAGAAAAGAACAAACGCTTATGTTCTGCAACAGTTTAATATTAAAGTGAATAAAAACAAGGAAAATTAAATATTTCGGACACATCAAACAACATGAGTACCTAGAGAAAATAATTTTGAAGGAATGGTGCCTGGAAGAAGAATGAGAGGAAGATGTAGAAGACGATGGGTGCAAGATGTCATTGACGATCTGAGAATGACTGCTGCTGACGCCGGTCAACTTGTACAGAATATGGATTTTTTTTCAGGACTGCTGTCATAGGAGCCAAGTTCCGGAAGGTACAAGCTACTTGATGATGATGATAATGAAGAAGAAGACGGTACATGACTGACAAACGTTCAACAAAGAAAATATCTTGTGTGTCTATGTACAGTGGATTCCTGTCTACACACACACACACACACGTCCCAATGATGCTGATTAGTTCTGTCCATGTTTTTCATTAATAGTTCTGTAAATTAGTTCTGTCCATGTTTTTCATTAATAATTAATCAAACAAAAGCAAAGAAATCAAAGTAAGACTTCTGAGAACATGCATATTCTCTGTGGCAACATCTGGATGTGAATTGTGGACCATAACACAAACATTAAACAACAAAATTGAAGCTTTCGAAACAATGTGTTACAGAAAAGTTCTTAGAACAACCTGGACAGAGAAGAAAAAAACCCCAGACATTCTACAAGACCTGTATATCGAGGTGCATTGGCTCATAAATAACATCATGTCCCGAAAGATGAAATATTTTGGCCATGTTAAACGTCACAATGGTTTGGAGAGAACGATAATGGGAGGCATGGTTCCTGGAGTATGAGACAGAGGACGACCAAGGCAAATGTGGCAGCAGAACATCGAAGAAGCTGGAGTAATCGGGAGAACTTGCTAGAGACAAGAAGTTTTTCAGACGGACTGTGATGAAAACAACGTTCCGCAAGGGAACATGCTACTACTTAAATTAATGAAATGGTTGATTATGTACAATCTCTACATCAAAGATAAGCTGTAGTAGATCTTAAACACCCTCTATACCTTGCCATATTGATCTCTACATCAAAGATAAGTTGTAGTAGATCTTAAACACTCTCGATACCTTGCCATATTGATCTCTACATCAAAGATAAGCTGTAATAGATCTTAAACACTCTCGATACCTTGCCATATTGATCTCTACATCAAAGATAAGCTGTAATAGATCTTAAACACTCTCTATACCTTGCCATATTGATATATATCTTACCAAGCTGTTTTGGTTGTTTATCTCTCAATGTTTTCATCCCAATTATATCAATGTCTTCCCCTTGCCTGCTTACCTTCAAACTTTTCCTTCCAGTATGGTCTTCATAAAAGTGTCATGTCGCTTCCTGTCTCAAAAGTATTGAATGTCTCTATGATTTATAATGATCATCGCCGTTGTTGGTCTTTTTGTCTCAGGAGACAATAGGTTTTGCATCACATAGTTGGTTTAGTCAACAAAACTGGCCACGAAGTGACCGTTCCGTGTCCCATGCCTGGGCAATTTTAATACAGTAATTGAGTTGCCTGTCTACTACCATCTCTCGACTTCACTGTTAGTCCCACAGAAGAGTGTAAGCACGATGATTTATGATAATCTACTACCATCTCTCGACTTCACTGTTAGTCCCACAGAAGAGTGTAAGCACGATGATTTATGATAATCTACTACCATCTCTCGACTTCACTGTTAGTCCCACAGAAGAGTGTAAGCACGATGATTTATGATAATCTACTACCATCTCTCGACTTCACTGTTAGTCCCACAGAAGAGTGTAAGCACGATGATTTATGATAATCTACTACCATCTCTCGACTTCACTGTTAGTCCCACAGAAGAGTGTAAGCACGATGATTTATGATAATCAACTACCATCTCTGGACTTCACTGTTAGTCCCACAGAAGAGTGTAAGCACGATGATTTATGATAATCTACTACCATCTCTCGACTTCACTGTTAGTCCCACAGAAGAGTGTAAGCACGATGATTTATGATAATCTACTACCATCTCTCGACTTCACTGTTAGTCCCACAGAAGAGTGTAAGCACGATGATTTATGATAATCTACTACCATCTCTCGACTTCACTGTTAGTCCCACAGAAGAGTGTAAGCACGATGATTTATGATAATCTACTACCATCTCTCGACTTCACTGTTAGTCCCACAGAAGAGTGTAAGCACGATGAATTATGATAATCTACTACCATCTCTGGACTTCACTGTTAGTCCCACAGAAGAGTGTAAGCACGATGATTTATGATAATCTACTACCATCTCTGGACTTCACTGTTAGTCCCACAGAAGAGTGTAAGCACGATGATTTATGATAATCTACTACCATCTCTGGACTTCACTGTTAGTCCCACAGAAGAGTGTAAGCACGATGATTTATGATAATCTACTACCATCTCTGGACTTCACTGTTAGTCCCACAGAAGAGTGTAAGCACGATGATTTATGATAATCTACTACCATCTCTGGACTTCACTGTTAGTCCCACAGAAGAGTGTAAGCACGATGATTTATGATAATCTACTACCATCTCTGGACTTCACTGTTAGTCCACACAGAAGAGTGTAAGCACGATGATTTTATGATAATCTACTACCATCTCTGGACTTCACTGTTAGTCCACACAGAAGAGTGTAAGCACGATGATTTATGATAATCTACTACCATCTCTGGACTTCACTGTTAGTCCCACAGAAGAGTGTAAGCACGATGATTTATGATAATCTACTACCATCTCTCGACTTCACTGTTAGTCCCACAGAAGAGTGTAAGCACGATGATTTATGATAATCTACTACCATCTCTCGACTTCACTGTTAGTCCCACAGAAGAGTGTAAGCACGATGATTTATGATAATCTACTACCATCTCTCGACTTCACTGTTAGTCCCACAGAAGAGTGTAAGCACGATGATTTATGATAATCTACTACCATCTCTCGACTTCACTGTTAGTCCCACAGAAGAGTGTAAGCACGATGATTTATGATAATCAACTACCATCTCTGGACTTCACTGTTAGTCCCACAGAAGAGTGTAAGCACGATGATTTATGATAATCTACTACCATCTCTCGACTTCACTGTTAGTCCCACAGAAGAGTGTAAGCACGATGATTTATGATAATCTACTACCATCTCTCGACTTCACTGTTAGTCCCACAGAAGAGTGTAAGCACGATGATTTATGATAATCTACTACCATCTCTCGACTTCACTGTTAGTCCCACAGAAGAGTGTAAGCACGATGATTTATGATAATCTACTACCATCTCTCGACTTCACTGTTAGTCCCACAGAAGAGTGTAAGCACGATGAATTATGATAATCTACTACCATCTCTGGACTTCACTGTTAGTCCCACAGAAGAGTGTAAGCACGATGATTTATGATAATCTACTACCATCTCTGGACTTCACTGTTAGTCCCACAGAAGAGTGTAAGCACGATGATTTATGATAATCTACTACCATCTCTGGACTTCACTGTTAGTCCCACAGAAGAGTGTAAGCACGATGATTTATGATAATCTACTACCATCTCTGGACTTCACTGTTAGTCCCACAGAAGAGTGTAAGCACGATGATTTATGATAATCTACTACCATCTCTGGACTTCACTGTTAGTCCCACAGAAGAGTGTAAGCACGATGATTTATGATAATCTACTACCATCTCTGGACTTCACTGTTAGTCCACACAGAAGAGTGTAAGCACGATGATTTTATGATAATCTACTACCATCTCTGGACTTCACTGTTAGTCCACACAGAAGAGTGTAAGCACGATGATTTATGATAATCTACTACCATCTCTGGACTTCACTGTTAGTCCCACAGAAGAGTGTAAGCACGATGATTTATGATAATCTACTACCATCTCTCGACTTCACTGTTAGTCCCACAGAAGAGTGTAAGCACGATGATTTATGATAATCTACTACCATCTCTCGACTTCACTGTTAGTCCCACAGAAGAGTGTAAGCACGATGATTTATGATAATCAACTACCATCTCTGGACTTCACTGTTAGTCCCACAGAAGAGTGTAAGCACGATGATTTATGATAATCTACTACCATCTCTCGACTTCACTGTTAGTCCCACAGAAGAGTGTAAGCACGATGATTTATGATAATCTACTACCATCTCTCGACTTCACTGTTAGTCCCACAGAAGAGTGTAAGCACGATGATTTATGATAATCTACTACCATCTCTCGACTTCACTGTTAGTCCCACAGAAGAGTGTAAGCACGATGATTTATGATAATCTACTACCATCTCTCGACTTCACTGTTAGTCCCACAGAAGAGTGTAAGCACGATGATTTATGATAATCTACTACCATCTCTCGACTTCACTGTTAGTCCCACAGAAGAGTGTAAGCACGATGATTTATGATAATCAAATACCATCTCTGGACTTCACTGTTAGTCCCACAGAAGAGTGTAAGCACGATGATTTATGATAATCTACTACCATCTCTCGACTTCACTGTTAGTCCCACAGAAGAGTGTAAGCACGATGATTTATGATAATCTACTACCATCTCTGGACTTCACTGTTAGTCCCACAGAAGAGTGTAAGCACGATGATTTATGATAATCTACTACCATCTCTGGACTTCACTGTTAGTCCCACAGAAGAGTGTAAGCACGATGATTTATGATAATCTACTACCATCTCTCGACTTCACTGTTAGTCCCACAGAAGAGTGTAAGCACGATGATTTATGATAATCTACTACCATCTCTCGACTTCACTGTTAGTCCCACAGAAGAGTGTAAGCACGATGATTTATGATAATCTACTACCATCTCTGGACTTCACTGTTAGTCCCACAGAAGAGTGTAAGCACGATGATTTATGATAATCTACTACCATCTCTCGACTTCACTGTTAGTCCCACAGAAGAGTGTAAGCACGATGATTTATGATAATCTACTACCATCTCTCGACTTCACTGTTAGTCCCACAGAAGAGTGTAAGCACGATGATTTATGATAATCTACTACCATCTCTCGACTTCACTGTTAGTCCCACAGAAGAGTGTAAGCACGATGATTTATGATAATCAACTACCATCTCTGGACTTCACTGTTAGTCCCACAGAAGAGTGTAAGCACGATGAATTATGATAATCAACTACCATCTCTCGACTTCACTGTTAGTCCCACAGAAGAGTGTAAGCACGATGATTTATGATAATCTACTACCATCTCTGGACTTCACTGTTAGTCCACACAGAACAGTGTAAGCACGATGATTTATGATAATCTACTACCATCTCTCGACTTCACTGTTAGTCCCACAGAAGAGTGTAAGCACGATGATTTATGATAATCTACTACCATCTCTCGACTTCACTGTTAGTCCCACAGAAGAGTGTAAGCACGATGATTTATGATAATCTACTACCATCTCTCGACTTCACTGTTAGTCCCACAGAAGAGTGTAAGCACGATGATTTATGATAATCAACTACCATCTCTGGACTTCACTGTTAGTCCCACAGAAGAGTGTAAGCACGATGATTTATGATAATCTACTACCATCTCTCGACTTCACTGTTAGTCCCACAGAAGAGTGTAAGCACGATGATTTATGATAATCAACTACCATCTCTCGACTTCACTGTTAGTCCCACAGAAGAGTGTAAGCACGATGATTTATGATAATCTACTACCATCTCTCGACTTCACTGTTAGTCCCACAGAAGAGTGTAAGCACGATGATTTATGATAATCTACTACCATCTCTCGACTTCACTGTTAGTCCCACAGAAGAGTGTAAGCACGATGATTTATGATAATCTACTACCATCTCTCGACTTCACTGTTAGTCCCACAGAAGAGTGTAAGCACGATGATTTATGATAATCTACTACCATCTCTCGACTTCACTGTTAGTCCCACAGAAGAGTGTAAGCACGATGATTTATGATAATCTACTACCATCTCTCGACTTCACTGTTAGTCCCACAGAAGAGTGTAAGCACGATGATTTATGATAATCTACTACCATCTCTGGACTTCACTGTTAGTCCCACAGAAGAGTGTAAGCACGATGATTTATGATAATCTACTACCATCTCTGGACTTCACTGTTAGTCCCACAGAAGAGTGTAAGCACGATGATTTATGATAATCAACTCAATTAATTCTTCTTCTTCTTCAAACGCTTCATATCGACCACTTGTTAGCCACTCTTTATGACTTGTATGTGATCTGAGCCTAAGAACGATCTTACGTTGTGCCAGTTATGCTCCTACAAGTAGGCCAGTACATCTGATTTCTACGATGCTTTTTATTTACTTGGATAGCTTCCTAGGCTCCTACCTCAATCGCCTCTTACGACATGCCTTGTAGGTCGCAGTGGTACTATTCTTTGCTTCCTTGCGGGCCCCGGCACTACACAGGCGACTCAGTTAATTCAATTTCTATTCCCAACATTTTCTTCAATGTTTTCTTGACTTGTTGGTTTGTGTGTACAATCACATAATAAATAATAATAGCAGTAGTAATAACAAATATAACAATAATAACAGTAGTAATAACAAATATAACAATAATAACAGTAGTAATAACAAATATAACAATAATAACAGTAGAAATAACAAATATAACAATAATAACAGTAGCAATAACAAATATAACAATAATAACAGTAGTAATAACAAATATAACAATAGTAACAGTAGTAATAACAAATATAACAATAACAAGTGCAATAACAAAAGTGACATGTTTTTCCTTTCTGTTTTTGATTGAACGAGCAGAGCAGGGTTGGGATGAGCGTCCAGATGCTTCCTGTAGTGAGGCACATCCCATGCAAGGAGGCGGCATCATATCTTTTACTGGAGCTGCTTCTTCTGGTAATAAACACATGTACTTCCTTCCTCTACGATTAGATGAATGGATGTACTTGACGAATAAGTGGATGTATGGATAAATTATGGATTTAATATATTAATGAATGGATATGTTTGCTGGATGAATGACTAAATTATGGATTTCTTGGATAGATGAATGGATATAATGTTGGATACATTAGTGAATGGATATAATGTTTGATACATTAGTGAATGGATATAATGTTGGATACATTAGTGAATGGATATAATGTTGATACATTAGTGAATGGGTATAATGTTGATACATTAATGAATGGATATAATGTTTGATACATTAGTGAATGGATATAATGTTGGATACATTAGTGAATGGATATAATGTTGGATACATTAGTGAATGGGTATAATGTTGGATACATTAGTGAATGGATATAATGTTGGATACATTAGTGAATGGATATAATGTTGGATACATTAGTGAATGGATATAATGTTGGATACATTAGTGAATGGATATAATGTTGAATACATTTAATGGATATAATGTTGGATACATTAGTGAATGGGTATAATGTTGGATACATTAGTGAATGGGTATAATGTTGGATACATTAGTGAATGGATATAATGTTGGATACATTAGTGAATGGATATAATGTTGGATACATTAGTGAATGGGTATAATGTTGGATACATTAGTGAATGGATATAATGTTGGATACATTAGTGAATGGATATAATGTTGGATACATTAGTGAATGGATATAATGTTGGATACATTAGTGAATGGATATAATGTTGGATACATTAGTGAATGGGTATAATGTTGGATACATTAATGAATGGATAAAATGTTGGATACATTAGTGAATGGATATAATGTTGGATACATTAGTGAATGGATATAATGTTGGATACATTAGTGAATGGGTATAATGTTGGATACATTAGTGAATGGATATAATGTTGGATACATTAGTGAATGGATATAATGTTTGATACATTAGTGAATGGATATAATGTTGGATACATTAGTGAATGGATATAATGTTGGATACATTTAATGGATATAATGTTGGATACATTAGTGAATGGGTATAATGTTGGATACATTAGTGAATGGGTATAATGTTGATACATTAGTGAATGGATATAATGTTGGATACATTAGTGAATGGATATAATGTTGGATACATTAGTGAATGGGTATAATGTTGGATACATTAGTGAATGGATATAATGTTGGATACATTAGTGAATGGATATAATGTTGGATACATTAGTGAATGGATATAATGTTTGATACATTAGTGAATGGATATAATGTTGGATACATTAGTGAATGGATATAATGTTTGATACATTAGTGAATGGATATAATGTTGGATACATTAGTGAATGGATATAATGTTGGATACATTAGTGAATGGATATAATGTTGGATACATTAGTGAATGGATATAATGTTGGATACATTAGTGAATGGATATAATGTTGGATACATTAGTGAATGGACATAATGTTGGATACATTAGTGAATGGGTATAATGTTGGATACATTAGTGAATGGGTATAATGTTGGATACATTAGTGAATGGATATAATGTTAGATACATTAGTGAATGGATATAATGTTGGATACATTAGTGAATGGATATAATGTTTGATACATTAGTGAATGGATATAATGTTGGATACATTAGTGAATGGATATAATGTTGGATACATTAGTGAATGGATATAATGTTGGATACATTAGTGAATGGATATAATGTTGGATACATTAGTGAATGGATATAATGTTGGATACATTAGTGAATGGATATAATGTTGGATACATTAGTGAATGGATATAATGTTGGATACATTAGTGAATGGATATAATGTTGGATACATTAGTGAATGGATATAATGTTTGATACATTAGTGAATGGATATAATGTTGGATACATTAGTGAATGGATATAATGTTGGATACATTAGTGAATGGATATAATGTTTGATACATTAGTGAATGGATATAATGTTGGATACATTAGTGAATGGATATAATGTTTGATACATTAGTGAATGGATATAATGTTGGATACATTAGTGAATGGATATAATGTTGGATACATTAGTGAATGGATATAATGTTGGATACATTAGTGAATGGATATAATGTTGGATACATTAGTGAATGGATATAATGTTGGATACATTAGTGAATGGATATAATGTTGGGTACATTAGTGAATGGATATAATGTTGGATACATTAGTGAATGGATATAATGTTTGATACATTAGTGAATGGATATAATGTTGGATACATTAGTGAATGGATATAATGTTTGATACATTAGTGAATGGATATAATGTTGGATACATTAGTGAATGGATATAATGTTTGATACATTAGTGAATGGATATAATGTTGGATACATTAGTGAATGGATATAATGTTGGATACATTAGTGAATGGATATAATGTTGGATACATTAGTGAATGTATATAATGTTGGATACATTAGTGAATGGATATAATGTTGGATACATTAGTGAATGGATATAATGTTGGATACATTAGTGAATGGGTATAATGTTGGATACATTAGTGAATGGGTATAATGTTGGATACATTAGTGAATGGATATAATGTTTGATACATTAGTGAATGGATATAATGTTGGATACATTAGTGAATGGATATAATGTTGGATACATTAGTGAATGGGTATAATGTTGGATACATTAGTGAATGGATATAATGTTTGATACATTAGTGAATGGATATAATGTTGGATACATTAGTGAATGGGTATAATGTTGGATACATTAGTGAATGGATATAATGTAGGATACATTAGTGAATGGGTATAATGTTGGATACATTAGTGAATGGGTATAATGTTGGATACATTAGTGAATGGATATAATGTTGGATACATTAGTGAATGGATATATTGTCGGATACATTAGTGAATGGTTATAATGTCGGATACATTAGTGAATGGATATAATGTTGGATACATTAGTGAATGGATATAATGTTGGATACATTAGTGAATGGATATAATGTTGGATACATTAGTGAATGGATATAATGTTGGATACATTAGTGAATGGATATAATGTTGGATACATTAGTGAATGGATATAATGTTGGATACATTAGTGAATGGATATAATGTTGGATACATTAGTGAATGGATATAATGTTGGATACATTAGTGAATGGATATAATGTTGGATACATTAGTGAATGGATATAATGTTGAATACATTAGTGAATGGATATAATGTTTGATACATTAGTGAATGGATATAATGTTGGATACATTAGTGAATGGGTATAATGTTGATACATTAGTGAATGGATATAATGTTGGATACATTAGTGAATGGATATAATGTTTGATACATTAGTGAATGGATATAATGTTGGATACATTAGTGAATGGATATAATGTTGGATACATTAGTGAATGGATATAATGTTTGATACATTAGTGAATGGATATAATGTTGGATACATTAGTGAATGGATATAATGTTGGATACATTAGTGAATGGATATAATGTTGGATACATTAGTGAATGGATATAATGTTGGATACATTAGTGAATATATATAATGTTGGATACATTAGTGAATGGATATAATGTTTGATACATTAGTGAATGGATATAATGTTGGATACATTAGTGAATGGATATAATGTTTGATACATTAGTGAATGGATATAATGTTGGATACATTAGTGAATGGATATAATGTTGGATACATTAGTGAATGGATATAATGTTGGATACATTAGTGAATGGATATAATGTTGGATACATTAGTGAATGGATATAATGTTGGATACATTAGTGAATGTATATAATGTTGGATACATTAGTGAATGGATATAATGTTGGATACATTAGTGAATGGATATAATGTTGGATACAATAGTGAATGGGTATAATGTTGGATACATTAGTGAATGGGTATAATGTTGGATACATTAGTGTATGGATATAATGTTGGATACATTAGTGAATGGATATAATGTTTGATACATTAGTGAATGGATATAATGTTGGATACATTAGTGAATGGGTATAATGTTGGATACATTAGTGAATGGATATAATGTTGGATACATTAGTGAATGGATATAATGTTGGATACATTAGTGAATGGGTATAATGTTGGATACATTAGTGAATGGGTATAATGTTGGATACATTAGTGAATGGATATAATGTTGGATACATTAGTGAATGGATATATTGTCGGATACATTAGTGAATGGATATAATGTTGGATACATTAGTGAATGGATATAATGTTGGATACATTAGTGAATGGATATAATGTTGGATACATTAGTGAATGGATATAATGTTGGATACATTAGTGAATGGATATAATGTTGGATACATTAGTGAATGGATATAATGTTGGATACATTAGTGAATGGATATAATGTTGGATACATTAGTGAATGGATATAATGTTGGATACATTAGTGAATGGATATAATGTTGGATACATTAGTGAATGGATATAATGTTGAATACATTAGTGAATGGATATAATGTTGGATACATTAGTGAATGGATATAATGTTGGATACATTAGTGAATGGGTATAATGTTGGATACATTAGTGAATGGATATAATGTTGGATACATTAGTGAATGGATATAATGTTGGATACATTAGTGAATGGATATAATGTTGGATACATTAGTGAATGGATATAATGTTTGATACATTAGTGAATGGATATAATGTTGGATACATTAGTGAATGGGTATAATGTTGGATACATTAGTGAATGGGTATAATGTTGGATACATTAGTGAATGGATATAATGTTGGATACATTAGTGAATGGATATAATGTTGGATACATTAGTGAATGGGTATAATGTTGGATACATTAGTGAATGGATATAATGTTGGATACATTAGTGAATGGACATAATGTTGGATACATTAGTGAATGGATATAATGTTGGATACATTAGTGAATGGATATAATGTTGGATACATTAGTGAATGGATATAATGTTTGATACATTAGTGAATGGATATAATGTTGGATACATTAGTGAATGGATATAATGTTGGATACATTAGTGAATATATATAATGTTGGATACATTAGTGAATGGATATAATGTTGGATACATTAGTGAATGGATATAATGTTGGATACATTAGTGAATGGACATAATGTTGGATACATTAGTGAATGGGTATAATGTTGGATACATTAGTGAATGGATATAATGTTGGATACATTAGTGAATGGATATAATGTTGGATACATTAGTGAATGGATATAATGTTGGATACATTAGTGAATGGGTATAATGTTGGATACATTAGTGAATGGGTATAATGTTGGATACATTAGTGAATGGGTATAATGTTGGATACATTAGTGAATGGATATAATGTTGGATACATTAGTGAATGGATATATTGTCGGATACATTAGTGAATGGATATAATGTCGGATACATTAGTGAATGGATATAATGTCGGATACATTAGTGAATGGATATAATGTTGGATACATTAGTGAATGGATATAATGTTGGATACATTAGTGAATGGATATAATGTTTGATACATTAGTGAATGGATATAATGTTGGATACATTAGTGAATGGATATAATGTTGGATACATTAGTGAATGGATATAATGTTTGATACATTAGTGAATGGATATAATGTTGGATACATTAGTGAATGGATATAATGTTGGATACATTAGTGAATGGATATAATGTTGAATACATTAGTGAATGGATATAATGTTGGATACATTAGTGAATGGATATAATGTTTGATACATTAGTGAATGGATATAATGTTGGATACATTAGTGAATGGATATAATGTTTGATACATTAGTGAATGGATATAATGTTGGATACATTAGTGAATGGATATAATGTTTGATACATTAGTGAATGGATATAATGTTGGATACATTAGTGAATGGGTATAATGTTGGATACATTAGTGAATGGGTATAATGTTGGATACATTAGTGAATGGATATAATGTTGGATACATTAGTGAATGGATATAATGTTGGATACATTAGTGAATGGGTATAATGTTGGATACATTAGTGAATGGATATAATGTTTGATACATTAGTGAATGGATATAATGTTGGATACATTAGTGAATGGATATAATGTTGGATACATTAGTGAATGGATATAATGTTGGATACATTAGTGAATGGATATAATGTTTGATACATTAGTGAATGGATATAATGTTGGATACATTAGTGAATGGATATAATGTTGGATACATTAGTGAATATATATAATGTTGGATACATTAGTGAATGGATATAATGTTTGATACATTAGTGAATGGATATAATGTTGGATACATTAGTGAATGGATATAATGTTGGATACATTAGTGAATGGACATAATGTTGGATACATTAGTGAATGGGTATAATGTTGGATACATTAGTGAATGGGTATAATGTTGGATACATTAGTGAATGGATATAATGTTGGATACATTAGTGAATGGATATAATGTTGGATACATTAGTGAATGGATATAATGTTGGATACATTAGTGAATGGATATAATGTTGGATACATTAGTGAATGGATATAATGTTGGATACATTAGTGAATGGATATAATGTTGGATACATTAGTGAATGGATATAATGTTTGATACATTAGTGAATGGATATAATGTTGGATACATTAGTGAATGGATATAATGTTGGATACATTAGTGAATGGATATAATGTTGGATACATTAGTGAATGGATATAATGTTGGATACATTAGTGAATGGATATAATGTTGGATACATTAGTGAATGGATATAATGTTGGATACATTAGTGAATGGATATAATGTTGGATACATTAGTGAATGGATATAATGTTGGATACATTAGTGAATGGATATAATGTTTGATACATTAGTGAATGGATATAATGTTGGATACATTAGTGAATGGATATAATGTTGGATACATTAGTGAATGGATATAATGTTGGATACATTAGTGAATGTATATAATGTTGGATACATTAGTGAATGTATATAATGTTGGATACATTAGTGAATGGGTATAATGTTGGATACATTAGTGAATGGGTATAATGTTGGATACATTAGTGAATGGGTATAATGTTGGATACATTAGTGAATGGATATAATGTTGGATACATTAGTGAATGGATATAATGTTGGATACATTAGTGAATGGATATAATGTTGGATACATTAGTGAATGGATATAATGTTGGATACATTAGTGAATGGGTATAATGTTGGATACATTAGTGAATGGGTATAATGTTGGATACATTAGTGAATGGGTATAATGTTGGATACATTAGTGAATGGGTATAATGTTGGATACATTAGTGAATGGGTATAATGTTGGATACATTAGTGAATGGGTATAATGTTGGATACATTAGTGAATGGGTATAATGTTGGATACATTAGTGAATGGATATAATGTCGGGTACATTAGTGAATGGATATATTGTCGGATACATTAGTGAATGGATATAATGTCGGATACATTAGTGAATGGATATAATGTCGGATACATTAGTGAATGGATATAATGTCGGATACATTAGTGAATGGATATAATGTCGGATACATTAGTGAATGGATATAATGTTGGATACATTAGTGAATGGATATAATGTTGGATACATTAGTGAATGGATATAATGTTGGATACATTAGTGAATGGATATAATGTTGGATACATTAGTGAATGGATATAATGTTGGATACATTAGTGAATGGATATAATGTTGGATACATTAGTGAATGGATATAATGTTGGATACATTAGTGAATGGATATAATGTTGGATACATTAGTGAATGGATATAATGTTTGATACATTAGTGAATGGATATAATGTTGGATACATTAGTGAATGGATATAATGTTGGATACATTAGTGAATGGATGATGTACCATAGAATAAATCAATATTTTTGTCTACGTTTTGTGTGGTTTAGAAGATTCCGACTGGGCAGATGACGCTCATCAGCCCGGGAGGGAAAGTCGTCTACGGGTCGCTGCCCTGAAAAACAATAGCAACCTGCTGCCTTGTGGGTTTTGGCTTGGGATAGCAAAAGGCTAACGGAGAACGAACAGTACACAAACGCTGGTTAAAACTGAACACATCACCGAAGGATAAACACTTGAGCTCCAATTGGTACTGAAGGCTGTGCACGTACATCCTGTTCTGATGTTTGACTGTTTATATATCACAATAGAATGATAAAAACGGGTTAAGAACGATCGCGAGAGAGAGAGAAGATTCAGGGATCTGGGTAGTACTTCAGAAAGTTGCAATACAATAACAGTAGAAGATTCAGAGATCTGGGAAGTACTTCAGAAAGTTACAATACAATAATAGTAGAAGATTCAGAGATCTGGGAAGTACTTCAGAAAGTTACAATACAATAATAGTAGAAGATTCTCTTTGAAATAGTTATGTTAGTAGAACACTTTCTTCATTCATCATCATCAAGTAGCTTGTCCCTTACGGAACTTGGTTGTCATGACAGCAGTCCTGAAAAATTCTCTGTTCTGTGCAAGTTGGCTGGCGTCAGCAGCAGTCATTCTCAGATCGTCAATGACATCTTGCACCCATCGTCTTCTAGGTATTCCTCTCATTCTTCTTCCAGGCATCATTCCCTCCAAAATTATCTTCTCTAGGCACTCATATCATTTGATGTGTCCGAAATATTTAATTTTCCTTGATTTGATGTTATTTAATAGTCAACTATCTTTAATATCAAGCTGTTGCAGAACAGAAGTCAAAATGGAAATATCTGAATTAGGCAAAAGAAGACACAGTGAGAAAGTGAGCAATGTGCTAGAACCACAAAGTCTATCGTGAAGTCTCTAGCAGTTTAAAGTATATGTAATTAAGTGAAACGAGAACTATTGAGTGTAAGCTGAATGTGTGCACCACATGTACAGAATTCAGTTCCCATTATGTCAATTCTCTAGTCTACCCATACTGAGATAGGTTCAGAACTTTCTGAGCTGGAAATAATTCGTAATGGTCACTAAGTAAGTGCTATGCTGCTGACACCTGTAGTTAGTTGAAAGGGGCTCAGCACCTATGGTAACGTACTGAGTGCATAGACATCAATAATATCAAGTTTCCTTGGAAATGGAGACAATTGTTATTTGTGCATCCTTTCTGCATTGTTAAGTATATATGTACTAGTGGGCAGATAGATGTACTAGTGGGCAGATAGATGTACTAGTGGGCAGATAGATGTACTAGTGGGCAGATAGATGTACTAGTGGGCAGATAGATGTACTAGTGGGCAGATAGATGTACTGGGCCCGTCTGCTCAGCGTGTTCGTAGCGCGTTGGACTGCGGGTGACTAGTCCTCTGTGTGTGCGGGTTCAATTCCGCGGACTGGCAGAAAAGCCACAGGTTCCTCAGATTCACGGTGTTCGTGGCACCGAACCGAAGGGTTACGATGTCCATGGCACCGAGCCGAAGAGCTGAAAGCTCAAGTGCTTCTGGATCGGAAAAAAAATTAGATGTACTGGTGAGCAGATAGATGTACTGGTGGGCAGATAGATGTACTGGTGGGCAGATAGATGTACTAGTGGGCAGATAGATGTACTAGTGGGCGGATAGATGTACTGGTGGGCAGATAGATGTACTAGTGGGCATATAGATGTACTAGTGGGCAGATAGATGTACTGGTGGGCAGATAGATGTACTAGTGGGCAGATAGATGTACTAGTGGGCAGATAGATGTACATCAGATCTGTAACTCCATCAATCCATCTTTTCTTGGTCTGCCCCTTCCTCTTGATGATTCCATTTTCAGGTTGTACGCTCTTGCAACTGGTGTATTCGGTTCATTCTGACCAAGTGGCCAAACCATTTGAGTCTCTGTTTTTCAATGAATCTAATAGGTGTTGTTCCGACTGTTCTTCTAATTTCCTCATTTCGTATATGGAAATTAGAAGAACAGTCGAAACAACACCTGTTATTAGTAGATAGATTCGCTTATATAAATATGAATATACTTTTGCCCTAAAGAAATGTGTGTAATATAGAAATTCTGTTTGCAGAACCAAAGTTTTATGATTGTGTGTGGCTTATAAAACGATACAACAATCTCAACACAGCAGATGCTGTCGTCCTCAGGGTCAGGGAAGTACTACTCGGCGATGGTAAGTGTGGTTGCTGTTGTTGTTGCTGTTTGTTCTTGTCTTGATTATAGTGTTGTGTGATGTGTGACTGTTGCAACTCGGTCTAGAGATGTTGATGATGAATATTAGTATGCCGTGTAAATGTTGTAGATGGTTCTAATGAAGTTGTAGCTGGTGTTGGCTATGTTGATGTTGTATATTAGTTTGTTGTGTATATGTTGTATATAATTCTAAGAATGTTGTATCTAGTTCTAGGGATACTGACAATGTTAATTGTGTGTGTGACTGGATGCTAGCCAATAACAGCAGCTAATGAGCTGAAAATCATAACGACAGAGATGAGATCTCTTAGAAGAGCTGCAGGTGGGACGATAAGAGACAACATTAGAAATGAAGAAATCAGAAGAAGACTGGATGTGAAACCAATCATGCAATTTATAAAAGAACAACAGATTAAATTGTTTGGACACCTAACAAGAATGCCCTGGTATCGTTTACCACGTAGACCCACTTTGAAAAAGTATAACGAGTACAGAGCAAGAGGAAGACCACACAAAAGATGGAGCGACAGCATCAAGAACAGCCTTAAGAAAATGAATAACAGCTTACAAAGTGCATTAGAACAAGCACACACAAGACCATTACATCCCCCAACCCAACACTTCTATAAAGAAGTAAATGATGAAAGAGAAGAAGATATGTTGTACATGATGTGTTGGTATCGTACATCAATATCATCCTGTGCCGTACCAACTGCAGACGATCATGCATCATGACAAATTGTCCATCCTGAACACTGACTGTCAGTTCACATGTTGACATTGTTCTGTGACATGAAGTTATGCTGTCAGACTGCTTTCTGATGTTAGTCACAACGACATTATACCTTTTATCCTTGTACTTCTTACCCATATCTTCTTCTCTCAAATTTCTTTCTTATCTGTTCTTACGTTGCTACTTCCCTTACTTTTATTCTCTTCTACCACATTGCCTTCACCACTCTCTTCTACCACATTGTCTTCACCACTCTCTTCTACCACATTGCCTTCACCACTCTCTTCTACCACATTGTCTTCACCACTCTCTTCTACCACATTGCCTTCACCACTCTCTTCTACCACATTGTCTTCACCACTCTCTTCTACCACATTGCCTTCACCACTCTCTTCTACCACATTGTCTTCACCACTCTCTTCTACCACATTGCCTTCACCACTCTCTTCTACCACATTGCCTTCACCACTCTCTTCTACCACATTGTCTTCACCACTCTCTTCTACCACATTGTCTTCACCACTCTCTTCTACCACATTGCCTTCACCACTCTCTTCTACCACATTGTCTTCACCACTCTCTTCTACCACATTGTCTTCACCCCTCTCTTCTACCACATTGTCTTCACCACTCTCTTCTACCACATTGTCTTCACCACTCTCTTCTACCACATTGTCTTCACCACTCTCTTCTACCACATTGTCTTCACCACTCTCTTCTACCACATTGCCTTCACCACTCTCTTCTTTATAAATTCCTTAAGGGAGAGAGGGCGTGTACATGATTCACGTAATAGCGGTGAATCCACAACACTAACCAGACTGCAAGAACTCAAAGTTAAGTGTGGTGTAGCTCGACAAGAACGCTATGCTGGCAGACAAAGAAGAATTGTAAACCAACAAAGAACCGGTGTCGTTAGTCGCCACACGCTGATGGACATACTGGGGAGAGATCGGAGCACTTATGGACTAATTTGTTCGACGTGCAGTGATGGTGATCCGACGACTAAACTAAACTCTCTTCTACCACATTATCTTCACCACTCTCTTTCTATATCTCCCTCCTTTACTCACACTCTTCCTTCATTTCAACTTTCGCTCTCTCACTCCCATTCTTCAGTCTTGATTTCTTTCATTATTTGTTCACGTCTACCTACCATTACCTACCTGCCTACCTACCTACATACCAACCTTCATATCTATCTGCCTACCTACCTATCTACCTACCTGCCTGCCTATCTACCTATCTAATTACCTGCCTTTCGACCGACCTACCTACATGTTTACATGCCTACCCACTGTTACTTATCTTTCTACTTAAACACACACATGCACTCGACATACATACACACATACACAAACATATAAAATGTATCACCTCTTCCTCTCCAACATTTGATCCATGAACTCCATGATCCATGAACAAGTGATCTTCCTCCTCAGGATGGTTACAGTACGGTCGCAAGAACAGTCTTGAGGTCCGTAAAGGTTCGAGTTCAGATTCTCCCCTGTTATCTCGTTTCACCGCCAGGAATTTAACAGATATACAAATGTCATATACATCTCATGACGGACTTTACCTGCGACTCAGGGGCGGCTTCTACAGCACAGACAAGCTGTCATTTACATATACCGCAGTCAAGAACGTCACCAAAGGTTGGGCACACAATTTATGTGTTATTGTTCTTACATTAGACAGTGCTGATTTTGCCGTGACTGCCAGTAATCTCACTATAGAAATGATAGCATTAACTAAAGCGATGATAGCATTAACTAAAGCGATGATAGCATTAACTAAAGCGATGATAGCATTAACTAAAGCGATGATAGCATTAACTAAAGCGATGATAGCATTAACTAAAGCGATGATAGCATTAACTAAAGCAATGATAGCATTAACTAAAGCGATGATATCATTAACTAAAGCGATGATAGCATTAACTAAAGCGATGATAGCATTAACTAAAGCGATGATAGCATTAACTAAAGCAATGATAGCATTAACTAAAGCAATGATAGCATTAACTAAAGCGATGATAGCATTAACTAAAGCAATGATAGCATTAACTAACGCGATGATAGCATTAACTAAAGCGATGATATCATTAACTAAAGCGATGATAGCATTAACTAAAGCGATGATAGCATTAACTAAAGCGATGATAGCATTAACTAAAGCAATGATAGCATTAACTAAAGCGATGATATCATTAACTAAAGCGATGATAGCATTAACTAAAGCGATGATAGCATTAACTAAAGCGATGATAGCATTAACTAAAGCAATGATAGCATTAACTAAAGCAATGATAGCATTAACTAAAGCGATGATAGCATTAACTAAAGCAATAATAGCATTAACTAACGCGATGATAGCATTAACTAAAGCGATGATAGCATTAACTAAAGCGATGATAGCATTAACTAAAGCGATGATAGCATTAACTAAAGCGATGATAGCATTAACTAAAGCAATGATAGCATTAACTAACGCGATGATAGCATTAACTAAAGCAATGATAGCATTAACTAAAGCAATGATAGCATTAACTAAAGCAATGATAGCATTAACTAAAGCGATGATAGCATTAACTAAAGCAATGATAGCATTAACTAAAGCGATGATAGCATTAACTAAAGCAATGATAGCATTAACTAAAGCGATGATAGCATTAACTAAAGCAATGATAGCATTAACTAAAGCGATGATAGCATTAACTAAAGCAATGATAGCATTAACTAAAGCGATGATAGCATTAACTAAAGCGATGATAGCATTAACTAAAGCAATGATAGCATTAACTAACGCAATGATAGCATTAACTAAAGCGATGATAGCATTAACTAAAGCGATGATAGCATTAACTAAAGCGATGGTCTGCCTGGAACCATATACTTTTATCCATGTATGATTTCTCAGTGACTCAATGAGTATGCTCAGGAAGATTGAAACAGGCTGGGCTCGGAGACAATGGATGGAGTTGATGAGGAGGTCTAAGCTGATTTATTTTTGTCTATGTTTTATCTGTGTTTTTGTCTATGTTTTATTTTTGTGTCAAAGCATGCAGGAGTAAGGGGAAATGAACGCGCTGACAGGTTTGGAAAGCGGGCGAACAATGGACCAGGCTGATATTATAAATTCCCTAAGGGAGAGAGAATGTGTACATGATTCAAGTAATAGTGGTGAATCCCCAATACTAACCAGACTGCAAGAATGCCAAGTCAAGTGTGGTGTAGCTAGACAAGAACACTATGCTGGTAGACACAGACAAATAGTAAACCAACAAAACCAGGGTCGTTAGTCGCCACACGCTGAGAGGCATACTGAGGAGGCGATCGAGGCACTTATGGACTCATTGGCTCGATGTGCAGTGATGATGATCCGACAACTAAATTAAACATTAGTATGCAATCTCAATGTTGGTCATATACCATCTGTTATGGTGTTCACGGCAACACGAGAGAGCGGCGCGGCAACACGAGAGTGCGGCGCGGCAATTAGGAGAGAGTGGCACGGCAACACGAGAGAGCGGTACGGCAACCCGAGAGCGAAGGTTGTCTAAGGGTAGCTACCCTAAAGAAAATAGCAACCTGCTGCCTTGCAGGTCGGCTGGAGACAACCCGAGGTGACGGAGTGCGAACCCAGTAAACACTGGCTAACACTGGACACATTGCCGAAGGATAAGCAACAGGGCTCCAAATGGCGCTAAAGATGTGACGAAATACACCCATGCTAAGGCTGCATGAATCAGATTTCCACATAAAAGCAGAATTTATGGGAAATCTGGTACATCAGTCTAAGCGGTGATCGCGCACTCGAGAGAGAGAGAGAAATGAAGAGAGAGAGTGCATTGAGAGAGAGAAATAAAGAGAGAGAGAGAGAGCGAGAGAGAGAAAGGGGTAATAACTTTCCGGAATAGACAAGAAATAGTAAATACTCCAAAAACCCCAATTTTTTCGAAATTTGTGCGGGCCCCACCAAAAAAATGACCACGAGCCGCCACTGCGTTGAATTAATCCAGCGATTTAAGGAGTTTGGAATTATATTTTGTACAATTAGAGATGGATGCTTGAGGAGCAGAGGGGAGAACTTTGCTTAACTAGCGAGCCACAGGAGCACTGAAATATTATTTTCTTCCTCTATTCCTGCTTCTCTACTTATGTTGTCCATGTATGTTATAAACAGCAGTGGGGAGAGCACACATCCCTGTCTAACTCCTGAGTTTACTGTGAATCAGCAGTGGGGAGAGCACACATCTCTGTCTAACTCCTGAGTTTACTGTGAATCAGCAGTGGGGAGAGCACACATCCCTGTCTAACTCCTGAGTCTACTTATAAACAGCAGTGGGGAGAGCACACATCCCTGTCTAACTCCTGAGTTTACTGTGAATCAGCAGTGGGGAGAGCACACATCCCTGTCTAACTCCTGAGTTTACTGTGAATCAGCAGGGGGGAGAGCACACATCCCTGTCTAACTCCTGAGTTTACTGTGAATCAGCAGTGGAGAGAGCACACATCCCTGTCTAACTCCTGAGTTTACTGTGAATCAGCAGTGGGGAGAGCACACATCCCTGTCTAACTCCTGAGTTTACTGTGAATGTTTTTGATGTTCTGGCTTTTGTTCTTATGTAACTTTTATTTGAAATGTATAAACTCTTGCAGACCTTGATGAGATGTTTGCTGATTCCATATTTTCTTAGACAATCTCATAGTTTGTTTCTATCGACTCTGTCCAAGGCCTTTTCCTTCAACAAGGAAAAATCTGGACGCTGACATCTGGTTACATGGAATCTGGTTACAATATGTTCTACGTACATGGTTACAATAAGTTCTACCTACATGGTTACAATATGTTCTAGTTACATGGTTACAATAAGTTCTACCTACATGGTTACAATAAGTTCTACCTACATGGTTACAATATGTTCTACGTACATGGTTACAATATGTTCTACGTACATGGTTACAATATGTTCTAGTTACATGGTTACAATATGTTCTACGTACATGGTTACAATATGTTCTAGTTACATGGTTACAATATGTTCTACGTACATGGTTACAATATGTTATAGCTACATGGTTACAATATGTTCTATGTACATGGTTACAATATGTTCTACGTACATGGTTACAATATGTTCTAGTTACATGGTTACAATATGTTCTAGTTACATGGTTACAATAAGTTCTAGTTACATGGTTACAATATGTTATAGCTACATGGTTACAATATGTTCTACCTACATGGTTACAATATGTTCTAGCTACATGGTTACAATATGTTCTAGTTACATGGTTACAATATGTTCTAGTTATATGGTTACAATAAGTTCTACCTACATGGTTACAATATGTTCTACGTACATGGTTACAATATGTTCTAGTTACATGGTTACAATATGTTCTAGTTACATGGTTACAATATGTTCTAGTTATATGGTTACAATATGTTCTAGTTACATGGTTACAATATGTTCTACGTACATGGTTACAATATGTTCTACGTACATGGTTACAATATGTTCTACGTACATGGTTACAATATGTTCTAGTTACATGGTTACAATATGTTCTACGTACATGGTTACAATATGTTCTAGCTACATGGTTACAATATGTTCTACGTACATGGTTACAATATGTTCTAGTTATATGGTTACAATATGTTATAGCTACATGATTACAATATGTTCTACGTACATGGTTACAATAAGTTCTACCTACATGGTTACAATATGTTCTAGTTATATGGTTACAATATGTTATAGCTACATGATTACAATATGTTCTAGTTACATGGTTACAATATGTTCTAGTTACATGGTTACAATATGTTCTACCTACATGGTTACAATATGTTCTAGTTACATGGTTACAATAAGTTCTAGTTACATGGTTACAATATGTTCTAGTTACATGGTTACAATATGTTCTAGTTACATGGTTACAATATGTTCTAGTTACATGGTTACAATATGTTCTACCTACATGGTTACAATATGTTCTAGTTACATGGTTACAATAAGTTCTAGTTACATGGTTACAATATGTTCTAGTTACATGGTTACAATATGTTCTAGTTACATGGTTACAATATGTTCTAGTTACATGGTTACAATATGTTCTAGTTACATGGTTACAATATGTTCTACCTACATGGTTACAATATGTTCTAGTTACATGGTTACAATATGTTCTAGTTACATGGTTACAATTTAACTAGTTGCAATATACTACATGATTATGGTTTCACTTTAAATGGTTACACTTTGTTCTACCATACATTTTCTATGTACAATTTGTTACAATTTGTCATGTTTGACAATTCTCTCATTTCTTTCTACAAGATGGCGAAGGTTGTCCTGGCTACTTTGATTTCTTGTGTCGTAACCTACTTTGCATAGACCAAGAACTGATGTGTGATGGAGTGGATCATTGTGGGGATGGATCTGATGAACATCCAGCTGTGGATTGCTCAGTCTCAGGTAAGGTTCTCACAGCTGTGGATTGCTCAGTCTCAGGTAAGGTTCTCACAGCTGTGGATTGCTCAGTCTCAGGTAAGGTTCTCACAGCTGTGGATTGCTCAGTCTCAGGTAAGGTTCTCACAGCTGTGGATTGCTCTATCTCAGGTAAGGTTCTCACAGCTGTGGATTGCTCAGTCTCAGGTAAGGTTCTCACAGCTGTGGATTGCTCAGTCTCAGGTAAGGTTCTCAATAGAGTGACAAGAATAGGACGGACAGGATAGGTCGACCATGTGTTGTCTGGGTCCATAAGAGAGAGCAAAGAATAGTAAGACTATGACCTACAAGGCATGTTGTAAGAGGTGACTGGGGTAGTGGCCTTGAGAAAATACCTTAGTAAATAAAAAGCGTAGCAGAAATCGGATGTGCTGGCCTACTTGTAGGCGCATAACTGGCACAAAGTACAATTGCTATTAAGCTTGAATCACATACAGATAACAAAGAATAGTTGAACAAGTGGTCGATATGAAACATTGAAGAAGAAGAAGGATGGACAGAATATTTGAAGAAGAAGAAGGATGGACAGAATAGAAAAACAATAAGATTATTTTCAAATTGATACAGATGTCATTGACAAACAAATTGAAATTAGATAAACAGACTAACATAGACCATGGCCTCCGATAACATAAGGCAGGTGGGCTCATGGTAAAAAATTCTAGGAAATAAGCCCACAATCATCGCATGACCTCACATGCCAGTATTGTTATATATAGACTAATTCATGTTAAAAACAATACAACATGTTAAATCAATGTAATATTATGTTACAAATGAAGTTTTAACAATAAGAAATATCAGTATTATGAACATTTGTCATCAATAAATAATCATAGACTCGTATCATTGTGCAACATTGCAGAAAACCTGACAGTGTTCTATCAAAATAAATCAAACTAGACAGAGTGACAGTAATACAAATTGAAAGACAAGTAATAAAGATTAGACAGAAGGAGTAAACAGACAAAGAGTTATACAGGTAGAGAACAGACAGACTTATATAAGGTGAGGACAGACAGAGTTATACAAGGTGAGGACAGACAGAGTTATATAAGGTGAGGACAGACAGAGTTATACAAGGTGAGGACAGACAGAGTTATACAAGGTGAGGACAGACAGAGTTATACAAGGTGAGGACAGACAGAGTTATATAAGGTGAGGACAGACAAAGTTATACAAGGTGAGGACAGACAAAGTTATACAAGGTGAGGAGAGACAAAGTTATACAAGGTGAGGACAGACAGAGTTATACAAGGTGAGGAGAGACAGAGTTATATAAGGTGAGGAGAGACAAAGTTATACAAGGTGAGGACAGACAGAGTTATACAAGGTGAGGACAGACAAAGTTATACAAGGTGAGAACAGACAGAGTTATACAAGGTGAGGACAGACAGAGTTATACAAGGTGAGGACAGACAAAGTTATACAAGGTGAGAACAGACAGAGTTATACAAGGTGAGGACAGACAGAGTTATACAAGGTGAGGACAGACAGAGTTATACAAGGTGAGGACAGACAAAGTTATACAAGGTGAGGACAGACAAAGTTATACAAGGTGAGAACAGACAGAGTTATACAAGGTGAGGACAGACAGAGTTATACAAGGTGAGGACAGACAGAGTTATACAAGGTGAGGACAGACAGAGTTATATAAGGTGAGGAGAGACAAAGTTATACAAGGTGAGGACAGACAGAGTTATATAAGGTGAGGAGAGACAAAGTTATACAAGGTGAGGACAGACAAAGTTATACAAGGTGAGAACAGACAAAGTTATACAAGGTGAGGACAGACAGAGTTATACAAGGTGAGGACAGACAGAGTTATATAAGGTGAGGACAGACAGAGTTATACAAGGTGAGGACAGACAGAGTTATATAAGGTGAGGAGAGACAAAGTTATACAAGGTGAGGACAGACAGAGTTATATAAGGTGAGGAGAGACAAAGTTATACAAGGTGAGGACAGACAAAGTTATACAAGGTGAGAAAAGACAAAGTTATACAAGGTGAGGACAGACAAAGTTATACAAGGTGAGGACAGACAAAGTTATACAAGGTGAGAACAGACAAAGTTATACAAGGTGAGGACAGACAAAGTTATACAAGGTGAGGACAGACAGAGTTATACAAGGTGAGGACAGACAAAGTTATACAAGGTGAGGACAGACAGAGTTATACAAGGTGAGGACAGACAGACTTATACAAGGTGAGGACAGACAAAGTTATACAAGGTGAGGACAGACAGAGTTATACAAGGTGAGGAGAGACAGAGTTATATAAGGTGAGGACAGACAGAGTTATACAAGGTGAGGAGAGACAGAGTTATACAAGGTGAGGACAGACAAAGTTATACAAGGTGAGGACAGACAGAGTTATACAAGGTGAGGACAGACAGACTTATACAAGGTGAGGACAGACAAAGTTATACAAGGTGAGGACAGACAGAGTTATACAAGGTGAGGACAGACAGAGTTATACAAGGTGAGGACAGACAGAGTTATACAAGGTGAGGACAGACAGAGTTATACAAGGTGAGGACAGACAGAGTTATACAAGGTGAGGACAGACAAAGTTATACAAGGTGAGGACAGACAGAGTTATACAAGGTGAGGACAGACAGACTTATACAAGGTGAGGACAGACAAAGTTATACAAGGTGAGGACAGACAGAGTTATACAAGGTGAGGAGAGACAAAGTTATACAAGGTGAGGACAGACAGACTTATACAAGGTGAGGACAGACAAAGTTATACAAGGTGAGGACAGACAAAGTTATACAAGGTGAGGACAGACAGAGTTATACAAGGTGAGGACAGACAAAGTTATACAAGGTGAGGACAGACAGAGTTATACAAGGTGAGGACAGACAAAGTTATACAAGGTGAGAACAGACAGAGTTATACAAGGTGAGGACAGACAGAGTTATATAAGGTGAGGACAGACAAAGTTATACAAGGTGAGGACAGACAGAGTTATACAAGGTGAGGACAGACAGAGTTATACAAGGTGAGAACAGACAAAGTTATACAAGGTGAGGACAGACAGAGTTATACAAGGTGAGGACAGACAAAGTTATATAAGGTGAGAACAGACAGAGTTATACAAGGTGAGGACAGACAGAGTTATATAAGGTGAGGACAGACAAAGTTATACAAGGTGAGAACAGACAGAGTTATACAAGGTGAGGACAGACAAAGTTATATAAGGTGAGAACAGACAGAGTTATACAAGGTGAGGACAGACAGAGTTATATAAGGTGAGGACAGACAGAGTTATACAAGGTGAGGACAGACAGAGTTATACAAGGTGAGGACAGACAGAGTTATACAAGGTGAGGACAGACAGAGTTATACAAGGTGAGGACAGACAGAGTTATATAAGGTGAGGACAGACAGAGTTATACAAGGTGAGGACAGACAGAGTTATACAAGGTGAGGACAGACAAAGTTATACAAGGTGAGGACAGACAAAGTTATATAAGGTGAGGACAGACAGAGTTATACAAGGTGAGAACAGACAGAGTTATACAAGGTGAGAACAGACAGAGTTATACAAGGTGAGGACAGACAGAGTTATACAAGGTGAGAACAGACAAAGTTATACAAGGTGAGGAGAGACAGAGTTATACAAGGTGAGGACAGACAAAGTTATACAAGGTGAGGACAGACAGAGTTATATAAGGTGAGGACAGACAAAGTTATATAAGGTGAGGACAGACAGAGTTATACAAGGTGAGAACAGACAAAGTTATACAAGGTGAGGACAGACAAAGTTATACAAGGTGAGGACAGACAAAGTTATATAAGGTGAGGACAGACAGAGTTATACAAGGTGAGGACAGACAAAGTTATACAAGGTGAGGACAGACAGAGTTATATAAGGTGAGGACAGACAGAGTTATATAAGGTGAGAACAGACAGAGTTATACAAGGTGAGGACAGACAGAGTTATATAAGGTGAGGACAGACAAAGTTATACAAGGTGAGGACAGACAGAGTTATACAAGGTGAGGACAGACAGAGTTATACAAGGTGAGAACAGACAGAGTTATACAAGGTGAGGACAGACAAAGTTATACAAGGTGAGGACAGACAGAGTTATACAAGGTGAGGACACAGACTTATACAAGGTGAGGACAGACAAAGTTATACAAGGTGAGGACAGACAGAGTTATACAAGGTGAGGACAGACAGACTTATACAAGGTGAGGACAGACAAAGTTATACAAGGTGAGGACAGACAGAGTTATACAAGGTGAGGACAGACAGAGTTATACAAGGTGAGGACAGACAAAGTTATACAAGGTGAGGACAGACAGAGTTATACAAGGTGAGGACAGACAAAGTTATACAAGGTGAGGACAGACAGAGTTATACAAGGTGAGGACAGACAAAGTTATACAAGGTGAGGACAGACAAAGTTATACAAGGTGAGGACAGACAAAGTTATACAAGGTGAGAACAGACAAAGTTATACAAGGTGAGGACAGACAGAGTTATATAAGGTGAGGACAGACAGAGTTATACAAGGTGAGAACAGACAGAGTTATACAAGGTGAGGACAGACAGAGTTATACAAGGTGAGGACAGACAAAGTTATACAAGGTGAGAACAGACAGAGTTATACAAGGTGAGGACAGACAGAGTTATATAAGGTGAGGACAGACAGAGTTATACAAGGTGAGAACAGACAGAGTTATACAAGGTGAGGACAGACAGAGTTATACAAGGTGAGGACAGACAAAGTTATACAAGGTGAGAACAGACAGAGTTATACAAGGTGAGAACAGACAGAGTTATACAAGGTGAGGACAGACAAAGTTATACAAGGTGAGAACAGACAGAGTTATACAAGGTGAGGACAGACAGAGTTATACAAGGTGAGGACAGACAAAGTTATACAAGGTGAGAACAGACAGAGTTATACAAGGTGAGGACAGACAGAGTTATACAAGGTGAGGACAGACAGAGTTATACAAGGTGAGGACAGACAAAGTTATACAAGGTGAGGACAGACAGAGTTATACAAGGTGAGGACAGACAGAGTTATACAAGGTGAGGACAGACAGAGTTATACAAGGAGAGGACAGACAAAGTTATACAAGGTGAGGACAGACAGAGTTATACAAGGTGAGGAGAGACAGAGTTATACAAGGTGAGGACAGACAAAGTTATACAAGGTGAGGACAGACAGAGTTATACAAGGTGAGGACAGACAGAGTTATACAAGGTGAGGACAGACAAAGTTATACAAGGTGAGGACAGACAGAGTTATACAAGGTGAGGACAGACAGAGTTATACAAGGTGAGGACAGACAGACTTATACAAGGTGAGGACAGACAGAGTTATATAAGGTGAGAACAGACAGAGTTATACAAGGTGAGGACAGACAGAGTTATACAAGGTGAGGACAGACAGTTATACAAGGTGAGGACAGACAGAGTTATACAAGGTGAGAACAGACAAAGTTATACAAGGTGAGGACAGACAAAGAGTTATACAGGGTGAGGACAGACAAACAGTTATACAGGGAGAGGACAGACAAACAGGTATACAGGGAGAGAACAGACAAACAGTTATACAGGGAGAGGACAGACAAACAGTTATACAGGGAGAAGACAGACACACAGATAGATAAACAAAGAAGACAGAAACATGAAAATGAAAATCGTGGCATATCCTAAAGGACGTAGTCATCAACCATAGTAAACGAGTCGTTGATTTTCTAGACACCACTTATACGTTCAGTAGTTTGCCATTGCTTTCTGAACGGTGAGGTCTATTTTACCTTTTGTAAAAATCCCACGGAAACGAATTTGCTTCCAAACTTGCCCACCGTGGAGTTTGAACCAGGTACGTTTGAGTTCGTGATCGAGCTCACTACCGCTTGAGCTACATACGCTCACACAGAAGCATGCTAAATATTAAAAGAAGAAAAACAGAAAAAAATAGTGAGAGAAAGAACTACATAAACAGATAATCGTAGACATAGACGGTTGATGGCCGGAGAAAACAGATAATCGTAGACATACACGGTTGATGGCCGGAGAAAACATAATCATAGACATACACGGTTGATGGCCGGAGAAAACAGATAATCATAGACATACACGGTTGATGACCGGAGAAAACAGATAATCGTAGACATACACGGTTGATGGCCGGAGAAAACAGATAATCATAGACATACACGGTTGATGACCGGAGAAAACAGATAATCATAGACTAGACATAGACGGTTGATGACCGGAGAAAACAGATAATCGTAGACATACACGGTTGATGGCCGGAGAAAACATAATCATAGACATACACGGTTGATGGCCGGAGAAACAAAATGATGAAAAATAAACAATGTCATCAACAAAGGAAAATGTGAAGAGAAAGATGAAAGAATGCAAGACATGTAAGAAACCGTTAACAGACAGAGATACAGATGAATGTGAATCATATATACATTATTAAACTTGTATAACATTGTGTCTGGCTTTCACTTCCAGGTTTATGGAAGCACAGTTTTAAATGGAGTATGGCATACATAGGTAAGTGTTGATAATACTTTCTTACAGCGACTAGCCCAAACACTATAGACATACAAGCAACAAAATACTTTCTTACAGCGACTAGCCCAAACACTATAGACATACAAGCAACAAAATATGTTTGTTATTTTCTTGAGTATCATATGAGACTCTCATCATCATCATCATCATCAAATAGTTTGTCCTTGCCATAACTTTGCCACCCTAACAGTCCTTCAGAGTTTTTCTCTCTCATAGACCAGACGTCCCACCTCTGCAACCGTCATGTTCATATCACCAGTTACATCCTGAATCCATCTTCTCCGAGATCATCTTCTTTGTTGGGATGACCCTTTCCATGATGGTCTTCTCCAACCCTTCGCGTCTTTTTATATGTCCCAAATATCTTTTTTTTTTTCATTGTTTACGAGCAATTTTAATCACTCTTTGTGACATGTTTGATCTTTGCCAAGAACGTGTATACGTTGCACATTGGTTTGGTAGGTTCCTAAATGCATAGACTTATAGACATTTAGGACACATGCATCCGATTTCAGCCAAACCTCCTTAGTCGCCTATCACGACATGCGTGGCAGGTAACAGTGGTTCTATTCTATACATCCCAAATTTGGGCCCCGGTAACCACTCGGGCGGTCCCAAATATCTCAATTTTCTCTTTCGTATTTGTAGCATCAGCCAATGTTCTTTGATTTTGAGTTCTCTCTAGTTATGTCTATTTGTTTTCTTCTCTGTCTATGATATACGAAGGACTCTCCTGTAACACTTGTATTCAAAAGCACATAAATGTTTTTCCATTGCCTTGTTAAATGTCCATGCTTCACACCCATGCGTGGAGCCTACGTAAAACCATAACTTGTTTCAATGCATCAAAAATGAATTCAGACTGACTTAGAGAAATACTTAGAGCATGCTTTATCGTTCGTAGATTTACATACAGTTTGGGGAATGATTAAACGTCGAGTTACTTCTTCCTGAATACAGTAACGTTAGTTCTGACAACTTTGAATCAGATTTGCATATAAAACACATTGCATTTTATACATCAACAACATGTGGTCAACATACACATTGCATTTTATACATCAACAACATGTGGTCAACATACACATTGCATTTTATACATCAACAACATGTGGTCAACATACACATTGCATTTTATACATCAACAACATGTGGTCAACATACACATTGCATTTTATACATCAACAACATGTGGTCAACATACACATTGCATTTTATACATCAACAACATGTGGTCAACATCTGGACTCTGAAATGGAATATGGGAGACAAGATTGGTAGGCGGGGACAAATCTCGAGAATCATGGACTGTATTCAGAGAATAAGAAGAACAATGAATGACAGGGAATGAACTTAGCTGACTTGTAAGACAGATGTCGTTGGAGGAAATTTGTTCATACCTTATGCTTCAGTGGGAGCTAAAGAAATAAGATCAATTGTTTTGCACCCGAGTGGTTACCTGGGCCAAAATTTGGGGTATAAAGAATAGGATCACTGTTACAAGGCACGCATGTCGTAAGAGGTGACTAAAGAGGTTTGGCTGAAATCGCATGCACATGTCTTAAACGTGTAGAAGTCTATAGAGAGTCGCTGTAGCGTAGTTGTTAGTGAACTCGCTTCGCAAGGCTGGTGGTCTGGGTTCAGCTACCGCAATGAGCGTGGAATTTTTCCCGACCGCGACGGCTCTCAGGTTGACCCAGCCTCAACTGGGTACCAGACACGCTCTGGGAAAGTAAAGGCGGCCGGCGTGATGCTGACCACATCACCCATCGTGTGCCGACGGTCAATGAAAAATACAGTCCTAACACTGTATTGACCTATATACCACTAGGTATGAAAGGGTTCCTTTTATAAACCAATGTGCGACGTATACACGTTCTTGACAAAGATCAAGCGTATCACAAAGAGTGATTAAAATTGGTCGTAAAGAACGAACGCAAAGAAGAAGAAGATCAGTTGTTGAAATGCACACTTGGCTACCAGTTAGAAGAGAAGATTAAAACCCCAGAGGCAGCCACAGGTGCAATAATAAAAGTGACGATATTGCGCCAGGATCAGTGAGCTGACAATGACCAAGACCCTACCTGTCTTCCACATGGTGACCCTGGAAACACTGCGACTGTAGACTGGTTAAATGTGTGATGATCGAGGTAGAGCTGTCACGATGTACGATAGTATAGTGAACGCAATCACAAATACTATGAGATCTGTTGGCAACACAGACAAGAAGAATCTCAGAGTAAAAATGTACACAAGTCTCCTGGCCGATGTCTAGAGAGACGTAACGGGTACAAGTGTAGTCATCATCATCATCAGGTGCCGTCTCCACATCGAAGGTTGACTGCAATGAATCTCCAGCATCCTCTGTCTTTCGCCTTGGTGTTGCACACTGCCAGACTGTAAGCTATCCATTTCTTAAAGTTTCCCTCCCACTTATCTCTCGGTCTTCCTCATGCTCTTCTCCCCTCAACTTTCCCCTCTAGTAAAGATTTTATCAAGGTGTCATGTCTTTTTATGTGCCCAAAATACTTTACTTGTCTGAATTTATTTCTCTTAATAATTATTTCTTCATGCCTAGTTTTCCTAAAACTTGTTTATTTGTCTGTTTTTCTGTCCATGAAACTCTGCCTATTCTTCTATATATCCACATCTCAAATGCATTAATTCTGTTTTCTATGCAGGTCCTCATGGAGCATAGAGCATCAACAGTTGTTGACCACTTTTCCTGGTCTCTGGTTGTTTTCTTTATGGTTATCTGTCTTCGGCATGGAGTCCTTTTAGTCCTTCCAAGACTCAAATTTGTTGTGAAGAATTTGTGTTTGGTTTTTGTAACTACATTCTTTTTTAAATGTATGGCTAGTTAGCCCATCGCACAACTCCCAACATGGAGTACCAGGAGGCCACATTTAGTCTGACCTCTCTACTTTGATGTATCCTGCTTGGGTAACCCTGCCGGCATAGCTCTCCAATGAGGTCATTGAGGTACACTAGCCCCCTCCCACCCCATGTGCCACTACAAAGTAATGGCCTCATGGGAAGGGAGCTGAACTATAATTGCAATTATATTGATATCTTAATGCCTAATCCATATTTAATTTTGTCAGAGGATACTACTCCTGCAAACAAGCCATCATGTAGCGGAATTCTATGTGGGAGAACTTGCTTGACTTTTGATCAAATCTGTGATGGTGTTGTTGACTGTCCTGGTAGGGAAGATGAGGACAATTGTGGTAAGTTCATTTCTAGTTTTGGATGTTTTAATTGACAGTAATAGCAGCCACCGACATAAAGCCACTCAATACCAATTACTTGTATTTTCATTAGCTTGAAATATTCAAAAATATATATACACACAAAAGGACGAGATTGTTTTATCTTCTGTTTTCCATTTCAAGTTTTCACATTTATTACTTTTAAGTCACAGATTTTTATTTTAAGGCCATTAGCGGAGTTTTTATCTGACTGTGTGATATAACATAGAAACTGTTCTAATATTCTCGTTTGTTTTGTATCCTTCGCTTGATAACGACCTTTTAGTTGAAAGATTGTTGTATCTTGTTTTTGTACATTCTAAAATTACATTACTTTGTTCTTACATGTTTTGTGTTTTTGTAATCTTTTCCATATAAATTGTCTTTGTTCCGGGGCATATGGGTGTCGTTGGCAATGAGAGAGCAGACAGTCTGGCTGGCTCTGCCGCTATATCAGAGGGCCAGCCAATGGACAGAGCTGACATCGTGAACGCCCTCATGAGCGTGGCCGCAGAGAAGACCTTCATCTAAACCAATCCACGTCAACTACTATATTCCGAGAACTGGGTTTGAAGATTGGTGTGGCAAGAAAAGAACGGTACAACAGGTATACGAGTCGGCTCATCAATCAAAATAGAACTGGTACGGTTAGTCGCTGGATGCTGTTGGAGATATTGCAAAGGAGATCAGAGCACCTATGTACATGTCCGGAGCGCAATGAAGATATTCCAAACTGAAACTGAAACTCAGTGACTCCATGAGCATGATTAGTAAGGTCGAATCAGGAATTGTGAGACGCAACTTGGTGGAGGTACTGGTACAGACAATGATCAGAGAAATCACCTTCATTTTTGTCCCTGGGCACGCAGGAGTTAGGGGTAATGAACGAGCTGATAGATTGGCTGACTTGGCTACAATATCAGAGGAGCTGCCATGGATCGAAATGACATTCTTCACGCATTGGAGAGTCTTTCCGAACAGAGAAGTTTCAGGGCTGTGAATCCCACTCGCTGACCAGATTGAAAGAGATGGGTGTCAATATTGGTGCAGCCCGAAAACAATGACATACTAAATATGCAAAGAGATTGATTAATCAACATTGAACTAGCGTGTTGGGTCGCTGGATGCTGCTGGATTTGCAGAGGCGGAGATCGGAGCACCTATGAACATGTCTGGAGTGCTATGATAATAGTCCTCATATAACTGATAACTGATAACAAAACTTGATATTTGTTTCGGTGTCTCAATCTTTATTCTAAAGTACAGCTTTTTATATTTCATATTATTGTTTTCTCAAAAATTGCAAATTTGTGATTTTATTTGACAGTGAAACAAACAAGAAGTACAAACATTGGGACAAGATTGACAACAGGTCATGGGATCATGGTGACAGTTTTAATTCTATTTCTAACAAAACTTATCAATCAAAGATGACATATATGGGTCACAGTATGACATATATGGGTCACAGTTGTGGTCAGTTGCTGGAAGTAGGAATATTATTGACCAATTTACAAATCATCTCGTTGAATTGTTCTAGTAAATCATGGATCAAATAACAAAGGAACAAAAAGAAAATAGTTTATTTTAAATAGTGAATTCAATAATTCATATATCAGTGAGTGAGTGAATTTATTTGAGTGGTGTAATGAACGAGTGTATTTGTGAGTAAGACTGAGGTAGTAGCTGCAGTAATGGGATGACTATCTCTGATCTTGTTAACCACTGCAATTATTTTGTGAGTGGATATGAGTGGAGTTTAGGATATGAGTGGACTACAAGGCGTGAGGGGCTGGCTGCAGTGAGTTTTGTTTATAGATGTTCTAAATCTCCAGAGGTGAGACATCTGAGCTATGAGAGAAAGAAATTCCAAAGAACTGTTACTAAGTTCTGACCAGGACAAACTATTGAATGATGAGCATTAGTGTGTAAGTTGATGAGATTTGTAAATGGTTCAAGTGCAATAGCAGACTCAACCTTTGAAACAATCAACTTTTGTATATGACATCAATATGTTGTACTTTTATTGCTTCATTCATCTCCATCTTCTATCGTGCTCTCTCTCTCTCCTTCTCATATCTCTCTCACTGAAATATTATAGAGATTGTATTGATTGTAGTGGTAAAACTCATTGTACGGAAAAGAACCTGTTTTCATACCCTGTGGTATATTGAAGGATGCAGTTTTAGATGTTTCATTTTCTCCAATCCTGTTTTGCTTCTTATCCTGACGCTTTAAGGCAAAACAGTTTTGGAGGAAATGAAAGTATTAGATCTTTTTAGTCCTGTGTATTGTCGGGTTTCACAAGGGGAGCAAAGATTAGTAACAATGTGACCTACAAGGCATATCATAAGAGGCGACTGAGGTAGGGGCCTATGGAAGCTACCCTGGTAAATAAAAAGTTTCGCAGAAATTGAATGTGCTGGTGTACTTGTAGGCACATAACTGGCGTACTTGTAGGCACATAACTGGCACAACATACAAACGCTCTTAGGCTAGGATCACATATAAATTTTAAAAAAAGTTAAGTGGTTGATGTGGATTGTTAGAAGATGACCCATATTTTGTCTTTAAGCAATGAGATTTGAAAGGTGGTGGTGTACAATGAGATTTGAAAGGTGGTGGTGTACAATGAGATTTGAAAGGTGGTGGTGTACAATGAGATTTGAAAGGTGGTGGTGTACAATGAGATTTGAAAGGTGGTGGTGTACAATGAGATTTGAAAGGTGGTGGTGTACAATGAGATTTGAAAGGTGGTGGTGTACAATGAGATTTGAAAGGTGGTGGTGTACAATGAGATTTGAAAGGTGGTGGTGTACAATGAGATTTGAAAGGTGGTGGTGTACAATGAGATTTGAAAGGTGGTGGTGTACAATGAGATTTGAAAGGTGGTGGTGTACAATGAGATTTGAAAGGTGGTGGTGTACAATGAGATTTGAAAGGTGGTGGTGGTGTACAATGGTCACTTGACCTCGGCGTGTTTGACTGGTATCCAAAATTGAGGTTGTGTTGCCCTGAGTGCCATTTTGGTTGGAAAAAAATGTCTATTCTAACTGGGGTTTTGAACCTTGGATCACTCGTCTAGGAAACAACTGCTCTAATCACCATACTACAGTAAAACATATTCATAAACAATGGTGAACAAACGTGTGATGGTGGGCAGACCAGCAAAAAATGAGTTTCTCATCAACAAAAGAAAATGTTGAAATCCCAAGAATTCATAAAACAAGAACATAAGTTTAATATTTCCAAAATGGTGACCATTACATATATCGAAATGAGGGAAGACTGCAATAAAACTTGGTAAATAGCGAAACACGTACAAACAAAGTACTATAGTTTTACAAAATACAGAAACAGCGATGATAAACAGCAGCGTTTGACATTTTATTTGACGTTGCTGTTTATCGTCGCTGTTTCTGTATTTTGTAAAACTATAGTACTTTGTTTGTATGTGTTTCACCATTACATATAAGTGTTTTCTGATTTCTCTTCATACAGTGAATGTCGTATGTTCTTGATTTCTCTTCATGTAGACCTCTTCTTCAATGCTCCACATATTAACCACTCTTTTTGTGATTTGTATGTGATCCAAGCTTAAAAGCAATTGTACTTTGTGCCAGTTATGCTCCTACAAGTAGGTCAGCACATCCGATTTCTGCAACACTTTTTATTTACTAGGTAGCTTCCTTAGGCCTTTACTTCATTTGCCTCTTACGACAAGTCTTGTAGGTCACAGTGTTATTATTTGCTCCCTTGAGGGCCTCGGCAACACACGGTGTCTTCATACAGTCAATGTCATTTATTCTTGTTTGCCTTGATGTCATTCATGTAATATTGATATCACATTATTGAAATATGAATGTATAAAATGATATACAAATGTTACCATCAATTGTACCAACATAATAAAAGTCTGAATAAATGTAGTATTTTAGATGTTTTACAACTGAGATAGTGATCAGAAGGTGGCGATGGATAGAACACACTGAGAAACCCTAACATCACAAGACAGGCTCTCGTGGAACCCCAGGGCAATAGAGGTGAGGAAAACCCAGGAACACCTGGAGACGGAATGCAAGAAAATGTGGAGAGATCTTGGAAAAGATGGCCTTGGATAGGTGGGCTGGGAAGGCCTTGGTTGCAGACCTATGCCTCCCTAGGGGTCGAAGGGTGAAGAAGATAGTGATCTAGTATTGATGAATGAGAGGACAAAGATCAAGTCTCTGTAGCCTCCACTTCTAAGTTGATAGCCCTGCATCCAGGCTGCATTACTGCAGTCTGACCAAACGAGAATGAATTAATGAAGACAGATAATAACTTACAACAACAGATGAAGCTGAATATTACAAATATCATAACAAACCAAACACAGTATATGATGTAACAAATCAAGTTTGTAAATAACAAACCAAACACAGTATATGATATAACAAATCAAGTTTGTAAATAACAGAGCAGACAGTCTATGATATAACAAATCAAGTTTGTAAATAACAAAACAGACAGTCTATGATATAACAAATCAAGTTTGTAAAACAAAAATACAAAGAAGAATCTAGAATTAATAAAGCCACTAGATTTTCGTACATATCAACACAGCCCCAAAATTGAAAAAATCTGATTAAATTGTTCAATACAAAATATAAAACCAATCCAAGTTAAAATGTAGTGAAGTGATTAAGTTAAAGTCATGTGATACATATGTTTATAGAAATTAAAAGTGTTGGCTAAACTTCATGTCTGACTTGAAACTTCATGTCTGACTTGAAACTTCATGTCTTACTTGAAACTTCATGTCTGACTTGAAACTTCATGTCTGACTTGAAACTTCATGTCTGACTTGAAACTTCATGTCTGACTTGAAACTTCATGTCTTACTTGAAACTTCATGTCTGACTTGAAACTTCATGTCTTACTTGAAACTTCATGTCTTACTTGAAACTTCATGTCTTACTTGAAACTTCATGTCTTACTTGAAACTTCATGTCTTACTTGAAACTTCATGTCTTACTTGAAACTTCATGTCTTACTTGAAACTTCATGTCTTACTTGAAACTTCATGTCTTACTTGAAACAAAGACAAAAGTTATAACTGTGCACTTCTAACGTCAAGAGTTCAAGTAATGTATTTTTTAAAAGTCAAGTTAAAAGTTAGATAATTGTGCACTTTCAAGTCAGTTAGATAATTGTGCACTTTCAAGTCAAAGTTAGATAATTGTGCACTTTCAAGTCAAAGTTACATAATTGTGCACTTTCAAGTCAAAAGTTAGATAATTGTGCACTTTCAAGTCAAAGTTAGATAATTGTGCACTTTCAAGTCAAAGTTAGATAATTGTGCACTTTGAAGTCAAAGTTAGATAATTGTGCACTTTCAAGTCAAAGTTAGATAATTGTGCACTTTCAAGTCAAAAGTTAGATAATTGTGCACTTTCAAGTCAAAAGTTAGATAAGTATGCACTTTGAAGTCAAAAAGTTAGATAATTGTGCACTTTCAAGTCAAAAGTTAGATAAGTATGCACTTTGAAGTCAAAAGTTAGATAATTGTGCACTTTCAAGTCAAAAGTTAGATAATTATGCACTTTGAAGTCAAAAAGTTAGATAATTGTGCACTAGCTGTCTGACTGAGAATAAGAACAACCAGGGGAAGTTACTTTAATAACAGAAGCAGATTTAGTTAAACCCTAGAGTTGTTGGTAGTCTGCAAGAAAGTCAGGTACTTTTCCCAGCTCAAATATAGGAAAAAGTGTGGAAATCCATAATTTCTGTGGGTTCGAAGAAGACATAGTTCCAGCCAAAATTTCATATTATTATTGATGGCCACAAAACTTTTGTTAAAATAACATATCTATTTAAACAAAAATAATATTTAACTGCTAAAATAACACATATAATCTTATATAATATTAGTAGCTGTTAAAATAACACATTTGGTAATATAAAATAGGGAGTTGATCAAATAACATATATATCTTTTATATATATATATAACAAATAGCAAAGCTATGTCGGTGTGTGTGTGGGTGTGTCTGTTCCATTTAATTGGCATAATTCTCGACACACTGTGAACTTGAAATTTGGCAAGCGGGTGGCTTCCGTAGTGCGGACAATATCAAAAATATAAAACTGGACTATTATTATTTGTTTACATCTTACGGTGGGCAAGTTTGGAAGCAAATTCGTTTCTGTGGGATTTTTACAAAGGTAAAAATAGACCTCACCGTTCAGAAAGCAATGGCAAACTACTGAACGTATAAGTGGTGCCTAGAAAATCAACGACTCGTTTACTGTGGTTGATGGCTACGTCCTTTAGGATATGCCACGATTTTCAATGTTGACATCTTAAGATTGAACTTAATTACAAACATGTCACAATGAGTAAAGGAATACATGTTTTCAACTGCTGGTTCCAGCCTCACTTTAGATTACTGGGATTTCCCCAAACCCTCACATCAAACAATAATAAACAGTATAATCATAAACTAAACACAGACTACTCAACATGGTCACCTCCATATGTTGGTTTTCGGGCAGCGCAAACATTATATAATGCATCTATATTCATAGTTCATATGTACAATTCAAACTTCACTGCAACTGGTCACCCCATAATTGCTCCGTTCCTGTGCCAACAAAAATCACACGAAATGCTTACAACTGTCTCCTGTATCATGATCTAATTCCAGAATGAAACAACCGTACCGCCACAAAAAGCAACCAGCACCACATTAACGCATATGGCTGTCGCTAAAGTGTCAACACAAAACTGTTCATCACTTGAATTGCAATTCATTATCGAAGGGAACATCAATCATGACAAAATCCAGCTTTCTGCACACACAAAAAAACTGCATACGGCAGATTGAGTTGGTTCATCATAACCGTTTCTATATTCATTTATTATTAACTACGTTCATCAATTAGATTTAAATTATAAATTTCTGTACAAAGAACGGGTGCATCTGCTAGTTAATTTATCAGATTGGTACAATAACACAATTTTATTAATACATAAAATAAGTGAGCTTCTAAAATAAGTTATTAATACATAAAAGGCAACTGCTATAATAACTCATTATTAATACATAACAGGCAACTGCTATAATAACGCATTATTAATACATAATAGGCAGCTTCCTAAAATAATGCATTATTAATACATAATAGGGAGTTTCCTAAAATAACACATTATTAATACATAATAGGAGTTTCTAAAATACGCATTATTAATACATAATAGGAGTTTCTAAAATAATGCATTATTAATACATAATAGGGAGTTTCCTAAAATAATGCATTATTAATACATAATAGGGAGTTTCCTAAAATAACGCATGCTTTTATTGATATATAATAAACAGCTACTAAAATAGCGCATTAATTAATATATATAATAGGGAGCTGCTAAAATAATTTCACACATAATCTGGTGAAGGAGTTTGGGGTGTATGTGTGTTGTGGACGTGTGCTACATACATTTTTGTGTCCATTCTGAATATATATATGTATTTGATGATGGTCTGAAAGCACTATCTTGCATCATTATTCTTGCACATATTTTTATATATATTTTAAAAAGTACAATTTTGCTGCTGTAATTAATTATATATATTTATGACAACTTTTTTTTTCTGCAATAAATAACTTGTGATGTCTTTGATTCTCGTTCTTTTGTTTGTATTTCTATTTTGTTGTCACATGTTCAATTGCATCTCTTTGATTCTAGTAGTTCTGTTTATTTCTATTTTGTTGTCACATGTTCAATTGCAATGTCTTTGATTCTAGTTGTTGTTTTGTTTATATTTCTAATTTGTTGTCACATGTTCAACTGCAATTTGGCAACTCGCAACAAGATAACAAAGTGGACTCAGCAACCATAATTATTTGTCGCTATGTTCTAATACAACTTTATCTATGAATATTATTATTTGTCGCTATGTTCTAACACATTTTTATCTCATGTTTCTAATCATACTACATCCAGAGTTACACAATCCAGAAGTGTTTCATAATTTCTTATGAATAAATAACTCCCCAGTTTTTATATCAGAAAATGAAGCATTTATTTCAAATCCAAATTGCATGTAAAAAAATCAGTGGTGGAAGATTTAGCCAATTTTATCAGTTTACTAAAACTAAAATAAAAAAAAGCAATGTCCACATGTGAAGCTGGAAATGATGAATGATCTTAGATTAAATTAATAAAGCTGGACTGGAATATAAATTTACTACAACTGTTGAACCCTAAGACCACCCTATTGCCACTGTATGTGGCTTTGGTTCTCTATTGGCGTCCAACACAATCGTCAGATAGCGTGGCAAAATGATGTACAAACCAAAAGAAACTTAAAAAACACGAATGGAACAAGAGCTTAAGTACAAATGCTGGTGTTGAACAGCGCGTATATATATATATATATATATATATATATATATATATATATATATATATATATATATATATATATATATATATCTTTTTTAAAAAAACAAGTACAAGTAAAGAAACCTTTATCATTCCTTGAATTATATTTGGTAATACAGTGTTAGACCTGTATATTTCATTGACCATCGGTACATGATGGGTGGTGTGGTCAACATCACTCTGGTCGCCTTTACTTCCCAGTGCTTTTCCTGGCAGCCAATTAAGGCTGGGTCAACCTAAGAGCTGTTATGGTTGGAAAAATATTCCACACCTACTATGGAATTGAACCCAGACCACTACCCTAAGAAAAGAGTTTACTAACACCTATGCTACTGAAACACTCATACATATATAAGTAAGCTAGCAGTGTAGCAAGGCAGGTCATGTTCTGAAACTTACAGGAAAAGAGTTTACTAACACCTATGCTACTGAAACACTCATACATATATAAGTAAGCTAGCAGTGTAGCAAGGCAGGTCATGTTCTGCAACTTACAAGAAAAGAGTTTACTAACACCTACGCTACTGCAACTCTCATACATATATAAGTAAGCTAGCAGTGTAGCAAGGCAGGTCATGTTCTGAAACTTACAGGAAAAGAGAAACAAAGACAGAGCATAAAAACTCACAGAGAAGAAAGCTGGAACAGATATGACTTAGAAAGATGTGACTGGGCAAACTTTGACTGGGCAAGATGTGACTGGGCAAGATGTGACCGGCAAGATGTGACCGGGTAGATGTGACGGGGTAGATGTGACGGGATAGATGTGACGAGGCAAGATGTGACCGGGGAAGATATGACTGGGAAGATGTGACTGGGCAAGATATTACTCAGGTAGATGTGACTGGGCAAGATATGACTGGGGAAGATGTGACTGGGGAAGATATGACTGGGGATGATATGACTGGGGAAGATATGAAAAGGAATGCAGAATCAATGTTTGTATTTACGACATTTGATTCAGAGATGTACATATAATATAAAACCTACCAGTTTGGAATGTAAATTAATATCTAATGTAAATACAAAATCCAACCTGGCAATATTGATTGTTTTGTGCTCAAGTTAAATGCAGATTTTAATACAACAAATGATCACATGGCTAAATAACTAATACATCAACAAATATTGTCAATGAAACGAGATTCTGAAAATATAAATGTCTGGTAAACAAGTTCTACCACAATGTGGTACACAAAATAGTCAACAAGAAATTCCAAATATAAGTAAGTACCAGTTGTAAATATGTACCAAATAACAATAACATTTTAAAAATAGAAACATTATTTCGAAAATTAGTTAACAAAATAACAAACTTTTAGCAATCAGGTTAGACGCATGAATACTTGATCTTCTTTAACAGATAGTAGACAGTATGAGTGCTGATGGTTCCTGTGCATCGCTAGTAAAACAGGTAAAAACACTCCAGAAATGTGGAGAACTACTAAAACAATAACGCATAAACTGCGAACATTCATCAACTGGTGTCTGCGCAGAATAGAGGGACTGAGATGGTATGATAGGGTCACAAATGAGGAACTTACAGAGAGAACAAGACAGATTCCAGTGAACCAAGAAGTTATTAAAAAACGCTGGCGCTGGATAGGACACACTTTCGAAAACCTGAGGAAATATAACAAGAAGAGTTCTTTCCTGGAACCCGCAGAGACAGTGAAAGAAGGGGAGGTCGAGAAATACATGGAGATGAGATTTGGAGGAGGAGATCAACTATATAAAGAAGAGCTGGAGGGAGCTGCAGGAGATAGCTAAAGGTAGGAAGACTTGGCATGTTGGTTGAGGACCAATGCACAAATCCGGGTTAAAAGGCAGAGAGAGAGAGAGAGTATGAGTGCTGATGGTTCTTGTACATTGCTAGTTATACAATGGCAAAACAGGTAAAAACACTGTCATTTTACAAAGTACAAAAAACAATATATATTGATGTTTCGACCAAAAGGTTGTTATCAAGCAAATGATACAAGAGAAGAGATTCAGACTTCCATACAGCAAACATAACATATACATTCAGATAACAAATCTCGAAAATAATTTAATGGCTGTTAGGGTTTTTAATTGTCTGATTGTATGTGTTATGTCTGCCGCATAAGAAGTCCTAATTTATTCGCTTTTTTCCCCAGATCCAGAAGCACTTGAGCTTTCAGCTCTTGGCTCGGTGCCATGGACATCGTAACCCTTCGGTTCGAAATCTGAATTTCTTCGCTTTTTTTTTCCGATCCAGACGCACTTGAGCTTTCAGCTCTTTGGCTCGGTGCCATGGGCTTCGTAACCCTCCGGTTGTGATATGGGCGAGTCTCAGACACTGGAAAGATTGCAAGAATTAGGAGTAAAGTTTGGAAATGCCAGACAGTGTCATCTTCATGGTAGACAGCGAAGGTATTAATCAACTTCTCATTGGTAGGTTGAGCAATTGTACTTTATGATGACTGCTGCAGCGGAGGACAAAGCACACATGGGAATGCCCAATGTGCAATGATGTCCATCGAATAACATAACATAACAATGACAAACTACAAACACTGAACAGTCTCTGTCCAAACAGTGGACAATGACTCTGTCCAAACAGTGGACAATGACTGTCCAAACCGGGGACAATGACTGTCCAAACAGTGGACAATGACTGTTCAAACAGTGGACAATGACTATGTCTAAACAGTGGACAATGACTATGTCTAAACAGTGGACAATGACTGTTCAAACAGTGGACAATGACTGTCCAAACAGTGGACAATGATAAACTGCGGGTGAAATCTATTCACATATCACAACGGTCACATACAAACCCCCTCTGCCCTTCCCAAACAAAATCTTCAAATAATAGTATTGTAAAAAACAACTCCATAAAAAAAAAAAATCTGTCACATATAAATAGTGTGACAAACAGAAAACAAGACAAGAAAATAAAAAATCTGTCACATATAAATACAGTGACAAACAGAAAACAAGAAAAGAAAATTGTAAATAATGTGGAGAAATTCATCATCATCAAAGAGATTGTCCTGAGCAGAACTTTGTCACCCCAACAGTCCTCTGGAATTTCTCTCATAGGCCAGATGTCCCGCCTCTGCAGCCGTCATGTTCAATCCATCAAGTACAGCCTGAATCCATATTCTTAGTGGTCTTCCTCTTCTTCTCTTTGCCGATATGTAAAAATTAGTTAGTCTAATGATACAATATTATTGTTATCATTTGGTTATATATAATTTTATGATCTAATTCTGGATAACAATATTGATAGTAGAGCATTGAATGTCAAGTAAAAAATGTATCAAATATTGATTAATCTTTCAAATATCAGATATTATCTTGATAACCAAGTTTATAAAATATCACTTTCCATTCTATTATCTGGTGGTGTCTGTGGCTTAGGGGATAGTGGCTCAGTCTATTAACTCCGACGTTCTGAGTTCGAATCACGCTGTGGACAGTTTGGTTGCAAATTGTTTCGCATGGATTTTTACAAAAGGACGAAGCGCCACCCGTTCAGAAAGCAATGGCAAACTACTGAACGTAATAATGCCTAGAAAAATCACAAACAGCGTTAAAAGCTGGGGTTGATTCGCAAAGTCCTGTAAAGGATATGCAATTTACTTTGTTTTATTCTGTTATCTACTAATATATTCCATTTCGGTCTGATAACATTCTCTGTTAATCTAATCCATTTATCTGTATAATTGTGTTAATCCGATCCTTGTATTGTTGGAGAGTTAAGGATGCATAAGGTTGGTTATTGGTTACTAAACTGACGTCATTGCACTCGGGCAGACCCATAGGTGCTCAGTCTCCCCAACAGATATCGAAGAGTATGCATACTGATGGTTCCTGTGGCTCGCTGATTAAACACACCTCTCACTCTGCCTCTCAGGCATCCAGTTCGACTTGAACAACGGGTAACTCCAAACTGCTTAAATCGCTTGATCGATTCAACATCGATTTTAGTGTCCTCATCCAACAGAGTGTCGCGAAGAGACCGAAGAATATTCCCTTATCCATCTTCAACTCCCCAACAATCGATGATGTTGATGCAAGCCTGTCCGTTCTCTCATTACCGTAAACACCCGCATGCCCAGGACAGTATATCCACGTAAGCCGCTGGAGGTTAGAGACTTCTATAGACGACATCCACTCATACCGAAACCTGCCCTTCCGGATCTTGTGAAGCATCGACTGAGAGTCAGATACAACAACTGCCCCAGTAAATGAAGTCCCAGAAATCTAATGGAGGGCAGCAGTAACGGCCTCATCTTCATACAAGAAGTAGTTGTCCTGTATGCCCCACTTCGCTCTGTAACAACCCTACCATGCGCATTAGCCAAGAAACCCCAGCCGGATTTGCATAAGGAGGATCTCTTTCAGTCTCTTGGTGACCTACTGTTGGATGAGGACATACAAATTAATGTTGAATCAATCCAGTGATTTAGGGAGTTTGAAATTACTCATTGTACAAATAGAGCTGGACGCTTGAGGGGTAAAGAGAGAAGTGTGTTTAACTAGCAAGCCATAGGAACCATAAGTATGCATATCCGTTGACATCTGTTGGGAAGACTGAGTATCTATTGGTCTGTCTGGAGTTCTATGATGTCAGTCCAGTAACCAATAATAAATTGTATTTGTATAATCGATTACATTCACCAGAATCTAGTGGTTTGGCCAATTAATAAGAATGCATCCAAACTCCACAGTATACAGAGTCTTCTATAACAGAACATCAGGAAAGAAGGCCAGAGGAAGACCATGAAAAAGATAGTTAGATGGCATAGCTGAATCCTGTCAAAGAGCAAAAATAACAATCACCCAAGCCACCTGAACAGCGCAAGAGAAAAAAAACCCACAACGGGCAACAACCTGATAGCAGTGTGACGACAAAAAAATATTCACCAGAATATTCTCAAAGATATAATAACCCAGAGTAGACAATTATGACAAATGAAGTTTTTCTAATTTTATTAATGTTCTTCTGTGGAGTTTAGTTAATTTGTAAGATTATCATCATCATCATCATCATCTGTTACCTTGTACTGTTTTATTTCTTCGCTATCTTGTTCTGTAGCTGGTTTTCAACCCTTTCATGGGAGGGATCAGCATTTCTTCTCGTTAGAGACACATCACCAACTCCAGCATAACTGAATCTCTTGTCTTCATGTAACTTATCATCAATAGCATCCACCAACATCTCACTTCCAAGATCCCCTGATAGATTATTACAGCTTCTAGTCTTTGAGTGATGGTAAGATAAACTAGGAACACAAACATTCAAGTTAGTATTGCCCATAGGGACACAATCTGATGTCTGTACCTCATCTCTATAACAGGAACGATCAGAGCTGTTCTCATCGTTCTCAAAGTAGACATCAAACATCCGTCTATCATGTCTCCTGTTAGCATCTACAACCTTTCCTATATCTTCAGACTGCACTTGATATGTATCATCATCATCTAGATCCGAAGTATAACACTGTCTACCAACCATATTTCTATCTTGTCTATATCTTTTATTTGCAACATGAGAATCTCGGATGAGATCTTTAGTTTTGATTTTATTCGACTGGTTTTGGTCCTCAACTTTAACATTTTTAGCAGTTACAGATTCTGTTGTTTTATCGAGAATAGTATCGTCATATTTAGCAACTATTTTATTTTCAGTATTTGTCTTTGGAAAAGCTGAAACCTCTAGAAGATTTTTCCTATTCCATATTTTAGTTTTTTGAGATTTAGTTTCATGATTTGTTTCATTGTTTTCTTGATCACTATTTGATGTTTTATAATTATTAGTTATATGAAAATGTTCATCTCTGGTTGAGACATCAGATGGTGATGTAACATCCAACGGATGAGAGTTGCAAGTAGATTCATCAATTGATGAACTGGATGAGAAAATGTCTACTTGTGGAAACATGGATGTTGGAATTGTGGAAGTTATAGCTGGCAATAAATTTGGCTGTTGTAGATTGTCGATTGTCTCGCTATGATATTCACTGCCATTGTTTGCAGTATGGGTGGCGATCATGCTGCAGTCATTATGCTGGGTTGTGCCCGATGTTGGTGAAACAGCTTCCTCGTAAGATGGCGGTTGGATGAAGGCATTCTCACATGGAGACCAAGAAAATGCCTGTGACAACAAAATAGATTATCAAAAATTAGAGATCTAAGTTGCAAATATGCAAAAAGATTAATTAATCAACATCGAACTGGCATGTTAGGCAGCTACAGCCTGCTGGATTTGTTGAGGCGAGGATCGGAGAGCGCATGGACGTGTCTGGAGTGCCAAGAAGATAGTCCTCATATAACTGATAGATATAAGTATTAAACACACAATCTCTCCTCAGTTAAGCAGCTGATAGAAGATAACCAATAACCACAATCTCTCCTCAGTTAAACAGCTGATAGAAGATAACCAATAACCACAATCTCTCCTCAGTTAACTCTTACAATACGCATACTAAAACCGCCTTTTTTACGCACTGTTTTGAGGAACAAATTTTAAGGCGAAGGTGTCCTTACAAAATTTGTTATAACTTTCTTGTATTCAACAACAGACACAAACTGCATACACCAAAGTGTGCGCAATTGAAACATCTATTACAAACATCCACTTGCTGTATTTGAATTTTAAAAATACACTTAAAGCATTAAATATATTTAGGAAGTTAAAACAAGTGGTTAGAATCATATGGTCCGTGAAGTGGCTTTTCGTAAAATGGGAACTAACTTTATGGTCTGTCAGGTGGCGTTTCGTATTGTAAGAGTTAAGCAGCTGATAGAAGATAACCAATAACCACAATCTCTCCTCAGTTAAGCAGCTGATAGAAGATAACCAATAACCACAATCTCTCCTCAGTTAAACAGCTGATAGAAGATAACCAATAACCACAATCTCTCCTCAGTTAAACAGCTGATAGAAGATAACCAATAACCACAATCTCTCCTCAGTTAAGCAGCTGATAGAAGATAACCAATAACCACAATCTCTCCTCAGTTAAGCAATTTATAGAAGATAACCAATAACTACAATCTCTCCTCAGTTAAGCAATTTATAGAAGATAATCAATAACCACAATCTCTCCTCAGTTAAGCAATTTATAGAAGATAACCAATAACCACAATCTCTCCTCAGTTAAGCAATTTATAGAAGATAACCAATAACCACAATCTCTCCTCAGTTAAACAGCTGATAGAAGATAACCAATAACCACAATCTCTCCTCAGTTAAACAGCTGATAGAAGATAACCAATAACCACAATCTCTCCTCAGTTAAGCAATTTATAGAAGATAACCAATAACCACAATCTCGCAAATGATAGAAGATAACCATCTTCTTCTCTTCCACCATTTACTTCTTTATAGAAGTGTTGAGGGTGAAACGTAGTGATCTTGTGTGTGCTTTATTTAAGGCACTTTGTAAGCTGATATTCATGTTCGTAAGACTGTTCTTGATGCCGTCGCTCCATCTTTTTGCGTGGTCTTCCTATTGCTTTGTACTCATTATACTTTTTCTGTGTGGCTCTCTTTGGTAGGCGATACCAGGGCATTCTGGTCAGGTGTCCAAACCATTTAATCTGTTGTTTTTTATGAATTGCATGACTGGTTTCACATCCAGTCTTCTTCTGATTTCTTCATTTCTAATTTTGTCTCTTATTGTCTTCTAAGACACCTCACCTCTGTCGTTATGATTTTCCGCTCGTTAGCTGCTGTTATTGGCCATGTTTGACACTGGTAACATAGTGTTGGCCAGAAAAAATTGTTCTAATGAGATTTGCTTTAGTTGTTAGCGGTATCTCTTTATGTGACAACAGTGGTGTTAACTGTCCCAGTACTTGGTTAGCTTTTTGCAACGATTGTTGATTTCGCTATCTATATTTCCATCTGCTGTGAAAATTGCTCCTAAGTATTTGGCCTCAATTGTTTGTTTTATGTCTACGTTCTGGAGTTTTATTGTAAGGCTTTCTGGTTGTCTACTTATTGCCATTGTCACTGTCTTTATTATATTGATTTTCATGTTGTACTCCTCACCCTTGATGTTAACTAAGCTTAAATGGTTCTGGAGAGATTCTTTGTTTTCTGCAATCAGTACTTGGTCATCTGCAAATAAATGTTCTGAAATATTATTTTCTTCCTCTATTCCTGCTTCTCTACTTATGTTGTCCATGTATGTTATAAACAGCAGTGGGGAGAGCACACATCCCTGTCTAACTCCTGAGTTTACTGTGAATCAGCAGTGGGAGAGCACACATCCCTGTCTAACTCCTGAGTTTACTGTGAATCAGCAGTGGGGAGAGCCCACATCCCTGTCTAACTCCTGAGTCTACTTATAAACAGCAGTGGGGAGAGCACACATCCCTGCCTAACTCCTGAGTTTACTGTGAATCAGCAGTGGGGAGAGCCCACATCCCTGTCTAACTCCTGAGTCTACTTATAAACAGCAGTGGGGAGAGCACACATCCCTGTCTAACTCCTGAGTTTACTGTGAATGTTTTTGATGTTCTGGCTTTTGTTCTTATGTAACTTTTATTTGAAATGTATAAACTCTTGCAGACCTTGATGAGATGTTTGCTGATTCCATATTTTCTTAGACAATCTCATAGTTTGTTTCTATAAGATAACCAATACACACAGACACACAAAGACACACACACACAAAACAGGAAAGAAAACTAGAGAATATAACTTGATTATAAATCTGATTTATCTACATCTTCTTCTTGTCCCATTTTGACACACACGGAATCCACAAGAGATTTCCATTGTTGTCATTCTGTCACACACGGCCTCCCACAAGAGATTTCCATTGTTGACGTTCTGTCACACAAGGCTTCCCACAAGAGATTTCCATTGTTGTCATTCTGTCACACACGGCCTCCCACAAGAGATTTCCATTGTTGACGTCCTGTCACACAAGGCTTCCCACAAGAGATTTTCATTGTTTTCATTCTGTCACAAAACACAAAGACTTGTTCTCTTACAAGGCCACATTTCATTGTGTCATTTTCACAGGACACAATTGTTCCACGATCAATTTCATGTTGTTTGTCATAGAGTTTCTTGTGGTTGTCCAAGAATTCATTTTGTGTTCTCACACAACACATAAAGCATTATTCTGTCGCTCAAATTTATTTTCTTGTCCCAGACACAAGAGATTTCATTTGTTGTCACAAGGCTTCCAGAGATTCATTGTTGACGCTGTCACAAGTTTAAATTTCCATTGTTGCATTCTCACAAGTCAAGAATCTTTGTTCTGTCAAGCACCAAGATTTCATTTTTGTTACATCTAAAGAGATTTCATTTTGTCTGTCACAAGCCCGAATTATTGTTCCTGTCACACAGTCCACATTTGGCGCCGCTTCCAAGTTTTATGTTATTCTCCGGCAGATTTTCTTCTGTCACAGCCACAAGGTTATTGTTGCTTCTACAATACACAGAATTATTTTCATTTGTCACAGCACAAGAATTTATTTCTCTCTGCATCCGATTATGTATCGACAGCCTCAGAGATTTATTCGTTGTCACAGGTTAGGTTCGTGCTCTGTTCCAAAGGTTTATTTATTCTTCCACAAATTTTTGTTGTCATTCTGTCACACAAGGCTTACCAAGATTATTTGCTGTCTACGCATCAAGAATTTATTTTCTGTCGCCTCACAAGATTTCATTGTTGTTCACAAGCTTACAAGAGTTTTAGCATTCTGCCCAACCACAAGATTATTGTTCTCTGCACAAGCTTAAAAATTATTGTTTCTGTACAAGCTCAAAATTTATTTCTCTGTCACACAGTTCCGAATTTATTGTGTTTGTACACATCCAAGATTATGTTGCTTGCAAGGCCCGAATTTCTTTGTGTTGTCCCAGCTTCATAAGAGATTTCATTGTTTTTCTGCCAGGCTTACAAGAGATTCATTGTCTCTGTACACACAAAGATTTCATTGTTCTTCTTACAGGATTCACAAGAGATTTATTTTGTTCTGTCTACGCATCAAGATTTCATTTTGTCATCTGTCCACGGCCTCCAAGAGATTTCCATTGGTTCTGTCACAGGCTTACTAAAGAATTTCATTGTTGTTTCTGCAAACTTCCCAAAAGATTTCATTTTGTCATTCTGTCAAGCTTCACAAGAGATTTCATTGTTGCATTCTGTCAAGCTTACACAAGGATTTCATTGTTCATCTGTCAAAACTTCAGAGATTTCATTGTTGTCATTCTGTCCAGTTACCAGAGTTTCATTGTCATCTTCATAGCTTCCCAAGAGATTTCATTTCATCTGCAAATTCACAAAGATTTCCATTGTTGTATTCTGTCTGGATTTAGAGTTTCATTTGTCTTTGCCATTGCAGTCATAAGATTTCATGTTGTTCTCACCGGTTATAAGAATATTCTGATTCTGTCTAAAGCTTCCCAAAGATTTCATTTTTCTTCTCTATCCGCTCACAGTTTCCATGTTGTATCACTAGCACTCAATTCTGAGTTCTGTCACACAAGCTTCTAATCTATTTGTATTCACAGGGAGCCACATTTTCTTGTTTCGCTGCACACAGCTACCCTGAGTTTATGTGATCGCGTGGAACCCAAGTTATTGTTCTTATCGCAAAGCAATCCCAAGAGTTTTATTTTGTGTTCTGTGTCAAAGGATTTTATTGTTATCTTCAACAAGGTTTACCAATTTCCATTGTTCATTCTCACACAAGCCCCACAGAGATTTCATTTTGTCTCTTCTGCCCATACACGGATCACAAGAGATTTCCATTGTTGTCTTCTACACTCAAGAATTTCATTGTTGCTCTGTACACAAGGCTTCAAAGAGATTTCATTGTGTCTTCTGTCACACGGCTCACAGAATTTCATTGTTGATCTGTACAAGCTTCCAAGAATTCATTGTTTCTTCTTAATCCACAAGAGATTTCTTGTTGCTCTGTCACACAGCTTCAAGATTTCCTTGTGTCATTCTGTTCCACAAGATTCATGTTGTATCTGTCCACAAGATTTATTGTTGTTCTGTCACACACAGAGATTTCCATTGTTGTCTGTCAGCTCCGAGATTTCATTGTTGTTTCTGTCAAGGCTCAAGATTTTCATTGTTGCTTCTGTCAAAGGCTTCACAGAGATTTTCATTTGTCATTTGTCACACAAGGCTTACAAAGATTCTGTTTCATTCTGTAAAAGGCTTCACAGAGATTTCATTGCTCTGTCAAGCTCCACAAGAATTTCCATGTTATCTGTCACACAAGGTTCCAGAGATTTATGTTGTCTTTGTCAACGCTCTAAAAGATTTCATTGTTGTCTTCTGCAGGCTCACAAGATTTCATTGTTGTCGTCTGTCACACGCATCAGAGATTTATTGTTCATTCTCACCTCCCCAGAATTTCATTGTTGGTTCTGTCAGCACCACAAGATTTCATTGTTGATCTGTCAAGGCTTACACAAGAGATTTCATGTTGCTCGTCACACAAGGCTTCACAAGAATTCATTGTTGCTTTGCACAAGTAACAAGATTTCATTGTGTTCTGTCACACAAGTCACAAGAATTTCCATTGTTGCTTGTCAACCTCCCAAGAGATTTCATTGTTGTCTTCTGCACACTCCAAGAGATTTCATTGTTGTGTCTTACCAAGCTTCATAAGAGATTTCATTGTTGTCATTCTGTCCAGGCTTCACAGAGATTTCATTGTTGTCTCTGTCACGGCTTACACGAGTTTCATTGTTCTTCTGTCACACAAGGCTTCCACAAAGATTTTCATTGTATTCTGTCACAGGCTTACAAATTTCATTGTTGTCATCTGTCACACGGTTACACAAGAGTTTCATTGTTGTTCTGTCAACAAGCTTCACAGATTCCATTGTTGTCCTGTCACGTCACAAGAGTTCATTGTGTTCTGTCACCAGGCTACAGAGTTTCATTGTGATCTTGTTCAAAGATTTCATTGTTGTCATTCTGTCACACAAGAGATTTCATTGTCATTCTGTACAAGGCTTAACAAGAGATTTCCATTGTTGTCTTCTGTCCACTCCCAGAGATTCATTGTTCATTCTGTCACAGCTCCCAGATTATTGTGCTTTGTCAACAAGGTTCCAGAGTTCATTGTTGTCTTCTGTCAAGGCATCCCACAAGAGATTTCATTGTTGTCATTCTGTCCACAGGCCCACAAGAGATTTCCATTGTTGCTTCTGTCCACAAGGCTTACACAAGAGATTTCATTGTTGTCATTCTGTTCAGACATTGGATTCTCCACAAGAGATTTCATTTTGTCTTCTGTCACACAAGGCTTACAAAGAGATTTCCATTGTTGTCGTTCTGTCATCACCCTCCACAAGAGATTTCATTGTTGTCATTCTGTCACACTCAAGAGATTTCCATTTTGCTCCTGTCACAATGGTTACCACAAGAGATTTTCATTGTTGTCTTCTGTCACACAAGGCTTACCACAAGAGATTTCATTGTTGTCATTCTGTCACACAAGGCTTCCACAAGAGATTTTCATTGTTGTCATTCTGTCACACAAGGCTTACCACAAGAATTTCCATTGTTGTCATTCTGTCACACAAGATTCCACAAGAGATTTCCATTGTTGTCTTCTGTCACGGATCCCAAGAGATTTCCATTGTTGTCGTTCTGTCACACGGCTCCCACAAGAGATTTCCATTGTTGTCGTTCTGTCACACAAGGCTTCATAAGAATTTCCATTGTTGTCATTCTGTCACACAAGGCTTCCACAAGAGATTTCATTGTTGTCATTCTGTCACACAAGGCTTACCACAAGAGATTTCCATTGTTGGTCATTCTGTCACACAAGGATTCCTACAAGAGATTTCCATTGTTGTCTTTCTGTCATACAGGCTTCCACAAGAGATTTCCATTGTTGTCATTCTGTCACTGCGCCTCCACAAGAGATTTCCATTGTTGTCATTCTGTCACACAAGGCTTACCACAAGAGATTTCCATTGTTGTCATTCTGTCACACAAAGCTTCCCACAAGAGATTTCCATTGTTGTCATTCTGTCACACAAGGCTTCCACAAGAGATTTCCATTGTTGTCATTCTGTCACACAAGGCTTACCACAAGAGATTTCCATTGTTGTCATTCTGTCACACAAGGCTTCCCACAAGAGATTTCCATTGTTGTCATTCTGTCACACAAGGCTTACCACAAGAGATTTCCATTGTTGTCATTCTGTCACATAAGGCTTCCCACAAGAGATTTTCATTGTTGTCATTCTGTCACACAAGGCTTACCACAAGAGATTTCCATTGTTGTCATTCTGTCACACAAGGATTCCCACAAGAGATTTCCATCGTTGTCGTTCTGTCACACACGGCCTCCCACAAGAGATTTCCATTGTTGTCGTTCTGTCACACAAGGCTTATCATAAGAGATTTCCATTGTTGTCATTCTGTCACACAAGGCTTACCACAAGAGATTTCCATTGTTGTCGTTCTGTCACACAAGGCTTCCCACAAGAGATTTCCATTGTTGACGTTCTGTCACACAAGGCTTACCACAAGAGATTTTCATTGTTGACGTTCTGTCACACAAGGCTTATTACAAGAGATTTCCATTGTTGTCATTCTGTCACACAAGGATTACCACAAGAGATTTCCATTGTTGTCGTTCTGTCACACAAGGCACCACAAGAGATTTTCATTGTTGTCGTTCTGTCACACAAGGAACCCACAAGAGATTTTCATTGTTGTCGTTCTGTCGCACAAGGCATCCACAAGAGATTTTCATTGTTGTTGTTCTGTCACACAAGGCATCCACAAGAGATTGTCATTGTTGTCGTTCTGTCACACAAGGCACCCACAAGAGATTTTCATTGTTGTCGTTCTGTCACACAAGGCACCCACAAGAGATTTTCATTGTTGTCGTTCTGTCACACAAGGCACCCACAAGAGATTTTCATTGTTGTCGTTCTGTCGCACAAGGCATCCACAAGAGATTTTCATTGTTGTCGTTCTGTCGCACAAGGCATCCACAAGAGATTTTCATTGTTGTTGTTCTGTCACACAAGGCACCCACAAGAGATTTTCATTGTTGTCGTTCTGTCGCACAAGGCATCCACAAGAGATTTTCATTGTTGTTCTGTCGCACAAGGCACCCACAAGAGATTTTCATTGTTGTTGTTCTGTCGCACAAGGCACCCACAAGAGATTTTCATTGTTGTTGTTCTGTCGCACAAGGCATCCACAAGAGATTTTCATTGTTGTTGTTCTGTCACACAAGGCTTCCCACAAGAGATTTTTATTGTTGTCGTTCTGTCACCTTTCTACTAATGGTTTCCCACGTCAGGTCACAATCTTTTAACTCTCTTTCCACATTTTTTCGACATGTTTTCTTTGGATGTCCAGACCTTCTTTCCCATCCGTTGTCCATCAGAGAGCTGTTCTAGCCAATGTCCCTACAAGCATATGACATACATTACCAATCCATCTCCATCTTCGTCTTTTAATGATGGCCTCCAGTGATTCACAGTTTGTTTGTTTTAAAAACTCTTCACTTGTTATCGTATTTAGCCAGAAATGTTGTATATTCTTAAACATTAATTTTGGAATGTCTCCAACTTGTGTATGATGTTGTTGGTCACTTTTCAGCATTCACTACTGTATAATAACAGTCCCAGGACACTGCTTCTTCCAACACTCATTACTGTATAATAACACTCCCAAAACACTGCTTCTATATATTTGAAGTTTAGTTTTAAGATTTAATCTTTTGGCTTTCCAGATTTTGTTAAGAATGGCAACTATCATGTTCAACAATAAAGTGATTAAACACTATCATGTTCAACAATAAAGTGATTAAACACTATCAGTTTCGGATGCTCTTACCATATTTAACTGTCCAATAGGAGTAGTGCGGATAACATCTTCATACGCTGGAGGATGTTCTCCTGAACTCATTGTTACACTCAACAAACCATCCATGTTCCTTCTGTTTCTATCTAGAAAATAAATCAAAGATCATCATGGAAGATGACTGCAGACATAAAGAGAAATGGAAGATAACTGCAGACATAAAGAGAAATGCAAGATGACTGCAGACATAAAGAGAAATGGAAGATGACTGCAGACATAAAGAAAAATGGAAGATGACTGCAGACATAAAGAAAAATGGAAGATGACTGAGACATAAAGAGAAGTACAATCAAGCATTGCTTATTTAATCAATCATACATATTGAATCTTTCTTTCTTTCTTTTCTCTAACTCTGGTTTGTCTCACAGCGTCAGGATAAGAAGAGATTTCTAGAGCTGGTTTTTGTGTGCGCTTCATAAACAGTGCCGTTTGTTGCCTCTGTTATCTCTGAGGTCCATCTTTTGTGTGGATGGTCATTTGCTTTGTATTCACTGTATCGGAGTAGCATTGCTCTTTGAGATGTGCTTTGTTAGTAATCTGATTATGTTGTCGAACCATTTAATTTGCTGTTTCTTGATGGAGTTCACGACTGATGGTGTACCCACTTTTTTCCTCACCAACTGTCTTTGATTGATTCCACAGATTTTAATGTTGCAAATCGTAACATTATTTCTTGGTTCCCTCCCTTTCACCTCGTTTACCAGTTCTTGAAATCTTTTCATAATTCTATGAGCATAAATTATGATACCACTGTCAGCTTGCTAGGCCTGTCACAGCTGTTTCGGAATCCCTAGATGGGTCACATTATACCACTGTCGGCTTGCTCGGCCTGTCACAGCTGTTTCAGAATCCCCTAGATGGGTCACATTATACCACTGTCAACTTGCTAGGCCTGTCACAGCTGCTTCGGAATCCCATATATGGGTCACATGGTGCACTAGTTTATAACATTCAGGCTAGAACACCCAAATTCCATCCAAAGAACACTGAAAATCAACTTCGGTTAGAGGCCGGCTGAAATTCACATCCAGTGCACCTCACCATCTTGACATGGAAGTCTTTCCTGCTATCTTCATTTCTAAATATTTGTCTTAATTAGTTTTTTATCTTTCTTCTTTTGTCCTTCTCTGCTCTTTTGCCATTAGGTGTCGCAGGTGTAACTGATGATTGGTTTTCGAGATAGCACACGCTCTGTCGCTTGATATAGTGGAGTTTTAAGATTTCGGTAGCTCCACCAATCTTTTTTTTTTTGGTCTGCACCTTCCTCTTTATGATTCCATTTTCAGGTTGTACGCTTTTGCAATTGGTGTAACCAAATTCATTCTCCCAAAGTGGTCAAACCATTTGAGTATCTGTCTTTCAATGAATCTTATAACAGGTGTTGTTCCAACTGGTTTTGTAATTTCCTCCTTTCTTATATGGTCTCTTCTTGTTTTATTTACTGCTTTCCTCAAGCAACTCATTTCACAGGTGGTAATTTTTCCTTCTTGTTTTTTTTTGTCAATGCCCAAGTTTTTATGAAGTTTATGACATAAAAGATAATCTATGACCTGTCTGGCAAGCTATATATATATCTACAGTTTCAGACAACTATTATACATATATATATATATATCTACTATATACAAGTAAGTTGAATGCATTTGAAAATATATGTCTGCAAAAAATAATTCAAGAGAAGTGATGAAATCAGAGAAATGTCTGGTCACCCACTAGTAACAACTGTTATAAGAAGGAGATATGTTAGGGATACCTTGAGAAGAAATGATCAAAGAATACCAAAGCAGGCATTGAAGTGGGAGGCATTGAAGTGGGAGGCATTGAAGTGGGAGGCATTGAAGTGGGAGGTAAAGGGTTTAAGAAAGTGAGGATGCCCTAAGGAAACACAGAGACAAATTTTGTTGAGAGAAGCAAGAAATATCAGACTCAATTCCATGGAAGAAATTGAGCGAGTTGCCTAGGACAGAACAGTATGGAGAAATTACTTGCAAGCCCTATGTTATGTGTAATGATAGGAGAGGAATATATATATATATTTATCTACTAATCTTGTTGCCAGAAATAGATCTTACCTCTGTTTCGCTGTACACGGTCATGATGTGACCTAGATGTAGCATTGCCAAGACGTCGACAGCGACGGATTAAAATGATGAGTAAGCATACAATACCAATGCCGAGAACTACAGAGACCACCATCGGGATAATGACGTGGATGCTGAGAGAGTAGTCATAACCACCTGAGCTGGCGTTGCTGACATTATTTGAGAAATGGTCTGGTGAGAAATCAAAGGTTAGCATATTTTAATCAATATATATACAGGGTGTTCAAGATAAAAGTAGCCTGTGAATGGAGCCAATATGGCATATGTTTACGAAAAGGAGAAGGTTCAGTTATGATGTAGTATAGGTCAAGTATGTGTTTTGTGTAATTATGGTGTGGGAGGAGATGATGAACCAATGTGATGTAGGACAAGCTAGTCAGAACCGGTTTAAATAGTAAATAGTCAAAACACAATGCATAACTGGCAACTTTTTATTTGTCAATCGGGCTACTTTTATCTTGAACACCCTGCATCTATGACTTGTGAGGACATGGGTTCAAATCCCAAGTAAAGTGTGGGATTCTTTTCTGTCGGAGGATACACAAATAAATTGCTGTATGTGAACTGTATGTGAACTGTATGTTGACAGTTTTGCTATAGCTACCTTGTATATTTTCAACTTGTAGAAAACTCTCTAGTTACGCTCGAGTCCTCTATATATTTTAGTTTTGTTTTAAGATTTAATTCTGTGACTTTCCAGATTTTGTTGAGCATGACGGAAGTTTGACTTATTTTCTTAATTTTTATTATGATGTCATTTTCCGAATCACCATCAATATTTGAGCATGACCATTGAGTTATTCGCTTGTGTCGATTCCTCCTGCCAATAATGGCTGACACATTCTGTTTCTGAGGACATCTTTTTTTTAAAGTTTGTTCTCTAGATAGCTTGAGTCCCCTGCTGATGAGATCTATCTTCCTGGGTTTGTCTGGAGTTGTCCTACTCTAGGGGACTTCAGCTTTATGTCCTCTTCTTCTGTGTGAGATAAGAAGCAACATGTGGCCACACTCAGTTGACCTAAAAACTAAGCTTTTGCCCAGTTTGTGGTCCACAGTAAACTAAGCGCATGATCAGAGATCACTGAAGAAGGAAACCTGACAGACGTGAAGCTGACTGCCCAGTTTGTGGACCACAGTAAACTAAGTGCATGATCAGAGATTACTGAAGAAGGAAACCTGACAGACCTGAAGCTGACTGCCCAGTTTGTGGTCCACAGTAAACTAAGCGCATGATCAGAGATCGCTGAAGAAGAAGAAGAAGAATCACCATCCTGTGATACTGTACTTTGCAAGTATACAAAATTCTGAACTTCCTCTATGATTTCATTTTGTAACATAATTTGGCAATGAGTTATATAGTAATACATAAGTTTATATTGTTGTTATTATGTGATGAGTTATATAGTAATATATAAGTTTATATTGTTGTTATTATGTGATGAGTTATATAGTAATACATAAGTTTATATTGTTGTTATTATGTGATGAGTTATATAGTAATATATAAGTTTATATTGTTGTTATTATGTGATGAGTTATATAGTAATACATAAGTTTATATTGTTGTTATTATGTGATGAGTTATATAGTAATATATAAGTTTATATTGTTGTTATTATGTGATGAGTTATATAGTAATACATAAGTTTATATTGTTGTTATTATGTGATGAGTTATATAGTAATATATAAGTTTATATTGTTGTTATTATGTGATGAGTTATATAGTAATATATAAGTTTATATTGTTGTTATTATGTGATGAGTTATATAGTAATATATAAGTTTATATTGTTGTTATTATGTGATGAGCTATATAGTAATACATAAGTTTATATTGTTGTTATTATGTGATGAGTTATATAGTAATATATAAGTTTATATTGTTGTTATTATGTGATGAGTTATATAGTAATATATAAGTTTATATTGTTGTTATTATGTGATGAGTTATATAGTAATACATAAGTTTATATTGTTGTTATTATGTGATGAGTTATATAGTAATACATAAGTTTATATTGTTGTTATTATGTGATGAGTTATATAGTAATATATAAGTTTATATTGTTGTTATTATGTGATGAGTTATATAGTAATATATAAGTTTATATTGTTGTTATTATGTGATGAGTTATATAGTAATACATAAGTTTATATTGTTGTTATTATGTGATGAGCTATATAGTAATACATAAGTTTATATTGTTGTTATTATGTGATGAGTTATATAGTAATATATAAGTTTATATTGTTGTTATTATGTGATGAGTTATATAGTAATACATAAGTTTATATTGTTGTTATTATGTGATGAGTTATATAGTAATATATAAGTTTATATTGTTGTTATTATGTGATGAGTTATATAGTAATATATAAGTTTATATTGTTGTTATTATGTGATGAGTTATATAGTAATACATAAGTTTATATTGTTGTTATTATGTGATGAGCTATATAGTAATACATCAGTTTATATTGTTGTTATTATGTGATGAGTTATATAGTAATATATAAGTTTATATTGTTGTTATTATGTGATGAGTTATATAGTAATACATAAGTTTATATTGTTGTTATTATGTGATGAGTTATATAGTAATACATAAGTTTATATTGTTGTTATTATGTGATGAGTTATATAGTAATATATAAGTTTATATTGTTGTTATTATGTGATGAGTTATATAGTAATATATAAGTTTATATTGTTGTTATTATGTGATGAGTTATATAGTAATACATAAGTTTATATTGTTGTTATTATGTGATGAGCTATATAGTAATACATAAGTTTATATTGTTGTTATTATGTGATGAGTTATATAGTAATATATAAGTTTATATTGTTGTTATTATGTGATGAGTTATATAGTAATATATAAGTTTATATTGTTGTTATTATGTGATGAGTTATATAGTAATATATAAGTTTATATTGTTGTTATTATGTGATGAGTTATATAGTAATATATAAGTTTATATTGTTGTTATTATGTGATGAGTTATATAGTAATACATAAGTTTATATTGTTGTTATTATGTGATGAGCTATATAGTAATACATAAGTTTATATTGTTGTTATTATGTGATGAGCTATATAGTAATACATAAGTTTATATTGTTGTTATTATGTGATGAGCTATATAATGAACAAGAGTCAGCTACAATAATCCTCCATATGGACAACAATTAGATCTAATACCATGACTACAGTATAACACAGTAGATGGAGTAATATAACACAGTAGATGGAGTAAGGTGGCATCTGTGGCCTAGGGGTTAGTAGCTCGATCTATTAACCCCGACGTTCTGAGTTCGAATCACGATGCGGACAATTTTGTTGCAAATTGTTTCGCTTGGATTTTTACAAAAGAACGATGACACTACCCGTTCAGAAAGCAATGGCACAACTACTGAACGTAATAATGCCTAGAAAAATCACAAACAGCGATAAAAAAGCTGGGGTTGATTTGCAAAGTCCTGTAAAGGATATGCAATTAACTAGATGGAGTAATATAACACAGTAGATGGAGTAATATAAAGTGTGGTTTTATCATTAGAAAATCTTATCAGTAACATTCCTATACACAGGGAGACCCTCACCGGTGCTAAGGAGTTTGTGCACTGCATCTGAGATCTTTTTTTATAAGAAAGTGATGGCAGCACACATGATTACTCAACAAAGGTGATGGCAGCACACATGATTACTCAACAAAGTGATGGCAGCACACATGATTACTCAACAAAGTGATGGCAGCACACATGATTACTCAACAAAGTGCAATGATGATGGTCCTATCAATCAATTATTCCTATATAAATTTGTGCCCTACTGAAGACTAAATAGTAGCGATAAATTGCAGACCTATGCTCCATTGGAAGCGTAAGAAATACAAGAGAGACACACACAGAGAAAGAGAGTGAGCATTAGTATTTTAGCATTAAATTCTCTCTGGAAATGTTATAAAACAGTGTATACATATATAGCGAAACACGTACAAACAAAGTACTATAGTTTTACAAAATACAGAAACAGTGACGATAAACAGCAACGTTTCGACCAACAAGGCCTTTATCAAGCAAACGAACAAACAGGAGTGACAAATTAAAATGAAACACAAATGGACGACCAAATACAAACGTATCTAAGGAAAATCTGGAATAAAAACGAATAACGAAATAAATGTAACACAAAAACACACATAAAAACTAGAAATAGAACGGAAAAGAAACAATGAAACATCTAGTAAACAGTGTATACATATATAAAACAGTGTATACATATATAATGTTAGTATTGTAAAAAGATATATAACAGTATTGGCTAAGTGGTATACAAAGCAAACAGGCTGTCCATGCAAAAGGTGGACCTCAGAGATAACAGAGGCAACAAGAAACAATATTTATGAAGCAAATACTATTTATGAAGCCAGTTCTAGAAATCTCTTCTTATTCTGTCGCTGTGAGACAAAACAAGATTAGAGAAGTGCACACAAAAGCATGTTCTAGAAATCTTTCTTATCCTGACGCTGTGAGACAAATCTCTTCTTATCCTGACGCTGTGAGAGGCAAAACAAGATTAGAGAAGTGACACAAAAGCCATTCTAGAAATCTCTTCTTATCCTGACGCTGTGAGAGGCAAAACAAGATTAGAAGTGCACAAAGCATGTTCTAGAAATCTCTTCTATCCTGTGAGGCAAACAAGTTAGAAGGCACCAGATTCTAGAATCTCTTCATCCTGGCTGTGAGGCAAACAAGATTAGCACAAAGCCTAAATCTTATCCTGACGCTGTGAGAGGCAAAACAAGATTAGAGAAGTGCACACAAAAGCCCATTCTAGAAATCTCTTCTAATCCTGACGCTGTGAGAGGCAAAACAAGATTAGAGAAGTGCACACAAAGCCCATTCTAGAAATCTCTTCTATCCTGACGCTGTGAGAGGCAAACAAGATTAGAGAAGTGCACACAAAGCCCATTCTAGAAATCTCTTCTAATCCCTGGGAGGAAAACAGATTAGAGAAGTGACAAAAGCCATTCTAGAAATCTCTTAACTGACGTTAGACAAAAAAGATAGAAGTGCACAAAAAGCCCATTCTAGAAATCTCTTCTAATCCTGACGCTGTGAGAGGCAAAACAAGATTAGAGAAGTGCACACAAAAGCCCATTCTAGAAATCTCTTCTTATCCTGACGCTGTGAGAGGCAAAACAAGATTAGAGAAGTGCACACAAAAGCCATTCTAGAAATCTCTCTATCCTGACGCTGGAGAGGCAAAACAAGATTAGAGAAGTGCACAAAAAAGCTCATTCTAGAAATCTCTTCTTAATCCTGACGCTGTGAGAGGAAAACAGATTAGAAAGTCACAAAAGCCATTCTAGAAATCTCTTCTATCCTGACGCTGTGAGAGGCAAAACAAGATTAGAAAGGCACACAAAAGCCCATTCTAGAAATCTCTTCTTATCCTGACGCTGTGAGAGGCAAAACAAGATTAGAGAAGTGCACACAAAAGCCCATTCTAGAAATCTCTTCTAATCCTGACGCTGTGAGAGGCAAAACAAGATTAGAGAAGTGCACACAAAAGCCCATTCTAGAAATCTCTTCTTATCCTGACGCTGTGAGAGGCAAAACAAGATTAGAGAAGTGCACACAAAAGCCCATTCTAGAAATCTCTTCTTATCCTGAGCTGTGAGGGCAAAACAAGATTAGAGAAGTGCACACAAAAGCCCATTCTAGAAATCTCTTCTTATCCTGACGCTGTGAGAGGCAAAACAAGATTAGAGAAGTGCACACAAAAGCCCATTCTAGAAATCTCTTCTTATCCTGACGCTGTGAGAGGCAAAACAAGATTAGAGAAGTGCACACAAAAGCCCATTCTAGAAATCTCTTCTATCCTGACGCTTGAGAGGCAAAACAAGATTAGAGAAGTGCACACAAAAGCCCATTCTAGAAATCTCTTCTTATCCTGACGCTGTGAGAGGCAAAACAAGATTAGAGAAGTGCACACAAAAGCCCATTCTAGAAATCTCTTCTAATCCTGACGCTGTGAGAGGCAAAACAAGATTAGAGAAGTGCACACAAAGCCCATTCTAGAAATCTCTTCTATCCTGACGCTGTGAGAGGCAAACAAGATTAGAGAGTGCACACAAAGCCCATTCTAGAAATCTCTTCAATCCTGACGCTTGAGAGGCAAACAAGATTAGAGAAGTGCACACAAAAGCCCATTCTAGAAATCTCTTCTTATCCTGACGCTGTGAGAGGCAAAACAAGATTAGAGAAGTGCACACAAAAGTCCATTCTAGAAATCTCTTCTTATCCTGACGCTGTGAGAGGCAAAACAAGATTAGAGAAGTGCACACAAAAGCCCATTCTAGAAATCTCTTCTAATCCTGACGCTGTGAGAGGCAAAACAAGATTAGAGAAGTGCACACAAAAGCCCATTCTAGAAATCTCTTCTAATCCTGACGCTGTAGAGGCAAACAAGATTAGAGAAGTGCACACAAAAGCCCATTCTAGAAATCTCTTCTTATCCTGACGCTGTGAGAGGCAAAACAAGATTAGAGAAGTGCACACAAAAGTCCATTCTAGAAATCTCTTCTTATCCTGACGCTGTGAGAGGCAAAACAAGATTAGAGAAGTGCACACAAAAGCCCATTCTAGAAATCTCTTCTTATCCTGACGCTGTGAGAGGCAAAACAAGATTAGAGAAGTGCACACAAAAGCCCATTCTAGAAACCTCTTCTTATCCTGATGCTGTGAGGGGCAAAACAAGATTAGAGAAGTGCACACAAAAGCCCATTCTAGAAATCTCTTCTTATCCTGACGCTGTGAGAGGCAAAACAAGATTAGAGAAGTGCACACAAAAGCCCATTCTAGAAATCTCTTCTTATCCTGTCGCTGTGAGAGGCAAAACAAGATTAGAGAAGTGCACACAAAAGCCCATTCTAGAAATCTCTTCTTATCCTGTCGCTGTGAGACAAAATATTATTAGGGAAAAGAAGAAACAGTATAAAACAGTGTGTGTGTGTGTATATTATTAGTATTAAGTAAGCAATACAGTGTGTGTGTGTGTATATTATTAGTATTAAGTAAGCAATATAACAGCGTACAAATTTCAGAAGGATGCATCAAATCTTCTGGCCAGAAATGATAGCAAACGGTGATCTTTTTTTTTTTTTTTCCCCAATCCAGAAGCACTTGAGCTGAAAGCTCATCAGCTCGGTGTCATGGACATCTTAACCCTTTGGCTCGGTGCCACGAACACCGTGAATCTGGGGAACCTGTAGCTTTTTTGCCAGTCCGCGGAGTAGAACCCGCACTTACAGAGGACTAGTCACCCGTAGTCCAACGCGCTACGAACACGCTGGGCACGCGGGCGATGGTGATCTTTTAAAACAAACAAACAATACATTATTGTAGATCATCATTAAAAGATGAAGATGGATTGGTTATGTGTGTTGTATGCCAGTAGGGACATTGACTAGGACAGTGGATGGGAACAGAACAGCTCCCCGATAGACATCAGTGTGTTGTATGCCAGTAGAGACATTGACTAGGACAGTGGATGGGAACAGAACAGCTCCCCGATAGACATCAGTGTGTTGTATGCCAGTAGAGACATTGACTAGGACAGTGGATGAGAACAGAACAGCTCCCCGATAGACATCAGTGTGTTGTATGCCAGTAGGGACATTGACTAGGACAGTGGATGGGAACAGAACAGCTCCCCGATAGACATCAGTGTGTTGTATGCCAGTAGAGACATTGACTAGGACAGTGGATGAGAACAGAACAGCTCCCCGATAGATATCAGTGTGTTGTATGCCAGTAGGGACATTGACTAGGACAGTGGATGGGAACAGAACAGCTCCCCGATAGACATCAGTGTGTTGTATGCCAGTACGGACATTGACTAGGACAGTGGATGAGAACAGAACAGCTCCCCGATAGATATAGGAAAATATTTCGTAGCCTTCTCAGACCATATGGTATGAAGTCCTTTCCTCCAAATTTCTAGTGTGCAGGAGGTAGGAGAATCAATTCCTTTTCTCACATGTGGAGAGTCAAGTGTAGGATTGAAACCACAACTGTTTTATGTCCAAATCGGTGAGTGAAATGCTTATGCATTACGCAAATCCATCCCACTGCCCCCCCCTCCCGCCCACACACAGTGGATGGGAAAAGAAGGCATGGGCATCCAAAGAAAACAGAGAGAAAAACTGTGGAGATTGAGTTGAAGAACTGTGGAGATTGAGTTGAAGAACTGTGGAGATTGAGTTGAAGAACTGTGGAGATTGAGTTGAAGAACTGTGGAGATTGAGTTGAAGAACTATGGAGATTGAGTTGAAGAACTGTGGAGATTGAGTTGAAGAACTGTGGAGATTGAGTTGAAGAACTGTGGAGATTGAGTTGAAGAACTGTGGAGATTGAGTTGAAGAACTGTGGAGATTGAGTTGAAAAACTGTGGAGATTGAGTTGAAGAACTGTGGAGATTGAGTTGAAGAACTGTGGAGATTGAGTTGAAGAACTGTGGAGATTGAGTTGAAAAACTGTGGAGATTGAGTTGAAGAACTGTGGAGATTGAGTTGAAGAGCTGTGGAGATTGAGTTGAAAAACTGTGGAGATTGAGTTGAAGAACTGTGGAGATTGAGTTGAAAAACTGTGGAGATTGAGTTGAAAAACTGTGGAGATTGAGTTGAAGAACTGTGGAGATTGAGTTGAAGAACTGTGGAGATTGAGTTGAAGAACTGTGGAGATTGAGTTGAAAAACTGTGGAGATTGAGTTGAAGAACTGTGGAGATTGAGTTGAAAAACTGTGGAGATTGAGTTGAAGAACTGTGGAGATTGAGTTGAAGAACTGTGGAGATTGAGTTGAAGAACTGTGGAGATTGAGTTGAAAAACTGTGGAGATTGAGTTGAAGAACTGTGGAGATTGAGTTGAAGAACTGTGGAGATTGAGTTGAAGAACTGTGGAGATTGAGTTGAAAAACTGTGGAGATTGAGTTGAAGAACTGTGGAGATTGAGTTGAAAAACTGTGGAGATTGAGTTGAAGAACTGTGGAGATTGAGTTGAAGAACTGTGGAGATTGAGTTGAAGAACTGTGGAGATTGAGTTGAAAAACTGTGGAGATTGAGTTGAAGAACTGTGGAGATTGAGTTGAAAAACTGTGGCCTGACATAGGAAACAGAGAGAAGAACTGTGGAGATTGAGTTGAAAAACTGTGGAGATTGAGTTGAAGAACTGTGGAGATTGAGTTGAAGAACTGTGGAGATTGAGTTGAAGAACTGTGGAGATTGAGTTGAAGAACTGTGGAGATTGAGTTGAAAAACTGTGGAGATTGAGTTGAAGAACTGTGGAGATTGAGTTGAAAAACTGTGGCCTGACATAGGAAACAGAGAGAAGAACTGTGGAGATTGAGTTGAAAAACTGTGGCCTGACATAGGAAACAGAGAGAAGAACTGTGGAGATTGAGTTGAAAAACTGTGGCCTGACATAGGAAACAATTAGTAGAAACATGGCAGAAAGACAACAATGGAATTATTTTGTTGAAGCATTATGTGTCAAACAGGATATAAAGAGGATGTAGATGGCAGTATAAAATTCAAGTTTATACTGTTATTGCATGATTATAGTGCTTTCAAATTGATTTTCCGGGGAAAATTTAATATCTCTGCAACCGCTTGACCGTAATTGATGTAATTTTGCATATGATCTAATGATCGTAATGTCCCGAGGTTGATATTTTTTACTCAATAACAAACGATGGTTTAAAATTTTCTTTATGTAAAGTATATAAAAGTGACCATCTCCTTGACCAACCATATAATGAGAAGTATTACCCTTCATATTTGTGAGATGTTGCAAGTTCCACGACTTGCACGTTTTTCACGTGGTTTTCCGATTTTAATCGCTTTATCGCACTTTTAAAAATGTATAATGATCCTTCCGGTGTGTTCAGTTACAATTTACCGTTTGTGTTTTCAGAGCATAGGTGTATTACAAAATGTTAGGCTCATCAAAGTGAGTAAACACTTTATATGATTTATATAATATGAGTTATCTCACCCTCCAAAATTCGAATTGTATATACGCCTATGTCGAAAATATGTGATTTTTAAAATTTACGGTAAATTATTTTCTTCAAGCACCAGATAATTACTAGGTTTGAAAAGATCAAAGGAATTCGCCGTTGCAAGAAACGTACACTACCTGCAACATTGAATTTTAGACAATCGTTGGGACATCGGAAATACAACACCACATGCAAAAATCACGTTCATCCATGCAATGAATATGGAGATTTTGAACGTTTTGAAACGCACTATAGTTATAAAGCTGTATACAAGCTTGTATTGTTATTATTGAGTTTACTATATAATATTATGCACATTTATACCAGAGAGGTCTCTTACCACCGGGTGATGTTCGAATTTTGGAGCTGATGCGACCTTCACAAAACAAAAATGAAATTTGCTATGTGTTAAAATTTAAAACAGTTGCATAAACTAGTGGAATAAAAAAAACTGACACAATAAAATAAAACAAATAAACAACAGAAGTTTATATGGAATGTATTAAATAAGAATTGCATTTAAAAATACAGAAATATGTAACAACGGAAATATTTTAAAAATAAAAAAATATGTAACAACGGAAATAGTTTAAAAATTTAATCCATGAAAAAGAAGTTCCTGAATACTGCCAACCTATTTAATTATCATTAAAATAAAAATGTTATAAATATAATTGTTGGTACATGTTGAGCAGTTATGATTATAAACACTACTAATAGGAAGGGTAAGAGGAAGGTAGCTCTATTAGTAGGAAGAAACCTCAAGAGCTAGACAAACAACTAGTAAAAGTGAACCACAATAGCAAAAATATTGTCAATTTATTAGTCAATGGTCGATGTGGTGATGACACTTCATCAGATCTAACACAAGTACAGTATTTCGAATTAGTAAGTACGGGAACGCAAGAGAGAATTAGTAAGTTACATGAGAAATTGTTCCAATAAAGTTTGCTCGATAGATCTTCAATTTGATCGAACTCAAGCACAACAATAAGCAGTACTATAGATGGGTGTGTAGTTCTGTGAGGTAAAGACTAATTGAATTAAACTAGTCACGACAGAGATGAAGTGTCTACGCAGAATGCTGGGGGTAACAATAAGACTAGTCGCGACAGAGATGAAGTGTCTATGCAGAATGCTGGGGTAACAAGAAGAGACCGGTTGAGAAATGAAGACATCAGGAAAAAGTGGGTACAACATCAGTACTAGACTTCATCAAGAAACAACAAATTAAATGGTTCGGCCACATAAGCAGATTACTAACAGACAGTGCCCCTCAAAAAGCAATGTTTCTCCGATACAATGGATACAAGGCAAAAGGCTGGCCATGCAAAAGGTGGACTTCAGAGATAACAGAGGTGACAAAAGACACTATTTATGAAGCACACACAATGGCTCATTCTAGAAATCTCTTCTTATCCTGACGCTGTGAGGCAAAACAGGACTGGAGAAAAGAAAGAAAGACTAGTACTAAAGTGGGGAATCTAGTTTGCTGATAGACATGTTTCTCATCTTTCCTATGTGTCTGTCTAAAGTCTGTGAAACCAATATGTTTTAAACAATAACTAGAAGACATGAAACAAACTTATCCTCCCCTCAGATAAATCAATCAATAACTAGAAGACATGAAACAAACTGATCCCTCCCCCTCAGATAAATCAATCAATAACTAGAAGACATGAAACAAACTGATCCCTCCCCCTCAGATAAATCAACCAATAACTAGAAGACATGAAACAAACTGATCCCTCCCCCTCAGATAAATCAATCATTAACTAGAAGACATGAAACAAACTGATCCCTCCCCCTCAGATAAATCAACCAATAACTAGAAGACATGAAACAAACTGATCCCTCCCCCTCAGATAAATCAACCAATAACTAGAAGACATGAAACAAACTGATCCCTCCCCCTCAGATAAATCAACCAATAACTAGAAGACATGAAACAAACTGATCCCTCCCCCTCAGATAAATCAACCAATAACTAGAAGACATGAAACAAACTGATCCCTCCCCCTCAGATAAATCAACCAATAACTAGAAGACATGAAACAAACTGATCCCTCCCCCTCAGATAAATCAATCAATAACTAGAAGACATGAAACAAACTGATCCCTCCCCCTCAGATAAATCAATCAATAACTAGAAGACAAGCTAATCTCTTTCTTACAGCGTCATGATAAAAACATCTGAAAAAGGATACAGATCAAAGTGTTACCTACCACACATGCTTGGGATCTCATCGCTGTTATCTCCGCAGTGATCAAACGTATCACATTTTAGATGCTCAGATATGCACTTGCCATTATCACATTTATAATGCTCTCTGTAGTCGCTACAATCTGCAAGTGGTGGTTACAAATGGGTATTTTATATATAGTAATATAAAAGTGGTAATTTTTCAAATATATTTTATCTGAAATAAACAAATAGATCTAACGGCAAAGTATTGATTTCATTTCACTGGGTTTCCCAATATGGTTTCACTGGGTTTCCCAATATGGTTTCACTGGGTTTCCCAATATGGTTTCACTGGGTTTCCCAATATGGTTTCACTGGGTTTCCCAATATGGTTTCACTGGGTTTCCCAATATGGTTTCACTGGGTTTCCCAATATGGTTTCACTGGGTTTCCCAATATGGTTTCACTGGGTTTCCCAATATGGTTTCACTGGGTTTCCCAATATGGTTTCACTGGGTTTCCCAATATGGTTTCACTGGGTTTCCCAATATGGTTTCACTGGGTTTCCCAATATGGTTTCACTGGGTTTCCCAATATGGTTTCGTCCCTGTCTGCAGAAATGGCACACCATCTGCAAAATGTTTTGCACAAAGCACGATATTAGTAGCTCCGGCAAAGATTATAGGGAACAATTTTCATTGAGCTTGCAGTGTGAGGGTATCCAATGGATTCTCCATTATGAGTAGCATCTGTAGCCAAGATGTACGCATGTTGGTCCAATCACTTCACACAGCTTACAAAGTGAAGAATTTTGGATAATTGAGGTGGGCAGAGCACTTTAACATTACAGAGACCTTTCAACTTTGATGATTGCTCATGATTGCTCATGACTGCAGAGATCTTCGACATCTGTTGGGGAAGACTGAGCACCTATAGGTCTGCCCAGATTGCAATGACGGCAGTTCAGTAACCATTAACTATAGAGAACTAAAAATGTAAAACATCCTCATCATGTTTACAATTTGATTATTTTTTAAAGTGTTTAAAAAGTGTCTAAAGTCAAAGAATTGATTTCATTGCACTGGTTTTCCCCATACGGCTCCACCCTGTTGGAATAAATAGCCTGCCATCTTGACAAAGCACAAACTCCATAGCTCCAGCAATAACGCTAGGGATGACATGATTTTCTTTTTTTTTATCCAGAAGCACTTGAGCTTTCAGTTCTTTGCCTTGGTGCCACGGACATCTTAACACTTCGGTTTGGTGCCATGAATACCGTAAATCTGGAGAACCTGTGGCTTTTCTGCCAGCTCAAGGAATTGAACCGCACTCACAGGAGGCTTGTCACCCGTCGTCCAACATGCTATGAACATGCTGGGCAGGTGGGCCAGGAGGCTTGTCACCCGTCGTCCAACATGCTATGAACATGCTGGGCAGGCGGGCGGATCTCGTGAATAAACTGCACACTCGCTCTGGATTTGAACCTATAACTTTCAGAAAACACTGCAAACATATCTGTACCAGTTCACTATAGAGACTCTCCTGCAGTACGTACTTCTGAACCACTTCACCATAGAGACTCCCTATGTTCAAGTTTTGTTGTTTCTATTCAAATCTGCAGTACCACTAGTAATCAAATCTGCAGTACCACTAGTAACCAAATCTGCAGTACCACTAGTAATCAAATCTGCAGTACCACTAGTAACCAAATCTGCAGTACCACTAGTAACCAAATCTGCAGTACCACTAGTAACCAAATCTGCAGTACCACTAGTAATCAAATCTGCAGTACCACTAGTAACCAAATCTGCAGTACCACTAGTAACCAAATCTGCAGTACCACTAGTAACCAAATCTGCAGTACCACTAGTAATCAAATCTGCAGTACCACTAGTAACCAAATCTGCAGTACCACTAGTAACCAAATCTGCAGTACCGCTAGTAACCAAATCTGCAGTACCACTAGTAACCAAATCTGCAGTACGTACCAATGGTAATCAAATCTGCAGTATTTACCACAGGTAATCAAATCTGCAGTACGTACCACTGGTAATCAAATCTGCAGTACCACTGGTAATCAAATCTGCAGTATGTACCACTGGTAATCAAATCTGCAGTACGTACTACAGGTAATCAAATCTGCAGTATGTACCACAGGTAATAATAGATCAAGAATTCTCAGAAATGGTGGTCAGTATTAACCAAAGAGAGATAATATTTGCTTACCATTTAAATACATGGCGTAGGATATGACCACAGCATCATCAAAGTAACATCCTTTAATTCTTATATAAAATCCATCTTGGGACAGTTGCACTGCATCACTGAGAATATGATCATTTGGTCTCATCTTCAAGAGCTGGTCAGCAGTGGATGTCAGTCCTCCACGGACTTCTAGACTGTAATCACACGAGTCCAGCAATTCTTTAAAAAAAAAACACATCATCATTTGTACAAGTAGGAGGACGACAAGAACATCATTAAACAAAATATGAAAAATATATGTATAATGTATATATATCGAAAAATGGTTCAAGGGCTCCACACAGGACATGAACCGGGCTCTTTTGTAGAATAAGATGAGAACATTATGTCACTGCCACAAAGATCACCTTCTTCTTCTTAGATTGCCCGTTGTCAATTCAGGTGGAAGTCATGACACCTGGTATTGCACTTCTGACTGATTTTTGCGTGAGACCTGCTTACCATTTGACTTGTGTCCCTTGCCATGCAGTGAGCCTTTGCCCACTTCAAAGGTACTTGAAGTTTAGATCCTTCAAGTACGATCGTTACAGGAAACCTGTGGTACGGTCCACTTGCCTTGAGTACTCGTACGTTCGGTACTTACGACCAGTGGTAATAAGTGAAGTGCGACTTCTCTATCGGATTTCCTGCCTTTTTTTTTTACCTGTGGTGAGGTTGTTCAGTACTCATCATATGATAAACAAACTCTTTAATGAGAAGATCATCATGCCATGGTGAGGTCGTTCAGTACTCATCATATGATAAACAAACTCTTTAATGAGAAGATCATCATGCCATGGTGAGGTCGTTCAGTACTCATCATATGATAAACAAACTCTTTAATGAGAAGATCATCATGCCATGGTGAGGTCGTTCAGTACCCAACATATGATAAACAAACTCTTTAATGAGAAGATCATCATGCCATGGTGAGGTCGTTCAGTACCCATCATATGATAAACAAATTCTTTAATGAGAAGATCATCATGCCATGGTGAGGTCGTTCAGTACTCATCATATGATAAACAAACTCTTTAATGAGAAGATCATCATGCCATGGTGAGGTCGTTCAGTACCCATCATATGATAAACAAACTCTTTAATGAGAAGATCATCATGCCATGGTGAGGTCGTTCAGTACCCATCATATGATAAACAAACTCTTTAATGAGAAGATCATCATGCCATGGTGAGGTCGTTCAGTACCCATCATATGATAAACAAACTCTTTAATGAGAAGATCATCATGCCATGGTGAGGTCGTTCAGTACCCATCATATGATAAACAAATCTTTAATGAGAAGATCATCATGCCATGTGAGGCGTTAGTACCCATATAAGATAAACAAACTCTTTAATGAGAAGATCATCATGCCCACTGGTGAGGTTTGTTCTAGTACCCATCATATGATAAACAAACTCTTAATGAGAAGATCATCATGCCATGGTGAGTCTGTCTCAGAGCCCATCATATGACAAAACAAACCTCTAAAGAAGATCATCATCCTGGTCAGAGGTTCATACCCATAATGATAAACAAACCTTAAGAGAAGATCATACATGCCAGGTGAAGGTGTCAGACATCTAGATAAACAACTTCAATGAGAAGACATCATGTTCAGGCATAGAAACAAGTTCTCAAAACAGAACACAAAACCACAGTTTAATATATCAATATGCCACCTGTAGGGATTTTGCTACATTGAACACTACTAGCATCTCGCACACAGTCCAGAATGCACAGCACATGTACTGAGACTGTCACGTAAACCTATGCAGACGCTTTAAATACTATAATGAGAAGTTACATTTTGTCAATAGTTCCAAGAGCCAAACAAATACTACTCAGAACAACAACTAACACTAGCCAAACAAGTTTAAACACTAGCCAAAGAACAGTTTAAAACTAGCCAAACAACAGTTCAAACACTAGCAAACAACAGTTCAAACACTAGCCAAACAATGAAATACAATACACTAGCCAAACAACAGTTCAAACACTAGCCAAACAACAGTTCAAACACTAGCCAAACAAGTTCAAACACTAGACAAACAACAGTTTAAATACTAGCCAAACAACAATACTAACACTAGCCAAACAACATACTAACACTAGCCAAACAACAGTTAAACACTAGCCAAACAACATTAAACACTAGCCAAACAACAGTTCTAAACACTAGCCAAACAACATATACATACAAACAACAGTTTAAACACTGCCAAACAACAGTTTAAACACTAGCCAAACAACAATTAAACATACTAACACAACACTGAACAGTAACATACAAAACAGTTTAAACACTAGCAAACAACAGTTTAAACACTAGCCAAACAACAATACTATAAACACTAATGCCAAACAACAGTTTAAACACTAGCCAAACAACAGTTTAAACACTAGACAACAATTAACACTAGCAAACAACAGTTAACACTAGCCAAACAAAAAGTTAAACACAAGCCAAACAACAAAACTTAACACTAGCAAACAACGAATAGCAACACTAGACCAAACAACAGTTTAAAACTACCCAAACAACAATACTAACACTAGCCAAACAACAATACTAACACTAGCCAAACAACAGTTTAAACACAAGCCAAACAACAATACTAACACTAGCAAACAACAATACTAACACTAGCCAAACAACATTAAACACTAGCCAAACAACAATCTTAACACTAGCCAAACAACAGTTTAAACACTAGCCAAACAACAATTATAACACTAGCCAAACAACAATCAACACTAGCAAACAACAATTTAAACACTAGCCAAACAACAGTTTAAACACTAGGCAAACAACAGTTTAAACACAAGCCAAACAACAATACTAACACTAGACAAACAACAATTCTAACACTAGCCAAACAACAGTTTAAACACTAGCCAAACAACAGTTTAAACACAAACAACAATACTAACACTAGACAAACAACAATTCTAACACTAGCCAAACAACAGTTTAAACACAAGCCAAACAACAATACTAACACTAGACAAACAACAATACTAACACTAGCCAAACAACAGTTTAAACACAAACAACAATACTAACACTAGACAAACAACAATTCTAACACTAGCCAAACAACAGTTTAAACACAAGCCAAACAACAATACTAACACTAGCCAAACAACAGTTTAAACACTAGCCAAACAACAGTTTAAACACTAGCCAAACAACAGTTTAAACACAAGCCAAACAACATTAACACTAGCCAAACAACAGTTTAAACACAAAGCCAAACAACAATACTAACACTAGCCAAACAACATTATTAAACACTAGCCAAACAACAGTTTAAACACTAGCCAAACAACAGTTTAAACACAAGCCAAACAACAATACTAACACTAGCCAAACAACAGTTTAAACACTAGCCAAACAACAGTTTAAACACAAGCCAAACAACAATACTAACACTAGCCAAACAAAGTATTCTTATCATCAATCCTTATTACTTCCAATGGTACACACGGCAGACACACAAACTGTCCACTCATTTCCATCTTGTACCTTTCACACTACAACATCTAGATGACATTCTTTCATTACAACATCCAGATGACATCCTTTCACTACAACATCCAGATGACATTCTTTCACTACAACATCCAGATGACATCCTTTCACTACAACATCCAGATGACATCCTTTCCCTACAACATCCAGATGACATCCTTTCACTACAACATCCAGATGACATCTTTTCACTATGACGTCCAGATGACATCCTTTCACTACAACATCCAGATGACATCCTTTCACTATGACATCCAGAGCTTCATCAACAGTTTCTCATTTATCTACAGTTGTCTGTTTTTTTCACAGTGTGAGGTCATCAGCTTCACTACCAATCCCTTTTATCAGCTCCACTGCCAACCCACTCTTAAGTTGTCTTTTAAGACAACCGAGAGAGAACATTGGAAATCACACAAGTACAAGACATCAGAAAACACACAGGTAGCAGGCATCGAACACCAGACAAGTACAAGGAACTCCAGCTCAGGAACAAACAATACAAAATAACCAGAGACGTACCGTAACATGTCCTGTACCAGACAACCTTCAAGTAAACACTGACTTACTGTAACGTGTCCTGTACCAGACAACCTTCAAGTAAACACAGACTTACAGTAACATATCTTGTACCAAACAATCTTCAAGTAAACACTGACTTACTGTAACATGTCCTGTATCGGACAACCTTCAAGTAAACACAGACTTACCGTAACATGTCCTGTACCAGACAACCTTCAAGTAAACACAGACTTACCGTAACGTGTCTTGTACCAAACAACCTTCAAGTAAACACAGACTTACCGTAACGTGTCTTGTACCGGACAACCTTCAAGTAAACACAGACTTACCGTAACATGTCCTGTACCAGACAACCTTCAAGTAAACACAGACTTACCGTAACGTGTCTTGTACCTGACAATCTTCAAGTAAACACCATTATAACTTGGAACTCTCTTGATAACCCAAATACAGTCTCTGTTCAGGCCATCAGCAGCAGCGTTCAAGTGCATGATTCCTCCCTCGGAAGATGAAATCTCATAATCGCAACCTGTCACAATACACTAGCCTCATTTATATGGAATCAATACTGCTCTATGGAAGTCAATCATGGACAATGAATAAACAAAAATACAATTTACAAGCAGTAAACAAAAAGGCATGGTTCCTTAAATACACTAGTAAATACAAAACATTGCATAAATCGGATGTGTCGACCTACTTGTAGTCACATAACTTGCACAATGTACAATCACTCTTAGGCTCAGATCACATACACATCACAAAGAGTGGTTAAAAAGTGGTCGATGTGGAGTGTTCGAAGATGAAGATAAAATCAAAATGATGGATTTCAGAATTCCTGATGTGAGAATATCATCTATAAACAAATATCACCAATAATAGTTATTGGTTATTTAACTCTGGACCGCTTGAGTGGTTACTGGGGCCCAAATTTGGGGTGTAAAGAAGAGAACCACTGTTACCTGCCACGCATGTTGTAAGAGGCGACTAAGGAGGTTTGGCTGAAATCGGATGCACATCTCCGCTAGGAATGCTAACCCAAAACAAATGCTTGCAGAAAACAGATGCACCAGGCCGTAAGGCGCATAACATGGTGCAATGAACCCTCACAATGAGGAATGGAATAACGGATTCTACGGTCGCCGCTCTGCCTCGGAGATTTAGCCACGGAGTAAGAATGTCAGACCTACCATCACGAGGGTGGTCAAAACTTACTGCGGGAAGAGGTCAGCACAAACGGGAAGCAGAAATCATAGGAATTATATCCTACAGAACTATCCTACAGCCATCATTCAACAGATAGTTGTGAGGAGACCTAATAATATCCCACTTATCCATTTCAACCTATCCAACAACCAATTCTGTTTACAAATAATAACAAATAATAACATAATATTGATATATCATACCTGTTTCAATTTTAGGTATATCTAGAAGACCTGTGGACACAAAAAAGTTGAATTTCTGTTTACAAAAAAGAGGATAAAATAAATGATGATACGTTTTTCTTATAGTCTACAATTATAAAAATCATGTGACTATTTTGAAATCATGTGACTATTTTGTTGTAAATTTTGAAACCAGATTTGCTTTACCAAAAAAATGTTATAACTTTAGTCAAAGAGTATTTAAAGATGGAGACCCAGTCCATTCGGACGTACTGATGTCTAATATATGTAGTTTATAAGTTGATGTTTAGTTTAGTCGTCGGATCACCATCACTGCACGACGAACAAATCAGTCCATAAGTGCTCCGATCTCTCCCTCAGTATGTCCATCAGCGTGTGGCGACTAACGACACGGTTCTTTGTTGGTTTACAATTCTTCTTTGTCTGCCAGCATAGCATTCTTGTCGAGCTACACCACACCTAACTTTGAGTTCTTGCAGTCTGGTTAGTGTTGTAGATTCACCGCTATTACGTGAATCATGTACACGTCCTCTCTCCCTTAAGGAATTTATAATATCAGCCTGGTCCATTGCTCGCCGCTTTGTACAGCAGCCATACCTGCAAGCCTATCCGCACGTTCATTCCCCTTACACCTGTATGCCCTGGCACAAAAATAAAACTGATCTTTGTCAGCTTAGACCTCCCAGCGACTCCATCCAATGTCTCCTAGCCCATCCTGTTTCAATCTTCCTGAGCATACTCCTTGAGTCACTAAGAAAACATGCATGGATAAAAGTCTGTGATTCTAGCCAAATCATCGCTTTGGTAACCGCCATGATTTCCATAGTGAGACTGCTCGTTGTCACGGCAAAACCACCACTGTCTTCCTTACAAAATCTCCCCGACCTCAGCAGTGAAAGCCCACGAGCTCCGCACAAGTTGATGTTTCTTGTATTACCTGGCTACTGTAATAAGAAGTATTAAGGGAGCTCTCTGTGGCATAGATATTAAGTGTTCACCACTCATTCCAAAGGTACTCGGGTCGCACCCTCGTAGAGCCATCAGGATATTTTTTCAGAGATCCCTGATCTCAGTGTAGGCAATATCGAGTTCATAGTCGTATCGGAGATGGACGATAAAACATGTCCCATGCTCAAGCTGAGCACATAAAAGCACCCATGCCAGTTAAAAATCGAGAAGAGCAGACTGGAAAGCCGCTGCTCTGGCAAATTTCATTAGAAAATTTTAAAAATTAAATTCCTAAAAACTATTTCACCTATTTTTAAATTTCATTGGGGATCCTCGTCAGTGCTACAAAGTTCCCACATGCGCCACAATGGCAAATTATATTGTCATATGATTAAAATCACAAGATTTTATCCTCAGATTAAAATCAAAATACTATCCAGGATCCAGTTTTAAATCAAATTTCCTTATCTGATCAAGTTTGATACCATCCACAGTTATAAATCAAACTATACCATCCACAGCTATACCATCCACAGTTATATCATCCACAGTTATATCATCCACAGTTATAAATCAAACTATACCATCCACAGTTATACCATCCACAGTTATACCATCCACAGCTATACCATCCACAGCTATACCATCCACAGTTATACCATCCACAGCTATACCATCCACAGTTATACCATCCACAGTTATACCATCCCTAGTTATATCATCCACAGCTATACCATCCACAGCTATAAATCAAATTATGTTATAAATTATCCAGTTTGAAATCAAATTATCACGTCATTATTATTTTAGCAGCCTGTCAAACACTGATGCTTTATGATTGTCTATCTACTCTGTCAAACTACAAACATGCCCTGTGGTGCAGGGGCCTGCAAGGGAAGCAAAGAATAGTACTACTGCGACTTACAAGGCATGTCATAAGAGGTGACTGATGTAGGACCTAGGGAAGCTACCTTAGTAAAAAAAAAGTATCGCAGAAATCGGATGTGCTGGCCTACTTGTAGGTGCATAACTGGCATAACGTGTAATCACTCTTAGGCTCAGATCACATACAAATCACACAGAGTGGTTAACAAGTGGTCGATATGAAGTGTTCGATCGAAGGAAAAATCTACAAACTGTGATCACACAGTTTCAACTATACAATAATAATTATACTTTGGCTAAAGGATGGAAAAAACTGTTTCAAAATATATGACAATACATACTGGCATAAAATCTGGCCACAGCTTTGAATCCAAGAAAACTGTAATTGTTGCTAACTTTTCTGTGTTCTCCTGTGCTAAAGGTCATGTTCATAGATTGCTCATTAGAAACAACATAAGGTCGTGTACTTAATCCAGTGATTCTGTTGACAATATTTGCTCCTTGAAACTGGAAACAGAAGAAAAGTTGAAATATTAGAAACAGTTTTAAAACCAATATGAGTGTACACATTACCTGGACTCAAAGGAGAGTATCCATGCATGTTTTCTCAGTGACTCAATGAGGGAGAGCCGCTGGGGAGGTCTAAGCTGACTAGAATCAGTTGTATTTTTGTGCCAGGGCATGCAGGTGTAAGGGGAAATGAATGTGCAGACAGGCTTGCAGGTATGGCTGCTGTAAAATGAATGTGCAGACAGGCTTGCAGGTATGGCTGCTGTAAAATGAATGTGCAGACAGGCTTGCAGGTATGGCTGCTGTAAAATGAATGTGCAGACAGGTTTGCAGGTATGGCTGCTGTAAAATGAATGTGCAGACAGGCTTGCAGGTATGGCTGCTGTAAAATGAATGTGCAGACAGGCTTGCAGGTATGGCTGCTGTAAAATGAATGTGCAGACAGGCTTGCAGGTATGGCTGCTGTAAAATGAATGTGCAGACAGGCTTGCAGGTATGGCTGCTGTAAAATGAATGTGCAGACAGGCTTGCAGGTATGGCTGCTGTAAAATGAATGTGCAGACAGGCTTGCAGGTATGGCTGCTGTAAAATGAATGTGCAGACAGGCTTGCAGGTATGGCTGCTGTAAAATGAATGTGCAGACAGGCTTGCAGGTATGGCTGCTGTAAAATGAATGTGCAGACAGGCTTGCAGGTATGGCTGCTGTAAAATGAATGTGCAGACAGGCTTGCAGGTATGGCTGCTGTAAAATGAATGTGCAGACAGGCTTGCAGGTATGGCTGCTGTAAAATGAATGTGCAGACAGGCTTGCAGGTATGGCTGCTGTAAAATGAATGTGCAGACAGGCTTGCAGGTATGGCTGCTGTAAAATGAATGTGCAGACAGGCTTGCAGGTAAGGCTGCTGTAAAATGAATGTGCAGACAGGCTTGCAGGTATGGCTGCTGTAAAATGAATGTGCAGACAGGCTTGCAGGTATGGCTGCTGTAAAATGAATGTGCAGACAGGCTTGCAGGTATGGCTGCTGTAAAAAGCGGACGAGAAATGGACCATGCTGATATTATAAATTTCATAAGGGAGAGAGGATGTATACATGATTCAAGTAATAGTGGTGAATCTACAACACTAACCAGACTGCAAGAATTCCAAGTCAAGTGTGGTGTTGCTAGACAAGAACACTATGCTGGTAGCCAAAGAAGAATACCAACAAAGAACCGGGGCCGTTAGTCGGCACATGCTGAGAGGCATACTGTGGGGGAGATCGGAACACATATGGACTAATTGGTTTGAAGTGCAGTGCACTTGTTAACGACTAAACTAAAACTAAAAGAAGAGACTAAAAGAGTTAAGAAAGAAGGAAACCTGCAGACAGATTTGGAATAATATCTATTACAGAAAGCAATTATTCAGCAGAACTTTGGACACGTACTTACACAGACGACTCAGCTAGAAATTAGTAATGAAGAAAGGAGACTTCCATGTGGGGAAAAATTCATTCTGGCCGTAGGCACAGGAACATTCTCAAAGTCTCTACTTGTATAGTATAGAACTATCTAACTGATCTATATAATAAAATAATGGGGAATTATCTAACTGACCTATATAATAAAATAATGAGGAATTATCTAACTGACCTATATAATACAATAATGGGGAATTATCTAACTAAACTATATAATAAAATAATGAGGAATTATCTAACTGACCTATATAATACAATAATGAGGAATTATCTAACTGACCTATATAATACAATAATGGGGAATTATCTAACTGACCTATATAATACAATAATGGGGAATTATCTAACTGACCTATATAATAAAATAATGGGGAATTATCTAACTGACCTATATAATAAAATAATGGGGTGTTATCTAACTGATCTATATAATAAAATAATGGGGTGTTATCTAACTGATCTATATAATAAAATAATGGGGTGTTATCTAACTGATCTATATAATAAAATAATGGGGAACTATCTAACTGACCTATATAATAAAATAATGGGGAATTATCTAACTGACCTATATAATACAATAATGGGAATGCTAGGACTGACCTATATAATAAAATAATGAGGAATTATCTAACTGACCTATATAATAAAATAATGGGGAATTATCTAACTGACCTATATAATAAAATAATGGAGAATTATCTAACTGACCTATATAATAAAATAATGGAGATGATCAGACTGACCTATATAATAAAATAATGGGGAATTATCTGACTGACCTATATAATTATAAAATGATGGGGATGATCGGACTGACTTACATATACAATAATGGGCATGATTGGACTGACCTGTATAATAAAATAATGGGGATGATCGGACTGACCTATATAATAAAATAATGGGGATGATCGGACTGACCTGTATAATAAAATAATGGGAATGATCAGACTGACCTGTATAATAAAATAATGGGGATGATCAGACTGACCTGTATAATAAAATAATGGGGATGATCAGACTGACCTGTATAGTAGAATATGGAGTCATCATCCAATCATCAAAAGTTAATGTAATATAAGTATTTGGCCAGGAGCTCTGAAATCTGTATATAAAATATTCATTATCTCCCACATACGGGTTCGGAAAATCTGGACTACTTATTGTTCGATGACTCCGTGGCTGAAACATGTTGCCGTTAATCAGTTGAACTTTTTCTGAAAATTTCAAACAAAACAGAAAACCCATAGAAAGCATGTAGTCTCATCTATTTTGTAAATAAGATTATGAGAGCTTTACAAACAGAAATTATCTTGACTTTGGTTTTTACGTTATAGTGTGCAATAACTGATCAAGTTATGTTATGTTATTAGATCGACGTCATGGCACATTCTACTTTTTTATGCATGCTCCGCCCTCCGCCATCCAAAAATCCACTTGCTCACCGTACCCTGGAGAAGTTGATTAGTATATTTTCTCTCGACGACACTGTCTGGCATGTCTCAACTGTAACCATGAGAAGTTGATTAGTATATTTTCTCTCTCTACCACGAGACGACACTGTCTGGCATGTCCAAACTTAATTCCTAATTCTCACAATCTGATCACATTCTGATCATATTCTGCGATGCAAATGACTCAATGACCATGCCCCAATATTGAAGCGCATGACCGAAGATTGTCAAAGAAGAACATTCTGCCGACGATTCGATTAATTTCTTCTCGGAAGTTGTGAATTTTATTTTTAGAATTTCACCATCATAGATTTTACTGATTACATGTAACATCCTCTGGTTCAGAAGTAGCTCTATCCACATGGCCCATATTTTCTTCCATGGATGAAGAATCTGTTTCTGTCTCAGTCCATAAGTGTAAAAGTTTGTCTTATTAGTATATTTGTTATACTGCTTTTCAGTATCTTCTTGTATGACTGTTCAGTATGTATAGTGGTCCTCAGAAATAACAGAGGCAGTGAAGAACACTATGAATCACACATAAAAGCCTGTTCTATAAATCTCTTCTTATCCTGACGCTGTGAAATAAAACAAGATTAGATAAAAGAAAGAACAAGTATGTTATACAGAATTTTTCAGTGTGTTATGTTTTTTTTTTAAAGAGTTTGAAAACAATAATCTATTCTTTGTGTAACTCTAGACAGTAGAAGTCTGTAGTTGGATGCACTCTAAGTGTACCAGTCAAAAACTTTTAATCTATATAACATGAATTACAGTCATCAAATGGATGGCCCTGACTGGTTAGTAGTGTATTTAAATAGTCTTTCTATATCCTTTTTTTTCATCCCGTTTGAAATATATAAAGCTTTCACCAAAGATTTCCATTGTTTCCATTCTGCCACCTTTCTATCAATTGTTTTCATAATCTTTCAATTCTCTTTAGACAATTCTTCTCCATGTTTCCTTTGGATGTCCAGGTCTTCTTTTCTCATCCGTTATTCATCAGAGAGCTGTCCTAGTCAAGGTCCCTACTGGCCTGCAACATAGATGACTAATTAACCTCCATCTTTAACTTTCAATGATGGTATCCAAAGATGCACAGTTTGTACATTTTAAAAGATCTTTATTTACCTTTATATTTGGCCAGAATATTTACTTTTGTATTTGGCCAGAATATTTACTTTTGTATTTGGCCAGAATATTTACAGGATCCTTCTTAAACATTTATTTTGGATTGTCTCCAGCTTGTGTATGAGGCTGTGAGTCATTTTCCAGCACTCACTACTGTATAATAACACCCCCAGGACACTGCTTCTATTGTACAGCACTCACTACTGTATAACACTCCCAGGACACTGCTTCTATTGTACAGCCCTCATTACTGTATAATAACACCTCCAGGACACTGCTTCTATTGTACAGTCCTCACTACTGTATAATAACACCCCCAGGACACTGCTTCTATTGTACAGCACTCACTACTGTATAATAACACTCCCAGGATACTGCTTCTATTGTACAGCCCTCACTACTGTATAATAACACTCCCAGGACACTGCTTCTATTGTACAGCCCTCACTACTGTATAATAACACTCCCAGGACACTGCTTCTATTGTACAGCCCTCACTACTGTATAATAACACCTCCATGACTTACCGACTGCAGTAAGTTGAATCCTCATCGTGATGTTTGATGAGAAGATGTGATTGCCACAAGCAACAATTTTCAAGAGTTTTGACAGACTCTCAAATCCTTTAATTGCTAGAGATTTTGAAACTCTTTTCCACGGACGTGATTTGTAATTTGGATCACTCAGGAGGAGGTATACACAGCTGGCGAGGAACAGAACATTAGATATAGAACATCACACAGAGAACACAAGATATGTTATGCTATGCGATCGATATCATGACACATTGGGCATTCCTATTCATGCTCTGTCCTCCGCTGCAGCAGCCATCCCAAAGTCCATTTGCTCACCGTATCCATGAGAAGTTGATTAGTATATCTTCTCTCTCTACCAAGAAGATGACTGTCTGGATGTCCAAATTTAACTCCTAATTCTTGAACTCGTTCCAGTGTCTGAGACTCGCCAATATCACATAAATGAGCATGCACTGCATTGATGACATCGGCTCTGTCCATACTTCTGCCAACTTGAGCCGGAGCATTGTTTGCAAGAAAGTCAGCACGCTTGTCACCCTGCACTTCAGCATGTCCAGGTGTGTAGTTTCTTGAGATGTGATCTCCGAATGCTGTCCACCCATTCCACAAAATATAGATGTGTTGTCCCCAAAACACAGGTTTGTAAGTTGTAATGTAATACTCACAAATCTAAAAAATGACATTATATGACCAGCCATTGAAACATTGAATGACAAAATTGCATAACTTGGCGATATAAAGTAATAATTACTTTGATACCATGAGGTATATTGAAGAATAGAGGTCACACATAGCGAGGCTGATAACAATATTGATAATGTGCTGTGAAAATTCTGTGGTTTGAGGCCAGCATGGACCAAAATTGTTTGATATGCACACAGTACACAGTTGGACTATAGGAAACCCCTGATTATAGGGACATCCTAAACAGACCTGGAGATGGGGGTCTTCTTGAGGATCTGAAGGATTCTGGACTATCCTCAGAAGCTATAAAGAAAACACAGGGAGAACAACTGTTTTAGAGCTATGCTTCCCAAGGAGTGAAGAGAAATAAATATGTAACTAAGTCAAAAATAATATTGAATAAGTTTATGCTAACTAACAGCATTCCATGCAAGTTAAACAGCTTATCGCCCGTGTGTTGTCGGGGCTCGCAAGGGGAGCAAAGAACAGTAACACTGCGATCTACAAGTCGACTGCGGTATGGCGACTACGGTAAGAGGCGACTACGGTAGGGGTCTAGGGAAGCTACCCTAGTAAATAAAAAGATTTGCAGAAATCGGATGTGCTGGTCTAATTGTAGGCGCATAACTGGCCCAACGTACAATCACTCTTAGGCTCAGATCACATACAGATCAAAGAGAGTAGTTTAACAAGTGGTCGATATGGAGCGCTCAAAGAAGAAGAAGAATCAGCTTATAAGTTGATGCTAACTAGCAGAGTTTCAGACATCTTATAAGTTGATGCTAACTAGTAGAGTTTCAGACATCTTATAAGTTGATGCTAACTAGCAGAGTTTCAGACATCTTATAAGTTTGGGTATTATTGTATTTTGTCTCCTTACCTTGGGATGCAACTCTCCATAGTCCCAGATTTTTGATGGCATTCTGGGAAGTTAAACATTGGTTCAACATAATTGACTCGGATACGACAGTGATTGCATGTTTCAAAGCTGGCAACACATGTATGAGAATTCCATAATTCAGATTGGTGTGTCCAGTTGACGTAAACATGGATTACGTCTCCTGGACGAGAGAGTTCAACACTTGAAGGAAGAGAAGACTCTAAGCTGCAGATGTCATACTCTGTGACGAGATAAATAACAATACGATTAGTAGATGTCACATCAGAACATATAATCTACAATGACATATGTTTATAAAATTAGATATATTCTACATTACTCTCTGTAGCCTGTGACGCCGCTGACGCTTAGGACAGCAACAAATGCATGCTATTCTTATCTATTCTTGAACAGTAGTTGTATTGTATTAAAATGTTTTCAGTTCTGTACTAAATTCTTATCTATTCTTGAACAGTCGTTGTATTGTATTAAAATGTTTTCAGTTCTGTACTAAATTCTTATCTATTCTTGAACTGTCGTTGTATTGTATTAAAATGTTTTCAGTTCTGTACTAAATTCTTATCTATTCTTGAACAGTCGTTGTATTGTATTAAAATGTTTTCAGTTCTGTACTAAATTCTTATCTATTCTTGAACTGTCGTTGTATTGTATTAAAATGTTTTCAGTTCTTGTTCTACTATTCTCCTTCAGGTCATTTAGAGTGTTTCATTTTTTGTTTACATTCTGGTGTCCATCTCATGACAGTGTTAGTCTCCATGAGTAACACATATCCGATCCATTTCCAACATCTCTTGGATGATGGTGCTCATTTTCTCTTGTTGACACTGTGTAAGTTGTTCTTGGTTATAGATAGTTCTTGTCCAGAACATGCGTAAGATCTTTCGTAAACATATTGTATGGAAGATGGAAAGTTTGGACATATTTTGTTATCATTCTCCAACATTCTGATGCATATAGCAAAGTTAATAACACACATCTGCGGTATATATTAATCTTAATTCTAGCAATAATGTTTGTTGTAATTCAACTGACAAGTATTTTCTTTGAGTTGTATATATATAAAAAAACTATTCTTACTGCATGTAATACCGCATTTTTAGGGCAGTGAAGGACAGGTGGGACATGATCCTGAGGAATTAAATGGCTGCTTGGCAAGCTCAGTCACAGCAAAACTGTTAATGTTGGGATTTTATCTTCATGTCTCTGACATAAAAAACACCATGATCTTATCGGGGATTGAACCAGGTCTCCTGAATGGAAGCTGCACTCAGTATACATTAGGACAGAAGCTCCTCAGTAGCAAATATAAAACCCAAATTTAAATCCATCTTTTGTTTTATAAAGAAACTCAGACAAAACAACAAGCACAGCATATCATCTAAAACTAACCTTTAGGTAGACTGTCAGTGGGCACAGCAGCATTAGCTGAAAACAATAACAAGATAGATTAGAGATCATGTAATAGGAAAACACATGATTGATAAATTGATTGATTAAATGATTTATTGATTGATTGATGCAACCATTATCATTAAACTTCAGTGAATAACTATGCAAAATGCTGGGAGTAACAAGAAGAGACCAGTTGAGAAATGAAGACGACAGAAAAAAGTGGGTACAACATCAGTACTGAACTTTATCAAGTAACAAGAAGTTAAATGGTTAAACCACATAAACAGATTACCAACAGACAGTGCACCACAAAGAGTATTGTTACTCCGGTACAGTGGATACAAAGCAAAAGGCTGGCCACACAAAAGGTAGACCTCAGAGATAACAGAGGCGATGAAAGACTGTTTATGAAGAGCACACAAAAACCAGTTCTAGAAATCTCTTCTTACCCTGAAGCTGTGAGGTACATCAGGACTGGAAAAGAGAAAGAAAGACAAAGCACTTAGAGAGGCTCGCTCCAGGCATCTTCAACCAGGACTTTTTTTCTTACACAGGATGATCTCAGCGGCAGATCACAAACTCCGTAGCACTAAAGAGGGTCCTCGATGTAATGTTTAGGATGATAAAAATACGTTTGGTTCTGACTTCCAAGAAGAAGACTGTAACTTTAGATATTAACCTATGCTACTTATAGTTATTGACATGACGACACATGAAAATATTCCTTTATCAAGAATGTGTCAATTCTATAGTTTATTATGAATTGTTCTATGACTGTAACCTAACAAATGTCCTGTTGCAATTATACATCAGAAAGTTTTAAAAGTTGGATGTAAATATGAAGTAAATTATGCACACTCACAGAATAAATGTCCGGTATAACCTAAGCTCAATATGAGGATTGTTGAATATGGAATGTGAGACGCCATCTTGTCCTAGATATCAAGTGTGCTTGAAGGCCATGGATGGAGCAAGGTCATGTCAAAGATGGATGTCCTCTGATGACATAAATCTGCAATTTGATACCAGAAGTAAACACACAAGATTAAGTACTGCTAGCAAGTTGTTTTATATACATTTTTACAAGATACACTACCATGGGAATAAAAGATGCAAAGAAAATGTGGTAAGAAAAATGGAGGGAAAAGATGGTACAATAAAATGGAGAAAAATGGAAAGAAAGATGGAAAGAAAAGAATGTCTTTAGATCTGAGGTCAACCAAAAATAACAATAACAACAAAAACAACAATAACAACAAAAACAACAATAACAACAAAAACAACAATAACAACAAAAACAACAATAACAACAATAACAACAAAAACAACAATAACAACAAAAACAACAATAGAACTTGGTGAATAAATGTGAAAACTGACAATGAGAACAATATAAGGGTCATGATGTAGCTTACAATGGATGGCTGCAGTTTGAGCAGGTTAGAGAGGTTGCTCCTGTCCTACCTAGTTTGCTGTCCATCAACCGATCATCTGCCCTCTTTAAGCTCACCATAAATCAACTTTTTTGGAATGCCTTTATCATACATCCCAGCAACGTGACCAGCCAATCTCATCCGGGCCTTCTACAAACAGAGAGTTGACGCTTGATACCGTTGTTATTATGAGAACTGCGGTATCTGGAATAGTGTCCTGCCATTTTGTTTTGAGTAGTCGCCATAGACAACTTGTGTGGAAGTGGTTTTGTTTTCTTGCGTGTCTGCTATACACTGTCCATGTCTCACTGGCGTACAGCAAAGTGGTTAACACTATGGTCCGGTAAACTTTCAGCTTTGTGGCTACACTTATTCCCTTCCACTCCAACAGAGTAACGCACAGCCTTCCAAATAAAGCAGTGGCTTTGGATATCCTATTGTTGACCTCAGAGTCTATGTTTGCAAATCTATATAGGATGCTGCCAAGATACGCAAAGTTGTCCGTTAGAAGGAGACACTGGTGTTTAATATTGATGACTTGATCATGGTACTGCTCTCTAGAGGTGGGCTGAAACATGACCTCAGTTTTCTTTATTATATTATGCGATCAACACCATGGAACATTGTGCGATCAACACCATGGAACATTGTGCGATCAACACCATGGAACATTGTGCGATCAACGTCGTGGAACATTGGACGTTCCCATGCCTTCTCCATCCTTTGTTGCAGCTGTCATCCCAAAGTCCACTTGTTCACTGTACCCATGAGAAGTTGATTAGTATATCTTCTCTCCTATCACGAAGATGACACTGTCTGGCATGTCCAAACTTAACTTCTAATTCTCACAATCGGCTCAGTGTCTGAGACATGCCCATATCACACAAATGAGTGTGCAACGCCTTAATGACATCGGCTCTTTCTATACTTTTTCCACATCTACTAGTAATCAATATAAGATGAGTACACTGTCTGTACATCTGCTAGTAATCATATAAGATGAGTACACTGTCCGTACATCTGCTAGTAATCATATAAGATGAGTACACTGTCCGTACATCTGCTAGTAATCATATAAGATGAGTACACTGTCCGTACATCTGCTAGTAATCATATAAGAATGGGTACATCTGCTAGTAATCATATAAGAACTGGTACATCTGCTAGTAATCATATAAGAACGGGTACATCTGCTAGTAATCATATAAGAACGGGTACATCATCTGCTAGTAATCATATAAGATGAGTACACTGTCCGTACATCTGCTAGTAATCATATAAGATGAGTACACTGTCCGTACATCTGCTAGTAATCATATAAGATGAGTACACTGTCCGTACATCTGCTAGTAATCATATAAGAATGGGTACATCTGCTAGTAATCATATAAGAACTGGTACATCTGCTAGTAATCATATAAGAACGGGTACATCTGCTAGTAATCATATAAGAACGGGTACATCATCTGCTAGTAATCATATAAGATGAGTACACTGTCCGTACATCTGCTAGTAATCATATAAGATGAGTACACTGTCCGTACATCTGCTAGTAATCATATAAGATGAGTACACTGTCCGTACATCTGCTAGTAATCATATAAGAATGGGTACATCTGCTAGTAATCATATAAGAACTGGTACATCTGCTAGTAATCATATAAGAACGGGTACATCTGCTAGTAATCATATAAGAACGGGTACATCTGCTAGTAATCATATAAGAACGGATACATCATCTGCTAGTAATCATATAAGAACGGGTACATCTGCTAGTAATCATATAAATATAAGAACGGGTACATCTGCTAGTAATCATATAAATATAAGAACGGGTACATCTGCTAGTAATCATATCAGATGAGTACACCGTCCGTACATCTGCTAGTAATCATATAAGAACGGGTACATCTGCTAGTAATCATATAAGAAAGAATACATCATCTGCCATCTGCTAGATAATAATAATTTAAATTTATAAACCACACACAAAATTAAATGTCTTAAACGGATATACTCGAAATTAATCAACAAAATTTGCCACAATAAGGTTAAGAATGCGTACACGACAAATAAATTGTCAAATGACATTGTTGTGCACAGAAACAGATAATAAACTAAGTTTCTTACGCTGTAGCTGCTAGTGGGTTTGTGTGCAAACCTCGTACTCGGCCATTGTTAATGATTGTTGACAAGTTGAGATGACGTCAAAAAGGTGAATCGTGAAAAATGTAACCGGAAATAACACCTTTAGTTATATCATATATATTAGTTGATGATGATATCATGACCTTCTCTATGAAGAATTTCAATATAGTTGACCGTGATGATATTGAAGAACAAGTGAAGAAAAGAAGAAAATGATCTTCATAACAAACCAACAATAGGGACTAGTGAAAAATGTCCTGTGTTTGAAACTTAAATAAGCTGCAAGCACACGTAGACAATGTGGTATTTCTTACAGACTCACTGTCAACAACAGTGTCAAAATTTTACACATCAAATGGGAGGTGGACACATTTACACATATGGGAAGTGTTATCAACATTCAAAGTGGCACAGATGAAGATGTTAGAGCTAGAATACAAAAGCCTAGATCATCATTTGCTATTCTGAAGAACATATGGAGTTCAAGAATGATCAGGAATAAAACTAAGATATTTAACTCAAATGTCAAGGCTGTCCTATATGGAGCAGAGACACGGAGAACAACTAAGAGGAACACAAAAAAGTTGCAGACATTCATCAATAGATGCCTGGGCAGAATACTTCATCTGTGATGGTATGGCAGGACCACAAACAGGAAACTCTGGGATAGAGCGGGACAATGGCATGTGGAACAAAAGATAAGGAGCAGAAGGTAGCGATGGATAGGACACACTGAGGAAACCCACTAACAGCACCACAAGACAGGCTCTCCGATGGAACCCCCAGGGCAACAGAGGTAAGAGAAGACCCAGGAATACACGGAGAGTGAAGCTGGAGACAGAATGCAAGAAAATGGGGAGAGAGTGGAGAGATTTGGAAACGGTAGCCTTGGATAGGTGGACTTGGAAGGCTATGGTTGCGGACATATGCTTCCCTAGGGGCGCAGGGTGAAGAAGAAATGAGAAAAAGAAAATTTACAACAATTTACATGCCTGCGGAAAATAGTTGAAGTAGCAAGGAGAGAGAGATAGAGATAGAGAGAGAGAGAGAGAGATGTGAGATAGGAAAAGCAACCGAGACAATAAGAAACTTGGTAGGAGCAGCACCAATTCAAGAGCATATTTCAATAAACAACAAGTGAAGAGGGCATCAAGCACCATCGAACTGGTACAGCTAGTCACTAGACGATGTTGGAGATATTACAGCTAGTCACTAGCCGATGTTGGAGATATTACAGCTAGTCACTAGACGATGTTGGAGATATAACGGCTAGTCACTAGACGATGTTGGAGATATTACGGCTAGTCACTAGACGATGTTGGAGATATTACAGCTAGTCACTAGACGATGTTGGAGATATTACGGCTAGTCACTAGACGATGTTGGAGATATTACGGCTAGTCACTGGACGATGTTGGAACAGCTAGTCACTAGACGATGTTGGAGATAGTACGGCTAGTCACTGGACGATGTTGGAGATATTACAGCTAGTCACTAGACGATGTTGGAACGGCTAGTCACTGGACGATGTTGGAACAGCTAGTCACTAGACGATGTTGGAGATATTACGGCTAGTCACTGGACGATGTTGGAACGGCTAGTCACTAGACGATGTTGGAGATATTAAGAATGAGTTCGGAGCACCTTTGGACATATCTGGGGTTCAATGAAAATATTCCAGACTGAAACTGAAGAAACAACGAACTAAATGGTTCGGCCATGTAACCCAATTGCCATCATACTGCAACGAGCACTGCCATTCAGATACAATGGACACCCGTGTGTTGTCGGGGCGCGCAAGGGGAGCAAAGAATAGTAACACTGTGATCTACAAGGCATGTCGTAAGAGATAGGGGCCTACAGAAGATACCATAAATAAAAAGCGTCTCAGAAATCGGATGTGCTGGCCTACATGTAGGCGCATAACTGGCACACCGTAAATTTCTCTTAGGCTCAGATGAGATGCAGATCACAAAGAGTGGTTTAACTAGTGGTCGATATGGTACGTTTGAAGAAGAAGAAGATACATTGGTTTCAAGGCCAAAGGTTGCAAGCGAAGGACACATGCATATCAGAGGTGGTGAGAAACGCCATCTACAACCGCGCAATCGAGGGTACTTGCTAGAACTTGCATAACCCAAGCGCTAAAAGGCACAACAGAAAAATATAGAAAAAGAAGAAGAATGTATCTCTATTCTCTCTCTATTATCTCTATCACTGTTTTACATTTCAGCGTCAGGTCGAAAAAGAGACTCCTAGTGCGAGCCTCCCTATGTGCTTTGTACAAAGTGGAATTTATTGCCACAGATATTCCATCGTTTACGTGGTCGTCCTCTGAGTGAATGTATTAGTTGTAAAAATCGTCTCTTCTTTTCCTTTAACGTGTCGTATGTCTGCACAAAACAACCACATCCTTCTGTTCTTTGAATAATTGGTTTGGTTAGAGGCACTAATATTACTGTAGCTTTGTCTAAAACAGATCCAACCATCATCTATTGTCTTTCCCAGGTAGGTGATAGAATTGGTTACTGTAGCTTTGTCTAAAACAGATCCAACCATCATCTATTGTCTTTCCCAGGTAGGTGATAGAATTGGTTACTGTAGCTTTGTCTAAAACAGATCCAACCATCATCTATTGTCTTTCCCAGGTAGGTGATAGAATTGGTTACTGTAGCTTTGTCTAAAACAGATCCAACCATCATCTATTGTCTTTCCCAGGTAGGTGATAGAATTGGTTGTCCACTCTTGCCATTAAGTGTAGGGGTAGTAGCTTTAATTTTAGTTCCAAGACCAGATGAGTTGCCATTGCTGTGTTATATCCGTGTTTATTTAGTGTGGTCTTGATATTGTCTATTTAACTTTTTCTTGGTCTTCCCTTGACTCTAGTACCTGATCTTTTTATTGTATGCTGTTATTGGTGGTTGGTTGTATTCCATTCTCATTAAATGTCCAAACCACTGTATTTGTTATCTTTCAATGTATTCAGTGTATGAAGTTATACTCAATCTGCTTCTGATGTTCTCATTTTGAAGTCTTCTATCTCTACTGGTAACCCCCACCGCCATCCTCAAGCATTCCATTTCGCATGTAATCATCTGTAACATCCTGAAACCATCTTCTCCTTGGCTTTCCTCTCCTTCTCTTTCCTGGTATGCCCCCATCTTCCATAATGGTCTTCTCCAACCCTTTGTGTTTGTTATATGTCCAAAATACTTCCATTTACTCATGTTTATTTGTAGTATCAGCCAGTTTCCTTTAATTTAGATAACAGCAACACAGATACATCAAACAAAAAATACAACAAAACAAGAGAGATATATGAAACAAAAAATAGAACAAAACAAGACAGATACATCAAACTAAAAATAGAACAAAACAAGAGAGATACATGAAACAAAAAATAGAACAAAACAAGACAGATACATGAAACAAAAAATAGAACAAAACAAGAGAGATACATCAAACTAAAAATAGAACAAAACAAGACAGATACATGAAACAAAAAATAGAACAAAACAAGACAGATACATCAAACTAAAAAATAGAACAAAACAAGACAGATACATCAAACTAAAAATAGAACAAAACAAGACAGATACATCAAACACAAAATAGAACAAAACAAGACAGAAGAAGAAGTAGAAAACATGAGAAACAGTAGATAATGTTTATTCTATGAAGACAACCCTGTAAATAAATAATGATTAACACAAATATAATATCTGATATGATTGTTAACCTCTTCACTTTTCTGTGCTAATATACTGTCACATGGTACATGTTCACATGACACAATGTCAATATACTGTCACATGGTACATGTTCACATGACACAATGTCAATATACTGTCACATGGTACATGTTCACATGACACAATGTCAATATACTGTCACATGGTGCATGTTCACATGACACAATGTCAATATACTAGCACATGTTGACATGACACAATGTCAATATACTGTCACATGACACAATGTCAATATACTGTCACATGTTCACATGACACAATGTCAATATACTGTCACATGTTCACATGACACAATGTCAATATACTGTCACATGTTCACATGACACAATGTCAATATACTGTCACATGTTCACATGACACAATGTCAATATACTGTCACATGTTTACATGACACAATGTCAATATACTGTCACATGACACAATGTCAATATACTGTCACATGGTACATGTCCACATGACACAATGTCAATATACTGTCACATGTTCACATGACACAATGTCAATATACTGTCACATGTTCACATGACACAATATCAATATACTAGCACATGACACATGTTCACATGACACAATGTCAATATACTGTCACATGACACAATGTCAATATACTGTCACATGGTACATGTTCACATGACACAATGTCAATATACTGTCACATGACACAATGTTAATATACTGTCACATGACACAATGTCAATAAACTAGCTATATCAGTAAACATTGTAACATAAGTACGTCCGCAGGTACAACAACAACAATTACAGATAAAAAGAAGATGATTATTATTACAGGTTTATAGATAAACAAGTGGACATCTGTAGATTAAATGGTAGTTAGCTTGATCACAATCCAAGCGTACCTGGTTCAAACTCTGCAGTGGGCAAGTTTGGAAGCAAATTCCTCCGTGGATTGTTACGAACGGTAAAATTAGACCGTACAGTTCACAAAGCAATATCAAACTACTGAACGTATAAGTGGTGTCTTGAAAATGATGACCCATTTACTGTGTTTGATGGCTAATGTCTTGTAAAAGATATGCCATGATTTTTATTTTCATAGGTGATCATAATTATAGAAGATAGAGAGAAATTGAGAAATATTATGATATATATTATTAGGTATTAGTTGACTGTGATAGCTTTCTCTAGCAACAATCTGATCTGACATCATGATGTAGTATAATTCAGTCGATGGGGGTACTATTAAGTCAAGGTTCTATGTTTACTCAAATCTAAATAGAAACCTATCGATAGAAATTTGGTGTTCTTTTCTTTCTTTTCTCCAGTCCTGTTTGCCTCACAGCGTCAGGTCAAGAAGAGATTTCTAAAACTGTTTGCCTCACAGCGTCAGGTCAAGAAGAGATTTCTAAAACTGTTTGCCTCACAGCGTCAGGTCAAGAAGAGATTTCTAAAACTGTTTGTCTCACAGTCTCAGGTCAAGAAGAGATTTCTAAAACTGTTTGCCTCACAGCGTCAGGTCAAGAAGAGATTTCTAAAACTGTTTGCCTTACAGCGTCAGGTCAAGAAGAGATTTCTAAAACTGTTTGCCTCACAGCGTCAGGTCAAGAAGAGATTTCTAAAACTGTTTGCCTCACAGCGTCAGGTCAAGAAGAGATTTCTAAAACTGTTTGCCTCACAGCGTCAGGTCAAGAAGAGATTTCTAAAACTGTTTGCCTCACAGCATCAGGTCAAGAAGAGATTTCTAAAACTGTTTGCCTCACAGCGTCAGGTCAAGAAGAGATTTCTAAAACTGTTTGCCTCACAGCGTCAGGTCAAGAAGAGATTTCTAAAACTGTTTGCCTCACAGCGTCAGGTCAAGAAGAGATTTCTAAAACTGTTTGCCTCACAGCGTCAGGTCAAGAAGAGATTTCTAAAACTGTTTGCCTCACAGCGTCAGGTCAAGAAGAGATTTCTAAAACTGTTTGCCTCACAGCGTCAGGTCAAGAAGAGATTTCTAAAACTGTTTGCCTCACAGCGTCAGGTCAAGAAGAGATTTCTAAAACTGTTTGCCTCACAGCGTCAGGTCAAGAAGAGATTTCTAAAACGGGCCCTTGTGTGTGCTTTGTAGACAGTGTCTTTTGTTGCCTCTGTTATCTCTGATGTTCATCTTTTACGTGGCTGGCCTTTTGCTTTGTACCCATTGTATCTGGGTAGCATTGTTCTTTGAGGTGCACTGTCTGTTGGTAATCTGTTTATGTGGCCAAACCATTTAATTTCTTGTTTCTTGATGGAGTCTAGAACTGATGTTGGTGTTCTAATGGACAAAATTCTCCCCATTTTATCCTAGGATCAGTTATGGAATAACAACTCAAATGTATAACAATAGATATGTAACAGAAACTGCAATAAAAAACTGACATGGTGTTAGCAACAATTTCATTGAGAACTCTGAACTGAAAAACTAGTCACTAAATATTAATGATCAGTTGCAGGTCTGATGTTACATTGGGAACAGAAAGGGAGGGGGGTTCAGATAGCAAGAATAACATATGATTATAATATAACATGAGAGCTGCAGTAGTGTAGTTATTAGTAAACTCATGTCTTAAGCTAGTGGTGCGGGCTCAATTCTGCAGTGAGTGTGGAATATTTTCATACTGTTACAGCACTCAGGTCGACCCAGCCTCAATTGGGTACCAGGAAAAGCACTGGGAAGGAAAAGCACTTGGAAATAAAGGAGGCTGGCATGATGTTAACAACACCACCCATCTTGTGCAGACAGTCAATGAAAAATACAAGCCTAACACTATATTATCCTATATACCATGTTGTATAACAATGTTTCTATTACTTGCTTACATACACTTTACACTGATAGTATAACAATGTTTCCCTTACTTGCTTACATACACTGTACACTGATAGTATAACAATGTTTCTATTACTTGCTTACATACACTTTACACTGATAGTATAACAATGTTTCTATTACTTGCTTACATACACTGTACACTGATAGTATAACAATGTTTCTATTACTTGCTTACATACACTTTACACTGATAGTATAACAATGTTTCCCTTACTTGCTTACATACACTGTACACTGATAGTATAACAATGTTTCTATTACTTGCTTACATACACTTTACACTGATAGTATAACAATGTTTCCCTTACTTGCTTACATACACTGTACACTGATAGTATAACAATGTTTCTATTACTTGCTTACATACACTGTACACTGATAGTATAACAATGTTTCTATTACTTGCTTACATACACTGTACACTGATAGTATAACAATGTTTCCCTTACTTGCTTACATACACTGTACACTGATAGTATAACAATGTTTCCCTTACTTGCTTACATACACTGTACACTGATAGTATAACAATGTTTCCCTTACTTGCTTACATACACTGTACACTGATAGTATAACAATGTTTCCCTTACTTGCTTACATACACTGTACACTGATAGTATAACAATGTTTCCCTTACTTGCTTACATACACTGTACACTGATAGTATAACAATGTTTCCCTTACTTGCTTACATACACTGTACACTGATAGTATAACAATGTTTCCCTTACTTGCTTACATACAATGTACACTGATAGTATAACAATGTTTCCCTTACTTGCTTACATACACTTTACACTGATAGTATAACAATGTTTCCCTTACTTGCTTACATACACTGTACACTGATAGTATAACAATGTTTCCCTTACTTGCTTACATACACTGTACACTGATAGTATAACAATGTTTCTATTACTTGCTTACATACACTTTACACTGATAGTATAACAATGTTTCCCTTACTTGCTTACATACACTGTACACTGATAGTATAACAATGTTTCCCTTACTTGCTTACATACACTTTACACTGATAGTATAACAATGTTTCCCTTACTTGCTTACATACACTGTACACTGATAGTATAACAATGTTTCCCTTACTTGCTTACATACACTTTACACTGATAGTATAACAATGATCATTTATTGATTTCTCTTTGAAAATGAGATGTCAGTAGCAGAAATATGATGGAGAACACTAACAGTTATTGATGAGATGTCAGTAGCAGAAATATGATGGAGAACACTAACAGTTATTGATGAGATGTCAGTAGCAGAAATATGATGGAGAATACTAACAGTTATTGATGAGATGTCAGTAGCAGAAATATGATCTAGATCACTAACAGTTATTGAAGAGATGTCAGTAGCAGAAATGTGATCTAGGTCACTAACAGTTATTGAAGAGATGTCAGTAAAAGAAATATGATCTAGATCACTAACAGTTATTGAAGCAAGAAAGAAAGAATTCTCATTAATATGATTTGTCAAACTTCAAGAGACAACTATTTGATAGATAAGATATCGAGAGAGTGTATGATGGTAGAATATCATACAAGAATGTCGCCCGTGTGTTGTCAGGGCTCACAAGGGGAGCAAAGATAGTAACGTTGCGACCTATAAGGCATGTTGTAAGAGGTGACTGAGGTAAGGGCTTAGGAAGCTACCTAGTAAATAAAAAGCGTAGCAGAAATTGGATGTGCTGGCCTACTTGTAGACGCATAATTGGCACAACATATAATCGCTCTTAGGATTGGATCACATAGAAATCACAAAGAGTGGTTAACAAGTAGTCGATATGGAGCGTCAAGAAGAAGAACAGAAGAAACAAGCATGTTGTCAATGAATAAAGCAAGGAGGGAAACAGTTCTTGAAATCAAATAAGTAATATACAAAGATATTGAACCATAGTCATATTTATTCTATAGAAATTACATTGTCTACAAAAAGAAAATAATATTTATAGTTAGGGTATTTTTCAAAACTAGACAAGAGAGAAAACATCTCGGGGGAGGTCTAGTCTCCAGACGAGTGGATTTACCCTGATATCCAAGAACCAGACTCCCAGCTATGGACAAATAGCCTCACTGTCTTGTGGGAGAAGCAAAGGCTATGGGAGTAAACCCAAACAGAAAATCCAGAGTGGAGACCCTAAGGTGGACAGGCATCAAGTGATACCTTACCGGCAGCTCCTGCAACCAAACTGATACCAGATGTCATGCTTGCACCTCTCTGGATTCTATCAGCGAGGTCAAGAGGATGTAGTTGATGCTTAGACAACTCAGCTACTCCAAACAAATTGCTGCCCAGGCTTACGACATGGAGAGGAAGTTGACAAGACATATTACTAACACTACTAAAGGTAGTAAATTGCTGCCCAGGCTTACGACATGGAGAGGAAGTTGACAAGACATATTACTAACACTACTAAAGGTAGTGGAATATACATATACAGCCTAACTAGTATTACAAATTTGAGTCCAGATTTCAAAACAATGATATTATTATCAGAGAAAATACAAATATCTACATACTGATGTTAGTCTTAGACTGGGCTGTTACAGAATCCATTCACATAGACATATAGTCTTAGTTAGAATTTCTTCTTCTTTTGTCGTCACACTGCTACCGGGTTGTTGCCCAGTGTTGTGGTTTTCTGTTCTTGTCTTGTACTGCTCTAGCTTTTGTCATCACACTGCTACCGGGTTGTTGCCCAGAGTTGTGGTTTTCTGTTCTTGTCTTGTACTGCTCTGGCTTTTGTCGTCACACTGCTACCGGGTTGTTGCCCAGTGTTGTGGTTTTCTATTCTTGTACTGCTCTGGCTTTTGTCGTCACACTGCTACCGGGTTGTTGCCCAGTGTTGTGGTTTTCTGTTCTTGTCTTGTACTGCTCTGGCTTTTGTCGTCACACTGCTACCGGGTTGTTGCCCAGTGTTGTGGTTTTCTATTCTTGTACTGCTCTGGCTTTTGTCGTCACACTGCTACCGGGTTGTTGCCCAGTGTTGTGGTTTTCTGTTCTTGTCTTGTACTGCTCTGGCTTTTGTCGTCACACTGCTACTGGGTTGTTGCCCAGTGTTGTGGTTTTCTATTCTTGTACTGCTCTGGCTTTTGTCGTCACACTGCTACCGGGTTGTTGCCCAGTGTTGTGGTTTTCTGTTCTTGTCTTGTACTGCTCTGGCTTTTGTCGTCACACTGCTACCGGGTTGTTGCCCAGTGTTGTGGTTTTCTATTCTTGTACTGCTCTGGCTTTTGTCGTCACACTGCTACCGGGTTGTTGCCCAGTGTTGTGGTTTTCTGTTCTTGTCTTGTACTGCTCTGGCTTTTGTCGTCACACTGCTACCGGGTTGTTGCCCAGTGTTGTGGTTTTCTATTCTTGTACTGCTCTGGCTTTTGTCGTCACACTGCTACCGGGTTGTTGCCCAGTGTTGTGGTTTTCTGTTCTTGTCTTGTACTGCTCTGGCTTTTGTCGTCACACTGCTACTGGGTTGTTGCCCAGTGTTGTGGTTTTCTATTCTTGTACTGCTCTGGCTTTTGTCGTCACACTGCTACCGGGTTGTTGCCCAGTGTTGTGGTTTTCTGTTCTTGTCTTGTACTGCTCTGGCTTTTGTCGTCACACTGCTACCGGGTTGTTGCCCAGTGTTGTGGTTTTCTATTCTTGTACTGCTCTGGCTTTTGTCGTCACACTGCTACCGGGTTGTTGCCCAGTGTTGTGGTTTTCTGTTCTTGTCTTGTACTGCTCTGGCTTTTGTCGTCACACTGCTACCGGGTTGTTGCCCAGTGTTGTGGTTTTCTATTCTTGTACTGCTCTGGCTTTTGTCGTCACACTGCTACCGGGTTGTTGCCCAGTGTTGTGGTTTTCTGTTCTTGTCTTGTACTGCTCTGGCTTTTGTCGTCACACTGCTACCGGGTTGTTGCCCAGTGTTGTGGTTTTCTATTCTTGTACTGCTCTGGCTTTTGTCGTCACACTGCTACCGGGTTGTTGCCCAGTGTTGTGGTTTTCTGTTCTTGTCTTGTACTGCTCTGGCTTTTGTCGTCACACTGCTACCGGGTTGTTGCCCAGTGTTGTGGTTTTCTATTCTTGTACTGCTCTGGCTTTTGTCGTCACACTGCTACCGGGTTGTTGCCCAGTGTTGTGGTTTTCTGTTCTTGTCTTGTACTGCTCTGGCTTTTGTCGTCACACTGCTACCGGGTTGTTGCCCAGTGTTGTGGTTTTCTATTCTTGTACTGCTCTGGCTTTTGTCGTCACACTGCTACCGGGTTGTTGCCCAGTGTTGTGGTTTTCTGTTCTTGTCTTGTACTGCTCTGGCTTTTGTCGTCACACTGCTACCGGGTTGTTGCCCAGTGTTGTGGTTTTCTATTCTTGTACTGCTCTGGCTTTTGTCGTCACACTGCTACCGGGTTGTTGCCCAGTGTTGTGGTTTTCTGTTCTTGTCTTGTACTGCTCTGGCTTTTGTCGTCACACTGCTACCGGGTTGTTGCCCAGTGTTGTGGTTTTCTGTTCTTGTCTTGTACTGCTCTAGCTTTTGTCGTCACACTGCTACCGGGTTGTTGCCCAGTGTTGTGGTTTTCTGTTTTTGTACTGCACTGTTCTGGTAGCTTGGGTGATTGTTATTTTTCTCTTTGACAGGATTCTGCTATGCCATCTAACCATCTTTTTGGTGGTCTTCCTCTCGCTCATCCATAACCTTCTGAATAACATGCAAATAGCATAACCACTTCTCTATAGAGACCCCCATACTTTGACTATAGATGTAAAATAGCTGATAATATATAAGAATATATAGCTAATAATAATGCAATCAAACACTCAACAAATATACATAAGATATCACATGATAATAGATAATAGATAATAGATATGGGATGTAGATAGGAGAAATGAGGAAATATGAGAAGAAATATTTCATAGTACTAACTGTTGTAAGAAGGAGAAGATGGAGGGGAAAGCTAACATGAACTCTACTGAGAAAGGTCACCTGTGTGATGACAGGGCCTTCAAGGAAAGCAAAAACTAGTAACACTGCCACCTACAAGGCATATTGTAATAGGCAACTAAGGTAGGGGCTAGGAAGCTACCCTAGTAAATAAAAGCGTAGCAGAAATTGGATGTGCTGGCCTACTTGTAGGAGCATAACTGATACACTATATAATCACTCTTAGACTGAGATCCCATTCAGATCACACTGAGAGAGTGGTTAACAAGTGGTTGATATGGAGCGTTCGAAGAAGAAGATTGAGAGAGGCAAGAAATATTGAACTAAATTTCATAGAGGTGATTAATCAAGTTGCCCAAGATAGAGTAATATAGAGAGAGAAATATTGAACTCACTTTCATAGAGGTGATTAATCAAGTTGCCCAAGATAGAGTAATATAGAGAGAGAAATATTGAACTCACTTTCATAGAGGTGATTAATCAAGTTACCCAAGATAGAGTAATATAGAGAGAGAAATAGATTCCAAACCCAATGTATCGTATAATAGTAAGAGAAAAGTGTATATACATTCTGTAATATTCACAAATATTTATCCCTGTCATACTTTGTCACAAACTTATCTGTTATTTTTTACAAGATGAAACAATGAGACAGCACTGAGAGATAACAGACAGACAGCACTGGGCGATGACAGACAGACAGTACTGAGAGATGACAGACAGACAGCACTGAAAGATGACAGACAGACATCACTGAGAGATGACAGACAGACAGCACTGAGAGATGACAGACAGACAGCACTGAGAGATGACAGACAGACAGCACTGAGAGATGACAGACAGACAGCACTGAGAGATGACAGACAGACAGCACTGAGAGATAACGGACATACATCACTGAGAGATGACAGACAGACAGCACTGAAAGATGACAGACAGACATCACTGAGAGATGACAGACAGACAGCACTGAGAGATGACAGACAGACAGCACTGAGAGATGACAGACAGACAGCACTGAGAGATGACAGACATCACTGAGAGATGACAGACAGACAGCACTGAGAGATGACAGACATCACTGAGAGATGACAGACAGCACTGAGAGATGACAGACAGACAGCACTGAGAGATGACAGACAGACAGCACTGAAAGATGACAGACAGACATCACTGAGAGATGACAGACAGACAGCACTGAGAGATGACAGACAGACAGCACAGAGAGATAACAGACAGACAGCACTGAGAGATGACAGACAGACAGCACTGAGAGGTGACAGACAGACAGCACTGAGAGATAACGGACATACATCACTGAGAGATGACAGACAGACAGCACTGAAAGATGACAGACAGACATCACTGAGAGATGACAGACAGACAGCACTGAGAGATGACAGACAGACAGCACTGAGAGATGACAGACAGACAGCACTGAGAGATGACAGACATCACTGAGAGATGACAGACAGACAGCACTGAGAGATGACAGACATCACTTAGAGATGACAGACAGACCTGAGAGATGACAGACAGACCTGAGAGATGACAGACAGACAGCACTGAGAGATGACAGACAGCACTGAGAGATGACAGACAGACATCACTGAGAGATGACAGACATCACTGAGAGATGACAGACAGACAGCACTGAGAGATGACAGACATCACTGAGAGATGACAGACAGCACTGAGAGATGACAGACAGACAGCACTGAGAGATGACAGACAGACAGCACTGAAAGATGACAGACAGACATCACTGAGAGATGACAGACAGACAGCACTGAGAGATGACAGACAGACAGCACAGAGAGATAACAGACAGACAGCACTGATAGATGACAGACAGACAGCACTGAGAATGACAGACAGACAGCACTGAGAGATAACTGACATACATCACTGAGAGATGACAGACAGACAGCACTGAAAGATGACAGACATACATCACTGAGAGATGACAGACAGACAGCACTGAGAGATGACAGACAGACAGCACTGAGAGATGACAGACAGACAGCACTGAGAGATGACAGACATCACTGAGAGATGACAGACAGACAGCACTGAGAGATGACAGACAGACATCACTGAGAGATGACAGACATCACTGAGAGATGACAGACAGACAGCACTGAGAGATGACATACATCACTGAGAGATGACAGACAGCACTGAGAGATGACAGACAGACAGCACTGAGAGATGACACACATCACTGAGAGATGACAGACAGACAGCACTGAGAGATGACAGACAGACAGCACTGAGAGATGACAGACAGACAGCACTGAGAGATGACAGACAGACAGCACTGAGAGATGACAGACATCACTGAGAGATGACAGACAGACAGCACTGAGAGATGACAGACATCACTTAGAGATGACAGACAGACCTGAGAGATGACAGACAGACAGCACTGAGAGATGACATACAGCACTGAGAGATGACAGACAGACATCACTGAGAGATGACAGACATCACTGAGAGATGACAGACAGACAGCACTGAGAGATGACAGACATCACTGAGAGATGACAGACAGCACTGAGAGATGACAGACAGACAGCACTGAGAGATGACAGACATACAGCACTGAAAGATGACAGACAGACATCACTGAGAGATGACAGACAGACAGCACTGAGAGATGACAGACAGACAGCACAGAGAGATAACAGACAGACAGCACTGAGAGATGACAGACAGACAGCACTGAGAGATGACAGACAGACAGCACTGAGAGATAACGGACATACATCACTGAGAGATGACAGACAGACAGCACTGAAAGATGACAGACAGACATCACTGAGAGATGACAGACAGACAGCACTGAGAGATGACAGACAGACAGCACTGAGAGATGACAGACAGACAGCACTGAGAGATGACAGACATCACTGAGAGATGACAGACAGACAGCACTGAGAGATGACAGACATCACTTAGAGATGACAGACAGACCTGAGAGATGACAGACAGACCTGAGAGATGACAGACAGACAGCACTGAGAGATGACAGACAGCACTGAGAGATGACAGACAGACATCACTGAGAGATGACAGACATCACTGAGAGATGACAGACAGACAGCACTGAGAGATGACAGACATCACTGAGAGATGACAGACAGCACTGAGAGATGACAGACAGACAGCACTGAGAGATGACAGACAGACAGCACTGAAAGATGACAGACAGACATCACTGAGAGATGACAGACAGACAGCACTGAGAGATGACAGACAGACAGCACAGAGAGATAACAGACAGACAGCACTGATAGATGACAGACAGACAGCACTGAGATATGACAGACAGACAGCACTGAGAGATAACGGACATACATCACTGAGAGATGACAGACAGACAGCACTGAAAGATGACAGACATACATCACTGAGAGATGACAGACAGACAGCACTGAGAGATGACAGACAGACAGCACTGAGAGATGACAGACAGACAGCACTGAGAGATGACAGACATCACTGAGAGATGACAGACAGACAGCACTGAGAGATGACAGACAGACATCACTGAGAGATGACAGACATCACTGAGAGATGACAGACAGACAGCACTGAGAGATGACATACATCACTGAGAGATGACAGACAGCACTGAGAGATGACAGACAGACAGCACTGAGAGATGACACACATCACTGAGAGATGACAGACAGACAGCACTGAGAGATGACAGACAGACAGCACTGAGAGATGACAGACAGACAGCACTGAGAGATGACAGACAGACAGCACTGAGAGATGACAGACATCACTGAGAGATGACAGACAGACAGCACTGAGAGATGACAGACATCACTTAGAGATGACAGACAGACCTGAGAGATGACAGACAGACAGCACTGAGAGATGACATACAGCACTGAGAGATGACAGACAGACATCACTGAGAGATGACAGACATCACTGAGAGATGACAGACAGACAGCACTGAGAGATGACAGACATCACTGAGAGATGACAGACAGCACTGAGAGATGACAGACAGACAGCACTGAGAGATGACAGACAGACAGCACTGAAAGATGACAGACAGACATCACTGAGAGATGACAGACAGACAGCACTGAGAGATGACAGACAGACAGCACAGAGAGATAACAGACAGACAGCACTGAGAGATGACAGACAGACAGCACTGAGAGATGACAGACAGACAGCACTGAGAGATAACGGACATACATCACTGAGAGATGACAGACAGACAGCACTGAAAGATGACAGACAGACATCACTGAGAGATGACAGACAGACAGCACTGAGAGATGACAGACAGACAGCACTGAGAGATGACAGACAGACAGCACTGAGAGATGACAGACATCACTGAGAGATGACAGACAGACAGCACTGAGAGATGACAGACATCACTTAGAGATGACAGACAGACCTGAGAGATGACAGACAGACAGCACTGAGAGATGACAGACAGCACTGAGAGATGACAGACAGACATCACTGAGAGATGACAGACATCACTGAGAGATGACAGACAGACAGCACTGAGAGATGACATACATCACTGAGAGATGACAGACAGCACTGAGAGATGACAGACAGACAGCACTGAGAGATGACACACATCACTGAGAGATGACATACAGACAGCACTGAGATATGACAGACAGACAGCACTGAGAGATGACAGACAGACAGCACTGAGAGATGACAGACAGACAGCACTGAGAGATGACAGACAGACAGCACTGAGAGATGACAGACAGCACTGAGAGATGACAGACAGCACTGAGAGATATTGGACAGCACTGAGAGATGACAGACAGCACTGAGAGATGACAGACAGCACTGAGAGATGACAGACAGCACTGAGAGATGACAGACAGCACTGAGAGATAACAGACAGCACTGATAGATGACAGACAGCACTTAGAGATGACAGACAGACAGCACTGAGAGATGACAGACAGCACTGAGAGATGACAGACAGACAGCACTGAGAGATGACAGACATCACTGAGAGATGACATACATCACTGAGAGATGACAGACATCACTGAGAGATGACAGACAGCACTGAGAGATGACAGACAGCACTAAGAGATGACAGACAGCACTGAGAGATGACAGACAGACAGCACTGAGAGATGACAGACAGCACTTAGAGATGACAGACAGCACTGAGAGATGACAGACAGCACTGAGAGATGACAGACAGCACTGAGAGATGACAGACAGCACTGAGAGATGACAGACAGACAGCACTGAGAGATGACAGACAGCACTTCGAGATGACAGACAGCACTGAGAGATGACAGACATCACTGATAGATGACAGACAGCACTGAGAGATGACAGACAGCACTGAGAGATGACAGACAGCACTGAGAGATGACAGACAGACAGCACTGAGAGATGACAGACAGACATCACTGAGAGATGACAGACAGACAGCACTGAGAGATGACAGACAGACAGCACTGAGAGATGACAGACAGCACTGAGAGATGACAGACAGCACTGAGAGATGACAGACATCACTGAGAGATGACAGACAGACAGCACTGAGAGATGACAGACAGCACTGAGAGATGACAGACATCACTGAGAGATGACAGACAGCACTGAGAGATGACAGACAGCACTGGGAGATGACAGACAGCACTGAGAGATGACAGACAGACAGCACTGAGAGATGACAGACAGATATCACTGAGAGATGACATACAGACAGCACTGAGAGATGACAGACAGCACTGAGAGATGACAGACAGACAGCACTGAGAGATGACAGACAGACAGCACTGAGAGATGACAGACAGCACTGAGAGATAACAAGTTTGAGATGTCTCTGTGGCGTAGATGTCTCTGTGGTGTAGAAGTCTCTGTGGTGTAGATGTCTCTGTGGCGTAGATGTCTCTGTGGCGTAGATGTCTCTGTGGCGTAGATGTCTCTGTGGCGTAGATGTCTCTGTGGCGTAGATGTCTCTGTGGTGTAGATGTCTCTGTGGCGTAGATGTCTCTGTGGCGTAGATGTCTCTGTGGCGTAGATGTCTCTGTGGTGTAGAGAGGTTCGGTGCTTGTCTCTCATGCCAAAGGTACTAGGTTCGTGCCCTCATGGAGACATCTGGATATTTTTCTAGAGATCCCTGATCTCAGTGTAATTGTGATCAAGTTCCTAGTCCTATCAGAGACAAATGATAAAACGTAGGTCCTGTGTTCAATTTGAGCGCGTAAAAGAACCCTTGGCAGTTCAAAATCGATAGGAGCAGGCTGTACAGCGGCAAAGTTCCTGGTAAAATTCATTAGAAAAGATTTTAAATAAAATTCATACAAAGATATCTTCAAAATTACACTGGGGACTTTCGCCGGTGCTACATAGTCCGTGCACTGCAGCTGAGATATTTCTATGTAAGAAAGAGATCGGAGCACACATGATTATCTTCAAAGTGCAATAATGATGGTGCTATCAATCAATCAATCAATCAATCAGAGTTCATGTTTTACAATGTTGTCTCTTTGTGTCCTCCTTGAACATCTGTACAACTGCTGCTAACACTTTTCTGTCTGTGAATGTCTACAGTACAGGTAACACGGTTCTCTGCTGGGATGTCCCCCACAGCTGGACTGCTCCCATGATGCCCCTCCAGCCCATTAGTAACGACTAGATTATTAGCCATTGTTGTAGGAGATCTGCTAACGTCAGGGGAAGTTCTTGTTTTAACTGGTTCGATGACTGCGATTGGATGCATTGGTGGAGTCTCAACGGGTGTAAAACATCTCATTATGAGATCCGAACTGTTGTCCTTTAATGTTGCAATTTGCAGGTTACTAGGTATCCATTGAACATTTTGCTTATCTCTCGGAGATGCCGGAGAAACTGGTGGACTAACAACTGATAGTTTTCTAACCCTTCCACCAGTCTGCTCAGGGACAGTATCATTTGAAACCCCAACTACTAGATTTGAAAGAAGAATACAATCTGGTTTAGGTTGAAGTATGTTTACAGTTTTCTCACTAGAGTTCTGCTTGGTAACTGGATTATCTAGACTATCTGCATCCACAGTTGTTCTTGCTGCTGGCGGAGACTTGTCTGAAGAGTCTTTATATTGGACAGATCTTCTATCACGTGTGATCATGTCCTGATGATTCTGTTGTGTTTGATCTGCTTGATGTTCACCATCAGTTTTCTGTTGGCTACTGATTCTATCACTGTTTCCGTTATTACTGGATGAATGACTTCTGCTGGTTCCGTTCAGGCTGTGACTATTGCTGGATCTACCAGTTGTAGTTTCTTGTCTGCCAGGTAAATCTGAAAATTTGAAGTCAAATAAACCTTGTTAAATATTTGAAATGGTCATGGTCCATGGTCATTTAAAATATCATTTTTCACAGACTCCAGAGTATATCCTTGAGTCCTGTCCATTATATATACACCAACAAAATGAAACATGGCCTCATGAACAAAGCAAACTACAGGGAACTCTCAAGGAACTCCAACTGACATGCAGCTTTATAAAGGCAACCCATCTCATGGTTTAGACGAAGATACGAGCGAACGAGCATACGAGCAAAGAAAAACAAAATATCATGTAAGACAGCACTGTTATGTAGACAATAGTGTCAGACAGTACTGTCATATTGACAACAGTTTCATAAAGTTTTGTATTATGGACAATAGTTTCAGACAGCACTTTTAATACATCCATTAAGACAAACTGTGAACAAAATAATCCATCACTAATTAACGCGGAGATTGAGGTCCTCTTGAAAGCCAATATCAATGAAACAGATGTTATTATTGAGACCGATGGTTCGGTCATTCGCCAACAACGCTATGTGTGGGCTTTCTCAGCATGCTCAGGAGGAACAATAATAAGAGAGATCAATGGGGCCTACGCGACAATCCCAAGTAGTTTGACAATGGAGGTATGGTTGGTTACGTGGTTGGCATCTCATAACTACTCTTGTGTTTAAATACTCGGTGACTCCATGAGCATGATTAGTAAAGTCGAAGCAGGAATGATGAGACGAAACTGGGTGGAAGTACTGGTACAGATAGGGCAAGCAGGAGTCAGGGATAATGAATGAGCTGACATATTTGCTGGCATGACTACAACATCGGGAAAGAAGGCGAGAGGAAGACCACGGAAAAGATGGTTAGATGGCATAGCAGAATCCTGTGAAAGAGCAAAATAACAATCACACAAGCCACCAGAACAGCGCAAGACAAAAACAGAAAACCATGACACTGGGCAACAACCTGGTAGCAGTGTGACGACAAAAGAAGAAGAAGAAGACTACAATATCGGAGGGGGCTAAAATGACATTCTTAACGCATTGAGACAGTCTTTCCGAACAGAGTAGTTTCAGAGTTGTGAATCCCAGTTACTAATCATATTGAGAGAGATGGGTGTCGATATTGGTATAGCAAGAATGACAAGTAAAGCAACCAAAAAGAATGACATACCAAATATGCAAAAAAGATTGATTAATCAACAAGGAACTGACATGTTGGGCCACTGGATACTGCTGGATTTGTTGAAGCTGTGAACATAGCACCTACAGACATGACCGGAGTACTACAATGATAATCCTCATATAACCGATAACTAATTGACAACAATTGAGAGCAACGTGGGGCATACAGGACAACTACTTCTAGTATGAGGATGGAGGTTGAATCCGTTACTGCTGCCCTCCATTGGATCTCTGGGACTTTATTTACTGGGGCAGTTGTTGTATCTGACTCTCAGTCGATGCTTCACAAGATCCAGAAGGGCAGGTTTCGGTATGAGAGGATGTTGTCTATAAAAGTTTCGAACCTCCAGCGGCTTACGTGGATATACTGTCCTGGGCATGTGGTGATTACGGTAATGAGAGGCGGACAGGCTTGCATCAACAGCATCGATTGTTGGGGAGTTGAAGATGGATAAGGGGGATAAATGGTCTCTTTGCGACTGTCTGTTGGATGAGGACACTAAAATCGATGTTGAATCGATCAATCAATTTAGGCAGTTTGGAGTTACCCGTTGTTCAAGTCAACTGGATGCCTGAGAGGCAGAGTGAGAGGTGCGTTTAATCAGTGAGCCACAGGAACCATCAGTATGCATACTCTTCGATATCTGTTGGGGGAGACTGAGCACCTATGGGTCTGCCCGAGTGCAATGACGTCAGTTTAGTAACCAATAACCAATAATTGACAACAGTGTCAGAGAATATTTCCTTCATATCTTCTCTAGCAGATTATCACTGGACACTGCTGGATTTGTTGAAGCGCTGAACATAGAACCTACGGACATGTCCGGAGTACTACAATGATAATCTTCATATAACCGATAACTAATTGACAAGAGTGTCAGAGAATATTTCCTTCATATCTTCTCTAGCACATTCACTCACAGATCTAACAATAAAACATAACTACATACAATCTCTGTACGTACCAGAATTCAAACTGACTCCAATGTTCAAACTGCCATCTGTTTTCCAAGTGTTATGGCTTTGACTACTCAAGTTCCCATTCTCTACTGTTTCAGTATGAGCTTTCCCATTTACTTGATTCTCATCGTTGTCCCATATATTATGTGTCTGGCTCTCACTATTTTCATATTTGTCTAAGGTCTGAACCAGTTTCTGTGGTGATTGATGATTCCATTGTGTCTGTTTATGAGGATCAGCATGAGTACCATATCGCTCAGTCAGCAACTGTTCATCTTCTTCATCACCCTCATCATCAAAGCTGCTAATAGTTAAGGCATCATGCAAGACTTCTGACAAGGACACCTGATGAGAAATAAAGATGGGAAAATATGAACAAGTGAAAGATGAACTTGTTTCTGAAATATGAACAAGTGAAAGATGAACTTGTTTCTGAAACATCTATCTATATCTTCTTGGTTTAACACATTAGACTTCCATTGTTGCTGCTCGACTGTCTTTCTATTGTTTCCATGGTTCGAATCTGGACTGCGATGTTCTGTTCATGAGTGCATAATTTTTCCAGAGATCCCTAGGATTGTTGCAGGAGCTACAGAGTTTGTTTTTTGTGCAATACTCTCGGTAGGTGGCCTGCCATTTCTGAAGAGAGGGACCGAGCCATATGGGGTAAAACCCAGTGTAGTTAAATCAGTCCTTCAGATTAAAAACCCCACAGAAAGCCACTGTCAACAATCTTTCCATTCAATGTTTCCTTAGGGTGGCTAGGCTTTCTGTTTCATTGACTGTCCACTGACTGTCCTTCAGAGCGCTGTTCTAATCAATGTCCTTACTCGCATATAACATACATGCACAGCTCACCTCCATCTTCGTCATCTAACGATGGTCTTCGATGACACACAATTTGTTTGTTTTAAAAGATCTTTATTTGCTATCATATTTAGCCAGAACATTTGCAGGATTCATCTTAAAAATTGATTTTAAAGTGTCTTCAACTTATGTATGATATTGTTTGTCATTTTCCAGCACTCACAACTGTTCAATAACACATCTAGATTTTAAAGTGTCTTCAACTTATGTATGATATTGTTTGTAATTTTCCAGCACTCAAAACTGTATAATAACACATCTAGATTTTAAAGTGTCTTCATGTATGATATTGTTTGTCACTTTCCAGCACTCACAACTGTATAATAACACATCTAGGACACTGTTAACTAAAATAGATGCTACCGTAACTTTACGAGTCCTTACATCATCAGAACTGTCATCAAACATGGGCTCATCATTCTCATCATCTGTATCATAACCATCTTTAGTTTGAGCTCCAGGCTGTTCAAGACCCAAAGAAGGATTCGTTGATGGATTGCATGGTTGGCTGGACAGTCTAAAACTGTGACTGCGCTGTGGTGTCAGGTGATGTATATTTGAGGCTGATGTACTCAACCTATGGCTATGAGATCTGAAATAAGAAAGTAATGTTTATAATTAATGCTAAAACATGCAAACATTGCAGCACAAATATTGCTATTTAATCATCATCTTATAAAAACTTTACGGATTCCGTACATACCGTTGTGTAAAAGATGCCCTTGGTTTATCTCGGGGACATATTGTTGTCGTTTGAAAGATTCTAATATTTCGTTGTTTTTCCATTACTTTCCATTCCTAATCGACTTTTATATTAACTGAAAACTGCTTACAAGTGAAATGTAAATGATAGCGAACACCATAATTTATCCTCATGGTTTATATTAGAAATGTAAATGATAATGAACACCATAATTTATCCTCATGGGGTTTATGTTAGGAAAAAGAAGTGAAACAAAGTTTATCATACATTCTAGGATACCATGTGATCAACAAAAATAAAACTAGAAATTGTTCATGAATGGCATGATACTAGTTTGTAAATAGTTTATAAACAATTAATCTATTCACAATTTTCTTAATGTTTATGTATTCATAAATAGATTACCAATATAAAGAGAACAGTCAGACTTGTTTATTCAACCTGCTGTCCATCAAGACCCTTCGTTACTTGTATTTTTGTTCTAGTAATTTCAATTTGGGGCATTGCTGACAAATGACGAGAATGCTATAAAATAAATTAAAAGAAGACTGAGTCTTGCTTTGTAAAAACTAAAAGAACTAACTAACCTATGGAAGGGAACTGACATAAGAACAAAAATCACGTGCTTAAGAGCCTCGTTTTCCCTTGGCAACATATGGTTGTGAAACATGGAATATTGACAAAGCGGCAGAGAAGATCACTAATGCCTTTGAATGAAAATACTACAGAAGAGTACTTAGAATATCATGGACAGAGAAAAGAACAAATACTTCTGTTCTGCAACAGCTTGATATTAAAGAGAGTTGACTGAGAGTTAAAGAGCATAAAAACAAGGAAAATTAAATATTGCGGACACATCAAACGATATGAGTGCCTAGAGAAAATAATTTTGTAGGAAATGGTGCCTGGAAGAAGAATGAGAGGAAGCCCTAGAAAACGATGGGTGCAAGATGTCATTGACGATCTGAGAATGACTGCTGCTTGCGCCAGCCAACTTGCACAGAACAGAGAGTTTTTCAAGACTGCTGTCATGGGAGCCAAGTCCTGAAGGAACAAGCTACTTTGATGATGATGATAAATTTCAATTTTTAATGAATGCTAATATGTTTCCTGTATAGTTAATGCATGCATTATATTTACTAATACAGATATTATTTTGTGTCGTGAGAAGACATCTTACCTTGAATGAGGTCTCAGATTTCTACGACTGCCCCTTACACTTGAATTCAGTTGACGGACAAAATTCGAATCTGGATCCATAATTTGTATAACAGTTTGTATGAGTTTCGGAGTTTCTGGCGGTGTTTTAATGATTTTCTCAGCATCAGCTTTTTTCTTTTTCTCCATTTTAGCATTTGCTTTCAACAGTTTTCTGAAAAACAAAGTGTCATAACAAGTTTCAACACAACACACAATATGGTGGTCTCACTAATTACATTAATAGATTAAATGTTTGTTTGATAGGACCATTTTCTAGTCTACAGTTGGGTACATCTGTCTCTATTGTTTATTGAATGCTTTTTTAAAATCATAGTCCTTAATTCATTATATCTGATGTGTTTTTTTAAATGTTTTAAAATCATAGTCCTTAATTCATTATATCTGATGTGTTTTTTTAAATATGTTTTAAAATCATAGTCCTTAATTCATTATATCTGATGTGTTTTTTTAAATGTTTTAAAATCATAGTAATTAATTCATTATATCTGATGTGTTTTTTAAAATATGTTTTAAAATCATAGTAATTAATTCATTATATCTGATGTGTTTTTTAAAATATGTTTTAAAATCATAGTCCTTAATTCATTATATCTGATGTGTTTTTTATATGTTTTAAAATCATAGTCCTTAATTCATTATATCTGATGTGTTTTTTTAAATGTTTTAAAATCATAGTAATTAATTCATTATATCTGATGTGTTTTTAAAAATATGTTTTAAAATCATAGTCCTTAATTCATTATTTCCGATGTGTTTTTTAAAATATGTTTTAAAATCATAATCCTTAATTCATTATATCTGATGTGTTTTTTAATATGTTTTAAAAATCTATCCTCCATGAGGCAAAGAGATCAGTTTTGTTATTTCCTATTATATCATTGTGGGCTGATATCTATAGCAATACTATTTCTTGAGTGATGCTGCTGAGTTACAGGAAACAAAAAATGTGAATTCATTCACAAGAAACTCTTTTTGTGGGTCTTTAAGCAAGCTATGAGGAGCATCTGGCAGAATAGATAAGAGACTCCCATTCGGCAGATCTGGGTTCGATCTCCAGTAAGGCTCAGATGTTTTTTCTGTCGGGAACATAAAGAAAACATCCTAACCTGAACAGTTCGCAGTGACTGCACTAGCCATGTAACCATTAAATTCCCCAGGCTTATGTGCCCCTTTCCTACACTGTCCTAACCTGAACAGTTCGCAGTGACTGCACTAGCTATGTAACCATTAAATTCCCCAGGCTCATGTGCCCACATTTCCTACACTGCCCTAAATAGTGGTATTACTGCCAGCAACGACAGGTTTTTTTTAAAGCAAACTACCAACATTCTATTAACAATAATTTATAATGACCTACTTTGCTCTTCTCTTGAGTAAAGCCTGGGCATCTGGATACTCAGTCATGGCCATCTCAAAGTCATGCTTGGACAATGTGAAGACATTTGTATAACCTTTACTTCGGACATCTGCTGTACGTCGGTTGCCACGTCCAGACATTGCAAGTAAACTAAATTAAAAGAATGATATATAACAGAACGTATTGAAAAGTCTTACATTTCTCATCTTTATTGAACAGTCTACATTTTAAAAAAATCGTTTAGTGTTTTTTTAGGTTTTTTCCTATTACATTAATTGATTGCTTTGATATGACCATCATTAATGCACTTCAGTGAGTAATCATGTGTGCTCTAATCTATTTCTTATACAGGACGATCTCAGCGACAGTGCACACACTGTAGCACTGATGAGGTTCCCGATGTAATTAAGAAGATAATGTCAATATTTTTGTAACAATTTTATTTTAAAATCTTTCTAATAAATTTTGCCCAGGCAGCGACTTTTCAGCCTGCTCTTCTCAATTTTTTGAATTGCCAATGGTTCTTTTCTGTGCTCAACTTGAACCAGGTACCTACGTTGTATCATCCGTTTCTGATAGGACTAGAAACTTGGTCTCACTTACACTGAGATCAGGATCTCTGGAAAAATCCTGATGGCTCCAAGAAGAAGCGAACCAAGTACCTTTCGAATAAGAGGTGAGCACCTAACATTTATACCACAGAGACCCTCCCCAAAAAATTGAATTCTATCAAATACAAACTGATATATAAATGCTATGAGATATAGAGATAAGTTATATTTTATTTGAGAAGTTGGTGCCAGCAAACACTATGGTTAACACTTTGTTTCACTTGTTCTTGGCTAAGTTATATTTTGTATGAGAAGTTGGTGCCAGCAAACACTATGGTTAACATTTTGTTTCACTTGATCTTGGCTAAGTTATATTTTATATGAGAAGTTGGTGCCAGCAAACACTATGGTTAACACTTTGTTTCACTTGATCTTGGCTAAGTTATATTTTATATGAGAAGTTGGAGCCAGCAAACACTATGGTTAACACTTTGTTTCACTTGATCTTGGCTAAGTTATATTTTATATGAGAAGTTGGAGCCAGCAAACACTATGGTTAACACTTTGTTTCACTTGATCTTGGCTAAGAATCTACAAGAAGAATATTCACTCACTGAGAGAGTCTTTCCAGACAGAGGAGTTTCAGGGCTGTGAATCCCACTCGCTAACCAGATTGAGAGAGATGGGTGTCAGTATTGGTGCAACCCGAAAAGAACGACATACTAAATATGCAAAGAGATTGATTAATCAACATCGAACTGGCATGTTGGGCTGCTGGACGCTGCTGGATTTGCTGAGGCGGAGATTGGAGCACCTATGGACATGTCCGAGTGCTATGATGATAGTCCTCATATAACTGATAACTACAAGATAGAAATAAAACTATGATGATAGTCTGTAATAGACATATCTGTTCGGAGCAAATTCTGCCATTCATCTTCAGAAAATTTCAAAGGTTGTATGAGACATCGCCCGTGTGGTGCCGGGGCCCGCAAGGGAAGCAAAGAACAGTACCACTGCAACCTACAAGGCATGTCATAAGAGGCAACTGATGTAGAACCTAGGGAAGCTACCCTAGTAAATAAAAAGCATCGCAGAAATCTGATGTGCTGGCCTACTTGTAGGTACATAACTGGCACAACGTACAATCACTCATAGGCTCAGATAATGCAAATCACAAAGAGTGGTTTGACAAGTGGTCAATATATAGCGTTTGAAGAAGAAGAATATTGTACTGACCATACACATATTGTACTGACCAAGACTATACTTTCTCCCCATATTACCAGATTTTACTAACTACACATACTGCAATCACCACACATATTGTACTGACCACACATATTGTATTAACCACACATACTGTATTGACCACACATGTATTACTCTTCCCCTACATTGTACTGATTTTATTGTGCTGACCACACACACACATTACCTGATCTCTCCGAAAACATTACCTGATCTCTCCGAAAACACTGCCTTCATATAAGGTAGCTAGTACTGTCTGGCCATCCTCTCCGCCCACAACCTCCACCTGTCCTTGCGTTACTATGTACATCTCTCTTCCAACTTCACCCTGAGGGTAAACATAAAAAAACTAAAACAACAGGACCTATCTGGTGACCTTCATAAGAAAACACTTTACTGTTCAATAATTTACTGAATATCTTAGGATCTGAGGTTTGAGTCTCTTTCGGTCCAGGTCTCTTTCAGTCAGTCTCTTTCAGTCAAAGTCGTTGTAGCAAATCTACCAGGATACATTCTTTCTTTCAGAATCTATTCTTAATCGGTAGAACTTCTAATTTTAGAGAAGAATGAGAGGTAGAGAAGAGAAGTTGACGTAAGAGATGAGCAGGATAGAGATGGTTTAGAAGAGAGACAGACTTGCCCTCAAGTACAAGGTATTTATGTATCTTATATTTATGCACTGTCTACTGGAATTACCAAAGTACTAAGTAGTTTGAGGGGCAAAGTGAGAAGTGTTTAACCAGCGGAAAAGGGGGCCATCAGTATACATACCCTTCGACACCTGTTGGGGAAGACTGTGCACTGATGGGTCTGTCCGGAGTTGGAGAAGACTGTGCACTGATGGGTCTGTCCGGAGTTGGAGAAGACTGTGTACTGCTGGGTCTGTCCGAAGGGCTGTGATGTTGGTTCAGTAACCAACAACCAATAAAATAACTTCTTTCAAAGCAGTTGCAGACTTGTGGATTCAGTATGTAGTTATCCATCACAGATGAGGATACCAATGTTTTGTTCCGGTCGCTCGCAATGAATTCAGATGTAGGTGACTAATATGGCACCTCTGACTGATTTTAGAGTGACAGCATGCTTTCCTTATCACCAGCGTCCCTCAAAATTCAGACGAACCTTACTCTGACTTCAGAGGTATGTGTAATTTAGATCCCCAAATAAAGGATCAGGGTTTCCTGCAGGCCAACTGCTGACCATGTGTGCATGCCAACACTTTTTTAGCCCAAACTGGACTTGAACCCAGGAATTTCCACAGCATGTTGTCACTAGCGTAGCATGTTATCAACTTTTCTATCAGCGACAGATACATATAATATCCGATACATCCGTAATAATATATCCACATAAACAAACATGTCTTACCTTCTGACAAATAAAATCCCCAGGTAAATATAGAATTGGTCTGAGTTTCAAAACCAGGTCGTATAACAGATTCCTCTCACAGTCTTGAAACAACTGGACTTTGGACAGTGTATTGAAGTGAACATTTATGGCTAAATCTGTTTGCAGCTTCTTTGGTAGTGAGCAGACTAATGATCTTTCATCTGTAACAAAGATATACAGGTGGTAAACACAGTCAAGTTAACATAAGGCAGTGTGATAGATGTGTGCACCAATAGGACAGTGTTCAAGTCTCGGTACAGTTAATTTTACATTAAAACAGTACACAAATGAGTACCCTTATAGTGCTGACATACGGATGCGAGTCATGGACAATAAACAAACATAGAAAAATCTCTGAGGGCCACAGAGATGTTGTTTTACAGAAGAATGATGAGAATCCCATGGACTGCTAAAATGACTGTTGAATGAGGTCAAGACACAAAGAAAACTTATCATCAATATAAAAAAGAGGCAGCCACCACTTTTGCAGGCATGTGATGAGGAAGGGAGGTTTAGAACACATTGTAACAATCGATAAAATTGAGGGGAGACGAGGCAGAGGAAGACAGAGAGATAAAATTTTGGATAGCCTGACTTCATGGCACGGAAGAGCGTCAACATCTGAGATGATAGGCACGGCACCTAATGATGATGACCCCTAATTTATGAGTTTGGGAAAACTTATGAAACTAAAATAAAAACAGGCAAAGGCAACATAACAAAGAATGACTGTAGAGTAAGTAGCTTGGAGATTGGTTATATCTTATTAAAGACATATTGATTTTACTTTTATACTTCATTAACTTTATTATTAACCCGTAGAATCCAAGATCCCGATATATAGGGCTGAGGTGTCAACATTTCCCTCCCACTTGTAAAGAAACAATTCACCCACTCTGATCTACTTACCGATAGTTTTCTGTTGATTCCAGTTGTAAAGAAACCATTCCCTCACTCTGTCTTTCATTTCTTGTGGGAGATTAATGGACTGCATGTACCAGAGACAAGAGTCCATTTTCTTACGATAGTTATCCTTGACCAGTCCAGCAGCTTCAACAATATCTCGTATCTAGTACAATAATGAAAGGTTTCAATTGAAGATGATTGCTGCAAGTAAGATGGTACTGTTTTGATGTGACTAAAGCAGTGTTGACAGAAGCTAACATGTTTGTGTTAGATGTTGTTGTGACTATAACAGTGTTGACAGAAGCTAATATGTTTGTGTTAGATGTTGTTGTGACTATAGCAGTGTTGACAGAAGCTAATATGTTTGTGTTAGATGTTGTTGTGACTATAGCAGTGTTGACAGAAGCTAACACGTTTGTGTTAGATGTTGTGACTATAGCAGTGTTGACAGAAGCTAACATGGTTGTGTTAGATGTTGTGACTATAGCAGTGTTGACAGAAGCTAACATGTTTGTGTTAGATGTTGCGACTATAGCAGTGTTGACAGAAGCTAATATGTTTGTGTTAGATGTTGTGACTATAGCAATGTTGACAGAAGCTAACACGTTTGTGTTAGATGTTGTGACTATAGCAATGTTGACAGAAGCTAACATGTTTGTGTTAGATGTTGTGACTATAGCAGTGTTGACAGAAGCTAACATGTTTGTGTTAGATGTTGTGACTATAGCAATGTTGACAGAAGCTAACACGTTTGTGTTAGATGTTGTGACTATAGCAGTGTTGACAGAAGCTAACACGTTTTTGTTAGATGTTGTGACTATAGCAGTGTTGACAGAAGCTAACACGTTTGTGTTAGATGTTGATGTGACTAAAGCAGTGTTGACAGAAGCTAACACGTTTGTGTTAGATGTTGATGTGACTAAAGCAGTGTTGACAGAAGCTAACATGTTTGTGTTAGATGTTGTGACTATAGCAGTGTTGACAGAAGCTAACATGTTTGTGTTAGATGTTGATGTGACTAAAGCAGTGTTGACAGAAGCTAATATGTTTGTGTTAGATGTTGTGACTATAGCAGTGTTGACAGAAGCTAACATGTTTGTGTTAGATGTTGTGACTATAGCAGTGTTGACAGAAGCTAATATGTTTGTGTTAGATGTTGTGACTATAGCAATGTTGACAGAAGCTAATATGTTTGTGTTAGATGTTGTTGTGACTATAGCAGTGTTGACAGAAGCTAACACGTTTGTGTTAGATGTTGATGTGACTAAAGCAGTGTTGACAGAAGCTAACATGTTTGTGTTAGATGTTGTTGTGACTATAGCAGTGTTGACAGAAGCTAACACGTTTGTGTTAGATGTTGATGTGACTAAAGCAGTGTTGACAGAAGCTAACATGTTTGTGTTAGATGTTGTGACTATAGCAATGTTGACAGAAGCTAACATGTTTGTGTTAGATGTTGTTGTGACTATAGCAGTGTTGACAGAAGCTAATATGTTTGTGTTAGATGTTGTGACTATAGCAATGTTGACAGAAGCTAACATGTTTGTGTTAGATGTTGATGTGACTAAAGCAGTGTTGACAGAAGCTAACACGTTTGTGTTAGATGTTGATGTGACTAAAGCAGTGTTGACAGAAGCTAACATGTTTGTGTTAGATGTTGTTGCGACTATAGCAGTGTTGACAGAAGCTAACATGTTTGTGTTCGATGTTGTGACTATAGCAGTGTTGACAGAAGCTAACATGTTTGTGTTAGATGTTGTTGCGACTATAGCAGTGTTGACAGAAGCTAACATGTTTGTGTTAGATGTTGTTGTGACTATAGCAGTGTTGACAGAAGCTAACATGTTTGTGTTAGATGTTGTGACTATAGCAGTGTTGACAGAAGCTAACATGTTTGTGTTAGATGTTGTGACTATAGCAGTGTTGACAGAAGCTAACATGTTTGTGTTAGATGTTGTGACTATAGCAGTGTTGACAGAAGCTAATATGTTTGTGTTAGATGTTGTTGCGACTATAGCAGTGTTGACAGAAGCTAACATGTTTGTGTTAGATGTTGATGTGACTATAGCAGTGTTGACAGAAGCTAACATGTTTGTGTTAGATGTTGTGACTATAGCAGTGTTGACAGAAGCTAACATGTTTGTGTTAGATGTTGTGACTATAGCAGTGTTGACAGAAGCTAACATGTTTGAAAATGAACACTACAGTGTTGACAGAAGCTAACATGTTTGAAAGTGAACACTACAGTGTTGACAGAAGCTAACATGTTTGAAAGTGAACACTACAGTGTTGACAGAAGATATGCCAGTGTGGTGATGGGGTGCAAGGAAGCAAAGAATAGTACCACTGTGACCTACAATGCATGTTGTAAGAGGCGACTGATGTAGGCCTTAAGGATGCTAACCTAGTAAATAAAAAGCAGCACAGAAATCGAATGAGTTGGTCTACTTGTAAGTGCATAACTGGCACAACGTACAATTGCTCTTAGGTTCAGATCGCATACAAATCACATAGTGTGGTTGACAAGTGGTCGATATGGAGTATTTGAAGAAGAAGAAGACAAAAGATAAAATATTTGAAGGTTGATTGATTGAACCATCATTATTGCACTTGAGTCAGTAACTATGTGTGCTCTTACACAGGAAGATTTCAGGGGCAGTACACACACTCCACAGCACTGGCCATGGTTCCCGATGTCATTTTGAAGATCGTGAATATTTTTTGTAGGAATTAAAGTTGTTATTATTTTTAAAGAATTTTGCCTGTGCAGTGACTTTTCAGTATACTCTTATCGATTTTAAACTGCCACGGGTTATTTTCGTTCTCTTTTTTAAATATAGGACCTACTTTTATTGTCGGTCTAAGTTGGGACTAGGAACTTGATCTCACTTACATTAAGATAACTGATCTCTGGAAAAATATCCTGGTTGATTCAGGCAAAGAACAAACCAAGTACCGTTGGAGTGAGAGCACATTCCCTCTACGCTACAGACACCCCCTTCCCACTCTTAGCATGACTGAATTAGACTGGAAGATTGTGGTGTAGGGGTAGAGTAAACAAAAATAGTGGGTGTTTATATTAGTAGATTGAAGGACTTGACTTCTTCCTCTTCTCCCTCCTTCGCCCCTAGGGAAGCATAGGTCCGCAACCAAGGTCTTCCAAGCCCGCCTATCCAAGGCCATCTTTTCCAGATCCCTCCACACTTTCCCCATTTTCTTGCGTTCCATCTCCAACTTCAGTCTCCAGGTGTTCCTGGGTCTTCCCCTACCTCTATTGCCCTGGGGGTTACATTGGAGAGCCTGTCTCATGATGCTGTTAGGGGGTTTCCTCAGTGTGTGTCCTATCCATCGACAACTTCTGCTCCTTATCTCTTGTTCCACCTGCCGTTGTCCCAATCTATCCAGAGTTCCTGGTTTGTAGTCCTGTCATACCATCGCAGATGGAGTATCCTGCGCAGGCATCTATTGATGAATGTCTGCAACTTTTTGGTGTTCTCCTTAGTTGTTCTCCATGTCTCCGCTCCATATTGAAGGACAGCGTTGACATTTGAGTGAAATATTATTATCTTAGTTTTATTCCTGATCATTCTTGAACTCCATATGTTCTTCAGAATGGCAAAGGCTGATCTTGCATTTTTTATTCTAACCCTAACATCTTCATCTGTGCCACCTTGAATATTGATTATGAAGGACTTGACTGACCTAGTCTTTCTCGCTCCCTGTAGAACATAGAGCTGCAACTATCACTCTGTTGTTTCTTACTCTGAGGGATTTTAATTCCAGCTACAACATCTGTGGTATCTTCATCTAGTTGTTTTTGTGTCTATCCACTCTTGTATTCCCTTGTGAGTTTCTGTTATATGCTCATCTGGTTATGTTGTTAGATTATTTTCTGAGTGTGCATGTCCATTCATCGCATCTCATTTCTCTCTTGAATCTCCAGCAGCATGGGTTATTGTTGCAGTACTGGTTGTTCTTATTCAACAAGAGAATATTTGTATCTTTGTTCTAGACATTTGTTGATGACGGTCAGCAGTTTGGTCACAAGACATATCTGTGGTCCATGATATTATAATAAATGTTGGGAGATAAATGATAAAAGTTGAAATAAATATATGGGAAAATGCTGAGAGAAAGACAAGGGGTGGGGGAGACTGTGTAAAATATATATAAGAGAAGACTAAGTGAAATGTGTGGGAGGAGATTGTAAGAAATGTGTCGGAGGAGACTAAGAAAGGTGTGGGAGGCGACCGTGAGAAAGATGTGTGAAGACTGTATGAATTATATACATGAGGAGACTGTAAGAAAGGTGTGGGAGGAGACTGTGAGAGGGAAAGATGTGTGAAGACTGTATGAATTATATACAGGAGGAGACTGTAAGAAAGGTGGGGGAGGAGACTGTGAGAGAGAAAGATGTGTGAAGTGTATGAATTATATACAGGAGGAGACTGTAAGAAAGGTGTAGGAGGAGACTGTGAGAGAGAAAGATGTGTGAAGACTGTATGAATTATATACAGGAGGAGACTGCATGAGAAAGGTGTATGAGGAGACTATGAGAGAGAAAGATATGTGAAGACTATGAATTATATACAGGGAGAGGCTGAGAGAGAAAGATGATGATTGAAACTGAAAGTAGTTGGAGGAAACTGTGAAAGTAGGGAGGAGAGACTGTAAAAGAAAGATGTGGGAGAAGTAAAATGATATTAATTATAATAAGAAAGAAAAGAAACTGACTAACCTGACCAATCAGCAATGCGAACACAAAAACACCTGACAGCCAATAGAAAGTCATGAAACTATACTCCAGTTTATTGGTTGGTGTAGGGTTATTTCCAATGGATGTGGCTGTCTTTGTGGCCAGGTAGAAACAACGAATGTACCTACAACATATTTATAGAATGAATATTTATTGCAGAATTTATGTGCAAATAAATTTTGCAGAGGAAAACAATAACAATGACATGCAGACTGGTTAACAGAAATAACATCACAGCAGACCATAGGTGCGAAAAGGTTTTCAGCAGATTACTTACTTTCTGACTTATTCCTCTCCTCTCCTCATGGAGCATAGAGCCTAAACAGTTGCTCGTCACTCTTTTCGGTCTCTAGCTGTTCTCTTTATGGTCTCCCAGGATAGTCGAGCACTCTTCAGTTCCTCAAGATGACTTTGTCTTTTAGTCTGTTTAAGGTGTCTTTTTAGTTTTCCTTGCGGATTACGCTCAAGCGCTTGTCTAGTGACACTTGACTGTGTCTTTCGTAGCGTGTACCCGGCCATCGTCATTTGTTTCTCTTGATCTGGGTCATCATGGGGTCCTGTCCGATTCTTATCCACATGTCTTTGTTTGCAACTCTATCATACTATCTCAGTCTTCAGCAAATTGCAATAAGCAATAACTGACTAATTATACATGATGCTTGTTTTCCTCTCATGTTAATTTTCTCCCTTAAGTCATATCCGAGTTTTTCATAAGTCATTCCCATAATTGATACAGTTATAATGTAGCTGTTTACTGGATTCCTACATCATCATCATCGCAACCACCATCACCATACTTATCATCCAGCAGGCGGCGGTTGTTGAATGACTTCAACTAAATACAGATATAGCTCATTATCATCAAATAGCTTGTCCTCAGCAGAACTTAGTCACCCCAACAGTCCTCCGGAATTTCTCTCTCTCATAGGCCAGATGCCCTGCGTCTGCAGCCGTCATGTTCAAACCATCAGTTACATCCTGAATCTATGGTATTCCTATTCTTCTCTTTGTCGGTATACCTCCTTCCATGATGGTCTTCTCCAACCCTTCATGTCTTTTTATATGTCCAAAATACCTCAATTTTCTCTTTCTTATTTGTAGCATTAGTCAGTTTTCTTTAATTTTGAGTTCTTTCTGGATAGATCTATTTGTTCTCTTCTCTGTCCAAGATATAGCTAGCTAGCCAAATAATTAATTAATGTGGTCCAATGTTGGAAAGTGTTACATAATTCATTGTTCTAAGCCACACATAATCAGACCATCTCACTTAATTACTAAGGACTTGTACTCAGATCCATCACTGTACAGTGTTCTGTCCGAACTGCAGTTTATTCCCCTGTCTACCCAGCTGAAAATGGATACCCAAACTATCTGATATCAGGAACAAAATGTTGGTACCATCACTAGAGCCACTTTACAAGTGTTCTACGGCTGACACATTATGCTTGCTGAAAGGGACATTGTACCTTTATAAGCACCAAGAGAGAACAGATATATATTATATTCAGTCTTTTAGTATTGTGAGGTCACTAACATTTATCCATCCTAAATCATTTTTCACTTCAGGATTACTCTTACCTTACATACAAATTACAGAAAAGATGTGAAGAAATACTTACGCAATACCCTCTCCACTGTAAACCCATTGGTTTGAACCGAGACCCTCATATACTGAGACAGCATAGTAACCACATGCTTCGACGTGAATCAGAAATAACATGTATGTCACTGTCTTTATTATCCTGCAAGGAGAAAAGTTAAGTAATGTTATCAAAACTAGACAGAGACCATGTGAGATCTTGCAGTAATGTTATCAAAACTAGACAGAGACCATGTGAGATCTTGCAGTAATGTTATCAAAACTAGACAGAGACCATGTGAGATCTTGCAGTAATGTTATCAAAACTAGACAGAGACCATGTGAGATCTTGCAGTAATGTTATCAAAACTAGACAGAGACCATGTGAGATCCTGCAGTAATGTTATCAAAACTAGACAGAGACCATGTGAGATCCTGCAGTAATGTTATCAAAACTAGACAGAGACCATGTGAGATCCTGCAGTAATGTTATCAAAACTAGACAGAGACCATGTGAGATCTTGCAGTAATGTTATCAAAACTAGACAGAGACCATGTGAGATCTTGCAGTAATGTTATCAAAACTAGACAGAGACCATGTGAGATCTTGCAGTAATGTTATCAAAACTAGACAGAGACCATGTGAGATCCTGCAGTAAAGTTAACAAAACTAGGCAGAGACCATGTGAGATCCTGCAGCAAAGTTAACAAAACTAGACAGAGACCATGTGAGATCCTGCAGTAAAGTTATCAAAACTAGACAGAGACCATGTGAGATCCTGCGGCAAAGTTAGCAAAACTAGACAGAGACCATGTGAGATCCTGCAGTAAAGTTATCAAAATTAGACAGAGACCATGTGAGATCCTGCAGTAAAGTTAACAAAACTAGACAGAGACCATGTGAGATCCTGCAGTAAAGTTAACAAAATTAGACAGTTAAAACCTTGTGAAATTCCGCAGTAAAGAATAGTGCTTACTGCCCAAAGCATGAACGCCGTAACCCCGACAATAATCCTAGAGAGTTATTGAATACTCTTGTGAACTGGACGGGAGGACTGGAACCGGGTCCACAGCCTTCGGAGCACAAGGACACAACTTTTTCCGATCCAGAAGCACTTGAGCTTTCAGCTCTTTGGCTCAGTGCCATGAACATCGTAACCCTTCGGTTCGGTGCCACAAACACCGTAAATCTGGACAACCTGTGGCTTTTCTGCCAGCCCGCGGAATGGAACCGCACTCACAGGGGACTTGTCATGCCGTCGTCCAACGCGCTACGAACATGCTGGGCAGGCAGGCACCGACTTATCTAAGCCACTACTATGCCCACTTCCCTTTAAAAGTTGTTACAGTTGTAATTAACCACACAGAAATGACTTGGCTCTATGTAACCAAGTAAGACACAACTTGGCTCTATGTAATCAAATAAGACAAACAAATATACACATAGATTATAGATACATTCATACAGACCTGATTGCATGTACATATAGATTATAGATACATTCATACAGACCTGATTGCATGTACATATAGATTATAGATACATTCATACAGACCTGATTGCATGTACATATAGATTATAGATACATTCATACAAACCTGATTGCATGTACACATAGATTATAGATACATTCATACAAACCTGATTGCATGTACATATAGATTATAGATACATTCATACAAACCTGATTGCATGTACACATAGATTATAGATACATTCATACAAACCTGATTGCATGTACATATAGATTATAGATACATTCATACAAACCTGATTGCATGTACACATAGATTATAGATACATTCATACAAACCTGATTGCATGTACATATAGATTATAGATACATTCATACAAACCTGATTGCATGTACATATAGATTATAGATACATTCAAACAAACCTGATTGCATGTACATATAGATTATATATACATTCATACAAACCTGATTGCATGTACATATAGATTATAGATACATTCATACAGATCTGATTGCATGTACATATAGATTATAGATACATTCAAACAAACCTGATTGCATGTACATATAGATTATAGATACATTCATACAGACCTGATTGCATGTACATATAGATTATAGATACATTCATACAAACCTGATTGCATGTACATATAGATTATAGATACATTCATACAAACCTGATTGCATGTACATATAGATTATAGATACATTCATACAAACCTGATTGCATGTACATATAGATTATAGATACATTCATACATACCTGATTGCATGTGCAGAGGATCTTGATGCTTGGTCACATCTTTCGTAAAATTCCCAGTAGGTCTGAATCTGCAGATGACAAAACACTTTTGAGAAAATGTTAACTTCGTCACTAATTTTTAAATGAAATAAAATAAATGATGTATTAGAAAGTAGAAAATATATAATGGATATTATTTGCTATTTGAGCTTGTGAAATAAATAGAAAGCTCAATGGGAGTATGGTTTCTAATAATAATAATAATAATAATAATAAAGTTATGCTTTCTTTTTATTTTATAATGATAAATATTTAATGAACTTGAAAAAAGCTTAGTGACTGTTTGTTTTGTTTCGGAAGATATCGTGATTACTTTATTACGAGGAGGAGACAGATAGGACAATGTTTTGTAAGATCTCGTTATCTTGTGGTCTTTATAATGTTCTGTTGGACTGCGGGTTACTAGTCCTCTGTGTGTGCGGGTTCAATTCCGCAGACTGGCCGAAAAAGCCACAGGTTCCCCAGATTCACGGTGTTCGTGCACCGAACCGAAGGGTTATGATGTCCATGGCACCGAGCCAAAGAGCTGAAAGCTCAAGTGCTTCTGGATCGGAAAAAAAAATATTCTGTTCAAATTGTAGAAATTATAATCTGGTTCATCTTCGATTTTTCATTTCTATCCCATTTTTTCCAATTCTTGCTTGATGCTGCAGACGTCCGCATCTTGTCAAATATTTTAGCTTTTTATTTCATTTTGTTTTCTATTTTACAGAACCACCGAGTCCTGCTGAAGATGTTTGTACAGACTTTCTGAGTTAAGAGAAAAACGCGGCACCGTCGTCGGTGATATAATTTAAGTGCTGTGATCCTGTCGTGTAAAATTTGCACTATCTGAATAGAAGAGTCCTCCGCATATCATGGATAGAGAGACGAGAACAAATATAACTATTAAGAAAAAACTCAAAATAAAAGAAAATTGAATTCTTCTTTTGTCATCATATTGCTACCGGATTGTTTGTTGCATAGTGTCGTGGTTTTCTGTTTTTGTCTTGCGCTGTTCTCGTGGCATGAGTGGTAGGAATTTTTACTTTTGGACATGATTCTGCTATGTCATCTAACTAACCATCATTTTCGTGGTCATCCTTTCTTCTGGGAAGAAAACTGGCAGATGCTACAAATAATAATGAGATAATTGAAGTATTTTGGACATATAAAAAGACACGAAGGGTTGGAGAAGACCATTATTTAAGGAGACATCCCGGCAAAGAGGGGAAGAGGAGGAAGACCACGGAGAAGATGGATTCAGGATGTAACTACTGATTTGAACATGACAAATGCAGAGGCGGGGTATATGGCCTATGAGAGATAAATTCAGAAGGACTATTAGGGTGGCGAAGTTCTAGTCAGGACAAGCTAGATTCCTGATCTCTGTGTAGGTGAGTTCGAGTTCCTAGTCTTATCGGAGATGGACGATATAACGAAGGCACCGTGTTCAAGTTCAGCACGTAAAAGAAACATTGAGAGTTAAAATCGAGAAGAGCAGGCTGGAAATCCGCTGCCAGAGCAAAATTAATTGTTAAAAAGTATAAAATAAAAAAAATTGCTACAAAATGTTTCCACCATCTTCTAAGTTAATCGAGGACCCTCGCCGGTGCTACAGAGTTCATGTACTGCCGCTGAGAACTTCCTGTGTAAGAAAGAGACAGGAGCACACATGATTACTCACTGAAGTGCAATAATGATGGTCCAATCAATCAATCAATCAATCAATCAATCAATCAATCAATCAATCAATCAATCAATCAATGTCATAACTACTACATCAAATAACTAATCCTGAGCTGCTGGTAATGTAACAAAGATATAACAGACACAATTCATGATAAAAATATGTTTCAATTAATGACAGTAAAATGTCACAATTTGATTTGTGATATAAATAATATTTCTTAGTTTACCTTGAGTACACGAGGTAGTCGTAACCAAGGGTTGACGCCCACGATATGTGATATAAATAATATTTCTTAGTTTACCTTGAGTACACGAGGTAGTCGTAACCAAGGGTTGACGCCCACGATATGTGATATAAATAATATTTCTTAGTTTACCTTGAGTACACGAGGTAGTCGTAACCAAGGGTTGACGCCCACGATATGTGATATAAGTAATATTTCTTAGTTTACCTTGAGTACACGAGGTAGTCGTAACCAAGGGTTGACGCCCACGATATGTGATATAAATAATATTTCTTAGTTTACCTTGAGTACACGAGGTAGTCGTAACCAAGGGTTGACGCCCACGATATGTGATATAAGTAATATTTCTTAGTTTACCTTGAGTACACGAGGTAGTCGTAACCAAGGGTTGACGCCCACGATATGTGATATAAGTAATATTTCTTAGTTTACCTTGAGTACACGAGGTAGTCGTAACCAAGGGTTGACGCCCACGATATGTGATATAAGTAATATTTCTTAGTTTACCTTGAGTACACGAGGTAGTCGTAACCAGGGGTTGACGCCCACATCTTCAATGAAATAGAAGAGATCTAGTGGTGTCAGCGACATGACGTCAAACTGAAACACAAACAAACAAACACATCTTCATGACAACAAACTGTGACGTATAACATTAAATAGCAATAGACAACAATGTACCGTCATGTTAATATGTTCAAATAGCGATAGGCAACAGTGTACCATCATGTTAATTTGTTCAAATAGCGATAGGCAACAGTGTACCGTCATGTTAATATGTTCAAATAGCGATAGGCAACAGTGTACCATCATGTTAATATATTCAAATAAACTAAAGTCTGATAGGCAACAGTGTACCATCATGTTAATTTGTTCAAATAGCGATAGGCAACAGTGTACCATCATGTTAATATGTTCAAATAGCGATAGGCAACAGTGTACCATCATGTTAATATGTTCAAATAGCGATAGGCAACAGTGTACCATCATGTTAATTTGTTCAAATAGCGATAGGCAACAGTGTACCATCATGTTAATATGTTCAAATAGCGATAGGCAACAATGTACCATCATGTTAATTTGTTCAAATAGCGATAGGCAACAATGTACCATCATGTTAATTTGTTCAAATAGCGATAGGCAACAGTGTACCATCATGTTAATTTGTTCAAATAGCGATAGGCAACAGTGTACCGTCATGTTAATTTGTTCAAATAGCGATAGGCAACAGTGTACCGTCATGTTAATTTGTTCAAATAGCGATAGGCAACAGTGTACCGTCATGTTAATTTGTTCAAATAGCGATAGGCAACAGTGTACCGTCATGTTAATTTGTTCAAATAGCGATAGGCAACAATGTACCGTCATGTTAATTTGTT